>OY744520.1:59275404-59905404 GCA_963556195.1 Sepiola atlantica
GTTTGAGATATGCCCTGTCATTGGCTAATGAAAACATTAACCTGTAGTAGGGAATAATAATCTGATTTGTTAGCTAGCTAGACTAAACACCACTTTCCATAAATATATTTTCATAATTTACTATATATATATATATATATATATATATATATATATATATATATATATATATATATATATATATAGATGAAAGGATAAAACATCCGACGATATGAGATTAAAAATAGAAAAAGCGGAAGATCTGTGAGTTCAACGTTTCGCCCAACTGTTACGTGGGCTTTATCAAGAGCGAACGAAAAATGCTATATACATTTAATATATATATTTCGTTTACATATATATACATTTATATATATATATATATATATATATATATATAAATGTTATGTATTTTTCTCTGACTCTGTACATATTTGCATATCTTCCTTCTCTACATAAATTTTAAACCCTACCACTATATATATTTCCCACAATTTACAGACTTTCTCGTCTTTTGTCATTTTTAGCATTTTTCGTTCGCTCTTGATAAAGCCCACATAACAGTTGGGCGAAACTTTGACCTCACAGATCTTCTGCTTTTCCCATTTTTAATCTTATATATATATATATATATATATATATATACTCTTAACTTCTTTAGTGAATGCCATTTTAGATATAATAGCCATTATTAAAAACTTACTAACTGGAGCAAAACTAATTGACTCCTCCCCTACTATCTTCCAACATGAACTTAACAATATAAAAAAACTCTAGTAAATAATGGCTTCCCAAACTATGTAATCGACCAACAAATTCTACTGTTTAAAAATAATCCCCACAATAATAATAATAATAAATCCAATTCTCCACTTAACAAAACTATTAAACTATTTTATTGCAACCAGTTCCATCAGAACTATAAAATAGATGAACAAGTTCTAAGAAATATTATTAATAAGAACGTATTCCCTACTGACTCAAATAAAAAAAGTAAAACTGATCATTTTCTACAATAAAGTAAAAACCACTAACCTTAAAATCGCAAATAATTATTCCCCCTCGATTAGAGTTTTGGATAAGACAAACCTTGTTTATGAGTTCAAATGTCCTTTGGGAGACTGTGTCTCCGACAACCAAGAAAAAAACATATACATTTGACTACCACAACTTTGTCGAGGAGATTGACGATGCATTTGTCTGATACTAGCGCCATAGCCCAACACTTAACTAACGACCATTCCTGCCCCCGATCGGAATTCAGAAAACTCTTAATAGAAAATACCAAAATCTTAGAATATAGTACTAACAAACAAAAACTCCATATTTTAGAAGCCCTATATATAAAAAACAAAAAACCCGTAATTAACAGAATTAACTTTAATACTAATAATAATATACTAAAATGTCTATAATGCTAACTATAGTTTTGTACTTATTACATAATTCCCGTCAAAACCATCTATAATACTAACACATGGTCTGTACCTGATTATCCTCATTCCCCTGAAGATGGACCCGGATGGGTCTGAAAGTACTTGGGACACAAATATAAACCATGGCAGATTCATCGGCCAATCCCCCCCCCCCCCGAAACTAGGATTCTGATTCAGACTATTGAAAGGATCTACCAAAGGATATCCAGACATAAGTTGTCTGTTATATTCAACAATACTTGCCTGCAAGAGAAGATGCTGCCTAGATTTTACATATATATATATATATATATATATATATATATATATATATATATATATATAGTCATCCACATACAGACTGTTTCGCTGTCTCACAGCTCTTCAGTGCGGCTAGACCAGTTAGTGCCTCAAGCCGAAATTGAAACTCAACCGTTAAGTTGACATACGACACTGATTGATTGTAAGTGATATCTCAATGTAAACATTGTCAAGTATATATATATATATATATATATATATATATATATATACGTCTGCATGCATGTGTGTGTTTTATTTATTCATTTTTTTGTTTTAGCAATATAATATCAAAATAAAAACAATAGAAAAGCCCAAAGATAAAATAATGAATCATATCAGAATTCTAGCAGAACAGAAGCTTCAAAGAAGAAATATAAAAAATTCAATTAAATTATCAAAACAGATTTGGAAAATAAAAGAAGGAAAACAGAATGGAAAGTCATAGATAAAATCGACCTCCTACAAAGACTCAAATACAAACTGTATTGAACAAGAATTGAAAAACAGATAGAAATTAGCAATGAATTGTTGATGCAAAAATGAGTACCTGAAATTGATGACTATTAACCAAATGAAACAAAGAATTTTAAAAAATAAAATAAAAATAGCAATAAAAAAATTAAATTCTGGTATTTCTGTAAGAATCTTTCAAGTGACAGGTAAAAATGCATGTGACATAAAATGCAAACTGTTGAGGAAAGATGAGAAAAGATACACTTACCTTGAATTATTTTTGTAAATGATAATTCCCAAGCATACATCTTTACCAAACAAATACAGGAAAGCAATTCATTCATAATGTTTACCTGAATGAAAAAAAACAATTAATTCCTACCAATTCTTCATCTAAGCAATTTTTTTCAAATATCAGATTTATATAAAACATTAATTTACAAAGTAAACCCTCTTTAGCATAATGAACTTAGCTTACAGTGTAGAAACTTTGGTTGTATGCTAAGCACTACTTACAACCGTTTTTCTCTAGAGCTTAAGAATAGGGCAATAAAAAATATAAAAACAAAAAAGGAAGAAAGTCTTAAATTAAAGGGAAGGAACATGTAGATTTAATTTTAACAAACTAAAATGAACTGTGAAACGGAGAGATGAGACGAATGCAAAATCCTTTTTTTTTTTTATTGTATTTGGAATTGTAGAACTAGAAAGATTTCTTTGAAATTAAACTTGCAAAAAAAAAGACAAATAATGATAGAATGGAAATTTAATGGAACAAAAGGTAACTAACCTATTACTACAGATAAGCTGTCTGATTGTTAACCAGTTTCTGCACAAAGATCGATATGTTTTAGTTCACAAAAATGCTCAAAGTTGTGTTAGAATTAACGGCACATTTAGTGACAGCTTTAATGTTAAAGTATGAGTATATCAGTGATCTGTACAGAGTCTGTTGCTTTTCATTTATGTCCAGAGAGTTCTGTATGGGTTGTCTGAAAGAGATGCTTAGTACTTGACGTCGAAATGGATGACCTACTTGTTAAGTTAAAGACTTAGGAAGCATCTAATGGAAAGTAAAGGTTTGAGAGTAAATATTACCAACACCAAAGTGATGATCAGTAAGTGTTGTCTTGGATCCCAGAAAGAGAGAAGTTCCCCTGCTCAGTTTGTTAAAAGGGAGTCGTACCTGTAAGCACTGGGTACACAAGAAGTGCAGTGGAATTACTGGTAGGTTAAGAGAGAATAAGCAGTTTATATGCAAGAAGTGTAAGACAATGGAGATGGATGAGAACTCAGATGTAAAGAAAGTATATCTGGATGGCGAAGCTATTGAGGTTGTCAAGAAGTTTTGTTACCTTAGCGATACCATTGGAGCTTAGGGTGGAGAGCAGATGCTAGTGTGATTACAAGAATGAGGAGTAGATAGAGTAAGTTCAAAGAACTTCTGTCATTACTAACCAGGAGAGTGTTACCATTGTCGACCAAGGGAAGAGTCTATCAGGCGTGTGTACGCATTGTGATGATGTATGGAAGTGAAACCTGGCCAGTGGCTGAGGACATGCGTCGATGGAGAGAAATGATATCAGAATGATATAATGGACATATAATGTAAGTTTTAAAGACAGGCTTAGATCTGATGACCTCAGAGGAAGATTAAATCTGGACAATATAGGGAGATGTGTGCAGAACAAGAGATCTCAATAATATGGCTACGCTGAAAGAATGGATGACAGTTCTTGGGTTAGTAGATGTAGAACACTTGAGGTACCAGCTTCTCGACAGATTTGTATTTCAATTGATCGCTGTGGAGACGAGTGGAGTGATAGGCTCTGTCATGCACGACTTCCTCGGCAGCCTTGGTTCATTAATGATGTGCAACACCAGAGACAATCGCGAATTGTCTTGGCTTTACGAGCGCCTCTCTATTGCCATTATTCGTGGAAACGTCTTGAGTCTGCTCTCGGCCTGCCAAGCCAGCCGGACATTCAAAGAAAACTATTGACTGTGATACGATTTATATAAGGAATCGGGATTTCTTGATATTGAACTAAATAAGGAATTTATTAATTATTTATTGAATTATTAATCTTATAGTTTACTTTTTCACCGAATGGATCAATGTAATATATTTGTTTATTTTTTTTATTTGTAATTGAATAAATTAAAAAGAACATTTGATTTCTAAAAATTATATATTAATATATAATAATAATGTAATAAACAAAAGTTTCTTTGAACTTGAACTCAGGTAAAATAATTTTAGCGATTTATAGAATTTAATTATTTTTCAAAGTGAAAATAAGACCTGAAAAAAAAATCTAGAATCTTTTATTTTATATTTGCAGAAATTATCATATGAATAGATTTGTTGACACTGAAGGTTGTGAAAACATTTGGAAAAAATAAAATAAAAATAATTGTGAATAATTTTAGTTGATCAACAAAAGATCCCAGCTTCACAGTAAACTTTTTAAAAATAAGGTGAACTAATTAATTACATTAAAAAGATTACTTACACGGCGGTCTGTTGTTTCTGCAATCTTTTTCCGATAGTACGCTGCTAACTTCATAAGAAGGAGCTAAAATATATAAAAACATTTCATAATTCCAGCAATTATGAACAGTTTTTCGTCAATAACACCAATGAAAATTAGTAAATTTTATTAAAAATGTTTTAGTTTTTTAAGTTAAGTTCAAATTTAACATTCATATTTTGAAATATTGTGAATTTTAATAAAAATTGTTTTATCTCTTATTTATTATAGTTTTTTTTTTAAATCTAAAGACTCCAGGATCAAACTGATTTGGATTAGAGTATAGTATCTGTGCACTGTTTTATACACACTATGTACATGTTACCACTTGGTTGTCCATTATGTCCAGTCTTTGTAGCATTTTTTCTTGCCTCCTGCCCAACAGCAACCAAGACATAATTAGCCATACAACACTTGCTTTACAAATTGTTATCACATTAGCATTCTTCTGCTGTTATGGGATGCTTTCAATTTACCACACATGTGGTGCATGCAGCCACTTTGTTTAAACATGTGATGCATGTAGCCACCTTGTTCAAAAATCTCTGCAGAAATGTTGTTAGGACAAGGAGACTGCTTGCTTTCCAATCAGTACAGTATGTAGTATCTACAACAGATTAGAATTTCTTCATGTCATATAATCAGACTTCCTACAAGAAAGGAAAGTCTAAAGCTTTTAACATGTTCATATTGTAATTCGGAGTTTAACAAGACTAGATCTTCAACCCTCATCCCAAATGTGGAAAAAGAAATGTTCTGAATTTATATAAAATGCTCAAAATTAATCGTCTATTATGGATTTTACTCAAAATGTTAAATTGCATAGGAAAAAAGTAGAAAATTGTTCAAAACGTTTTAATAATTATACAAGAAGCAATAAAATCATTTTGAACATCTAAAATGCAGCTTAATTAATGAATAATAAAACAAAATTTAAACAAGAAAAACCAATCAATTTATTCATGAATGGCAAAACAAATGAGTGACTGCAATGTTTATTATAATCTTATATTTTATGTTTCAAAGAGCAAAAGAGAAAAATCATAACTCACCACAAGAGGATAAAATCCAACAAAAGTAGCAGCCCCAATCAGTGAAAGTGGGCCCAGAAGAAAAATGTTGTAAATCACCCCACAGACAAGAACAAATGGGCTGCCAACTGCAAGGGGACCCAGGATAGTAGAATCACACAATCTTTGTCCATCTAATGTACACATATTGATCAGCTGTTTCAAATATATGACAAAATGATGGAAAGGTGGCATTTATTTATTATGTCTTTTTGGATATCATCTCTTATTTCAAGCAATAATCTCATTTCAACGTAAAAAAAAAATTATATATACATATATATACATATATATATATATATATATATATATATATATATATATATATATACACATCAATGCAAGTCTGATTAAAGACAACATAGTTTTCATTTTTGTTTATTTTCTTAATTGTTTTCTCGACTCTGGTGTGAATTTGTGGAGTATGGACCCAAGAATTGATTTTCGCCCATCTCAAGCACTCTTAATTATCACGATTGTCGTAAGGAGTTTGTATTATTTATATATATATATATATATATATATATATATCTGTATCCAAGCAAGCGTTGTTGAATGTCACGGAACTTTCTCGTTTGTAAATCTTCTTCGTGAGGTTCTCAAACCGTCGAGCTATCCTTCTGGTTTCAGGTCGCAATCCGTAGAGTATTTCCCCGATTGTTCTTAATTCGGCCATTTTTTTTCGTGCGCTTTCGACTTTTTTTAGTCGTCTTCACGATTAGGCTTTTTAAAATAAGAAGACTTGAGTTAATGTTTTATACGTATCGTCAAGGGCGAATGAAAGAATATATATATATATATATATATATATATATATATACATATATATATATATATATATATATATATATATATATATATATATATGTATTGAATTCGTTCAATAGTAAATGAAATGAAAACAAATAAATTTGTTGTCTCCCTAAAATGCAGAAGTGCCAAAAAATACTGCCTTTTCTCATTAATATATGCTATAATCTGTTGAATTGCAAAGAAAAAAAATATAAAAAATAATTGACTTGTAAGAGATTCAAATGATTTCAAATGATTCCATCTTTCAAAATTTTCAGTTTTAAACGTCGATTTTGGAAAAAAAGGTTCCCAATTTTTCAAAATATTTATATATAATATAAAAGTGCCTATTGCCAATCGTAAAATATCGAAATCGATAGCGATTTAAAAATGTGTGATTGGAAATAGATATTTTATTTGTTAGTGGCGAGTAACGTTTCTGAGCGCGTTTTTGACAACAAAAAAGTATGGCAGGCTTTAACGTCTTGCATTTATATGTTAGCAATAGCAGAATTCACAACTTAGACAAACTACTTCCATTAAGCACTGTTCGTTAGTGTTCACTGTTTTTCAGTATATTTTTTACGCTAAGAAGAAAACGTATTTGTTCAACAAAAGTATTATATTATTTTTAACAATTTCTACTTTTTTTAAATTTAAATGTTTATTTCATTCAAAAATTTCTTTAAAAACTATTAGCCCAGCAAACAAATAAATATATAAATATGTTAAAATAATAAATTTATTTATATATTTTAATAAATATAATATTTGTGTAACTATCCAAATCTAAGAAAACAAAATAATAGTAAAAAACGTACAGCTTTTGAACAGGATAAAAAACGTTTTTTAAAAATTAGAATGAGCAACAAAGGTATTTATTTCGCTTTTGAGCACCCGTAGAAACTGAAAACTGTACAGAAAATTCTCATTTTTGTTTATAAACATAACCCCCACTGGAAAAAAAAATCTGGAATTTTTACTTATTTATAAAGATGAGTATTTCCCCCCAGTTCTGTAATTTAATCTTTAAATAAACTATTTGACCTTAAAACAACTTCCTATAAATATAACTTTATTTTGGGGCGATTTAAAAGCAAATATCTTTTTTTTAATGGAAATCGCTCCAGACAAGGCATGAAGCTACTTGATGTAAGGAGCTAAAAAAATAATACTTCAAGGTAAAAAACTAGCCAACGATAAGTGTTAGATGGATAGATTCTGACCCAGAAAACAGCAATTCTTCCCCCTTTGTCAGAAACATCGCCCATGGAATGTGAGGACTTTTCTGATATCTAATTTCCTTCTGTTTACTGACATATACAAAATGAAACATTTACTTACTTCCCCAGCTGTTTTTTCTTTCATGTTTTTCACTAAAAGAATTTTTTTATAAAGCAAAGCTGTCGCAGCAACTTTCACACGTACACCTATTATAAAACAAAAGGAAAATAATGTTATGAAACAAAATTATCTAAAATAACAGTATATTTCAATATATGAACATATGAACATTTAACAAAAATACCACAGTTATTTAGCCATTTGAAATTTTAGAATGTGGCATTTTCAGAATGGCATGCCTCATATGGTTACAGCTGTTACTCCCATGTTCATTTCTGCCAACTAATAAAATCGGATGTTCCTGATTTTGTTAATTTATTTTTGAGACCATCAAGAATCAACTGCTTGTATAAGAATAAATTCAACAGTCAACCAATTCAAACTTGCTCAAGTATGAGTTTTTTAACCTTTCAGTTATTATGGAAGGACGACTGCCATATTGTTGGATATATAGAAAAACTCTGCCCCAAGAAGACCACTCCAGCGAAGATTCTTTTTATTGTTTCTGCTCCAGTCAGAAAACAACTGGTTGCCACTGCAGTACCCCCTTCCTTCAGGTCTACATCAGCCTATTTCACTTCCAGGAGCACTTCACCCAACTAACTAGACACCCCATCCAAGAGTTTAGCAATTATTTAGTTGACTCTCTCGCTTTGATGGAAAGGTTATAGAGTGTGAGGTCTTAGCTGTGCTGAAGAAAGTAGGCTACAACAAATCACCAAAATTTGATGGTTTGCCCGACGAATTGTTTATACAACTTCTGACAGACATGTTCAATCATTGGTTTGACCAGGAATAGATCCCTGGTCAAACCAAGGGTGTGATCATATTGCTGAAGAAATGTGACAGGAATGGTGTGAATGAATTAGATGATTACAGGCCCATAACTCTGCTAAACACAAAGTTAAAGATTTTGGCCCGGATCCTATAAAATCAGTTGCAGGGTGTTGTTGAGAAATTGAAGGGGAGATCAATTCGGAACAATTTGAATCTGATTTATACTATACTAGAGGGAATAGAAAATGGATCAGTCTAAAGCCTGCAACAGTCGGCCATTGGTTCTTGTCATCTGTTTTAGAGACCATTGGTTTTAATCTGAACTTTTGTAAATGGATATCCACTCTGTATAGTTCACCAAATGTGAATGATAAGTGTATAGAGTCGTTTGATGTCTCTTGGTCAGTACATCAAGGTTATCCTCTGTCACTCCTACTTTTTGTGCCCGAGTTGGAGCCACTACTTTGCAAGCTAAGGGACAGGGCAACGTTCGGTCTTCCACAGAATCATTTTATCTGAAGTGGCATGAGCCAGGGTTACTGCGTTTGCTGATGATATCACTGTCTTTGGGTTATGCCTTGGAGACATCAAGGCAGTAACTGAGGGGCTTGTACATTTCAAAATGATTACAGTGACCCAAAATCAACCGCAGCAAGTCGATCAGCCTGGAGTGGTAATGCTGAGTAATTTCTATTGGATAGATGGTCTGGTTAGAATGTGGTTTATACCAGATCTCAAGCTTGAGAGGAATTGGTTGGAAGTACAGTTAAATGTCAAAGCATTGGCTCAGACTTGGCTTTGAAAGAATCTTTCCTTAAAGGGTAAAACTGAGGCATGTATGTCTTTACTCTTATCCTTTACTGGTTGTACTTTCATCTGCCTGCAAACTATTTAACGGTCTTCCAGCACTTTCTCTTCTCACTTCTTTGGATGAAAGGAAGGCTGTGCATTCATAGATGCCTGGAGTCAACATGCTAATATGCTGAGAGACTTACTTTCCTGTGACAGAGCAGTCTGTATGGGGTCCTGTGATTGAGAGAGCCTTTCCTGACCTCATACACATCCCTTCAGTTCGGGACCGTCATAGACAGAGAGGAAATTGCAGTCCTTCACCAAGTGCTGAATTGTGTTCAGAAATACACGGGTCAATATACTGCCAGAGTACTCCTACCTCAAAAGAAATTGCAAAACTTTGTTTTGTGGTAGATTTATGTTATCTTCGAAATTTGATACTTTCCCATACTCTGATCTTGACCAAATTTTAGTATGTTGTAGACTAGATCCAACCTAGCAAAAAAAACACCAGAAAACAAAATTTTGCAATTTTGGGAGGTCAATCAGTATATTGACCTGTCTAAAAGCTTTTTCAGTCCAGTAACCTTTCATGGACTAGAAAGGTATTATATAGGGATTTAGTGGAAGGTTTTGCTTCTGATCTATTTAGGAGTGGCTGGGATGGTCAATGGAGGATATCCACTCTCAATAGTGTTGAATGCCAGGTTCGGATATCTCAGCAACTCTGAGTACTTTCTGACCTGATGATTGGTTCAGAACATGTTACCACTCAATAACATATGCTTTAGTTTAATCATGATGGTAATGCCGGATTATCCATGCTGTGAAAGTGCTGAAGAAGAAACGACTTAGCACACCTTTCACTGTAGTGAACTTTTATTGCTCTGGAGGTATATCGACTAGGGGACAGCTTGCATCGATTCCAAGCATTTGGTACTGCTAGATGGTTGTCTAGGGAGAAACAAATTGTGTTTCTCACGATCCTGGCCATAGCTAGAATGGTTGTACTGATGATTGGTCTGAGGGTGAAACGTTTAGGATCCGATTTCAAGCATCAACTTAGGGTTGTGATATGATAAGAAAAGATCACATTCCATAGAATTTGTAGCCGTTTCATGTTGAACTATTTTCTTTCATGTAGACCTGTGTCCACGGGGAGAGATTGATCTATAATCAGAATACTTTGTGTGGGAGGCACTTCCACTGAACTATTTACATAGTGTTCTCCTGTTTTTTTCCAACAGTTGGATTGAAGACGTCAGCCCGAGCACATGTGCAGTGCAATGGTCTTGAATCCAAGTTCCATGGAATTTTTCCTTAACTTTTAACTTCAAACTTTTTCATAACCTTTTCCTTTTACTGATGGATTACAAATATTTCAGGACTGCTAAGAGTAAACTTTTGTAACATTTGATTCTTTTTAAATAGAAGAAATAAATAATTAAATTAACCTTTTGCTTGGACTACCAGTTATAAAAAAAAAAATTTAATTGAAGAAAATACGATGAAAAGCTACATTGGATCCGCACAAATGGACAACCTTTATTTGGTTTTAAAAAAAACAACAATAAAAAACGATTGTAAGTAATGCATTTTTCTCGTTCGTCTTGGTTTGGTATTTTTGTACTGTTTGAGAGAAGCACATTATTTAGCACGTACTAATCCAGCAGATATTCTGAAGATTTCGTATACAATTATATTGACAATATTTTAGTAGCTAGCACCTCGCCCAAGGAACATTTAGTACATCTTCGTCTTCTCAGTATAAACCCTGTAAAATGTATTTTTAGTGCTACAACTCTTGTCTTCTTGAGCATTATCATTAGCTCAAAGGGAATTTCACTCCTTCCTGAAAAAGTTAAGTCTCTGCAGAATTTACAGCCACAAACTTCTCTTCGCTAACTGCAACATTTTTTGTACCTATTGAATTACTGTAGATGATTCCTCCCGCACTGAAATTTTAGTGCCAGCTGAAAGCCCTTAACGATGCAAAGAAGAAGCTTGCAGACACATTTTTGCTGTCACATCCTGTACCTGATGCTCAATTTTCCTTGGTAGTGGAAGCAATGTTACAACAGCATTACAAGCAGCAAATGCAACCATTGTCTAACTTTTCCTTGTTTATTGATCCAGATACACATTTGGATGTGCACTTCTGACTACTTACTTAGCAATTAAACATTATCACCACACACTGGAGAGTCGTGACGTTGCAATTTATACAGACTATCACTCCCTTACATGCTAAACTGGACAAATATTCTCCTCGTGAAGCTCGACATTTGGATTCCATTTCCCAGTTCTCCAGCGACATGTACCACATATCCAGTTCACAGTCCAAATTTCACCCATTTTTTTTATTCCAATATATTCATTTTAGACAATTTATAATTTAATATTCCAATGGATGATACTTTTTGACACCTCATAACATATCCGTGGATTTACAAGCAGAAAAAAACGTTTTACTCTCTATTAAAGTATATTTCTTATTTTTTCATTTGACTTCAGATTTCATACATGATTGATAAACATTTTCAAATTAATAATTGAAATCAAAGCTTTTATTGTTAAATAATTGTTGCTTCCTTCTGATGAGAGGATTTGTTTCTTTGAAAAACCTAGGTTTAAAGGACTTTTCTATATTTTATACTATTCTTTGTTGTACTTCTTGAAATTATTAAACTTGTAAAGTATGTAACGTTATATTTGTTTACTTTCACTTAACTATATATATATATATATACAAGGCCTGTCTAAAACGTATCGACCTTAGGCCAGAAAAAATATTTCAAATATGTAATGAGGTTGGGATCATAATCCTTTTCAAAGTAGACCCCTTTTGCTTGCACACACTTAGTCCACCGATCCATCCACTGCCGGAAACACCTCTGGAAGTCTTCTTTTGGAATGGTGTTCATCTCCGCCGTCGCGTTCCGCATTATCTCTTTTTTCACACTTTCTCAGCAACAGCTGCACTTTGAGCAGTTTGGGGCCTTCCATAACGCTAGTCACTCTCCGCTGATGTGTGGCCATTTTTGAATCGGTTGAACTATTTCTTAATTTGTGTTACACCCATCGCATCTTCTTCAAACAACTGCTGAATCTAACACGACGGCGGAGATGAATCGGTGGGCTAAGTGTGTGCAAGCACAAGGGGCCTACGTTGGAGAGGATTAGGGTCCCAACCCTGTCACGTATTTGAAATATTTTTTTTTTGCCTAAGCTCGGATACTTTTTAGACAGGCCTTGTGTATATGTAACAACAAAGTTTTAACATTGTTCCAAGAATTCAAAAGCAACAAATTATATGGCATACGATCATTTCCAAGACAATTTGGAATTATTTTACTCAGTCTTATTGTTCTTAAGACTCCAAATCGTCCCTTCGCCCTTTATAGTATCACATACAGAAGACCCTCAGTAAAACATCAGGTTCCAGTACTATCTGAAAAAAAAACATATATTAAGACAATACTGGAGACAAAACCTCTCAACATGTAACCACATATTTTTCCATCAGGTCGCTTCAAAAGGTAAGGCAGTGAAAATACCTTAGAAACAGCAAATTAACAGCAAATCAAATTACAAATTAAATATTTAAAATATTCACAATATAGGATGAATCAGGAAGAAATAAATAGATGAATTTAGAATAATTAAATTAAAATAAGAAAAATTAAGAAAAAATTAAGTAAAAAATTAAGTAAAAGATCAATAGAAAAATATACAATACTAATAATGTTTAGTTTGTTTTAAATAAAACAAGATAGTGTATAGTTTTAATTAATGAAAAGTTAAAATTATTAGAAGATAAAAAGTCTATAATAGAGTATAAAGAAAATACCTAGAAATAAAAATATAACTTGAAAATATAATTCTAATTATAAGAAAGAAATGTACCCTAATTAAAAAACAAATGAGTAAAATAATAATGAAGAGTAGAGGAATAAAACGTATATATAAAAAATACCAAAGAACAAAAAAATTCAAAGTAGGAAACAATAGAAAAAATGCAAAGTATAGAAAAGTATTCAAAAATTATTTAAATAAAATTAAGAGAATTAAAAAAACTAAAAATTAAATAATAAAAGCAAACACAATAATTAGAAAAAATAATAAGAAGAAAAAATGAATAATAGAACAAAATAGTAATTATAAAAATAATAATAAATAGAAAAAAAGATAATAAATTAATATCTACACACATGTGCACAGATACAAATATATATATATATATACAAGAAAATCAAAAGCGTTTTGATAAAGAAGACAAATCAATTGTTTTTACATTCTCATATATACAAATTATATTTATTGTTACACCGGCCGTTCTTACACAAGAGAAACTACACCGGTTATCACTATAAATAGTGCGAGTCACCAGAGACACAGAGAAGACAAAGCACAGTCTTGTAACTGTCTAGCCAAGTGCTAGTCACTTTCTTACTTTGTTAATACACTTGTTAAACCAACCCTCGACTTGACTTCCTTTATTTATTATTTACTGTTGGACAACTTCACAACAGATTGGCGACGAGGAATCGAAACGATTTCACTACAAAAAAATCACCCAAAGTGATTCGCAAGATCTTCACGGAAAAAAACCCATCTTCGTCAGATATTTGGATTCGCAAGGATTAACAGCAAATTAACTACTACAAAAGTAGTTAAACGACGAAAAAAAAAAACACAAACTCAAAACTTGCTACCAAAAATCGAAAACTAGAAAACGCGAAAGACATTTTCAATTATTGAAATAATTGAATACACTGATACCTTTATTTTCTCTTCAAGTTTCACTGACTCGTTGAGATAAATGTTATCCGCGTCAATTATTACAGATATTGTGTAAGTTTGTCGTTATTATTAGGACAACATCTGATATTTGAGCAAGATCCGGATTGACTATTTATTAAAACGGTCTACCACAGAATTGTCGAGAGCAAAGGACGGACAGTAAAAAAATATATTCGCGTAAGTCATTTGTGCTTCTAACAAAGAACTGTTAAATAAGCAAGTCGCATTTTTGCAAAATGAAAAGGGGTTAAAAAGATTTCCCATAAAACTAGTCTTATTAGGCTTATAGCGACGGACTTGGTTTTGTAAAACTACGTACACATATATATAAAAAAAAAAAATTTAAAAAAAAAAAAAATTGTTTTTCTTAGTTTTATTTTTCAAACAAACTAAGGAATAATATATTTCTTGTTTTGTGTATTAGTTTAGCAAACTAATTATATTAAGCACGTTGTGGGGAAAACTGATTTATTTTTACAAGTGTAAATTGTGTGGTGCATAATTTGAATTCGTGAATGATGGACACTGAATTCAAAGATTCTCTTTTTCAATTACTTAAATTCCAAACGGAACAAAATGTTGCGTTACAAAGACAGCAAATTGAACAACAAATGGAACTTCAAAGAAAACAAGTTGAAATTGAGGAGAAATCTAAAAGAGAGTCGTTGGAACAGCAAAAAGCCCAAAGAAAAATGCATGCTGAACGAGAAGAAAGATTCCAAGAAAAACTGCTACAACAGCAGAAACACTTCGAAGAACTCTTGATAAAAACACAGGAGGAACAGAGAAAATTTCTGGAGGCAACACAGTTAACGAAAGCAAACGAGAATCATAATGCATTCTCCCAGACGGCTGTGTGGAGCGCTATCGAAATTTTCAATTATAATCCAGAAGACGATGTCACTTTTGCTCACTTCTATAGAAGATATGAGGATATTTTTGTATCGGACTGCAGTACAAGGTCTGGTCTTAAATAAAGACTCTGAAATCAGACGTCGTGTTTTAAATAAACTCGAAAATGAGCCATGTCTAACAATACAAAACTTAGCGGAAGACTGTGAACGTTTTGTTGCGTTGAAACAGGACAGTCGTGACATAGAGGAAAACGGAGTGTCGCACATTAAAAACATCCATCAGAAGAAAAAATTGACTTCAATGAATAACCAGAGAAAAAAACATGGAAAAGATCCACCTGGACCGTGTTGGAGGTGCGGGGTTAACCATTGGTACAATGAGTGTCCCTACATATTCAAACAATGTGACAACTGCCACCAGAAAGGACATAAGGCATCACGTTGTAGGAAAACATCTGGTAGAAAGACAGCCATTAAACTGACAAAAATTGAACCTGAAGAACAAAATATCCGGAAATATGTACAGGTCAAAATGCTTAAAAAAAAAGTAAGACTACAGCTTGATAGTGGGTCTGACATTTCCATCATTAATGTACAGACATGGAAGAAGCTTGGGAGACCTACTATGATCAAATCACAAAAAACGGTGAGAAGCGTCAGTGGTGAAAAAATAACCTTTGAAGGGGAATTATTGACGAATATTTCTTTCCAGAATAAGACCGTAAAAGCCAAAATTTTTGTTATGCGAAAATCGAATAACCTTTTTGGAACTGATCTGATTGAAAAGTTTAGCCTATGGGATCTGCCTTTAAGCTCCTTTTGCCAAAAGGTTGAGGATTCGAATGTGGAGGCAGAAAAACTCAAGAGGGAATTAAAAGAAAATGTTCCAGACGTATTTTCAGGCGGTCTTGGAAGGTGTACGAAAGCGGTAGCAAAGTTTGAAGTCAAAACAAATGAACTACCTGTGTTCAGAAAGAAAAGAAATGTTCCATACGCCACTATAGAGCAAATAGACGGTGAATTAGAAAAACTCGAGAACATGGCTGTCATTTCAAAAATTGATCACAGTGAGTGGGCTTCACCTACAGTTTATGTTAAGAAAAAGAACAAGGAGATTCGGGTTTGTGCCGATTTTTCCACAGGCTTGAACAAGGCATTAAAAGACCACCATTACCCTCTTCCAAGCCCCGAAGAAATATTTGCGAAACTGAGTGGAGTAAAATATTTTTCTAAAATCGACCTCAGCGACGCTTATCTTCAAATCCCTGTCGATGAAGAGTATTCAAAACTGTTATGCATCAATACCCATAAGGGATTATACAAATTTAACCGACTTCCTTTTGGAGTAAAGGTCGCCCCTGCGATTTTTCAACAAATTATGGACATGATGTTAAATGGGATGGATTTCGCAGTAGGGTACCTGGACGATGTGTTGATAAACAGCGTTAGAAAAGAACAACACAAGACTCATGTAAACCAAGTATTCAAAAAAATCCAGGATTATGGGTTTAAAATCAAAGATGAGAAATGTACTTTTTTCATGGAAAAAATAAAATACTTAGGACAAATCATCGATGAGCAAGGAAGAAGGCCAGACCCAGATAGGGCAATGGCGATAAGGAACATGCCTGCTCCAAAAAATACTGCATCCTTACAAAGCTTCTTAGGGTTGGCGAATTACTACAATGTGTTCGTACCAAACATACATAAACTAAGATCACCCTTAAATGAACTGTTAAAGAAGGACCAAAAATGGGTCTGGACGCAAGAGTGCAAAGAAGCGTTTCAGAAAATTAAAGATATCTTAACGTCTGACTTGTTTCTGGCACATTATAATCCCAAGTGTGATATTGTAGTTGCAAGCGATGCCAGCAACTATGGTATAGGAACATGCATATTGCACAAAATGGATGATGGAAAATTAAAACCCATAGCCCATGCATCCCGAACACTTCTACCAGCCGAAAAAAACTACTCTCAAATTGAGAAAGAGGCTCTAAGCATTATATTCGCGGTAAAGAAATTTCATCGTTTCCTGCACGGTAGACAATTTCTGTTACAAACAGACCACAAACCCTTATTAACGATTTTCGAATCGAAAAAGGGACTACCACAACACACTGCGAATAGACTCCAAAGATGGGGTACCATTCTTCTTAACTACAATTTTCAAATGGAGTATGTACCATCTAAGAAATTTGGTCATGCAGACGGGTTATCAAGGTTGATACCTAAGCAGACAGAACCATTGGAGGATATGGTGATAGCAGCTATTCAAGCGGAAGCTGAAGTAAAAAATACGTTATGTGACACAATAAGAGAACTTCCAGTAACGCTTGATGAGATTAAGAGTAAGGCAGATGTGGATAAATTTATCATAAGCACGAAAGAAAAAATCAACAATAGCCAACTAGATGATGGAATTTATTCAATTTGCAACAACGTCCTGTTATATAGCGACAGGGTTGTAATTCCTATGACATTACAGAAAAGAATGCTCAAGGAATTCCATGTAGGACATCCAGGCATATCGAGAATGAAAAGCCTCATGCGCTCTTTCGTTTACTGGCCAAACATGGATAAGCATATCGAAGAAAAAGTCAGGGAGTGTAGAGGATGCGCCTTAGCTATGAAAGCTCCTCCAACTCAATTCGGATCGTGGACTAAACCGGACCTACCTTGGTCTAGAATTCATTTAGACTTTGCGGGACCACTGGATGGGTTCTACTATCTCATTGTTGTAGACAGCCTAGCTAAGTGGCCGGAAGTACTAAAATGCAAGAACCCCACATCCGAGGCAGCTATCAACTTCCTATACGAACTATTTGCTAGGTTTGGAGTAGTAGACTGCATTGTCACCGACAATGGTACTCAATTCATGTCTAGTGAATTTAAACACCTTTGCGGGGATCATCTCATCGCGCATATAACAATCCCTCCATACCATCCAAGAAGCAATGGACAAGCGGAGAGATTCGTTGACACATTCAAGAGAGCTCTGAAAAAAGCTAGTGGATCACCGACGGATAAGTCAATCCAACAGTTTCTGCAGGTTTACAGAGTCACTCCGAATGCAAACATCGAAATGTCGAAGACACCTGCTGAGGTCATGTTCGGACGCAAGGTTAGATCGATTTTCCACAAGTTGTTACCAAACCAGGATAGGGCAAATATAAAAAGAACGATAACAAAAAAACGGTATAAAGTTGGCGAAAAAGTTTTTTATAAGATCTACAGCAACAATAGGACTTTCTGGGAGTCCGGCACTGTGGATAAACAAATAGGCAACATGGTCTATATGATTAAGGGACCAGATTTCGTGCACAAACGTCACACTAACCAAATCCGGAAAAGATACTCGAACAGTGAGGTGACCAGATCGCCCGAGGAGGACATCATGGATGCAGTGTTTGATACTTTTCAGTTGCCCATACCAGAGACTGCTCCTGAGATTAGGAGATCAAAAAGAAAACGGAAATCGACTGAGTTGATGATGGTGATTCCCAAACAAAAACGTTATTAATCCCCAGAGGGGATATTTTCAAAGGGGGGTGTTACACCGGCCGTTCTTACACAGGAGAAACTACACCGGTTGTCACTATAAATAGTGCGAGTCACCAGAGACACAGAAGACAAAGCACAGTCTTGTAACTGTCTAGCCAAGTGCTAGTCAATTTCTTACTTTGTTAATACACTTGTTAAACCAACCCTCGACTTGACTTCCTTTATTTATTATTTACTGTTGGATAACTTCACAACATTTATATATATAAAAAAGACAATAAATAAAATTAAAAAATACAATAAAAAAATGAAGAAATTAACGAAAAATCATAAGAAAGCAATTAGAAGAAAAAGAAAAACGTAATATATATATATATATATATATTACTGTTAATGAGATGGGAATGATTGTCAGCTGGAAGATGTGGAACACTATAGGAGTAATAACATTAATCAATGGTATGAACTGCATTTGATTACTTATAGGACAGTTTATAACAAGAATTTGTTTACATTCGATTTAAAGTGACCATATAATCAGCAGAGAAGCAGTCCCGTGGTAATGTGTTCCACAGGTGGGAAACCCTTGCAAATAAGCTCTGTTCATGGAAGATCCAACTAACTTTAAGCACAGGGAGGGAGAAAGGAAAATTGTTTTCCGTGTGGTAGGAAGATGAGTTCTTTATGTGATTGTCTTACAAGGAGGAACCAAAGATAGGAGCACAGTCGAACACCTTCCATAGAAATAACGATAAAGTAGAGAGAGACTATAATCATCTTTTCTGTGAGAAAGGAGAAGAGATCATCCCCCCACTCTCAACAAGATTTTGTAGTTTTTTTTGTATTCTGTCAAGGCAGGAAAGAGTGCTCTTTGTGACACCTCCCCAGATGTGACAGCAGTATTCCATTTTTCGGTGTATATGAGTCTTATATAGGTAGAGGATTGCATCTGGAGTCAGGTACTTACTGGAGCGGTAGAATGATCCAACCATTTTTCCAGCAATCTTGCAACGGACTGGGTATACATCTTCAATTCTAAATCTAGAGTATCTGCGGTAGCTGTAAGCTGCTGCAATAAAGTCCTGTAGTGCAAGTGGACATTATTCTATATTTAAACTGAGCATTCATCTTTTGTAACGCTGTATTTAACATTTAACATAAGTTTCTCCTCATTTTGTACTGTAGCAATTAGTCTATTAAATTATTTACATTCAGAACAATTTAACAAATCAATTAATCTTTTAATTAATACTGTATATAATCACGCCTAAAGCCTGAAAAGAGAACAGTTGAATTTTTGTTTTCAAAACTAAGCATGAAAAATATGTTATAACTAACAAGACTGGATATGAACCCCAGCAGCTCTAATGCAGCTAAGGAGTGGAAACAGTGGCTGCGAATATTGAATAACTATTTTGAAGAATTCAGTAAAAATGCTTCAAATAAACACCGAAGATAGGTAACAACTACATAGAAGAATGCACACATTTTGACGTTTTAGAAAACCTATACATTAAGATTCCAAATGAAATATTTATCAGACATCTTCTTCCTAGAAACAACTAATGAATCGCTAGATACATTTCTACAAGTATTACAAAGACAATGCTTTTAAAACAGTAACTGTGAAACGATATCGGAAAGAATTAGCAAGAGATTTGTTGATTAATGGTTTAGCGGTTCTACTCATATGGCAAAGATTATTAGAAAATAAAACTTTAGATTTCCAATCCGCATATACTCTGGACTCGGCACAATAAAATCTGGTGATTACAACAATTATAACTTTTCTATAACAACAAACATCACTGAAAATATATATTACTACTCCTACAACAAAAGAAAGATCAGACGTAAATAGTCTCATTGCTGTATTGTATAGCAAAAGATCATTCTTCACACATAAAATACAAAATAATTGCTTTTAGTTTGTGGTAGAAAAAGACATAAAATAATTATATGTCCAGCAACATATAACAAATGTGGAAAAGTAGGACACTATTCAAATGTTTGTCGACCACCATGTAAAATCTTACAGCGACCGTAGCTAAACAACGGCACGTCAGCAGCAGCAGCAACGGTCTTTATTATGTACTATTATTACATTTACTGTTCCAGAATTTCACAATAACCGCTCTACTTGATTCTGACAGTTCAAAAAGTTTTAGAAATGAAAGTATTGCTTCAAAGATCAATTTGAAAATAAAACCGCTAAATAAAGAAATGTTGATGGCTTTGACATCTATGAATACTTATACTTGTGGTTTTGGAATTAAATGATAACTATCAGAAGTCTGTTATTCTGAGAATTTTGAAGGACTTATGTAGCGACTTTTTACTTGGCCAAGATTTCCAAAGATAATATATGGCTCTTCAAATAAACAATAGAGGACCTAAACCTTATTAATATAAAACACAAAAACTGTAGTGTGTGCCCTCTCAGCTGCTTCTGTTGACAAACCTTCTGATAGAAACTTCATTGAAAAGATGACAGATTTGAACAGTATTGTTGTATTTCAACATGATTAGGGTGCCACATTTTCTGATGTTTGAGTTGATAAAGGCTGAAAACAGTGCAATAAAGTTCCAGATTGTTGAAGAGGAAGTGGAGACTGAACAAGACTAACTTTCAGAATTCACAAAACCTTTACCATAGAAATAAAGACAAGAGACGACAAAGAACAAAAATAAATCAAAGCAATGGCATGCTGATGCCAAATGCCTAGTGATCTCTACAGAAGATGGTTTGATCTATGAGGCTTGTATCATTTCTATAAATTACTCAGAAGGAACATGCATTGCCCGATTATGGTAATAAAGAAGAAGAGGATATCATTGATCTTCTCCTCCTCCCGACTGATGCCCCCCCCCCTTCAAGTTCTGATAGAAATAATCAATAGGAGTGAATAATTACATATCTTCACATTCATATCCACAAGGCAAGAAATATTTATGAAAACGTTCAAAGTTCTCCAAAAGACAAGCCTGGTTTAATCTAACAAATCAGCCTTGGATATCTTTGGAGCCCTAATTATTTTAATAGAATGCCTTCTTCCTCATGGAATAACATGCCTTATTAATGTACAGATTTATATGTTAATGTCTTGGTACATGAATGGATATCATGCAGGATATCACATCAAGGTTTGACTCATTGCCAAAAGAATAAACATTATTATTAATTATTATTATTATTTGTTTGTTATGCCTCTTCGGGCATCTCCCCTTTAACTATCTCCTCAATTCAACTGTTAAAAAAAAAAATTAAACTCTTAGTACAGTATCGATATCCAGATCAAATTCTGTTAAATATTTCATTTGATAACTCCCAAAAGTACCCCTCAATTTCTCCCTCCTACCACTTTCTCTGAATTCATCCAACCTCATCTTAAACTGATCCACGCTATTGCTGTTCTTAATCCGATCTGGCAACTTATTCCAAAAACATATTACTCTGTGAGCAAAAAAACTTAACTGGTTAACAGATCTAGTTTTTGAAAACTGTCTTGACAATAAGCTTCCAGATCTAGGAGAAATACTAAAAAAAATGCCCACCATAGTTAGAAATGCCATTTATTATCTTGAAAGTCTCAATCATATCACCTCCCATTCTTCTCTCCAGCATTGGCAGAAAGTTTTTTCAAAGGACAAAAGTGGACAACTTTAGTCTGCGAGATTTAAGCAGTAAAAATGATTCGCTTGTGATTGATAAGACTGGGGATCTAATCGATCTTATGCTACAATAAAATATGATGATGGATGAGAATCGAATATATCATGGAGAAACATGGAACCATGTCAAGTACTGACCTGACACAACCATATCTTTATCTGAAACTACACCTTTAACTGAGAATCCTTCAATTTTAATAACAGAAACCTTTGAAGATCCTTGACCACTAAGTAGATCAACAATAACAATAGAACCACTATGGTGTCAGTTTTAGCCACTTGGGTTCAATTGCAGAATGAAGCTGGAGAAGTTGTATCACTATTACCATGTCTAAGTTATACTCACTGCTAGAGACTGGACAGTTTACAGCAGACATGGTCATGGAAGTAATAAATTCTTTAATATAAATAGGTATGAAGCCACTTGTTATCTGCATCACATTTAGAAGCAAGACAATATTAACGATGTGACTGTTTAGTAGTTATGTAAGTGTTATTATGAATTCATAACAATGCATATTTATAGTTTATAATGTGAAATCACTCTATAAGTCCCGGGCCTAACTAATAAAAATAACAACTTTTAAGCAAAATTCGATTTTATTCATCAACATAGTCTCCTTCTTGTATGATACACTGATTCCAATGCTTCTCTAAGAATTCGATTCCTTTTTTGTAGAACGTTTTGTCTTTGGCCTCAAAATATCCCTCAGTTTCCGATATCACTTCTTTATTGGAGCCACATCTCTTTCCTTAGAGCATTCTGATAAGGTTTCCAAACAGCCAGCAGTCTCTGCGGGCCAGATCTGGAAAACGGGTGTGGAAACAATTCGATGTGCAATTCGTGTAGTTTTGCCATCGTGGCAATCGACTTATGACATGGTGCATTGTCTTGGTAAAAGAGCACTTTTTTCTTCTGTATTTGTGACCGTTTTTGGGTGATTTCTTCCTTCAATAATGCGATATATTATTCACTATTTATGGTTCTTTCTTTCTCAATGTAATCGATGAACATCTTTGCACATCCAAAATATGCTAAAGCCAAAACCTTGCATCTTTATTCGCTTTGGATGGCTTTTATCTGCTGCTGTTCACTAAGTTGACTACAGACTTTACCTGTATATGGTGGATCCATGTTTCATCCATTATCACATATTGTCACAAAAATTCTTTTTTGTAGTGTTGAAACAGTTGCTAACAATGCTCTAAATCGTCAACACATTGTTGTTTTTGATCGACTGTGAGCAAACGTGGCACCCAATTTGAATATAGCATTCTCATTGACAAATTTTCATGCAAGAAATATTTTCAACTCTCCTATTAGCTCCCACAACTTCAATTTACAATCGGCCAAAACGAGTTTGTGGACTTTTTTATGTTTGCCAGAACAACTGCCAAATTTGTACAGCCTGAGCATTCAGCATCATTTGTGTCTGTACGATCGAATTTAAATTCAGTATACCACATCTTAACCATTGTTTCAAATGGAGTAGAGTCTGAATAAGACTTATCAAGTCATTGCTTGGCTTGAACAGTATTTTTTCTATTAGAAAGCAATGCATTAGTAACACACGAAATTCAGATTTTTCCATTGTTTTGAAAATTTTTAACAGTAGCTTCACTTAAATAACTGTAATTTGTAAACTAATAATCTGATTGGACTCAAAGTTTGACATGTGCCAGTTGAAGGCTAGTACTTTATAAAAATCATGTGGGTTTTTATTAGTAGAACCATCTATATGTCAAGCCCGGGACTGATTTTTTTTATTTATGTTTCTCTTTTCCCTTCTGATTAGTATTTACAAATCATTTCAATAAGACTTACCTGTCGTATAATTCATACTCCACATGGTAGCAAAGGAAAAACTACGAACAAGTTCACTTATTAGTAGCCCGATGACAAGCAGGATCCCATAACTCAAAACTTTATTTTCTGATGACATATACTCCAAAATGTGATGGATTAAAAAAAACTAAAAACAGAAAAAAATATAAGTTTCAGAATTTATTCAAATATTTGATCAATAACAAAATATTTCTACTCATTTTTTTTTTTTAAATGAAGTAAAATAATTAATTCACTCAAAGTTGATATTGAAATCAAAGTAATAATTGTACCAATTATGATCAGAATCTTGAAAACAATTCTGTCAAAACTTGCCAAAGTGACTGAAAAACCTGCGGATCTGTGGAGGGTTGAAACTGTTGAATTATTAGCTTATTGCAAACTTCTTCTTGAGAATTCATAGACTTGTGCACACATTTCAAACGCATTTATGAGATTATTTATTTCTATTATAAAACACACAGTAACATTTTCCATGTAATAATTGGTCACAACCTACCAAGGCCAAAAAGCCACTCGAGGATAAGGGTCAACGAGTGTCAGTTAAATGATTAACAATACTATGAGACGATTGGAAAACGATGGGTTGAATAGGCAGAATTTGGTTACTGAAGTTGACGACTCAATATTGAAGTTTTAATCATTTACTTTTGCAGAAGCAGTTAAGAAGGTCTTTTGAACATACAATGGTATTTCTTACCATTTTTGCAGATTTATTATTACCATCATTACGAACTTGTGTGGATTTATCTTGATCTACCATTGACTGAACTTAATAGATTACATATTATGCTTATATGACTTGATAATTATGTTGCATACTGCTGTTCTGCTCTTATAAATGAAGCAACTACAGTTTATGTAAAAGAAAGGTGTTGATTTTGTTTTCAACAACTTATTGAAGTCAGTTGTTAGGTTGGTACTCTTCTCAGCAGGCACATTCACCAGTCACATGAATGTGGGTTTGACCACTTTCACAATTTGAAGGGAAGAAGGCATCTGGGATCTTGTGCATGCATGCTTTATTCTTTCTTCCACCTTCTGGATGTCGGACTGCTGTAGGCCCATTCTTGTCATAGTTAGGCCACTCAATTATTTACTGATATCTTTTGTATAATGATTTGCTTTTTACTTGTACTGAGTTCTGAATCTGAAACTTTTTTGCTACTACTGTATTGAATTAAATTATATTGTAGCAGTCACATGACTGTGATCTACTTTATTTTGTATTCACACAATCTTTTGCGTAGTGATTAGTCTGTAGTTTGGTTGGCTAAAACAGGCATGTTAAAACTCACGTAGAAATACATCGGGCAATTCGAACACTCCTGCACATACTCAGCTTTTCAACCATTTTTGCCCAGATACACAAATATGATTTAGTTCCAAGGAGATGTAGACCTGACAAGACGTCAAATTCATGGCTTGTCTCTCATCATGGCTTAGACGGGAAGTGAGCCCCAAAGTCCACATCAACAGACCTGGACTCAATAACATTTCTACTCTAATACATGTCGGCTGAACCAGCTTGTCTTATATCTTTATGTTCTTGTTTTACTAACTCATTCTGGTTCCTACTCTGTTTGACAAAACTATTAAATAAAGTTGATTTAATTGTAGAGAAGATGTTGGTATTTCTACATGAGCCTCTACAGTATTAACTGTAATCATGTTTAACTCCTTTACACTTAACAGGAAGTATTTAGATGAGTACTGGGAAGAGTAAACCTATACTCTTGTTTTTGTTTTATAAAAATCGCTCCAGACAAGGCATGAAGCCACTTGATATAAGGAGCTAAAAAAAGGTAAAAAACTAGCCAATGATAAGTGTTATATGAATAGATTTCGATCCAGAAAACAGCAATTCTCCCCCCTTTGTCAGAAACATCGCTCATGGAGTGTGAGGACTAAAGAACAAAATAACAGAAAGAAACTTGCTATCACTTAAACCTCAATAGAAACCACAAGTTATAGATGGGTGCATGGAAGCTCTGATAATAATAATAATAATAATAATAATAATAATAATAATAATAATAATAATAATAATAATAATAATATCTTATTATCCAAGAGGAAGCTTCTTTCTGTATATGTACATGTTTAGAGTTTGGTGTTTTATACCAATTTCTATGAATAATCCATTTCTGTCAGTTGATGATAAATAGGAAATCTGTCATGTTAAAACTTGATGAATGACATGTAAAGTTTTGTAAACCGTATAAATGACTCTATATTTCTAGTTGAGAGTTTATAGATAAGTGCATGTAAAAGAGAATCCCGACATAAGTAAAATTACTTTATAATTATGTACTTGCTGTGAAACAATACACTTTTTGAGGATATACCTACACAAGTTTACTGGAACTACTTACCTGGATTTATTCATCATTGTTAGAATACAAAAAGAGATTATTTTAGCTGCTATAAAATACTTGGTAATGATTTATTTCTTCTGGATTAGGAATCTCCCAGATAAAAGAATATTAGGCAAAGCAGGGAATAAATAAGTTTACTCTGTTTTACCTTTAATATTCCGAAAGTATTGAATAGACACATATAAACATAAGTTAATTCTGAATTTGATCTGTCATCGTCAGCAAGTGTCTGATCAGTGCAGATCACGACAAATCGTCCAGGACTGTTTGCTATGTTGTTGTGTTTGCAGACTGGTACTAGTCGTCAACTTGCAGAGCTACTAGTTCTACGTTTTACATACAGCACCAAATGGTCACTCACCTAAGTGTATCGTAACAACAGAGAAGCAGTCCAGGTGGAGTTGAAAAAAGACGTCAGACAGTATACTTTCTTCTATTCCCCAGTCGAAAACACATCCAACCTATTTTTATATAAACCTCTAAACATTTTTGTTATTGTTTTGGCTGTGCAGTAGTTTTGTAACAACATAGATGCAGTTCAAGACAATTCAAAAAAGTCATCATCATCACCACCACCACCACCACCACCACCACCACCACCACCACCACCACAAACTCATATATATATGAGGAAAAATAGAAACAATGTTTCAGACAAAATGCAAAATAAAAATGGAATTGAGGATAAGCGAATAAACAAACTAACAAAAATTTTTAAAATTAAAGTTCTTACTTCCAACCGAGGATGGTTGCTTTCTAGCAACTGAAATATCTTGGTAGAGCTTTTATATGTGTTTGAGTTTATATTTTTGTTAGTTTGTTGATTCGCTTATCCTCAATTCCATTTTTATTTTTCATATATATATATATATATATATATATATATATATATATATATATATATATATATTGTATTAATAAAAAGGTGAAACTACATAAATCATTCCACCGTTATATGTCTTAATTTGCTTCAGTTTGTGTATATACACATTAAACAATGCTTCAAGCAAACTACATGAACAAAGTACAATATAATTGAAAATTTACTCAAATTATGTCAGATTTTTGGTTTGAATGAGTATTACAAATAAAAATTATGTACTGTAATTCATTTTCAGTCTATATTTACTGTAGTTGTGCTATCAAAAAAATGTTGAATTGTAAAACAAGAAAACAAAAAAGATGACTTACTGGTGTGAACAAACTGCACGCTAAACTGATGATAAGAAAGAAACTGGCCAAAATCATTCTGGTTCTTATAAATTGTATGAAGACATTCTTAAAAGACGCTGCAGAACCTTTTTTATCAACTTCTTCATTCCATAAATTTTCAAGCCTAAAAAGGAAAAGAAATGTAAAGAATTGGAACCCTTTCTTTAAACCAAACTTCTTTTTTGTGACAATATTCAGTACCTGCATAATTTCCCATGCAATGGTATATTACTAGGCAATAATAACTGACTCTTATGTCCATATTAATAATGTATATTAAATAAAGAATTATAATGATACTAAAACAAATTGACACGTTGGGTCACCCATTGAACTCAGGTTAGATTGCTCGAATCAGGAAAAAATTGAGTTTGCAAAGCTAGTTAAATTTTTTAGCATAAAGACAAAATCCAAAATTAGTCTATTTTTGCTCGCTATCTCACTCTCTCTTTCTTTCCCTCTTCAGTTACAGGTTAAATAGTATTACTACCTTTGGTGATATTTTCTTTCCTATCTTATAGTTTTTTTTTTATTATCTTTGATTTTTAATAAACAGGGAGAGAGTGATGGAAGCGAAAGTAATAGACACCATATAACATAAAAGAGAGGGAGGGTAAATGATACATAGTGCCAGACAGACACTTAGTAAGAGATGGGTCACTTGATAAATTAATTGCAAATTATGGATAATTAGAAGAATTAAAATGAAACTAAGAAATATTTTAGCATGTATTTTGTGTTATTAAAATATATATGGAAAAAAAGCATTTAGGAAACAAACGTTGAGTCACTAAATTTTAGTATAGTAATACATTCAATAAAAAATATAAGAAACGTGTTACATATTCTTTGATGGTAATATAATTTCAAAGTTAAGTATAGATTCGCCAGGTGCAGTGGGTTAGATGATATGATTGACAGGGTATGATCTTGAGGTTAGCAGGGGCTCTATATAAGGAGTAGATAGTTCATCGGTTAGCATAACGATGTGACAATTGCTGCATAAATGTTAATGAAGTTGGACATAATGTAAATTCTTGATAAATAGGGTTGCTTAGAAGCAACTCTATCACTTAAAAGACTAAAATTAAGATAAAAACGTACTTCTCTTTTTTCATTAATATACAAGCCTACTTGAGAAAAGTATCAGGCGAACATCTTTAGCCTTGGCTCTTGAGAAAGACAAAAAATAAAAAATAGTATCGATTAAGTGGATATGTAACACAGGTTAGCAAAACCACTTCTTATTCTCCAACTGTTTTAGGCAAACAAAAGTGACATTATTTTTGTCATCAACTAAACAGCCTTGTTTATGTTTGAAGTTACCAAAATGTGAGTGTGCATATTCTTATGCATGGTTTCTGATGACATAAATTATGTCTCTTCTTTTTTTAAGTTCCTTGGTTCCACAGCACACCTATTTGGTAAATATATAAGCAGTTAGTACAAATATTCTTTACATAAGTTTGTTTGTTTTCATGTTATCTTGTAAAATGTATAATTCTTCTTATTTGTATGGACATTGATGTTGTCATGACAACATATACTGGTAGTATTACTATTAGTCTATAAAATAACTTAATTGGCAACACAATTGATCCCAGTAGACGAACTGACATGACTATAAGACAATATATATCCGTCGCATGGACTGTCTTCAGACAGATGTCAACAATTTTACATATGCGAGAGCAGTAGCATACAATACACATGTTTGATATGTACTCTTGTATAGCTGTAGGACGTGGTTTACGGCAAAACGGCAAAACAGGATCCTGGATGCCGCACATCAGCTGACTGAGGAAAATTGCTGACCTTACTGTAAAGGCGTCCATGAGAAATTGCATCACACAACGTCTCAACTGGTATGGCCATGTCACTTGCCATCAATCATCCAAAATGCTTCAAAGTGTGTCCCACATCGATGTCGATGGGCCAAAGTCGTGTGGTAAGCCACTTAAAACAAACATGGAGAGGTTCAGTTGATGATGACCTGATCACAAACGAAATGGTAACAGACAGGAGAAGTGGGAAGTCATTCACAAAATGTCTCACTTCAGCCAGAAGAGGCAGGAAGACGAAGATGAAAATAATCATCTTATTCTTCTTCTTTGAATGTCTTTGAAGAATCTTGCCATTCAACAGTTTCCCACTTTTTACGCAGTCGTTTGCATTATTATTAAACTCTGCAAGATTTTTCAAACTGCACTGATTGGACAGTAGAGAGCAGACAAGGCAGTGCTGTATCGTATAGTCCTCCTCTTCACATTTGCAGATGGTTAGATCGGTTTTGTAGTCCCATCTGGTCATAGCAACAAACAACAATAACAACAATAATAACAAATTTAAAAATAAAAAAAATGATGTTGTCATGACACGGTAGTATTAGTATTAATCTATAAAATAATGTAATAAGACACAAGAGATATTTGTTAGCTATTGAGGGAATGCAGAGTGGTTCTAATCAAGAATTTCATATATTAATTATAGTATTTGGTATAAATTTAACATTTTCTCAAAATTTCAACGAACCTTGTCATGAAGATAATATATTTTTCACAAAAAATATGTTAACATTGAGAAAAAGATTTTCATAAATAAATATTTCAGAAACAAACAAACCTCATGAGATTGTGAAAACTGCTTTCATTTTCAGAACAATCCCACAATTGTACTGAATCGATTCCATTTTTATAAATCTTCCATACTATGTTCCCCAGCCAACTGGCCGTCATATAGGAGAAGCAGCCAGCATATTTCAGTGGAATCTCATTATCAACTCTGTATTTCAAAAATAAAAATAAACACTGTAAATTGTTGAAATGATCAGTTAAAAAGAGACACAATTCACTTTTACACAAGTAATATGTTAAAATCTAGAAATTCATTCTTCCATATTACCCAGCAGCTAGGATACAATTTTATCCCTACTTTAAGGATTTCTCAACTATGTTTCTTGCATTTCACAAAAATATATTATTTGACCGAATTTCATGTCCAATGTTTTGGTGTGGATTTCAGACCAATACGTCTTTGATAATGCAGTAATTTCAATCAATTCTAGTTAAAGTCCGATGCTTAAGAAACCTAAAATTACTTACGATTCTCAGAAAACACTGCTGATGATTCTGCCTGATGCATTAAGTGTATTTTGATAAGTTATAAAACAATAAAAAGTAATTAAAGACAAAACTTAAAAACCAACCTTTTATGACATCGAACCGGAATACAATGTGTTAAAGCTTGTGTATAGCGGCCTTCTTCGCTGTTTGAAATGTTTATCTCGTGCACTGCCATTTTCATTTTCAAATCTACTTTAAAAAAAAAAGGAGATAAAATATGAATTAATATTGAAACAAAATGTGCTAGCATTGGAAAAAAGTACAATTAAAGAGTAAAACTTTGATTTTTAGATTCGAAATTTGGAATATTGCTTAATCTGGATATATAAAAATGTTTAAACTTTAGTATTTTAAGAAAAACGATGACCAATGAGATTGTTGAACTCTTATTCAGGGAATATAACAAAGGGAGGTTACTTTTTTATAATCTGAGTGAATGCCTATCCGTTATATAGTAACATATTTGGTTAATATTAACTTTAGGGGAATCCTAAAAAAAATACCACTTGGCACTATTTCAAAACACCTTATTATTGTCATAAACTCATAACACTTAAATGTCTTTTTTTTTTAAATATGTGTAATTTAATTTAATTTTTTCTACCATGATTGTTGTTTATGCCAGTTGGAGACTGGTATCAACCCTATGGATTGGACCGTTGCTTGGTGTGCGACGTTCGGGACACTTGCAGCACCTTAAATACTAAAAGCGAATCATCATCATCATCGTCGTCGTCGTCGTCGTCATCATCATCATCATCATCATCATCATCATCATCATCATCATCATCATCATCACCAACAATGTGGAAAATCCTAATGACACAACTGAGAGAGCAAATTTACCATTCCCTGAACAGCCGTGGGCTACTTCCCGAGGAACAAAAACGAATGCCAGAAAGGAAAAAGAGGGACACATTATCTGTTATAATTAGATCAAAAGATCCTGAAAGAAGTTAAAAGCAAGAAAAAGAACATATCTATGGCATAGATTGACTACAAGAAAGCGTACGACAGAATCCCTCAAGCATGGATAATTGAATGCTTAAAAATCTACAAGATACCCGATAGGATTATTAATTTCATCAAGAAAGCAATGGGAACATGAAGATTAGAACTGACAGCTGGAGGACAACACTTGACGGAGATAAAAATACAGAGAGGCATTTTCCAAGGAGACTCCCTATCACCACTACTGTTTATCATAGCCATGATGCCACTCAACTACATACTCAGGAAATGTGATGCCGGATACAAGTTCACACGCAGAGAACAAAGAATAAACCATCTCATGTACATGGACGATCGGAAGCTATTTGCAAAAAGCAAAAAGGAACTGAAAAAGCTGATAAATACGACCAGAATCTTCAGCCAGGACATCCAAATGGAATTCGGAATAGAAAAGTGTGCATTGCTAGAGATTAAAAAAGGAAAGCTGGAGACGACTGAGGGCATAAAACTCCCCAACCAAGAGCAGATGAGGGCGCTAGGCAAACAAGACAGCTATAGATATTTGGGAGTTTTGGAAGCAGACACAATCAAATTAACAGAAATGAAAGAGAAGATTGGAAAAGAATATCTGAGAAGAACAAGAAAGCTCTTAGAAACAAAATTATATAGCAGAAATCTAATCAAAGGAATAAATACCTGGGCAGTATCACTAATAAGATATTCTGGACCATTCATAAGCTGGACTAAAAAAGAACTCAGGCACTTTGACCAGAGGACTAGAAAATTAATAACCATGCACAATGCACTATATCCAAAAGACGATACAGACAGACTCTACGTGAAGAGAAACGAAGTGGGGAGAAGACTGGTAAGTATAGAAGACTGTGTGGAAGAGTCAAAAAAGAGTTTGAGAAATACATAAACCAGAACACAGAAAGACTGATCACCGATAGCAAAAGATACCGTACCAGCAAACAACGCAAAAAGCATCAAAACCAGACACAAACAGACAAGAAAAGAAAAGTGGGAAGAAAAACAACTATATGGACGCTTCATAAGACTTACAAGAGAAGAAACCAACGAAAATAGCTGGGCATGACTAAGAAAAGGAAACTTGAACAGAGAAACGGAATCCTTACTGATGGCTGCACAGAACAATGCAATTAGGACATACTGCATTAGAGCTAAAATAGATAAAACCCAGGAAAACAGTAAGTACAGACTGTGTGGACAAAGAGACGAAACAGTAAATCATATAATAAGTGAATGTAGCAAACTTGCTCAAAAAGAATACAAGAACAGACATGACTGTGTTGGGAAAGTAATATACAGGGAACTGTGCAAACAATTGAATTTCGAATATGCAGACAAATAGTACAAACATAAACCAGAAACAGGACTGGAAAACAAAAAACACAAAATCCTCTGGGATATAGATATACAAACAGATAAACTCATACAAGCAAGGAGACCTGATGTTATTATAATCGACAAGAAGGAAAAATCTTGTGAAATCGTAGACTTTGCCGTTCCAGCAGACCACAGAGTGAAGATCAAAGAAACGGAAAAACAAAGCAAATACACGGAACTAGCCAGAGAACTGAAAGAGATATGGAGCATGAAGAAAGTCAGTATAATATTAATAATCATAGGAGCACTAGGAACAATCCCCAAAAAACTGGAAAAAAGACTGGGAGAAATTGGAATCAAATCGAAACTATACAAAGGACGGCAATGATCAGAACAGCTGCAATCTTAAGAAAAATCCTTGAATGCAGAAACCAACTCGCATAAGCTATGAAGGGTCACATGGGATCTACAACAGGAAGAAAACAAAACCACAGAAGAACACCACATCACAAACAAAGGAACAGAAACTGCAATGAACATCACTTCATGAGCTCCCCACCCCCAATAAATTACACCAACCTCAGCTAACACCACATAAAAATGAACCAAGGAACAGAAATTGCAAGAAACACCATAAGCTCCCCCGCTCCCCTCCCCCCAAAAAAAACTAAAAAAGAAAGAAAAAATTTAGAAAAAAAAAAAAGAAAAAAGAAAAAATTAAAAAATGGTACCAGCCTAGGCTGACACCATGCAAAATATTTGCATAGGGTCAAGTTATGATGAGAAGACCGAGGAGGGACAGCACAAACCAGACCTCCACTGGAAGTGCAGAGAGTGCTGGGATCTTGGGGAAGCTTATTGTCCTTACCAGCAAGAAATCAATGGTAAGAGGCTGTTGCGATACCGCAAGGTTATTTGCGGTGGTTATCGAAAAGAGATGAAGAATGCTGGAAATCTGGGGAAGCTTGTTGTCACTCAGACTCCAGGGAATACCACCGGTTGTCAGTGAGCAATCACTGATGACCTGTGTGAGAACTCCTAATGAGTACAAATGATGATGATGATGATGATGATGATGATGATGATGATGATGATGATGAAAAGAAAAGAAATTCCCACCTTAGCTTCTGCCTCATAACCACACACATCATGTATGAGAGAAAGCAACAGTTTTACTGACACAGGCAGCAGCGAATCCTATTCACATCTAGACACATTAATCTGCTTATCATAAAAGCAGACACACAAACAGGCTGCTGGATTCATACAATCATTCACTCCATGATCTTGTTTCGAAATCTCTCTTTCGGCGAGGTACCACCTTCTTATTCGTGTGAATAAAATTTCTTGTTATTTAGAGCTGCATTTGTTTATTTATTAAACACAACTGTTTTAAAACTCTCAAAACTTAAAATAAATTTTGTTTGAACTGATCAAAATTTAATCAAATTTTGTAGTTCAAGTTCTGAATCATAGTTTATTTTATTTGTATCAAAAAATAAGAAACGATTTTCATAATTTTTATGTGAAGTTTATATGATTAACTGAACATAAGTTGGTATTTTCCCATATATATATATATATATATATATATATATACATATATATATATATACATATATATACATATATATATATATACATACATATATATATATATATATATATACATACATATATATATATATATATATATATATATATATATACATACATATATATATATATATATATATATATTGCGTGGTCTACCTGAGTGTTACAGGGAGAAACTTCATCTTTTACCCCATCTGTTCCTACTGTGTCCACAAGAGATGCAGTGGAATCAGTGGCCTACTCCAACCGGATCAGCAATACAGATGTCCTTGCTATATGGGCACAGCTAGACCAATCGATGGCCAGCCAGTGAAAGAGGTCATGGTTGGGGATAGCAAACTGGAAGGTGTAGCTGAGTTCTGCTACCTGGACGACTCTCTTTCAGCTGATGGTGGTTGTGAGACTGCTGATATTGCCCGATGCCAGTCTGCCTAGAGGAGCTTCAGAGAACTCCTGCCCATCTTAACATACTGCAGTGTAACGAAAGAGCCATGATTAGATGGATCTGTCATGTCAGGCCGGAAGACGACACTCTCTTCGAGACATTTTTCTCTAGGCTTGGTATAGAGGAAATAACTGATGTCCTTAAGCTGGGCTGGATGAGATGGCTTGGCCATGTCGAGCGAAGCACCAGCTGGATCTTCTGGGTCAGAAACATGTCCATCGCATCAAGTCGGCAGACTGGAAGGCCAAAGCTTTCTTGGGATGAGCTGTGTAAACGTAACAGTGCAGCACTGCAGATTACAAACTTAGATCCTCGCGGCCACAAGCGTGGAGTGGAAATCTTTGATCAAGACTGACAGGCAGGCTCCACCCTCTTATAGAGAACTAATCAAAGGCCCGTTCAAAAATAAATCGGATGAAGAGATATATATATAAAGTTTTGTACGACAAAGAAAATATTTAAATATATATATATATATATATATATAGAGAGAGAGAGAGATGACAACAGAAGCTGAAGAGAGCCGGATGGCTAAGTCCTTCCGTGCTTCAGTATGAACAATTAAAAAAACGGACATGTTTTGCGAGCCCGATGAGATCATAGCGTGTTAAAGTTAATGATCAAAACATTTCCAAGGATGTGTAGTTTTTGACATATATATATATATATATATATATATATATATATATATATATAAGTGAAAGTGAAAATAAACAAATGTTAAGTTACATACCTTACAAGTTTAATAATTTCAAGTAGTACAACAAAGTATAGTATAAAATATAGAAAAGTCCTTTAAAACCTAGGTTTTTCAAAGAAACAAATCCTCTCATCAGAAAGAAAAACCAATTATTTAACAATAAAAGCTTTGGTTTCAATTATTGAAAAAATGTGTATATATATATATATATATATATATATATATATATATATATATATATATATATATATATATATATATATGATTTTATATATAAAGTGAAGTCGTTTTTCTACCTTTCCTTTTGACATTTATAGACTTCGCACAAAAAAACTTAATATGCTACACATTTCAGCTAACCACCTCCAGCAATTCCTAGTGCGTGTTTCATGGAAAAATAATTACATTTCGTTCCTTTAAAAAGATCCTTACATTTATTCAGATCCATCTGTCTCTCGCAAATATATCTCCCACAAAGAAAGTAGCAAACCTTTTTACTCGCTCATATCTATCTCATCCTACATAACTCAAATTCATTGGGTGAAATTCTTAATAAGTTTCATACGATTTTCGCACCCTTATTGTTTTACTTTATTTTATTCAAAATTGTTTATATATTACACTACATATTAAATATAAATAACAAACGCTCCCTCATTTTTATTTCCATTCTACTATTCGTCCTGACTATATGTGTGCAATATAGGAATATCGGAGTGCATGTCGAATACACTGACCACCACTGTTTCTGAATATTCATTATTACAGTTTCCATTTACAAACACCCTGCATAGTACGTCCAGTCTGTCTTAATGGCGTCTTCTTTTATACTTAGTAACTTCTTTCTTTCTTCCTGAGATTTCTTTTTTTCTTAATTTTGATTTTTATCCGATTTTCTTTTCGTAGTTTTCATTTCTATACGAAAATGTTTGTGATTTGCATATAGTTTAATGCCAGCTCCTTGAAACTGACGTCAGATATTTCAGCACCAATATCTTGCTTTTCAATTTCACCCAGCTCTTACATTGGACTCTGTTAGCCAGCTCACCGATACATTAAATTCCCTAAACACGTCCATCCATGAAAATACCCTGTCAGATTTAACAGAGATTCGATTCCTCATTTGCAGAATTTGAAAACCTTTAAACTGGCGTAAACTGTTTGTGTACATTGACATTTGTAAGTACTATACACTATATTTTATCCTTAAATGAAACTTTGTTGTGTTGTCATTTGAAAAAAATTTTTTGTCGGTTTACTCCAGACAAGAGAAACTACTTAAAATGTTTTTCAAACAAATTCCTCATAGTATCAAATAACTGATACCCATCAAAGGTAATCAACCAATAGCGGCACTGGAGAAAAATGTTTGAAGGATTCCTTACAGCGCTACAGTTATCTTCAAACAATGCTTTAACAGGTATTAAAAAATATACTCTTCTGTTACATCATGTTTTCACTCCAATTTATGGAAATTTATCTGAATGTGAGAATTACAAAACTTTCATAGACATTTTAGAAGCCATGTTTGTCAAGAAAAAAAATACCATTTTTGCTAGACATTTATTTGCTACCTGGCGTCAACAACCAAAAGAAAGCCTCAAACAGTACCTTGAGATTTTAAAGACATTAAGTCGCTAATGTGAATTCACAGCCTTAACTGCAAACCAAGCGAGAGATGTTTTTATCAGGGATGCATTTATTAATGGAATACAGTCCAACCCAATAAGACAAAGACTACTGGAGAATAAAGACCTAGACTTGCCAACAGCTTATGAACAAGCTCTAATGTTGGACATGGCCCAGAAGCAGCCTGTCTTCTATTTACAACCCGAGGATTTGAGAGCTGCTATTGTAGCCCCTCCTCTGCAGGTTCAAAATTCTCCCATTGTTCAAGATACTCCCACACCCCCTTCTAACGATCACGAACAACTTATCATTGCCGCCTTAGCTGAATCCACATGCTACTCCGTATACATTCTTGTTCGAGCCGAGTGAATCTTCATGAAGAGCCCACATTTTCAGTACTTTAAACCTCAAAAGTGCCTACCATCAGGTACCTATCAAGCCAGAGGATAAGCCCTACATGGCATTTGAGGCCTGCATTGGCCTATACCAGTTCTGCCGAATTCCTTTTGGCGTAGCAAACAGTGTAGCTAGCTTCCAGAGGGTGATAGATTAAATAATCTCCAATGAAAAATTGATGGGTATTGTTGCGTATATAGACAATGTCACAGTATGCGGCCATAACCAAGCTGAACATGATCACAACCTTAAACGATTCATGGCTGCCGTCAAGAAATATAATCTGACTTTGAACGTTACGACGAGCCCTCGGTATGTTCGTCCACTACTCTCAATGGGTTGCGTCTTTTTCAGAAAAAATGCACCCATTCCCCTTCCGCCATCAAAGCATTTCAAAACATTGCACATTGCTCAGTCCGCCATTTCTGTTGTGGATCCTTTTATCTCTCTATTAGTTGAAACAGATGTCTTTGACTGTGCGATAGCTGCCTCGCTGATGGGACAAAGTGGAGATCGGGTACCCTGGTTACACGCTAGTATGCATCTTGGTGATGATGCTAGGCCCTGCGTAGAGACAAAGTGGAGATATAAAACTAGTATATATTTGACGTGGAAACGAGCTTATTCAAACAACAGAAAAAGGCGCCGGTTTGTCTGCCGGAGACGTGTTTGGTAGTCAACACCGATCGTCACTATAATGAGGAGACGGCCCAGATGGGAAGTTAAAGATTAAGAAAAATCCATGACTTTAGCGTTAATTCTAATAAATATCAACAAAGACATATGGTTGTTAGAGTGAGTGATACGCTTTGGGTTTATGATTCCGGAGGTCTGCTTTAACTGGGTAGATAATCATTTAGGCCTGTCATCGTTAATTACGGCAGAGAGCCTCCGACCCACACGGCGAGAATGAGAAGGCAATTGTTTTTATGATAATGCTAGGCCAGAAAGGGAATTCCATTTATTCTAGGGAGGGGGAGGCAAGGCCCGTGTTCCCCCCCCCCCCGAGCGAAGAAGAGACGCAGAGAGAAATATGGCAGAGAAAGGGGGTGTGACAATAGACATCTTCAATAAGAGAATGTGCGTTTTGACACACGAGAGAACAGAACGAGTAGAGATGGCGAGAACCAGTCAAGGTCGGACGTTCGTCTGACGCGCGCCAATGTAGGCGAAGAGTAGACAAAAGAACAAAAGAGATGGAGTTAAATTGTCGTTAGAGTCAGACGCGTCTGACGTCGCGCACCGATGATGGTGCGCGACGAAGAGAAGAAAACCGAACGAACTCCCCATCGTTTTCTTAGCCAGTTGACTTGTGACTAAACAACCATTTGTGGACAAATTTACACACACACACAGAACCAACGAGATAACTTAGAGAAAACACTTTTTATGAATACGGTAGACATTAATCTAATGTAAAATCAATTCTTTTATTTTATTAATAATTACTCTTCAATACAAAAAGCCCCCGACCGAGTTGTTGAACATTGTTCTTTTCTTTTTGTTCTGCTTTGAATAATCTTTTGCCCTCACAGAGCCAACCGATTGCTGTTCGCCCAGTGATCGCTCGCTGATATAAACAGTTTCAACGTGGGAGTGTATTTGTAGCTGGACGAGATGACAAGATCGGCGACGCGACGTCATCATCGTCATCGTCGCCATCCCGGCCTAGAGGCATTTCGATCGACAAATTTTTTTATTGCCACTACGACGATCGGCTGAAGTGTGTTCACGGTCTGGCAAGACTGTGCGCACGAGTGGGGTTCACAATTTGGCACCGCGACCAGGATATCATACACCTGTGTGTGCGGTTGACCACAATCCCCACAGTGCAGAGACGTGTGTGGGGTTTACACTGAGAGAATCTAGTCGTCATGTAGCTTTTATTTTCAAGAACACTTTCACGGTATGAGCGACGACACTCGGCGATAGAAAAAGAGGCGTACACCATAGTTAAGGCATTACGAAAATGGAGGCATTAGCTAATCGGTCGACATTTTAAACTTATCACTGACCAAAAGTCAGCCTCGTTTATGTTTAACCCGAAAACAATGAGCAAAATAAAAAACGAAAAGATAGCGAGATGGAGAATGGAGCTTTCTTGCTACTCATTCAACGTCACTTACCAGCTCAGATGATCTTCAGAATATACACAGGGAATTATGTCACCAAGAATGAATCACGTAGTCAGGAGCAGAAACTTTCCATATTTTGTCGAAGATGTAAAAAGAATTACAAACTCTTGTCGGATATGTGCAGAAAATAAATCAAGGTTCTACAAACTCCCTCCAGCAACACTCATTAAGGCCACACAACTTTTCGAAAAGCTTACCCTGGATTTTAAGGGCCCACTACCCTCTGAAACGAAAAATATATAAATGCTCACAATAATAGACGAGTACTCAAGATTTCCATTTGTCATCCCCTGGCTGCAATATTTATTTAAAGTCTCTGCTCCCTTTTGCCGTTTTTGGAGTGCCTGCATATATCCACTCAGATCGTGGATCTGCTTTCATGTCAGACGAACTCAAGCAATTTCTGCATGAATGAAGAGTAGTTGTAAGTCGACCAACTCCTTACAATCCCCAATGCAACGGACAGTGCGAAAGATACAATGGCATAATATGGAAGACAGTACAGTTGGCGGCCGCAAATCACAAGAGTCTGATCTCTGATTGGGAAAGTCTCATCCCCATGGCCTTATATGCTATTAAGACTCTATTATGTACAGCGACAAATGCTACCCCAGATGAGAGGTTCTTCGTGTTCCCATGACAAAGCTCAGCAGGTACCTCACTCCCCTCGTGTCTTGCACAACCTGGAACAGTTCTACTGTGAAACAGTGGTTTCAGCGACGGAGTCGGCACCCCAGGGTGCACTGGAATGCATCGGGGAGATCAGGCCCCACGTAGAAACAAGTGGAAGTCTGGGAGCTAGTACATATTTTTGACTGTCCAAACCTTGGCCGAGAGACGGCGCCAGCCTGGCGGGAGAGAGCGTGTAAGTTGTCTGTAGCACTTATCCAGATACAATGGATGAGTTTGACCAGCTGAACAATTTGGTCATGGGTCTTTTAGATACGATGGATGTCAACTCGAGGGGTGGTCCAATAGAGAAAGAGAGGCTAATGGTTTTCTTTAGTGTAGATAAGATCTAAAGAGAAACTAAAACGACGAATTACAATTGCCCGTACCACCCCACTCCGGGGGAGGAGTGGGGACACAGAAGAAGGGATGGGGGAAAGAAAGAGAGTAAGTCAGCATCGCGCGTACCACACGGCGAGAAGAGAGAGAGAGAGAGAGAGAGAGAGTATGAGTTGTACACTTTTCGTCTTTGTTGTTGAGGCGAGAAGGCAGCACAAAGGAGTTAGAACCGAGATCCCGGCCGAGCTGGTCGTGATTCCCTCGGATCCCGAGGGAGCCGCTGTCCCGGGCCCCACCATCGTTTTCCAACAGAGATTAATGTCTCAATTAATACCAACAGTCGTAAGAGTCCACACCCACCGTTTTGAGTAGACAAGTTATATCTCGATTAAGGATTAACACTCGTAAAGGGAGTTTCACACACACACGGTTCTCCAAACATAGATTAAGTTACAACTTATTTAACAACTGGGAAATCGTAAATAGAGATTCATACACACAGAGAGATACAATAGTTAGTAAAGAAGCCATTATCGAAGAATAGACTTTGGGTTAAAGTTAAAAACCCACCGTTCATTTTTATTAAATAATTATTGTTATGAAAAGACCTAGCCGTTTGTCGAGTTATTCTATCGTGAATTGTCCTGCTAGGTAATCTTGCCTTCACAGAATCACGAAGTCGTCATTCATCTGACCCGGGGGAGATTCGAGCCATCTTTCTTTTTACAGCCACTACAGACGAAATCACGAGCCAAAGAAAAGGTGTTCACAGTCAGGAAGGATTCCTGCACCGGGGACGGTTCTCATTACATTTGATGCCGTCACAAGGAAGAAGAGTGTGGGGTACCTGTTTGTAGGTGGCGCCGCGACCAGGATATCAAACACCTGTGCGCGAGTGGCCGACTACGATACCCACGGGTAGAAGAGTAAGAGTGTGGGGTCCGGGTTATAAATGGTGCCGCGACCTAGGATCATGGTACTGTGAGGAGTGCCTGGTAGCCTCGGGGAAGAAAGAACAGAGCAAATCCACGGGCGCAACAGACAATTTTTTTTTACCGGCAGAACACTTTGAGAGAAAAAATAGACAGACGGACAAACAGATCCGCGGCAGATCAAACGATTTTTTTTTACCGGCAGAGAGAAAGGTTTGACGGACATCGACACCCGTGTTTGGAGAAGAAAGGGAAAGATAGAGAAAGGAAAAGAAAGGAGAGAGAAACAGTTTAACGGGCAGGTACACCCGTGTTTAAAAAAGAGAATAGAAAAAAAAAAGGAAAAGAAAAGAGAGAAACAGTTTAACGGGCATGTACACCCGTGTTTAAAAAAAAAGAGAAAAGTTGGAAAAAGAGATAGACTGAAAGAAAAAACGTTTTTTAGACTTTGAGATCGGTCTGGGACCGCGAACTTTTAGTCAATTGATTGAAAGGCCCAGACGGACTCGAAAAATAATAAACAACCAGCCCAGAAGCGGGAGACCACAAGGGCAGCAGAGGAGAGGGGTAAGTGACTCGTTGATTTCTCTTGTTCGCTTGCTCGGTTGTCGGTGTATCGATTGTTGTCCAAACTTTGCACGCGGTTTGGGTAGTTCTGTTGTTAGAGTGGTAAACTAGAACGCAAAGGGAATGGGTTCGGAGGAAGACCTAGTAAATAGTGTAACAGGTATGGGGAGAGAAGAGACCAGAAAGATAGAAAGGCCGATAGGAGGGATACGAATACCCCCCCCCCCCACAAAGGGGATCCCGTCGGTTCAATAGAGTGGTTAGCAGTAATTCAGAAGAAGAGGGTGATTTATGGACTAGAAGATTTAGAGATGGTGCTGCTCGCTCTAGAGGGAGCGAGGGGCCCAGTGTCGAGATTCATTGAGGGGAGGTATGTAGAGAACCCGGGGATCACTTGTACGGAGCTCCGCGAGCAGCTGGTGAGGCAATACGCCAGCGAGCGAACCGCGATTGAGGCCGTACGCAAGTTGACCCGGCTAAGGTTAAGCAATGGCGAGGAAAGGCCTGGGAGAAGGAAAACGGTGGGGGCAGGGCGAGGCCGGGGCCCCAAATGGAGAGAGGGGGCGGAGAGGATCGGGAGGCAGACTCCGATCCTAGAAGGAAGGCATGGGACCTTCAAAATGAGCACGATAGGCCCGCACCGGTCAGGCAGGCATCAGTCCGCTGGACCTGCAGGGGCGAGGGGCATAGAGCAGCAGAGTGTCCCACAAATTATGGGCGCCCACGCGGCTCGGTTAGACCGAACTGCACTAGGTGTGGTCGGTTCGGACATGAGAGTCGGTGGTGCACAGCAGCATAGATCGGAGGTGAGGAATTAGGATTCCGAACCTTAGTGTGCCACCTGACGCTAGGGTAAAGAACCAGGGAAGCGCCCAGAGGCCACCCCACAGAGTATAAAAAGTAGGGTGGCCCCCAGAATGATAGGTTTAGTGAAAGATAGCGAAATTAAATGGGAAGAAGACGGGCTTGGGTTTTGTTCGCCGGTTTATGAGAAACCGCAAGAAGCAATGAACCCCCCCGTAGAGAGAGATCGAATTAAACGCGACTGCTGGGTCGGTTGACCAGTCCAGCGAGTGGGAGGAGAGCGGCAAAATACCCCCCCCCACCCAGCTCCAGAAGAGACTGAGAGAAAATCGGTTAGCCAAAAAGGTAGAGGAATTACCTATGAAGTTACGGTAGAATGGGAAGAAGACGGGCTTGGGTTTTGTTCGCCGGGTTATGAGAAACCGCAAGAAGCAATGAACCCCCCCCCGTAGAGAGAGATCGAATTAAACGCGACTGCTAGGTCGGTTGACGAGTCCAGCGAGTGGGAGGAGAGCGGAAAAATACCCCCCTGCCCAGCTCCAGAAGAGACTGAGAGAAAATCGGTTAGCCAAAAAGGTAGAGGAATTACCTATGAAGTTACGGTAGAATGGGAAGAAGACGGGCTTGGGTTTTGTTCGCCGGTTTATGAGAAACCGCAAGAAGCAATGAACCCCCCCGTAGAGAGAGATCGAATTAAACGCGACTGCTAGGTCGGTTGACGAGTCCAGCGAGTGGGAGGAGAGCGGAATAATACCCCCTTACCCAGCTCCAGAAGAGACTGAGAGAAAATCGGTTAGCCAAAAAGGTAGAGGAATTACCTATGAAGTTACGGTAGAATGGGAAGAAGACGGGCTTGGGTTTTGTTCGCCGGTTTATGAGAAACCGCAAGAAGCAATGAACCCCCCCGTAGAGAGAGATCGAATTAAACGCGACTGCTAGGTCGGTTGACGAGTCCAGCGAGTGGGAGGAGAGCGGCAAAATACCCCCCTACCCAGCTCCAGAAGAGACTGAGAGAAAATCGGTTAGCCAAAAAGGTAGAGGAATTACTTATGAAGTTACGGTAGAATGGGAAGAAGACGGGCTTGGGTTTTGTTCGCCGGTTTATGAGAAACCGCAAGAAGCAATGAACCCCCCCGTAGAGAGAGATCGAATTAAACGCGACTGCTAGGTCGGTTGACGAGTCCAGCGAGTGGGAGGAGAGCGGCAAAATACCCCCCTACCCAGCTCCAGAAGAGACTGAGAGAAAATCGGTTAGCCAAAAAGGTAGAGGAATTATCTATGAAGTTACGGTAGAGGGGAGCAGAACGCCCCACCACAGAATAGCAGGAAAGCCAAGCCAAAGATAGTCAAGGACCTGGGGGAGAGGCCGAGGTTGTGCTGTGTCGCATTCGTTGGCTCCACCGCGCGCAGGGAGGGCCCCCATGCGTGTGCGGTGCTGGTGGTTGTGGCGCGGACAGTTGTCTTGGATGCCCCCCCCCCCCCGAGATAAACGGACATATAAGGATAGAAAGAGATGCATAACTGGGACCGATGGAGGGTCGTCGTGGTTAGATCCAAATGATCGATCACAAGTAGTAATATACCTGCAGCTGGATGGGCTGTTGCCGAACGACCAGGCAGATATATAGTGAGTTGTAAAAGCAAAAGAAAGTTGAAGTAATCGACAGATGTTCGAACCACCGTGAATATGACAGATTGTGGTGCGCCTTACGAAAGGGCACAGAAGTAATGATAAGCGAAGAGAAGGATATGAGATCCTATCTAAGATAGATAGTGTTGATACAGACGAAGCAGAAGAAATCAGTGGCCCCCCGTTGCTGGGAGAGGCACTCGATGAGTAATTAGGGACAGTGTCGGGAAGCGATGAGAGAATGATCATGAAGAAATTGGAAGTTATAGGGAAGAACCAAAAGGGTTACTATCGCATGCAGCCAGAGAAGGCGCGTCGATATCGAATGTCACCGGGCCGAAGTGAGCCAAGAAGGTGTTAGTCTGAGAGAATTGTTTTCCCAGAGAAGGGAACGGAAGAGAATCTGGCCGAGATGGCCGACGCAATGATAGTGACGGTATGCGAACCAGACAGGTCCGTACCAAGAGAATTTCGTATGTTGATACTGACGAGTGAGTGCACAGGTGCACAGTTGGATATGCAATCGCTAAGACACTTGTCGCCGAATATAATCATCTCGGCAGATTAAGGCCGAATTACCAAATCGTTTGAGATTACCGGTCGACCCCATCGAACAGTTATGAAAGTATTATAATGTGTTAAGATGTGTTGCATAACCAGAAGGTAATAAGCTATTAGCTTTAAAAAGATTGAGAGTTCGATTAACCCCGGCAGGAAGGGAAAATTCACGTTAAAAGGTAGAACTAGACACGGGCACGATAGGCCTTGGTCGATGTTAGTGAGAATTGTGCACGTAAGTAATAGGGTTAGCCTTTGCAGAAAAGACAAAGGGCGCGAGAAAGACATAGGGAGATATTGGACGGCGCGAGCACACCGACGGCCGAGTGCATGAGCGAGGGAGGGTTACCCTTGAGTACACTTCACCCAGATCGCGAGCGGGAGCAGCAATCGCTGCCCCTGTCGGAAATCCAGGTGGATGACCAGTGAAGAAGTAGAGATCGATTCCGAGGAGAAGGTGATGGTGACGTAAATTGTAAGGGGCGTTGCGAGCTCCAATCTGTATTAACAAACTTTTAATTGCATGCATAATAATTCATTTTGTCACCTACCCACCTCCCAACACAGAAACCACAAAATGCATACGCACATACACACATACATACGTAGTCCTGATGTTTTAATAGACTGGAAAGAGAAAAAGAAGGACAGACCAAAAGAAAACAGAACAGAAAAAGAAAACTTTTGTTCCATTTTTTAGTTACAGTTTGTTTTAATTTTTGATTATTATTGTTTTGATTGTATTACCCGTTGTTCTCTCTGTGTGTGGGGAAAGGTAACGGTCTGGGAGATGTCAATTGCAACCAAGTGACACGAAATAAGGGTGGACGGATGTGAAACAGTGATTTCATCCGACCTATCTGCCCCCTTTATGGCGCACCGATATGCATCAGAGAGATCAGCCCCCCCACGTAGAGAAAGGTGACGGTCTGGGAGGTGTCAATTTCGACCAATTGACACGAAATAAGGATTGGGCGGATGTGAAACAGTGGTTTCAGCGACGGAGTCGGCACCCCAGGGTGCACTGGAATGCATCGGGGAGATCAGGCCCCACGTAGAAACAAGTGGAAGTCTGGGAGCTAGTACATATTTTTGACTGTCCAAACCTTGGCCGAGAGACGGCGCCAGCCTGGCGGGAGAGAGCGTGTAAGTTGTCTGTAGCACTTATCCAGATACAATGGATGAGTTTGACCAGCTGAACAATTTGGTTATGGGTCTTTTAGATACGATGGATGTCAACTCGAGGGGTGGTCCAATAGAGAAAGAGAGGCTAATGGTTTTCTTTAGTGTAGATAAGATCTAAAGAGAAACTAAAACGACGAATTACAATTGCCCGTACCACCCCACTCCGGGGGAGGAGTGGGGACACAGAAGAAGGGATGGGGGAAAGAAAGAGAGTAAGTCAGCATCGCGCGTACCACACGGCGAGAAGAGAGAGAGAGAGAGAGAGAGAGTATGAGTTGTACACTTTTCGTCTTTGTTGTTGAGGCGAGAAGGCAGCACAAAGGAGTTAGAACCGAGATCCCGGCCGAGCTGGTCGTGATTCCCTCGGATCCCGAGGGAGCCGCTGTCCCGGGCCCCACCATCGTTTTCCAACAGAGATTAATGTCTCAATTAATACCAACAGTCGTAAGAGTCCACACCCACCGTTTTGAGTAGACAAGTTATATCTCGATTAAGGATTAACACTCGTAAAGGGAGTTTCACACACACACGGTTCTCCAAACATAGATTAAGTTACAACTTATTTAACAACTGGGAAATCGTAAATAGAGATTCATACACACAGAGAGATACAATAGTTAGTAAAGAAGCCATTATCGAAGAATAGACTTTGGGTTAAAGTTAAAAACCCACCGTTCATTTTTATTAAATAATTATTGTTATGAAAAGACCTAGCCGTTTGTCGAGTTATTCTATCGTGAATTGTCCTGCTAGGTAATCTTGCCTTCACAGAATCACGAAGTCGTCATTCATCTGACCCGGGGGAGATTCGAGCCATCTTTCTTTTTACAGCCACTACAGACGAAATCACGAGCCAAAGAAAAGGTGTTCACAGTCAGGAAGGATTCCTGCACCGGGGACGGTTCTCATTACATTTGATGCCGTCACAAGGAAGAAGAGTGTGGGGTACCTGTTTGTAGGTGGCGCCGCGACCAGGATATCAAACACCTGTGCGCGAGTGGCCGACTACGATACCCACGGGTAGAAGAGTAAGAGTGTGGGGTCCGGGTTATACTACTAAAACACCATGTTCATCACAGTAAACATGACCCATTAATAAGCGAGGTAGAATTAATCAAAGCGAACCCTCAGTATTCACTGGTCCGAAATTATTATTCCCTCCGGCCAGTAAGTTCGATTGTTACATCGTTATTTTGTTGAATTGTTATTGACTCTTGTTATATTCATTGTTGCCCGTTGTTATCTTAGTTTGTTTTTTTTACCTACTCCTAACACCTTTTATTAGAGTTGGATTGTTTTTATCTTTCTGCTAGCTGTGCGGCTTCAGAGGAGCCGATAGTAAAAAGTGAGAGTCATTCTCAACCCTCACCCGAGAAGACCGAGTATTGATTTACTCCTCTCCAGGAGTTAGACACAAGGCCAGTTTTTTATCTTACTCCCACAAGTAAGATGTTACCCAAGGTCGGGTCGGGAAAGTGGGGTTTAAAATTGCCTGGGCAGCCCCGTCGGCATTTCCCAGTAGGGGCGCCTCAGGCAGTAAGCAATAAACTTACTCCTCCCCAAAGAGGGGAGACGAAGCCTGGAAGGGTGGACCTCCTAGAACTGCACAGGACAGACCCATAGACCGGTGTAAATCAAGCCCCGAAGGCTAAGACAATACCAGTCTATGGGGTGCAGTATCCATCGGAACAGATACTACACTATGATCTTAGCCAAAAGGCGAAGAAGACCGAGTAGAGCAGGCCTCTTGCTATTAAAATCGACGTTGAACAATTTGTGTCAAAGGCGAAGGAATGCACGGAATTTGTAACGGAGACCGGCATTTTAATCGAGCTACCTAGACTCGGACCATTTTAATGCTTGTTGTTGATCGTAAGACAAAAAAATTATTAGATCAACAAAAGACCAAGTTGCTAAATTATTTGCCACTCCAGGAATTCGAGCTGAAAGGATTACCAAGTGTTCAGGTTATAATGCTTGGAACAGACTATTCAAAACGGAAGAAGATTGTTTCCTCCTGTCTAAAAAGAAGTTATAACCAAAGATTATGTCCTACGGATGGAGTATATGGGTTGCAGAAGGACGACAATATCAGTATTTGAAGTCCCCGCCGTCATACCTGGCAAATATATCTACGCATTCTTTTTGAAATATGGAGATATTACAGCAATCTCAGTGGACAAATTCAATGGCACTTGGCTAAATGAGTCAGCTTTCAAACAGATACCGTATTACATTGAAGCTGGTGGAGAAAACTTACCCATTGTGGTCGCGGGAAGATGACCTGCCTGTTGGATTTGTGGAGAAGTAGGAAACCTGATGTTTACTTGCCCTACCAGAAATAGGCCGGCACAACCTAACCCCAAAAACAGAGTTCTGGAGCACTTGGCCCCAAAAGTCGCAGACACAAACAAAAGCAACATAAGTCCCCCAATAAAGTCAACTCCAAAGTCCACACCTACCCCCCAAAATTCGACCATTTCTCCCGACGAATTTGAGAGACTGTGCAACACTACCTTCTGAATCCCCAGAAAAAAATGAATGGACATTAGTTACATCCAAAAATCCCCCACCCCCACCCAAATCTTACACAAAGATAATATCTGAGGAATAATGACTAGAAATCCAAGGGGGGGGGGGGGTGGAAGAAAATTTTTTAAAAATATTAAATCTAAAAAAATCTCTGGATGAGAATAGAAAAGACAAAAAAAAAACAACAAAAAACTTTTTCTAAAGACGTCTGTCAATGCAGTAAAACCAACTTCCCCTTCAAAAGAACGTCGCTCCCTGCGAAGGCAGTACCTCCCCCAGTCAAATCGTCCATCCCAAAGAGAGAAAACAATATGACTCCCCTGACATCTCATAAAATTAAGTCCTATTCCCCCAGACCCTCTCCGTTCTGCACTCCTTGTAACACCTCCAAACATACCCTTTCCCAATGAAAATTGAAATGCCACCTCTGCCCTCACCTATTCCTCCCTTCGCACCAATGTCTCAGAAGAGACAAAAATCCATCACTTGAGAGATAGAAAAAAGAAAGAGTTATTTTTCACAGGAAAAGACGTTTGCAAAATAATGCCAGACATTGAAAACTCAATGAAAAACCACCACAAAAAAAGACTTCAGAATCCTCACAACAATGAAAACAGTGCATAAAATAAACATCACGAACCCAAAAACTTTCTTAACGCAAAAAGGTTATTGACTGTAATAAGGTCTAGAGATGAAGCAAATTCTGTTTGGACTATGATGGAGAAGTAGAACAACACTTTTAAAATATCGCCTCCCCTTGCATACTTTAACGATAAAGAACTAATCGAATTGAAAAAGGAGAGTCCCAGTAAGAATGCACCCATCCCTTCATAGGGCGATAAAACTAACATTCCCGTTAGACATGGGCGGCGTGTCCCCAGGCGGTCTCATAATTACTGAAATGGGACATGGTTCTCTGGAGACAGCTGTCAGTGTCTTAAAAACTTAGGCATTATAATGGCACTCAGATTAGCGAGCTTGAATGGCCGAGGGTTGAGAGACACTGCTCGTAAATTTCGTGTTGTGCATGATCTTCAACGGCTCGGTGTGGATATATGTTGTTTGTAGGAGACCCACTTTATTCTGAGTGATTATCAGCTCTATTCAGCATACTTTGATTCTTGCTCAAGAGTGGTTTTCTGGCTAGTTAAGCATACTTTGAATGTGACCCTGTTTTTGCGGATCTGGAAGGTAGGCTGTGAGTTCTGGATGTTACCGTAAAGGATGTGGCTTTTCGGCTTATTTGGGTTTATGCGCCCAGTGGCTATTCTGAGCGGGTTCTGAGCAGATCGAGCCCATTATGGCTACAACTTGTCGGATTATTCTAGCGGAAGACAGGAATGCGATCCTTGATCCCGATTTAGATCGATTGGGAAATCCTTCTAAGGGTATCAACATGAACAGGGAGGTGAAACCATTTCGGGACTTTGTCAATAAGCTCGATCTTGTCGATAAATTTCGGAATGAAAAACCCCGTGAAGTAGTATGGATTTGAACTGCTAGTCGCTGCTCCGATTTGGGGCAACTTTCGAGTTACCTTGATCGGTTCTTAATTAGCAGAGTTGACGTAGGTCTTTTAGATTGTCCAAGTTTTCATAACATAGTTTTCTCGGATCATAGGCTTGTCTGGGTGCGGGTAAACTTAGATAGTCCTAAGCCTAGAATGGCTGGGTACTGGAAGTTCAACACATCGTTGTTCGATGTGAAGGACTTCCAGGAACAGCTCTTACTAATAATACAGTGGGAATTGACGGATGCTATCATTGGGAATAAGTGGTGGAGCAATCTTAAGAAAACAATTAGGTCCTTCGTTGCTGATTATAGTCGCCAACTTAATCTTAATTCTAGGGCAACAAAAGTGACGCTAGAAGCTAGATTTAATCAGGGGGTGGAGATGGGGGATAGCAGTACTTATACTATAGTTCAGGTTGAACTGAACTATATGGATAACAAGGAGGATCAGGGATCCTTAGTTAGGTCTAAGTTAAAAAGAGTGCCCCATGAGGGGACAGAGGAGCGTCGACGGTCTACTAAATGACACATCGCCAGTGTTACATTATCAGATGGATCTTGTGACTACAAATGACAGGATTTTTCACCAGGGAGCCCGGTCTGACAATGGCTCAGTTCGACACCTATTTAGCCGACTTTTCTCGTCTTGAGGCGACCGAAGCCACTAGGTGTGAAATTGTATAAAGGAAGATGAAATCTTGGAGGCCATGAAACAGGTTAGGCTTGATAAGTCTTCAGGGATCAATAGTCTACCTTACGAACTGTATTTGAGGTTGTTGCCCATTTTTGTTCCCTTGCTGGCTGTGTTGTTTAACTCCTGGTTTAGGAACAGGGCTGTCTCCCAGTATTTTACCAGGGGTGTCATCAAATTGCTTCGCAAGGACAACAGTGGTGGAGATGGTATAGGTAATTTCTGGCCCTTCACGATGTTAAATACTGAGTTAAAGATTTTGACCAAGATCTTAACTAACCGTCTGCAACTTGTCTTGCATCGTCTAATAAGTCTCGAACAGACATGTGCTGTTACAGGCCGGACAATCAAAGATAATTTTCACATGATACACTTGATCATAGATAAAGTCGACACTGAAGCCGCGGATCAATTTAAATCACTCCAAAGCATTCGATAGGGTCGATCATCGTTACTTGGAGACTGATGTGGTGACTGGAAGGAAACAACCAGTCATACTTTCTTTTCTTGCGCCATCATTTACCCGCTGTATGAGTTAGTTGAAGGCTATACGGTTCGCATGTTGAACGGACATTTCTTTGTTCTGGAATCTTTTTCAACTTGCTGCAATTCGGCGCCGACCATGAAGTGGGAGGAACACTGTGTTTCTTTGCTTACTGGCTTTTATGAGAGGCGTGATTTGGTCGACACGACAGAAGGAAGTTTACGGGGAAGAGACCTTCACTACTCTTCAGCTTGTCCTCATTTTCAAACATCACCTGAAAATGCGTATCAGGCTGAAGAAGGTGAAACTTCCTCCGGCAAATTTCAACAAAAGGTAGGTGAAAGTTGCGCGTTTGTGTCGAGTGAATGGAGCTAATATTGAGTGGTACTTAGATGGACAGAATATTGGGTAGTCGAAACGAACACTGACCCTTTTGTTTGACCTGGTTTGACAAGAGTAGGTTATGTTTTGTTCCCTCCCCTTTTTTAACTTAGCTAGTGTATGTAAGATGTCATAGGGTCCCATTTAATTTTGTCCTTCCCATCCCGTTTTGTTTTCCCACTTTTATTTTATAATTCATATTCCCGACCTCAATTAGATGACAGATTTGCTGTTTTGTCAGAGATGCAAGTCTGCTTTCGTAATTTCGAAAGAGGTGTAAGAAATATAGCTTTCAGGACCTTCATCGCCTTTTTCGACTGGCAAAACTACTTATCTGCCACATACTTTAGTGGGAGGTTCTTATACTAACACTTACATTTTTTTCTCATTGTATACATTTCATTTATTTGTATATAAAATTTGTATTCCCCAACTTCCCATTTCATGTTTATATTGTCATTTTCGGGTTTAAGTAGGTTAATCATGGAGTGAATTTGTTTTAGTGATTGTGACTAGTTAAGTTAATTAATGTTAGTTAAGTCCACATTCTCCCCAGCCTCCTTCTTCGGCCTTGTGCCAAATTTTGTAAATATTTTGCAAATAGATATTAACATTAGGCAACGAAAAGTTAAATAAAGCTTATCAGTAAGTTATTCTGACTTTCAGTTTTTATTACACTCCTTTCATACTTTAGAAAATGAATCTTTCAGTTGTTTTTATATCTCCCACATTCTGTTTCTTTATTCGGACAAGGATAACTATTTAAAATCTAGTTACAAACTCATTCTTTTTTCTACTTAAAAAAATAACCCTTTCAATTGTGTTTTGATCCCAACCTCTGCTTTTTTTTTTTTTTCGTCGTCATTTTATTCCGGACAAGGGTAACTATTTAAAATGTAGTTTTTAAAAAACAAGAAAGTATTTATCTAAACAACATAAAAAACATTACCTTAGTCTAGAAGGATTTCTTCTCGGGATTTCTCCTTCATTGTCTTCAGTAACGCAAATAAGTCACAGTTGTTTTTTGACAATAATACCCAATATTTTGCTTTTTTTCCCACTTTAACTCAAGACACTTTTATTTGTTTTTCTACTGCCCCCCCCTCCCCACACACGTTTTTTTTTCTTCGTCAGTTTTCTCCAGACAAGGGAAACTATTTAAAATGTAGTTTCAAACAAACTCATGAACGAACATCTAGTTGTCAAGATTGGTGGTACATTATGGTCAAAGTCAGATGCGCAAATGTCTGCAAGTGAGTTAGCAGGTCCAAGTACAAGTGGATCTGTACTGGTGTTGGTGCGCGTCGTTTGAGTTGATGTGTCCTCCTGTAGATCATCGAACGTCCAGTTGTTGAGTATTTAGTCATGCTTATGCAGTTTGTACTCGTTTTTGAACTGGTGCGATTTCTTCCATAGTGTTGTCAGTGATGTCCGGGAATGTTTGGTGCTTGATGAATGTCCAGGAAGATGTGGTTGTCGCGTCTTGCGTTGAAAAGAATTGGTAGGCCTTGAAGGGTGATGTTGGTGCTTGCTGAGCCTGACTTTTTACAACCAATATTAAGTCATGGGGCTTGGTGATGTTGTTCGTGTTTGGCCGAGTTTGTCATCGTGTGTTGTCTGTTTTGTAGCAGTTTTGTTTTCTTTTCTATATATATTTCCAACAACGTGGGTAGAAAGGGAAAAGAAAAGAAAGAAAGATGGAGTCATAAATTGTTTCACACACGGAAAGAAAAACGAGGAATGACGTTTTTTGTTTTAGTTTGTTTGAATGTTGATTTCCACCTAGACAAAGAATGGCGGCTTCTTTTTTGCTTGTTGTCGAAACAGAGAAAAGAAATTCGTATTTTCTTTTTTTGTTGTTTGAATTTTTATTTCCACGTGGTCAGAGAAAAGATGGCGGCGTTTTTTGAATTTTTCCATTAACACGTGGTCAGGAAAAAAATGGCGGCGAGTAAGCGTTTTTTTCTTTGTTTTCTTTTTATCTCCACGTGTTCAAAACAAAGGAAATGGCGTCTTGTAAGATCTCTTTGTTTGTTTGAAAAAAAGAGGATTGGGAAAAGTTCGTCTTTTTTTCTTTGTATATATTTTTCCGACACGTGGGTAGAGAAAGAGAAGAAAAAATGAAGTTGTAATTTGTTTTACACCCGGAGAGGAAACCGAGAAATGTTTTTGTTTTTCTTTGTTTGGATGTTAATTTCCACGTGGCCAGGAAAAAGATGGCGGCTTCTTTTTTTTTCTTTACTTGTATATTTCTACCACGTGGGTAGAAAAAAAAGAAAAAGATGGATGCATAATTCGTTTCACACACGTTTTTTTTGTTCTTGTACGAAATTAATTACTCTGCCCCATACAACAAAGCTTGTTCGTCGCGGTCACCAATGTTAGGATCGAAGGTCGTGTCCCCCGATTATAAGCGAGTTCATAAAATCAAGCAATGTTGCATGCAAAGACAGAGTAATAATTAACAAACAAAAGGGGGTAGTTCAAATAAGGTTTATTGAACGCGTGTGTAATGTGGAATGATGAGGTGTGTGGTGTATGTATGTGTGTCGATAAGAAACAGTTCTTGAAATGTGTATGTGAAGAAATGAGTCCGGCGTGGGAAAGTCTTTGAAAGCCGTATACAAAGAAAGTGAGTTGAGACTTCTTACCGTTGTTGAACACGTGTTGACGGAGCGCTGGAATGTTAGGGTCGTTCAGCGAGGCCAATTGAATAGAGAAGAGAGTGAAACGGAGCGCTGGTGTCAGCTTCGTTCTACGAGGCCAATTGAATAGAGAAGAGAGTGAGACGAAGCGCTAGTGTCTTAGCATCGTTCTGCGAGGCCAATTGAATAGAGAAGAGAGTGAGATGGAGCGCTAGTGTCTTAGCGTCGTTCTGCGAGGTCGATTGAATAGAGAAGAGAGTGATTTTCCGTTTATACCGGTTTTTATAATCAGAAGGGCAGATAACTCTGGTGTCACTTTTCTGCACCACCTGTCGGTGAAAAAGCGACACCTAACGGCCAACTGGTGTAGTTATGTTTGAAAGGAGGAGGTAACTGCTACACTTTAAAAGAAAACATTTATCCAAACACAAAATATAAACATTGCTTCAGTCTAGAAGGATTTCGTCTCAGGATTAATTCTTCTTTGGATTTCTCCTTCACTATCTTCAGTAACACAAATAACTCACAGTTGTTTTTTAACAATGATACCCCCAAATTTTGTATTATTTTCCAACTTTAAAACACAACCCTTTATTGCCTCAGTCTAAAAGGATTTCTTCTCATGATTTCTCCTTCACTGTCTCCAGTAACGCAAATAACTCAAAATTGTTTTTTTTAACATTAATACCCAAACTTTTACTTTTTTTTTTTCAGACTTTCAAACAACACCCTTTCATCCTAACAAAATAAACATGACTCAGTCTAGAAGGATTTATTCTCAGGATTTCTCATTCACTGTCTTCAGTAACACAAATAACTCACAGTTGTTTTTTAACAATATTATCCAAACTATTAAATCTTTTATTTACACCTTAAATTAAAAATAAGTTATTTAATTAGTTAGCTAATTTTAAGTTATTTATTTAATTTTCACGGGAAAGGTGAACACACCAATTGGAACACCGTGGAAAACTGAAAGAAATAAACAATCTTTTTAAGAATTTAGAGTGGGTGATCAGTTGCATATATATTTAATGTAAAATGTTCTCCATTTCCGGGCCATTCTAATTTTTTAGGGCATTAACAAAAATTTTTTATCACTAATCCTGAGTCTGAGTGGCAAGGTCACAAAACCACACGTAATCGCCTAAAATGGTAGCCCCCCACCAAAAAAAATAAACCAGTGGATTTTGCTCCCATAGTTAAAAAAAATGCTGGACTAGCCCGGAAATGGGGGAATCATCATTTTACATTGAATTTATATAAAAAACTGATAACCCAGTGTAAATTCTAAAATAATCATTTTTTTTCTTCTTTCCATCAAATTTTTCAGGGTGTTCACACGTAATTGCCTAAAAAAAAAGAGAAAAATCGTAATTTGGACAAACCAGTGTTACTAAACTTTTGTTTTCATTTGTCAATGAGAATAGTGAAAAAAATGTTGTAAACACTATTGTACTATCACACCCATCGTAGTAGGGACATTGTTTTCCCTTTCTTTTCCAAATATAATAAACCGCACGTGCGTGGTCTCCCTTTGTATATGACTCGATGTGGCGAGTGTAAAATGCAATAAATTTGGGCAATTTGGGGCATTTTTGACCCCCCTTTGACCCCCTGGGGCCGCGAACCAGAATTTTTCTGAGGTCAAGGATGCTCATTTTATATCCAGAACAATTGCTTCAGCATTTTGGCCAAGTTTCAGAAAAATTGAATGGATGGATCAAACGTTATGGGAGAAAAGGGTCATTTTTTGCCATTTTGGGGGCTTTTGAACCCCTGGGGGCGCGAACCAGATTTTTTCCAAGATCAGCGATAGTTATTTTCTATTAGGAGCAATTGCCTTCACATTTTGGCCAAGTTTCAGAGAAATTGAATTGATGAATGAAAAGTTATGGGGCAAAAAATGTCATTTTTTGCCATTTCGGGGCCTTTTGACATTTTGGGGAACTAACCAGATTTTTTTTCAAAAATCGGAGAATGTCACTTTCTAACCTGACCAAAGTTACAACTTCATGCAAAATTTCAGAGAAATTCAATGGATGGTTGCGGAGAAAAATCTGGACAGACGAACATGCCTCAAAACATAAGTCCCCCGATTTTATAAATCGGGGGACCAATAAAGCCCGGCTGCTTCTCGAATTAGCTTTTCTTCATGCTTTTTCTTAAAGTTACTTTTTTAGATTTTTATTTTTAATTGAATAAATAAATCATTTAATTTCACTCATCCACTACTGTTTACTGATTAAACCTGCACTACAAATCAAACTCTTATTGTATCCTACCCGTCTCTACTCTAATCTTCTTACATATAAAGAACATTGAATTTTCTAACCCATCACACAACAAACACAAGTTTATTAGTTTTATTCATAGCAATCTTACCTTTCCATTTTATTTCATTTTTAGGCTCTCATTTTTCTCTTTTCGAGTCCGATTCTTTCCGAGGACAAAACATGTGAAATATGCCTCTGAAACAGAATTCTATTAGTCGTACTACATGAGAAGTTGGCTCTTGAAAGAGAAGTCGACAAGCAGAAAATAATGAGCCGTCTCAAGAAAAGCGTTTGGATGCTTTCTTTCAACAAAACTTGAGCTTCAGAGGCACATGAACGAGATCATCTTGCCGCAGAGACGTATGAGGTGGAACAGGCTCGGTGTATTGTGAGAAACTGACATGTGGAGAATATGGTAGAACAAAACAAACATGCTAGAGTTGAAGCGATGCAAGTACATACATCGAATACAACTGTTCCTCGACCATGTTTCTGGTTGCATGAAGAGCGCATTATGATGGTACGTGTGATTATCACCTACGCAGAGACGTGCAAATAGGCACAATAAATAATGGAAAAACGTGTACAAAATGTAAGGCTAAAAAATAGCTTAGGGAATCAGCAGTGTTGTTTAGGTGGCAAAGTTATTCTTCCAGATTTAGAAAATCCTTTATTGATAACACTCTGCATGATTCTATACATTTCTTGAACAACATTATTTATTACCAGTGTTTCAGTATGACCAGCTTTGGTACTGAAGAAATACATGAAAAGGGGTTCTGTGACTACATTTAAAGTGAGTTTTTTGCTTCTCATCGACGATGAAAATCCACAGTTTCTTCAAATATATTTTATGGGTGATGAACAACAAGAAGAGATGATTAGATGTAACTCTTTCTCAAACACAAAACTATATATTATTCTTGAATTGCAAAGTATGCTTCACAGAGAAAATCAATATATCCAAGAAATCAATATAGCCATCCTTTAAGATGGCTATGGAGCATGTTGAAAGTGATGACTTTAAAGTGGTTATACATGCTGACAAAACTCTGAGAGAAGAACATGAACAACGTTTTAATGTTCCCGAGTTGCTATTGTAATAGTTGGTCAGGAGTTCCATCATCAGGACATCATTTTGCATCTACGAAATAAACAACTTCAGCACATCTCAGAAAACAAATCAGGCATCTGATGCTTTACAGTACCCGATCAGCTAAGTCAAGAAGGGTATCATTTCACTGTTTGGAAAACAAATCCTCAAACCACACAGTTAGTAGTAGGAACAAAGATGACTTGTAATAATTTCTATGCATATAGGATTATGGTCCGTAAAGGGAGTTTGAACATGCTGATTAAATGTTTCAACAGCTTTGTACGAATAACTTTTACCTCTGTAAAGGAGGGACCTGTCAGAAAATAGACACCTACAGGGAAAATGGACAACTTAAACTCGTCAAATTATTTTGCCTTCAATTGATTGTATAGAAAAACGGCTTAACATATAAATAGTGATACTGAAAACCAACACAACAATGCTGGGACACGGGTCCATGTTAATTCATATTTTAATCATCTAAATTACTTAGAGTAAAATGGTTTCTTTTCTGATTTTTAAAAATGTTATACTCTATTATTGATTTTTAAAAATTAAAATAAGTATTTTATATTTTCCCCGGGCAACGCCGAGATACGGATCCTGCTAGTATATATATATATATATATATATATATATATATATATATATATATATATATATATATATATATATTGAGGAAAGACCTCTTTATCAAATGGTAGGTGTTTCAAATCTCTTAAAATCCATGTGGAATAGTAATATTGTTATACCACAGTAAATATCAATGTCGCCTGCAGCTAATAAAATAAAATTAAAATCAATTTTTAAAAAAATTTCTTTATTTGATTTAAGTGATGAAATGGTTCTTGTTATATTTGTTTAAATTAAATTATATATTCATATATATATATATATATATATATATATATATATATATATATATATTTGTGTGGGTGGCATAACTGCTGGTCTATATACTAAGATAACAATTGACTAAAACCAAATTAAGACACTAAATAATTTAAAAGTAAGTAAATAGATTTAAGTCTTCGCAAGGGGACTTAAAAGTGGTGCAAAACTGTTCTGTTTGAGGAATTATTAACATTCATCAACAACGTTATTCAAAAAGAGATTAACATGGTTCGGACATGTTCTCTGGCTACCAGACTCAAGCTATGTAAAGAAATCATATCAAGAAATTTTAATTCAAGAAAGATCAAGAGGACAACCACTAAAGAGATGGGCTGACCATTTATAGTCAGTCAGTCACCAGATAAGGGTTGAGATTGGCATGCCATTTCTGACAGCTGAAAGATTGACCCAAGACTGTGATAAGTAGCAGAATTTGTTTTCAAGAATGTGGCGAAGTTCTGTACAGTATGCAAATAAGTCATGTCAAGTCAGTCATATACACACTCAAATTTAGATCAAATATAAAAATAGAAAACGCTTTTTGAGTTAAGCACAAAGATTAATCATCAACTTACAAACACAGCTAGTTAGTGAGATAGAGCTGAATATATATATATATATATATATATATATATATATATATATATATATATATATATATATATATATATATATATATATATACATACATGTATTTTTAATGATTTAAATCATGTTCAAAATAAAGAGTATACACGAAGGTATTAATGTTGTTTACAGTTGTTTCAAGGCAATGTTTATTTTAAGTCATATAATGCAACATAATCTTTTTAAAACATCGAATCTAATCAGAACAAAATTTCGTATGTACCCAGAAAACAAATCACAACAACGTTCGAAAAGTTCAGTTTCTACCAAAACAACACAAAAATTACAAGAATAAATCCATTATCAAATACCTTGGAACATGGCAACATTATTATTTTTTTTAAATGTAGACTCACGCACATTATATATATATATATATATATATATATATATATATATATATACATACTCGTAATCCGGGGTTTCGAATCGCATGACCGGTAGTAAATAGTCATATCTCTATGCTGATGAATCCCGATTATTAAGGACGAAACGTATACGTACATAGATAATAAACAATAACAAATATTTAGAAAAACCCGTCTAATAGAGCACTGTAAGTGTAGTATTAAGACAGCATGACGTCGCTAGCTTTAAATGCATCGTTCCTTTCATTAAAAAAGTCGAACACTCTAGACGTCAAGCCACCATATAAAGTGTTAAAATTATCACCGTTTATTTGCTGTTCAAAATTGGCCGAGTGGTTAAGGCGTCGGATTTGAGTTGCAAAATACCCGTAATTCGGGGTTTCGAATCACATGACCGGTAGTGAATAGTCATATCTCTATGCTGATGAGTCCCGATTATTAAAGGACGAATCGTATACGTACATAGATAATAAACAATAACAAATATTTATTATTATTATATATATACAAGGCCTGTCTAAAAAGTATCCGACCTTAGGCCAGAAAAAAATTTTCAAATACATGACGGGGTTAAGACCCTAACCCCCTTCAAAGTAGGCCCCTTGTGCTTGCACACACTTAGCCCACCGATCCATCCACTGCTGGAAACACTTCTGGAAGTCTTCTTTTGGAATGGTGTTCAATCAAAACTTACATCCTATCTTCATGCTTTTCAAGGACACCTTGAATTAGTGAAATTTTGCGTCTCAAAATAACCATGGATAGAAAGTCACGTATGAAAAAAATAGAAAATCTACTCAACTAGCCTATGGTCACCAGCTATGAAAAATTGATTATTTTTTAAAGCTAGTTCACCCCAAACAAGGCAAGCTGCCACTGTAAACGTAAGGGGCTACTGAGAATTAGGGTGAAAGTTTAGGAGTCATCCTAAATTGGGAGCTGTGCAGCGAGATGCTTGTTCACATTAGTTTTAAATTTCTGGATGTCGGTACAGTCGGAGAAACAGGGAGCAGAGAGGGAGTTCCAAAGCTCGAGGAAAGAAGCTATTGGAGTAGAAGGCCCTCCACATCGAATCGATGGGATTTAGCTGATCGTCGGGTTGGTCTCATGTATTTACGTTGAGGGGGCACCAGAGCAACAAGTCCATCGGAGCACATTCCATTGAAGTACTTGTAAAACAAACACAAGGATGCAACATTGTGGCGATTGGACGGGGTCTAGAGCTTGGTGGATAGTGAGGGACCTATTAGATTAGAGACCCTTTGTCTGTCTAAGAGGGAGAGACTAGTGGATGATGCACTCGGCCAGATGTGACAATAATACTCCATGCATGAGCGGATGGTGGCTTTATAGAGATATAGGATACTGTCAGGTGTGGAAAGTTCTCTAGCATGGTAGAGGGGGGCACTTTTTTTGCAGCAGCCTTAGCAATGTCTTCTATGCATTTGTTCCAATGCATGTTACCTGTGATATAGAGAAAAAGCAGCATTGAAGTTTTAACTCCAAGCTACATAAATTTTCAACTTTCTTAATCTTGAAGATAATAGTAACCAATTAATATACAATGTCCATCTGTAACATACAGTTAAGGATACCCTCTGGATTTTCTACCTTAAAAATGTCTAAAATATGAAATTTGGTGAGAGATAACATGGAACCCTAAAATTTGATCATATCATTTTCATGAAATCATCCGGGTTTGATTTTTAATCTGGTCACTTGGTGATAGGGCATTGCAATATCGGCCTTTATTGAATAACATTTAAAAAGTTATTCTTGTTTTCTTGCTATCTTTTAAACAACTTCAAAATTACCTTTTCCCAGAATGTCTGAAAGCTTGGTCATTTCAAGAAAAACTGCCCAAAGTTCCCTTCCAATTTTATTTAATTGTTGTCTTTTCATTAAAAAGCATTATTTCAAGATAAGAATACATGTTAATTTGAAAATCAAGTAAAGATTGGCAGAACAAAATGAACATAGATTATGGCTTTCTCTATCATGAGCAGAAAAGTCATGTCCATAACATCAAGGAATAAGGGGGGGGCTGTAAACTTGCCAAATTACAGAGACATTTTTAGGTCATGTGAAATGAGTATGAAATTATATGGTCGATATTATTAAGTACTTTATCCCAAGATCAATGTTTTAAGGTGGATATGTGATTGGCCTACTGGATACGGTTGTGGGCTATGGAATCGGTTATGCAGGGTTCAAATCTCATCAGATCGATTGAAATCAATTATACATCAATACCATTGGAAAAGGTATGAACCCACAATCTTCCCCTAGCTTAGAGTAAAATGCTGACCTGTGTTCACCTAACCGTATATAATTAATCATTGAAAATAGGTATTAAATGATCCAAAAGGTTAATTGCCGTAAAACAGACAAACCAATCAAATGTTTAGTAAAATTGCTTTAGTTTCATAACAAACTTTAAAAAATAAATTAAATACGCTGACATCTAAAACTTATTAGTTGTAAAGTGTGAATTCAGCCGAAAGTTTATCTTTAGTAGTGGCCCATGGTCATTTGAATACAACTGTAGAGAGTTTAATCAAGTTATCAGCTTAGTCACTGACTAATATGAATTTGTTCACAAATGAGAAAACACTTTCCAAACAATGAATGTAATTCACTTTGTCTGGTCATTATGTAAATATGCAGTGCTTATTTTAGTGAAATAATCTGTCCTTTCTCTCAAGTGTAAATGCTTTGGAAGACTTTTTTGTTCTTTATTGTTTTGTTTTATTTTTCAACACAGAAGGAATTTTTGGACCAATCCTACAGTAATTACTTTAATGGGCTACTAATGTTGTGCCCAATGTTAAGTTATTAACACTCAATGATGCTGATAGGTTTTTAATGTAATGACCCCCTATAAAACTCAATGGGTCCCAACTAAAATTTCTTAATAAATTGTAGTGTTAAACTACAGGCCCACCAGACAACCGGTGGTTTTCGGTTTCACTTGTATACCGGAAACTGCACTCATTTTTATTTTCGATACAGTGCTATTAATTGCTATTACTACCAAATCCAACGAAAAATGGTGGGAAAAGTCGTTCAGATTTTAATATTAAAATTAAATTTATCAACTTTTGTACTACTAGTAAGAGGAAAGATTGAATAAAAATATTATTGAAACATTTAATGACTATTTTTAGGTAATAATAAATATCTGAAATCTATTTGTTTACATTTTCAAATAAAAAAATTAGGAAATATGAAATGACACCATGTTGTGGGAAATATATTTGCTTCATTCAGTTTGAGATTCATCTAGGCCCTAGGCCGTGTAGATATATTCACAAAGGGGTAGAGTTTCAACAAATGTTACACAACCTAGCAACATTTATGTTTATCAAAAATGAAATGGACATCATGTATACACATGCATTATATACATTTCATTTTAAACAGGGGTCTTTGAGCTTAAGTCAGAGAGGAGTATGGTTCCAGTTCGCTCCTCAGGGACCATCCTCCCAGGCATTACTTCCACCTTCGAAAGAGTGAATTGGTTTATCACTGGTCGTCTGAAGCGCCCCTGTCTGGGTAATGCTGACGGCTCCAATCACAGCAAAATTTTTGGGAGAGCTGTATTCACTATTATAAACTGACCTTTGCTATAGTGTGAAGCAGGTAAATATACTAAAATAGACTGATCCCCTCAAAAAGGAAAGAAATTTACTTGTATTTCAAAAAGTTATGGATCAGCTTGATGTTCTATTTACATTGTAAACAGGACCTTCCACCCAAAATAATAGAAAATGAATGTATAAAAAGTAGTAAGTAAAATTTTTTTTAATCTACTTGCCATTTTCACAGTAATTTACAGGTGTCCGGATATGTTATTGACGTTAGGAAAATCATGATTTATATTTTTATTGATGTGTTACATATTGATTTTATTTTTAAATCTTAATCATTTTTTCCAATTAAAAATAAAAACACCTAATATTTTATGAAAACAAATTTTAACAGGAATAATAGCTAGTCTTGTTCAAATTTGTTTTTGTAACTGAAACATATTTTTCATGCAATATTTATCTTATGTTAAAACATAAGATAAATATTGCATGAAAAATATGTATCAGTTAATGTTTTTAAATTAATAACCTTTAAATAAAAACAATACATAACATAACAATAAATCTATAAATCATGAGTTTATTTAAAAAAATAAGTTATTTTGAAGTGACATGACCAATGTCAATATGTGGACATGTGTAAACTAAGAAATTACTCGTTGTTTTCAATACCAAATGTTTTATCTAAAAACACACAATTTGACTTCCCAGCCTTCGGGCTGCGATCAAAGTGCGTTTCTTGTCATCTGTTTTAAAGACCACTGGTTTGAAACTGAAATTCCGCAAATTAATATCTATTCTGTATAGTTCCTAATGGCATTGGTAAAGGTGAATGGGAAAAGTCTGGAGACATTGAGGTAGTGACAGAGGCACTTACATGTTATAAAACGATTACAGGAGCGAAAATCAACCACAGCAAGTCAATCCGCCTGCAGTTGGGTGCATGGAGTGGTAATGCTTCGCTTTCGAGTCCTTTCTGCAAGATGGATGGTCCAGTTCCAATCCAATGCATGTGTTTTGGATCTGATCTCCAGCTTGAGGGAAATTGGTCGGAAGTGCAGTCAAAAGTTGAAGTGTCGGATTCAGACTTGGTTTTGAAGGAATTTTTCCTTAAATGGTAGACCTGAGGCATGCACCATATACCTCTTTCTTCTCATCCTTTACTGATTGGCTGTACTTCCCCTGCCTGCGAGCCATGTAATTATCTTCCAGCACCTTCTGTCTTCGGTTCTTTAGAGGTTCGCAGACAGGTTTGTATTCAACGTCTGTGTGAGGAAAGCTTGGAGATGTTTGACTTGATGAGTCACTGACATGCTGAGAGACTGGGTTTTATGAGTCAAACCTTAACAAAGGAGTTTTTGTGAGATTATGTGATCGAGAGCACCTTTCTCTACCTCATTTTCAGCGCTTTGGTCGATGGCTGTCATAGATATGCCTGATTGTCCACACTGCAACAGCACTGAAGAAGAAAAGACCAAACACATCTTTTTCAACTGTATCAAACTTCGGCACTTCTGGAAGTATGTCAACAAGGTGATGGCTTACATCGATCCTGATCAGTTGGTGCCAATAGATGTTCCATTAGTAACATTGAGTTTTCATGGAATAGAGAGAAACGAATTGTGTTTCTCTTGATATAGGCAATATCTAGAATGCTGGTGTGAATGACATATTTGAGTGGACTGCATGAAGTTGAATCTTGTTTTGATTAGAATCTGATTCAATTCTTCAAACATCAGCTTACGGTTAAAATTAGATGTAATAGAAAGAGATTACATTCCATGAAATTCAACAAAAGGTGGATACAAGTTGCAAGCTTGCGCATACGAAAGGGAGTCAATTATTTTATTTACCTCCTCTCCAGCAGGTTAGACACAAGGTCAGGTTTGGGTTTTTTGATGAAAATGTTTCTGTGGAACAAACTGGATTCGAACCCGGCATACCCAGGTTCTCAGTCCGTGTCGTTAACCACTTAGCCACAGTGCCTTCCCCAGCCAAGGAGTCAAGTATAAGTATGTGTTCCCTGCTTGAATATGGTACATGCAGTTCTGGGTCCTATTTGATCTCAGTTCGGTTAAGATAGCCTTTTAGCTAGTTGAATTTGATGGCTTTGTGCCTACTTTTGAAGTAAAATTGATTTTTATTTGCGAATAAATAATTATAAGTGCAGTATCTGTTCTGTCTTCGATCAGAAGAGGAGTTATCCTTCTAGACTGGGGCAATTCTTATTTTTGTCCCATTTAGTGTGCCCCTTTCTAGATAGCTGAAAACCAACTCCCACATTAAAAACTGACCTTGTGCCTAAATTTTGTCTTCGTGAAGAGGTAAGCAAATAAGGAAACAAAAAATGGATATATATTTTAATAGTTAATATTTCTTTTGTATTTTAATAATTTGTTAATAATGTAATTTATTTATAGTTGACAATTTATTCAAAAGTTTCATGATTAAACTCAAGTCAAGAAACACCCAAAATGGCAAATATTTAAAAAGAAAAGGTTTAGGAGAGTAGAAAGTGGACCTTGGGTTTACTTTCGCTTCCCTTATTTTGTCCTTTAGTCCTCACATTCCATGGGCGATGTTTCTGACAAAGGGAGAAGAATTGCTGTTTTCTGAGTCGAAATCTATCCATTTAACACTTATCGTTGGCTTTGAAGTAGTTTTTTTTTATTTTTAGCTTCTTACATCAAGTGGCTTCATGCTTTATCTGGAGCGACTTCCATACAAAAAAAAGAAACAACACACAAAAGTTGAGAAAGTATATGCAACATTTATTTTACATGAGAGGACAGTGTATCATAATAAAAAAAATATTCAACATCAAAAGAGCTCATGGTTAATTTACTTACAAGTCTGAACTTCTTGCCAATTAGTTTCATTGTTTTCTGCTGTTTAGGTATGACCCCCCCCCCCTCCACACACACACACAAAAAAGCATAAGAGGAAATCTGTCATCAGGATCACAGTTTTAAGAAGTCAACTGTCGAAAATGAAATAAATAAATCATAGAAGGTTGTATTTTAACAGTTAATTCCTTAAATAAGACAATAATTGAGTCACACATTGACCAACACCTTATTGTAATAGTCGCTTAATTCAATGAGACGAGCAATAATAACTTACTATCTCCCGAGAGAATGAATGGCTTATTTAGAAAGAAAAAATACTAAATAAAAAACTGAAACCGAACCGAAAACCGTGATATAAAGAAAAAAACGATACCGAAAGTAAAATAATTGTCATATTGCCCAACTTTTCAATTCAATTCAATTAATTTGGCAAAAAAATAAAACAAGCATGTTTCAGTTGCCATGTAGGGAAAGGGTGGTAGAAATTTACACAGAAGAGGATACAGTAGTCCAGCACCTGTCCAAATTCACATTGAATTGCCGCGTTGTTGGTGCATTTATTACTTCTTTTGGGAGTCTATTCCAATGTCCAGGGATCCTGATTAAGAAGGCGGCCCTCCTCTGGTTTAATCGAAATCGGCAGTGAAATAGTTTTTTTGGGGTGTCTGTGTAGACCTTTTTCTGGTGCAGGAGTGAATAAAAGCTGCTGAAAGATATCATAATGACAATTTAGAAGATTGTAGGTTAAAATGAGACCACTGCATAATCGTCGGCGCTCAAGAGAGAAAAGGTTAAGATTTTTGAGTCGGCTTTCATAGGGCAGATCCCATAGACACTGCACCATTCGAGCAGTCAGTTTTTTAACTCTCTTCAAATGCTGGATATCACATATTAGATATTGTACAGAGGCCTGCATACCATACTCTAACAGTGGTCTGACGAGGGAGACATAAAGTGGGAGAAATATTTCAGGAGTGAATTTGTGGAAAGAACGTCAAATGAGAAATAGAGTGCTGCTTTCTTTGTTTGCAGCCTGAATGTAATGTTTAGCTGGCTTGAAAGACGAGTCGATCAGAAAGCCAAGATTTTTTGTCTTGTTCGCTTCCTTGAGCATAGCTGTGTTACTGCCGAGAATAAGAGTCGAGTCAGAAGGAAATCCCACTGCAATATGGCAGCATTTATCGGCATTAAGGTATAAGTCTCATTCAATGGACCATTTCCAAGCACGTTGAAGGTTAACCTTGAGATTGTCAATTTTGTTTTTATGAGCTAATTTGATGTCATCTTCAAATAGGAGCACGTTTCCACCAATCAGCATGTCGTTGATAAAGAGTAGAAAGATAATAGGACCCAGCAGGGAGCCTAGAGGAACACCACTGCAAGCATCCATTTCAGATGACAGACTGCCATTTATCTGAACCTTGTATGTACAATCACCAAGAAAGGATCTTATCCATTTTATAACCGATTCATGGAGGCCATAGGTGTTTAATTTATATAAAAGTCAGCAGTGATTGACAGAATCAAAGGCCTTGGCAAAGTCCAAAAAGACAATGTCAGCAGTATCACCATCGTCCATTATACTCGTATCCCATTCTTCCATCACAAGTAAATTTATGAGACATGAACGTTTCAGAATGAAACAATATTGAGATGGAGAGATGGTAGCAGTAGATGTAAGATGAGCCATGATTGCTCGCTTGAGTAGAACTTCCATGTATTTTGAGACGATAGAGGCTCACTGGTCTGTAATTCATTGAGTTTGCTTTGTCACTTTTTTTAAGATAGGGCAGGTTGTGACCATCCGCTAATCAGTAGGAACAACTCTGGTGGTCAGTGAAAGGTTGAAAAGAGCTGCTAATGGTTTTAATAGTTCAGATGCAACAGCCCGTAAAATTGCTGGATGTAGTCCATCTGAACCTTACACCTTATTCACATCCAAGGACAAAACTGCTTCTTTACCTGAGTGATGGTGATCGGTTGCATTGGTGGTATTATCACATGTAGCATTGCAGGGTCTCTGCCATCATCATCTCTGAAAATATTTGCGAAAATATCAGCAAAGAGAAATGCTTGTTGGTTTGAATGTGCAATTTTTTCTCCTTCGGAATTAAGTAGAGTTACAATTTGATTGTTCATTTGTTTTATTTCTTTGCACGTGAGCATAAAAACGCTTTGAGTTACGATGGGCATCAAGAGCAAGTTGCCTCTCAGAATTTTTTCTTACTTATGCTGGAGATGTGTTCAACATGATTATGTTGTTTTCTGTAGACCTTCAAAGCTGCATCAGACATTGTCTCTTCGTAATGCCCCATGCAGCATTTCTCAGTTTTTGTTTACGAAGAATTTTCCTAGTAATCTATGGCTTGTGTTTCTTGTGTTTTGACGCTTTCAGAGATACGGATATATCTGTAAGGTGCAACAGAAATTTATTTATTTCTGCTCACATTGTTTCAGTGAGGCTATGCCAATCTAACTCATCGGAGGCTGCTTAAATTAGATCATGATTCATAGCAACAATTTTTCTTCTTGGTTCATCTGAGACAGGGGGCGGTGCAAACGAAGTGTGCATGCAAAAGCTCAGAACTACATAGTCACTCTTGCCAAGTGGAGGCAAAATTCGCAGAGAAGAAACAGAACTTGGGTAACACGTGAAGACATGGTCAAGCACTGATTATCTCTGGCCAATTCTGGTTCTTGTAGATTTTGTAACATGCTGGTATAGAAAACATTCTTCCATCGTGTCCAAAAGCGAGTTATTGAATGCGTCATTGAAAGTGTACAGACTTTACCCCAGACTAAGTTTATCTTTAATTAAAAGAAAAAATTTAAAAGTAAATTAATAAATCTTTAGTACAGGCGATACTAAGAATATAATTAAGAATTACTAAGACTTCTGCCCCGTCATGACTAATGGAACGAGAACAATCTCCCCTGTGGATTTAATAAAAGATTCAATTCGAAATTCCGTACAGATTCTATATAAAGATTCCCGAATTCGACATGATTGGAGGTTACATTGACTGAAACGTTGTGAGAATAACATTCAAGATGAGAACAATAGTCCGAAAAATCCAAATAATATATAATATTAATTAATAAATTCAATATAAAAACAATATTTACACAGTTGAATGAAACTATATTTTTCAAGAATTATCACAAAGTTTTTGTTTTTGTTTCTTTTAATCTGAGCACTACAAAATCGCAGCCTCATTCAAAGAAATTTTAGCAGAGTTAAATTAAAAATGTGTAAAAGTCAAGTTTTTTTCTAATATCTATAAAACAAAACTTTTTAACTTAGAGAAAATAAGTAAAAGAAAAAAAGGTTCGTTCTTTCATCTTTCTATTCCGAACCCATCTTCCTTCACTCTTATTTCACTCTGGTTAGAACAAACTCGACAAGTTGATATCAAAGATCAAAGAGAAATGGAATAGGGAGAGGGAATACATTTTATGGGCCGAAAGATAGATAAATATGAAAGAGTAGAAATTTGCTTATTTTGAAAAGTAACTTTTCTAGGACAAAATTGGGCAAAAATGTGCATCGTTTTTCATGGGAAAAATTTAGGTGCAACTTTAGAATGCACAGGTAAGAAATTTATCGCATCCTTTTAGATTTTTATGCACCAAGGATGCAGAATGTGTATCTAGCCGTGACCTTCAAAGGTCACGATCTAGCAGCATCTCTGCATATTATGGAACCCCTGTTCCAACAACAACAACAGCAGCACCAGAGAAACAATCTCTAAAATAATCGATGTTTATTTGGTTGGTTGAAATAATATTTGTTGGATCAAATTATTCAATCTCGATTGGTTGCCTATATCGGACATCAACCAATCAGAAAGATTTTACCCTAGGAGCCGGGCATCTGTTCCTGTTAACTATATAAGCGAGAGCTGAAGCGCTGTCACCAGTGAGAGGCCCCAACTTGCCACAGGAACTCTTATCAGTCATAACATTACTACACACACTCTTGGCAGGTAAAGGAACTCTGGCCATAGACCCTGGCATCTCGGCAAACAACATAAGTCACAGTCATGGACTTCTAAATATAGCGACAGCTTGTCACAATTTTACAAACTCACTAACATGCACGTCAACATACATACAAATAAAAACAATACTTTTTCCTCTAGACCAGAGATTCCCAAAGTGAGCGCTACCGCCTCTGGTGGGCGCTGTAGCAATTCAGGGGACGGTGATGGCCACAGGTGCATTTGGGGAATTAAATAACTGTAAGGGTCGATGAAAGCATAAAATAAAGAAGAGTAGATTTAGAGAATTTATTTATGTATTCTGTTCATAGCGTTTATTGTTCTTTGAACGACCGACTAGACGCTGGTTTGATTATTGCATACTCCCCCATTCGCATTGAGGTATGTGCTATTGTGCACTGCTACTGTTCATTTGGTGCCATTGAATTGTTGTTCTAAAGCACGCAAGCACTACTGTTATATTATGCGTAAATACACAATTACAAAGGTTAAGCAACAAGGAATAAAGCAGATACATGCGGGCGGTCATAAGTTTTTATTGAAACTGACTTGTTTAGTAAGCAGGGGGACCTCTGTTACTATGTACTTGTTACTGTGGTGGTAAGAGGTTGCAGTCAAAGGGGAATGGTATTAGACATAAGGGGGAGATAACCCATTATCTAACAACTACAAACCAACTGCCACCCGTGCAATTGGTCGATCCCAAGTCAAAAGCCCGGAATGCAACAGCTGTACTGGCAGTACTACTAGTAGATTTTGGAGCACGCTGTGAATCAGGAGGTTTTCCGTCATTTTTACGGGAAAATTACGGCGTAATATAACCTTAAGTTAGATTGTTTTGATATTTTGAAAAGTTAAAGTTAACTAACAGATAGCAGGACTATAATTGGTGAATATAATTTATTTAATTTGTAATAATTATGTTCGCTTTATAATGAAAATATCATTTTTTTTTATTTCATTAGTATTTATTTTTTTATAAAAATATTTCAAAAAATTACAAAAATATATAAATTAAAAATACCTCCAAAAAAATTAAATTTTCTACAGATAATGTCCCAACCAAAGAAAAATTGTAAACAATATAATACCGAATATTTAAAATATGGTTTTATTGAGTCACCTGTAAACAATACATTACCAATGTGGCTGATTTGCCAAAACGTTATATCAAACGAAGCTATGAAGCCTTCCAGACTACTAGAACATCTGACTAAAGTTCATGGGGATAAAAAAGATAAGAATAATCTTATTTTCGAACGTTAAAAGAAAGATTTATCAAACAACCGACATTGGCAAAACTCTTTTCAAACGCAACTATACAAGATAGCGATAGCTTGCTTGCTTCTGATAATATTTCTTTAATAGTTGCCAAAGCGGGAAAACCTCATTATTGAAGAACTAATTATACATTCTATAAGTGGAGTAATACGTACTGTGCTACATACGCCAGCATTAGATATTATCAAGAAAATTTCATTGAGCAATAATACAGTAAAAAAAAGTATTGGTAAAATGGCTTAAGATACTGAAGATTCATTGTGTGGTTATTCAAAAACATCCTATTTTTCTATTCAATTTGATGAGTCAACTTTGCCTGGAAATGAAGCTTTACTTTTAACATACGTGCGGTTCACAAGGAAGAACAAGTTATTTATCTACCTCCCACAGCGGTAAGATGCGACACAAGGTCGGGAAAGTGGGATTTGACAAACCAGCGCCCGAGAAGGTGAGCACTCTTGCTATTAAAAATTGCCTGGGCAGCCCCGTCGGCATTCCCAGGTAGGGGTGCCTCAGGCAGCAAGCAACAAACCTACTTCTCCCCAAAGAGGGGAGACAAAGACCCATAGACAGGCGTAAATCAAGACCCGAAGGCAAGAATTATTATTTGCTAAATATTTGCAAACTGATACTAAAGGAGAATCAATATTCCATGTATTGGATAAGTTTTTTAAAGAAAAGGGAATACCGCTGATTAATATTTTATCAGTAGCCACAGATGGTGCTTCAGTGATGTTAGGGCGCTACAGGGCTTTTCTTGCATATTTAAAAAAGGAGGTTTTGAATGTATTTACAGTACATTGTATCATCCATCATCAACATCTAGTTGCCAAAAAATGAAGTGCACGTCTACATAATTCATTACAATATGTAATTAAAGCAATCAACACAATCAGGAGCAAATCATTGAATGACAGATTATTTAAACAGCTTTGTATTGAAAACGATGAAGAATTTAATCATTTGCTGCTTCATACAGAAGTCCGTTGGTTTTCAAAAATCCCTGTTTAGATAGGATTTATAAGTTGTTTAACTCGGTTTTGGAGTTCTTGAAAGATAAAAATGATCTTTTACAATCCAATTTAATTTGATCCAAAAGTGGCATCGCTTACTTGACCGACTTGTTTCAAAAGTTTAATGAAAGTAATCTTCAGCTTCAAGGAGATAGACTGAATTTAATAAAAACAAAATCTGTTATTTCTGCATTTATGACAAAGCTTCTTCTGTATAAACAAAATTTTAGACGAAGGGAATTCACCCAATTCCCACATTTATCAGGAGCAGAAAAAAAAAAAAGACATACTTTCTTATTGTGAGCACTTAGATGCTCTTCATTCAGATTTTAATCAACGAATTGATGATATTTTGAAAATAAATATACCTGATTGGATTTTTGATTTTTCTTCAAGTGCAAACACAGAAGAATCTCCACAGTTACAAGAATAACTGATGGAAGTAATTACAAATTATGAATTGAAATTTAAATTCAAAAGCGGCTACCAACAATTCTGGTTGCAAAAGGAGATCCCTACGACTTATCCTGAAATATGGGCTGTAATTTAAAAGTTCTTAATTGTATTTCCTTCATCATATGTAGTGGAGTGTGGATTCAGTGCGGTAAGCAATCTATTAACAAAAAAAAAACGGTTACAAATAGTCAATCGCCGTGATTTAAGATTATTACTGACGAAAATAGAGCCAAGGATTACTGAATTAGAAGCAGTACACCAGGCTCATCCTTCTCATTAAAATGATTTCGAATGTTTTAATTTTTTTATTACCTTTTTATTCTGAGTTCAATAAATAGTTTTATAATTTCAAACTTCAATGTTTCTAATTTACAACTTTCTTTACAATATTTTGCGAAAAAGGTAGAAACATTAATACATATATATTTCTGTTTAATTGCTATTAAAATTTTAAAAAAATAATTTTCAGGGGGTGCTGATTAATATTTTTTCGAAAAAGGGGGTGGCAAGCCAAATAAGTTTGAGAAATACTGCTCTAGACCCTTTGGACATTTCTTAACTCCTTTTTTTTTTGTTCAACAAGAAATAAATAAAGTTAATATATTATGTATGGATAGACTTTGTCATTACTTTATATATATACATAAAAGAAATATGCGATATAATATTTCCTTTCATATAAAAAAGAAAGGAGAAAAGTTTAATCAAATATTCAGGTTTGGATGCAAAAAAGTATAATGGCTCATTTCTATGTTTTACAGATGAAAGAAGAGAGTTAACTTAGATGTTAACATTCTGTCAAGACACAAAATTAAAAATTCATATAGAATTATTCATATATTTTTTTTAATACGGTTTTTAGTAAATTATCCCAAAATACCTCTCCTATGGACAGAGAAAATAATAAATAAAAATAAAAACATTTCCGAAAAAAGAAAAGAAAATATATACTTATATATTTTCTTTTATATCACTTTGAATTTGTATTATCAAAAGTTTGTTATCCTCTGCTGAAAAAAATGAATCCAAACAGAATTAATACTGTTTGCTTCAATCAATATAAAGTTTGCATTTGATAGTTCATCTCAAGCAAATATTTTTATTTTTATTTATTTATTATTATTATTACGATTATTATTATTATTAACTAGCTGTATCTACTCGGCATTGTCCCGGAGTCTTTTTTACTTTCATTTTTTACCCATCTCTTTCTGACCTTTCTCTTCATTTCTGTGTAAGATAATTAAATGAAGGAATATATGTAATTAAAATAATCGGTTTTGCAATAAATTTGATAGGACGTCTTTCGCAATGTTGAAATTTAAATCCTATAAATACTTTCGAGATTTACTCTTAAATTTATTATGTTATAATACGTTTCAATTTTGTTTCGCTGATTACCTCCCTGCTCCCTTGCCTTTTCTCTTAATTAATTTCTTGACAGAAAATATTTACATTTTTGGAAAAAGAATTCAATGAAGAAACATATGCCATTAAAAAGTCAGTTTTGCAATAAAATTGTTAGGATGTCTGACAAAATGTTGAATTTTAAATCCCATAAAAAGTTTTATTGTTTGTGTTTTACCAATATTTGTATCACATGGACAAAGGTGAGGAGTAGGGAAAAGCTGGTCATTTCTATCTTATCTTAACTAATCTTGTCTCACTCATTGGGTATAACAAGTCATTAACCAAAACAAAAGTTCACTATTAATTACCTAATTAAAACTCATATAAACAATATGCAATGGGGGAAATAATCAAATTTTATATAAAATGGTGATTTGGATATTTTTACAATGAAGAAAGCGATATTAGTATAAGAACCTCACATTCTCTAACTGCGCAGGTCAGCAGATTTGCTTGTCAAAAAAAGATGTCGGTCTTTAAAACTTCATTCATCCACCTTCTTCGAAATAACAAAATTAGACCTACATCTCTGGTAAATCAAGTCTCTTGTCAACTAATAGGGGTGCAGATAATTATCTAACAAAAAAAATGGGTCGAAAAGAAAAAGGAGTCGATGGTATGATACAGGGCTTGCATTAGGGCAATGCAACGGAAGCACCGATTTACAGTGTGTTTAAAAAATTGTTTGTTTCTAAAATATTTATATTAAATATGTATTTATATATTCGTATTGAATGACATTTTAAATCGCAATTTCTTTTTGATTTATATTGGCAATGTTTTTTACGTTACTCTTTGTTTGTGGTCGTTCATAAAATTCTTTTAAACATTTGAATTGGGCCCTGCTCACCCTAAAGTTGTCCCTGGTAACATATACAACCTTGCTAAGGCATAAAAGGGGGAAAAATGGAAAACCAAAACTAACCTGAACAGGGTTGAAAAAGGTCTTGTCCGTTTCAAGAGTCAAAAATCTTCAAAGTGCCACTCGAGGTCAAACCTAATTATATGACATAATCGTGCAACTTTCATCAACCTTTTGTCAAATTTGAACAAAGGCAGTTTCACCTTCTTCATCTTAATTCTCATTTTCAGATAGTTGGAAACAAGCTAGAGAGGTGATGGTCTCATCCCCACATCACGACTCTTATAATAGCTAGTAAGTACATAAACTCAGTGTTTTTCCTTATTCAACGACGATGCCCAATTGCTACAAACAGATACGTACTATAAGGGCCCCGCCAAGCCACAAGAACCTGAAAAGGGCTTGTACCAGGTCAAACAGAGAGGCAGACGGGCGTGAAAGCACTGAAAGTCGATATGGAATAAGCAGATAAATATGGGATAAAGAGGCTGATTACCATTGTCAAAGCACCACCAAAGTAAACAATATGGAGAGTAGCAAAACAGGAAAACAAAAAGGCGAGAAATAGAAAATGGGAAGAGAAGCAGCTACATGGACGATGCATAAGACTGACCAACAAAATAGTGCATGAAAATACATGGACATGGCTATGGAAAGGACACTTGAACAGAGAAACGGAATAACTGCTGACAGCCTAACAAAATAATACAATCAGAACGAACTATATAAACGCCAAGACTCAGGAAAACAGGAAATGTAGACTCTGTGAACAAAGAGACGAAACGATAAATCACATAAGTTAATGCAGCAATTTAGCCCAAAAGTAATACAAAAACAGGCATGACTGTGTCCATTGTGAACTATGCAAACATCTGACTTTTTAAACATGCAGACAAATGGTACAAACATAAACAGAAGCCAGTAATGGAAAATGAAAATCATAAATTAGTTTTTTTTATTCCATAACCTGACTCCCTCCAACACCACCCAAAAAGTGATAGCATCAGCATCAGTTTGTACCACGCAAAATGGTCGTGAAGGGTTAAGGAGAATGGAAAAACCTCCACTGGAAAAGCACAGAGAGTACTTGAATCCAAAGAAAGACAATTGCTGTTATCAGCAAAAAACAAATGGAAAACAGCTGTTGAGAGAATGTAAAGTGATTTGCAATGGGTATCAAAAGAAGTGGAGAGTACTGGAAATCTGGGGAGACTTGTTGTCATAAGGAATACCACCTAGTGATATAATAATAATAATAATAATAATAATAATAATAATAATAATAATAATAATAATAATAATAATAATAATAATAAGTGAATGCAGCAAACTAGCCCAAAAGGAATACAAAAACAGACACAACTGTGCCGGAAAGGCAGTTCACTGAGAACTATGCAAATGTCTGCAATTTGAACAAGCAGACAAATGGTACGGACACAAACCAGAGACAGTATTGTAAAATGAAAAGCACAAAATCCTCTTATATATGGAGGTACAAACAAACAATCTCCTCCAAGCAAAAGGACCGGATATGATAATAGTCAACAAGAAAGTAAGAACCTGCCAATTGTAGAAATTGTCCCAGCATGTCACAGAGTGAAGATCAAGGAGGCAGAAAAACGAAGTAAATACATGGAACTTGCCAGAGAACTGAATGGAATATGGAAGATGAAAAAAAATCACTATTATCCCAATAATGTAGGGGGCACTAGGAACAGTCCCGAAAAAATGGGAAAATAGAGTTGGAGAAATTAGTATCAAAGGGAAGATTGAGACCATACAACGAATGGCAATGATGAAAACAGCTAACATCTTAAGGAAAATCCTTGAATGCGGAAACTAACCAACAGAACAAACCAATGGTAACCTGCCACAGATAATTTTAAATAGAAAAAGAACAAAACATATACAAAGAACATCAAACGAGTCCAAGGGAAATGGAAACTGCCAGAAATCCAATAAACTGAACCTCACAGACATACACATATGCATGTGGTGACACCAGTTTCGGCTGTCGTGAAGGGTCAAGGAGGATGAAAAGACTGAGGAGGGGGAGATCTAATCATACTTCATAGAGTACTGTCTCCCATAAAGGAGAATATGACCAAGGGCTGTGTGTATTCAATTCCATGCAGTTGTCACACGGCATATAAAATAAAGTTGGATGAACATGAAACAGTCTTAGTTCAAGGGTAGACATTAAAATGGTGGTGGTGTGCTTTGAGATGAGCTGCTGGCATAGATCCCCTGGTGCAATGAGTTAAATGGTATAAATGATGGGGGCATTTGATTAAGCTTTATATGGAGATAGATAATTGGTTGGTTGAATTTAACACATGATGTGAAAAAGATTTTAAGTTAGATTAGTTGTTTTGAGAATTTGGACTTAGCTTGACATAATCTAAGGTCTTGATAAATAAAGGCGCTAAGACCCTTAGGACTCCATATGGGGATGATTCAGTCAGAAGCAACTCCTAGCTAAGAAAATTGATGTTTTCAACTTTGATTTTTGTGTGAAAGACTACTTAAAACCCTATATTAAGATCAATATATTGACGAGTGGTCCTTTTTCTTTAAGATGGGACTGTTTTTATATGCAGTATCGTGCATATTAAGTTGAAAAACGCCAACATTAAAAAATAAATCGTCCGTCACCGAAAATAGTAACCTAACTTGATGTGACCTGAAAAGAAACTATTAATGATACAAGAGAAAGAATTGTACATTTATAAAGAGAAATCATCAAATTTTATCAAAATAACTTTAAAACTAAATGAGTTATCACAAGTTGAAATTGAAGGGAATTTCACTCTATTTATCCATTTTCGCACTCTAAACTGGTTTGTGATACTTAGTAATAATTCAGATTGTTGAGTCAAATATTTTGAATTATCAAGTGATATGTGGGTGCAGACCCACTAGTCTGTTCGAGGACAAAGTAACGCTAGGCGAGATCAAAAGTGAAGATGACTAAAATGTATACATCGTGGGAATAGAAATGAAGATAAGAAGAAAAAGAAAATGACGTCATATGGTGGAGGTAGGAGTTTTCATATAGGGTTAAAATCAGTATCGGAGAAGCGACCAATAAGAACAGATGTATTATGGTGAATGAATCGAGATGCGATTTGAATGAACGCCAAAAAAACGACTGGCTTGAATAGCCACCCTCGTTCTTTCTCTGGTTCGTTTCGATACACTCTCCGCTTCACTTTCAAAAACAAGTTAAAGTTTTCACAGAAACATGTTAGCTCAATATTTTTCAACCAATGAAACATGTTAACTCAATATTTTTCAACCAATGAAAATCGTTTTGAACCCAAAATCTAACAAGCCAGCACAAACTGAGAACCCCCTATAAAGTTCTCCAGAGACCTAAATCGACGCACCTCGAAAGGACCAAGAACGTGTGCTCAAAACCCCCGAAAGGCGAAAAGAAGGGAATACTTCAAAACTCACGTACAAGCTTCCTCACCTCGTGCACATCTTCACACACACTAACAGAACAAGGTAAAACTATGCATACTTACAGAGCCACATTGTCTAATACTCACATACGCATATTACTCACACACGCATATTCACACTTACAAATATATAGAGACATACACATCCTTAGCCCCTGTATCTGATATTCACTGAACATTTTCCTACCAAAAGACACGAGTTGTATAAACTTTACCAAATGAACATTTCTGACTAAAAATGACTTTTATATTCATGTTAACGTATAGTTATATAAATGTTTTGTTATTTAATCATGTTTTCCTTGATCATTCATTGACACAATGTTTGTAGTTAGCACTTGCTAGCTGGTGACCCTAATATTCCTCAATATTTCATTTCTTTCTATTTATATTTTATATGCATGCACACCCGTATATATCCCCATTTCTTTCCTTTGCCATTTACAACCCCCATTTTATAATTTGTATTAATTGTCGACGTGGTTCTTGGTAAAATACCAAAGACGCCAACGTCGCCTAAATATGACCCTACCAAGGCCAAGAACCATGCCACAGTAGTAAAGATATAGGGTGACTTATAGGAAAAATTAAAACCATTCTTCTCCCTTCCTCTTGTTGGGATTAAAATAATCCTGAAAATAAAGTTCAATTCTCCCACGTGAGAATGGGGTAATAATATGTAGATAAATCATCAAAAGCGAGATATAGGACGAAAGGCTGAGAAAAGGAACACAAAACACCAGAATGTAGTTTCATAGCAATTTTAGTAAGAAAGAGAAAGATGGAGTCATAGAATATTTACAGAGTTCTCAAAGTTCAGTTAGGCATTGGTGAATTTGAGAACGTGGTTCACGTCAACTTATCTGTATAGAGTTCGGGTAACTGTCGGAGGTCATTCTCTGTGACTGCCGTCATGGGCTGTTGTCGCTGAGGGGACCAGCCGATGTGTTGCTGACTTGAGCAGAGTCGTCGAAAAAGAACCTGTATAGAGTTGGGGTATCGGCGGGAGGTCATTCTCTGTGACTGCCGTCGTGGGCTGTTGTCATTGAGGGGACCAGCCGATGTGTTGCTGACTTGAGCAGAGTCGTCGAAAAAGAGGCCGGGATGCCGTGTGCAAGGGTTTTTAAAGGCTGGCTCACGTGACACCTAAGGGAAAAGGGGTTGCAATGCCTGACAGCCAATCCGTGAGGCCCTTAAGGGGCATGGCAACAGCCAATCAGTGAGGGGGGCTTTAATAAATTCCAACACTCTTTCTTGTTACTGACAACAAATGTCAATCTTTACAACTTAATAAACAGATATCTGTTTCACACAAAAAAGGGTTTTGATATGAGTTATTTCTGTCTGTCTTCTAAAAGAAAAGTTGTCTTTAATGAAATTGATTTCAGCTCCTCTGGTGATCCACAACATCAACAACCATCACGTGGAAGCGGATTGAAGTAACTGGCGAATGGGTGGCAAGCTACACATTTTATTAAGCAAAATAATTCTAGACGTTCGATTTCATTGTCGCAGAAAATAATTAAGGAACGAATAACTACGTTACACAATTAATGAAACAAATCTCCCAAACATAAAACACAATAAATACACAAACAAATAAACAAGTGAGAATCCATTTGCAAGCTGCCCATTCTCAAACCAAATGATAGTGTGGGAATAAATTTTGAAAACAACTGGTTCAGAAAAGGAAAAAAAAATTTTTTTCAACTATTCTACCTTCATTCTTATCTAATTCTCACTGAAGAAGGAAAACAAAAAAAAAGCAGCAGATGCCATTTACGCAAAACAAAGAAACAGACAAACTATAATATCAATTACTAGCTTGTTTCGCTCGCTCGCTATCACTTCGCAATGTAACTTCTATTCACTATTTGAAATCATTAAAACTAATCGATAAGAAAAAGAAGAGAAAACTAATCGATGAGAAACAGAAAACGAACTTAAATTAATTATATTAAAAATATAAATCACCAAATTAATTAAATTTAAAAGATAAAAGAAAGTTTTTTTTCCTCCATGGAAAGTCAGTCAAGCAATCGAGAAGAAATTCTTTACTTTCTTTTTTATTATCATCAGTTAAGATTAAGCCTCCCTTCTTATCTCATAAAAATTAAATTTACATACATGATTATTGCTTCCATTAATTTTTATTATGATCAGCTATTATTAAGATTATGCCTCTCCCCTCTTTGCTCATAAAAATTAAATTTACATACATGATTATTGAAACGAACCGGACACCCGTACGTTAACCTTTATTATAGATAACAATCTCATAGCAGAAAATCCACAACCAAACACCCAGAATCAACAAAATAAAGCTACAGCAGCACAAAACACATACAATTCAGTTATAAAATACATTCTTTCAATGCATCAAGGCCGATCTTTAATAATGCATTACCTTCATTGCCGATTTCAGGTATCCGCATCATATCGGCTCCAGCCACAGCTGGATTACCAATTAAGCAAAATAAGCACGTGTTTAGAGTATCAAGGAAAGATGAGGGCACCATTGAGAGAACAAGGAATCCGGTTTGGTGAATTATCTATGTATGCCTACGCATGTATAGAAGCAGATGCATTGCAGAAGATCAGATTAGAGGATCTGATCAAAGACTTTGCAATTAAAAAAAAAAACGAGAAAAGTTTTCAAATATAAATTTGGTTGAAGTACATGAATCTAACATGAATGATTTATTTAAGTTTTCATGTAATAAGTTTTATTGAAATTGAATAAATGTTATACTTACATAGCAAACTGACATCATGTTAAAAATTGAATAAGTTTTAGAAAATGAAAATCTGACAAATTGGTGCTTGATCGATTGTATTCCAAAAATATTTTTTTTATATGCAGCAGTGAGCATCCAGCAAATATCCTTTATATTCTTTTAGTTTTATTTTCTTCATTTTATGAATCTAAATCTACTTTTCAACCAATTAATTAAGAGATTTAAAGTAAGCATATTCGAGTACTTTTTCGGTATTTATTTGTTTTGGCATGTTTTACAAACCAATAATTTTTTTTGTGTATAATTATGTCGCTAGAGAATTCCGTTTTTTTTTTACCAAATATTTTAGATTTTAGAGTGGGGATCACTTTCTTTTAACATAAAATGATCGCTCACTTTCTGACCATCACCGAAAAAAAAAGATTGTGCAAGATTACACACAGAGAAAAATCTGAATATAACTATGAATACGTATGTATTAATAGCAATCTTTCAGACTATCAGGCATATTTATATTTTTTTGGAGGAGGTAACTAATCTTGGCCAATTTTTCCAGATTGCGAACAACGACTTCAGATTGGTATATACCATTTGTGGATCCGTCCTCAACAATCAGCCGGACAGATACTGGTCCATTTCGGTGGCTTTTTATCTGTCGGGCTGTGGTATTAGTCCTGGGTAGTCCTAGAGGGTCCACCCTCCCAGGCCTTGCCATCTCTCTTTAGGAGTTAGTTAATTGCTGTCTGAGGCGCCCCCACCGAGGAATGCCGACTGGGCTGCTCAGGCATTTTTAAAGATGCCAGAGTGCCCCACCTTTAGAGTGCTGGCTTGTTCTCCTCACCGTCTGGCCTTGTACCACACTTTCCCCACGGTGGGAAGGAAGTTAATACTGAGCCCATGACCAATTGGAAGAATTTTATTCGGGACATTTATGGGAATATTTTGCTGCCCATCCGCCAGTTATTGGAGGTGTTGGACACACAGTTGAAATTGATGAATCAAATTTCATAAGACAGAAACATGATGCACAAACTGCAGAAACCTTGCTTCAAATTATTCAGCAATACATTCTGCCAGGTACGACAGTAATTTCAGACTTGTGGCCTACCTATATCATCATTTGGTAGCAATGGTACACCCATTTAACAGTGAACCATTCTGTGAACTTTGTTGACCCTTTAACACATACTTCCATGAATCACATAGAAAATCTTTGGTATCAGACAAAATTATGGAATAAGAGAGAGTGCGAAACACATCATGCTCTGTGTTATTCCTACCTAACAGAATTTATGTGGCAAAAAAAGTTTGGGCACAATCCATTGGAATTTCTTTTTCAACAGATTAGGGAATTCTACTCAATTTGTTAATTGTGAAAAGAAAAAAATATTCTCCCTAGAAAAAAAAGGAAAAAGAATTTAAAAAATTATTTTTTAATTTGGTTACACTTTTTTTTTCCTACAATAAGTTTCCGGAAATTAGCGATGCTCAGAAATTGAGAGATCATTTTACGTTAAATTTAGTAAAGTGATCCCCCATTCTAAAATCTAAAATATTTGTTAAAATAAAACAAAACAAAAACAAAAACGGAATTCTCTAGCGACATAATCAGTAATTATACACAGGAAAAGTGGGTCCGTAAAAAATGTGATGAGTAAATATAGAAAAACTGGTAATGGTAAAAAATTGGGTGATCATATTACTTAAATTTATATAGGAAAGTGATCCCTACTCTAAAATCTAAAATATTGGTGAAAAAGGGACTTTTTAACGATATCCTCGGTTGTACATGATCATTTTACGTTATATTTATATTGGAAAGTGTAATAAAGTAAAACAGTTTTCAGTTTGTTATTTTAGGTTAACACGAACAGTTTTTAAGAAATTAAAATTTGTGAAAATCAACAAATTCTTTTAAAATCTGAATTTTAAAAAAACACAAAGTTTTTATTTACAATATTGTAAATATTTGTAATAAAATAAATATATTAAATATATAGAGGAGTATTAGATTGCTATCACAATATGTCGGCGTTGAGAAGTAAGACAAAAACAAGTGATTTTACTTATATATTTTTTCAAAAACCTTTTTAATAATATATAGCAAATCTTACTTGATTAGGCAAAACTTCAACACTGATCTAATCTGTGTGACCGTGTTCCATAATATATTTCGAGGAAGACCTCTTTGTCAAATGGTAGGTGTTTCAAATCTCAAAAAACGTGTGGATGGCAATATTGCTTATATTATGGAACACGGTCACACAGATTAGATCAGTGTTGAAGTTTTGCCTAATCAAGTAAGATTTGCTATATAGGTAAAAAAATTATTAAAAAAGTTTTTGAAAAAATATATAATTAAAATCACTTGTTTTTGTCTTACTTCTCAACGCCGACATATTTCCATTTCTTGCATTGTGATAGCCTTCTAATACTCCTCTATATACGTATTACACACAATGCTTCAAGCAAACTACCTCTCCTTATTAAATATATTAAAATTATTTGAAACTTTATGATTTTTTCTCTTTTTTTTGTAAACAAATAGTTTTTTTAAACGGGATACAATTTTGCCGTTAAATAAAAAAATTAGAGGATTGTCTGCCGCAGATACTACTGTAGCTCTTCTGAAATTAAAACAAATAAATTTGCAGTGTCCCTAAACTGCAGAAGTACCATAAAAAAATTTGTTTTTTAAATATTGAATCAAAATTGTATAGCGAGGAAACATTGGGAAATATTACCTCCGGGGGATGTTAAATTTACATTAAGCAAACTGAACCTCTCTGCTAAAAATTGAACAAGTAAAGTTTTCAAAAAAGTTTTCTATAATCTCAAAATTTATTATTTCAACCATTTTTTGCGTCAATAATACAAATGTTAAAAATGTTGTATTTGTCTGCCAGCTTACTGAAACTCAAGAAATATTTCGAAAAGAATCGCTGAAGAGTTTAATTGGAAAAAATGTTTTATGAATATCGAAAAAACACACAAGAAATTTCTTTTGTGAATTTTTTACATTTTATTTCAGAAATTATATTTTTAATTTGAAATAAAATAATTTTTTTTAAAATGGATCTATAGGATTTAAATTCTATATTTTAAAACCAACAAATAAGTAAGTACACAAATAAATAAATCGTTTCATTTTTGTGCAAACAGCGGTTCCAGAGAAAAGAAGTGAAATTAGTCACGTGTGGTACAACCCTACTACGCTCACATAGTTGACATCAAGGTAACCAGAAATGGATTATGATTTCGAATTACCAATTCTCTCCACCATCCTCACTCGAAAACAGCAATTTTAGAGCCGGCCATCTCCGATATTAACAGAGCAGCGATCGTACCAATAGTAGTGAACAAGAGAACAGGAAGGAAGGCGTCTCGACAAAGACCCTAACACACCTTGGCTACAGGCTGGTGACAAAAGGCATTTGTTACCACCAACCACCACAACAGGGTGAAAGTCACACGCGCGCACAATGACGGTTTCTTTTTCTCACATCCATATACAAATGGACAATTACTATTACATTTTCGAAATTCTCTCGAATATGACTTATTGAACTATTGGTATTTTCGTATCATTGTGTAAATCTGTATATGTATATTTGAGTAGGTAGTAGGTACATTTATACAAAGTATGCAAAATAAAAAATTAAGCGGGACAGAAAAATGATAATCGTTTTGTTTTTTTTTAATAACTTCAACATGTTTTAGTATTTTTGAGCCGAATTTTATGCGCATATCCAGAACTAATGCTGCAATGGACGTGCTAATTTTCAGAAACTCAACACTTGTGGTTTCGACGATATATATTTACATTTATACAAATAAAAACGGCAATTTTTTTTTAATATAACTTACACATTTTGGGGTATTCTCGAGATACATTTTAAACACATTTCCAGAGCTAGATTAGCAATTAGCAATCAGCACACCAATTTTCAGAAATTAGATTAGCAATTAGCAATCAGCACACCAATTTTCAGAAATTAGATTAGCAATTAGCAATCAGCACACCAATTTTCAGAAATTAGATTAGCAATTAGCAATCAGCACACTAATTTTCAGAAATTAGATTAGCAATTAGCAATCAGCACACCAATTTTCAGAAACTCAACTCTTCTATTTTTCTGTCAGGCTGAGGTATGGTTCTGTGCAGTTTTAGGTAGTTCACCTTCCCAGGCTTTACCTTCTCTCTTTGAGAAGGAATTAGTTTATTGCTAATCGCCTGAGGGGCTCCTACCAGCGAATGCCGACTAAAGCATTTTTTGTAGGCCAGCGTGCTCCACTTCTTGGTCGCTGGCTTTTTAACCCCCACCTTCCGACCTTGTGTCACATCTTCCTGTGGTGGGAAGGAAGTAAATACTATTTATTTACCTCCCCAAGAGGTTAGGCACAAGGCCAGTTTTATCTTACTCCCACAAGGTAAGATGTAACCCAAGGTCGGGTTGGGAAAGTGGGACTTGAAAAGCCAGCACCCGAGAAGGTGAGCACTCTGGCCATTAAAAATTGCCTGGGCAGCCCCGTCAGCATTCCCCGGTAGGGGCGCCTCAGGCAGTAAGCAATAAACTTATTCCTCATCAAAGAGGGGAGGCAAAGCCTGGGAGGGTGGACCTCCTAGAATTGCACAGGACAAACCCACAGACCGGCGGAATCAAGCCCCGAAGGACAAGACGACACCGGTCTATAGGGTGTAGTATCTATCGGAAGTAAATACTAGCTCAACGAAGTACCTTTCATGCAAAGTGTTCTGATTATATAATAGATCAATTGAAAAAAATTAATACGTAAGACGTGTTCATCTATACGCTTTTTTTTCTTTGTTAACAATAAAAAAATAAATGGGGAAAAAAGAGACAAGGGTTGCTTGTATATTGATGAATCAAAAATTTATTAAAAATAAAGAGAGAGAAAAAAGAAAAGGGTTGACATGCATATTTGTTTATATGTCATACAAAAAAGAAAAATATTAACAAATTAAAGTACTCACAGTTTAACACACCTTTACATATATATATTTTTTATAGATGTGAAAATTTTCTTGTGTATTTTTTTAGTTCGCTCATCAGTGAGCGATCAAATTTCACTTGACAAAAAGTTCTTTCATTTTTTCTAACAGGAAAAACATTCTAGACAGACGACACATTTTCATTGAAAAAAAAAGTTTTTGAGAATGAGCAAACATCAGAAAAACAGTCTTCTTTTTTGTTTCTTTTTTTTATTTTCAAGTAATAAATTCTCAAATATTACTTGTGTCTCAAAAATTAAATAATTATTATTTTCGAACTTAATTAATTCTAATATTATTTTTTAATAATCATTACTCCTTTTTTTATATTAAAAAGCGAAGTTTTGGACTGCAAACCTCAACTCAAATTAAAATACGATGACTTCAATTCTTCTATATTTGTTTATCCTTCGTATAAACAAATATTAAATTCAATATTTTTTTCAATAATTTAATCGTCTTGACTAAATAGAAAATATTCTGGATCCTTGTGTCCGATAGGTTCAACAAATCCTTCAAAACAATTATTTGAGAATTTATTCTTAGAACGTGGCCATGTTTCATTTTTATTGAAAATGCTCAGTGATAATAAATGTTTGTAAGATTCGTCTTTTAACGAATTCAAGTTTTGGTTCTACCGCGCCCAAATTGTTCAGAGCGGACGACAAATTTTTCATTGAATTTCAGTGATTGACTCAGGGTCATCATCTGATTGGTCAATTTGAGTGACGTGTCAGTTTCGCTAAAATATTTTGAAGAAATTATCTTCAGATAAATTCAGGATGTTGACTTGTTAACATCTTGATTTGTCTCCGTGGACAGAATTTTCTTTCCTTAGGAAAATTGTGCCCTCGTTAATTAATTAGATAACCCCCGTTTATGTGAAATCGACATTATTATGTCGAAAATTAATTTAACTAATAATTTAAAAGATTTATTAAAAATAACGTAGTGGATTTGAGATATTTATCTCTTAGTTACGATGTGAATTTAATTTGGTCTACAGACAATATGTTTTTAATTTGATGACTATTTTAATCATAATTCGAGGAAGAGGTCCTAGAATTATATGGTTGTATTTGAAAAACTCAAATATAAACCATTGTTAATGAGGAAAACTTATGACGATAAGTTGTTATTGAAAAGTTTGATCACGACAAAGATTCGTCGATATTACTTAGTCTAAAAGAGAAAGACTAATTATTTTAAAGGATTGATTGAAAAATATCGACATAGAATCGATAATATTTATTATTTTGGTCAGAAGGACTAAGAGATTAAAAAGATTTATTGAATTTAATATTCGTTTATCAGAGAGGTAAACGAAAAAAGTCATCGTGGGTTTGTTTTGATTGGAAGTTTCAGTCTGTAGTCCAGAAATTCACATTTTAAATACAAAAAGGGAGTTATAATTATTTATAAAAATTAATATAAGAATTAATTAAGTAAATTAAGTTAGAAAATAATAATTATTTGATTTTCAGAAACACGAGTAATATTTGTTAAATTATTACTTGAATTAAAAAAAAAACTCGAAGAAAGTCGGTTTCCAGAATTTTGCCTTTTGTTCAATATCAAGATGTCATCTGCTCGGCGCGTTTTTCCGAAAAAAATTAAAGAACTCTTTTCAAGACAAGTTTTATCGCCACTGATGAGCGAAATAAGAAAAATATACCAGAGAATGTCAACGTCTGTAAAAAAAAATTTCCACGTCTGTAAAAAAAAAAATATTTATTGTAAATTGTGAACTGTGAGTACTTTTGTTTGTTACTATTTTCTTTTTGAATGACATATGAACATATATGCATGTCTACCTATTTTCTTATTTTAACCTTTTTTCTTCCCATTTTATTGTTAATAAATTTTCGATTTTTTGATGCACAAACAAGTTTTGTCTGTCTTTTTCCCCATTATTGTTAACAGGATAAAAAGAAGCGTAGAGATGAACTCGTCTTGCGCAGCAGTCAGTTTTTTTTATATTGTCATTTAAAGAAGAAATTTCAGAGAATTTAATTTAATTTTAAAAATTAAATTTTTTACAATTAGTGTTTCTTGACTAAACAGAAATTATGGGTTCTTATGCCCATATATTTTCAAATAAATTTTGGCTAATATCTGGATTTTGTTTTCCAAATTTAATCTTTTAAATACTGACATTTTGTCATAAATTTCTTTTACAATGACTTCCAAGTCATATATAATTTATAATTCTAGGAACTCTTCCGCGCATTATATGGTCATCAAATTAACAGAACAAAAGTTTGCAGTAGAAAATTAACTCTTTCTGTCAATAAATTCACATTGAAAATTAAGAGAACTTCTCATTGTCTATTACAAAATATTTTGAAATTATTATTCAAAAATAATATTCGACATCATAATGTCAATTTTACATGAAAAGGAGTAAGTTATCGTAAACGAAGATACAGTATGTATCCACGGAGATGAAAAATCAGTTGTTGACAATTCAACAGAAAATCTTAATCTGACGAAACACTCTCAGAAAGATGTTATCGTCAAATTTGTCGTCTGCGTTTGTTTACTTTTTAAAATAGCCATGTGACTTAAATAAACCAATCAGACGATGACCCAAGTGTCGTCTGAAAATAGATGATAATTTGTCGTCTGAAAATGGATGACAATTTGTCGTCTGCGTTTGTTTGCTTCTCAAAAACTGACACGTCACTCAAATCGACCAATCATATAATAACCCAAAGGCCACCGCTGAAATGGATAACCATTTTGCCGTCTGTCCAAAACATTTTAACTGCGCTTTAACAACAATTCGAATCTGTTAAAAAAACGAATATTATAAACATTTATTTTTACTGAGCATTTTTAATTAAAATGAGATATGACCATTTTCAAAATAAATTATAAAACAATCACTCCGCGCGGACACGTAAGCTTACGCGAAAGAAAATGGTTCATTAAAGTATAACTACTACAAGCCTAAAATATTTAGCGGTAAAAAGAAACAAAAACAAAAAGAAACAATAATTTAGATTTTAGAGCGAGGGATCAGAAAGAAAATTGATTACATGTTGTAGCAGTTACCTCCTCCTTTCAAAACATAACTGCACCGGTTGGCCGTTAGGTGTCGCTTTTTCACCAACAGGTGGCGCTGGAAATCGACACCAGAGTTATCTGCCCTTCTGACTATAAAAACCGTTGCAAACGGAAAATCCATCTCTCCTTCACCGACCAGCACCGGCAGAACAACGCTGGCACCAGCGGTTTCACTCGCTTTTTGGCCTCGATAGAACGACGCTGACACTAGCGTTCCGTTTCACTTTTCTCGTCTGGTCGATTGGCCTCGACAGAACGACGCTAATACACTAGCGCTTCGTCTAACGCTTTTCTCTTCAAATAGCATCGGCATAACAACTACCAACACACGTGGTCAAACAACGGTAAGAGTTCTCAACTCATTTTCTTTGTGTACGGCTTTCACAGACTTTCCTCTCGCCGGATTCATTTCTTCTTATACCTTTTCAAGAACTGTTTTTCCATCGACACACATGCATACATCACACACTTCACCATTCCACGTACACACACGTTCAATAAACGTTATTTGAACTACTTCATTTTGTTTATTAATTATTACTCCGTCTTTGCATGCAACATTACTTGATTCAACTTTACACGTTTATAATCGGGGGAACACGACCCTCGATCCGAACAATGTCATTATAAACACTATCTGATCCAGAAATGGTGAACATTTTATGTAAAATTTATATGCGAAACCGATATAAAGAAGAATCTCATGGAGGCGGCGGGGTAACATCAGGTGCATAACTATAAACTATTATATAAAGGGCAGTTGTTTGTCTGTCTGTAAATATATAAGTTGTTTTTTTGTTTTTATGTTTTTTTTTTGTATTTTTTTTCATCTTATGTTTTAGGAATCCGGATTTCATTTTGTGTGATGTCTTTGTGCTGTGCTGCCGTAGCTCGTTACTGGATTTTACCGAGTCAATATTGGCAGCCATGGGGGCTGATCTATACAAACAGCAAACTAAGGTGTTGTTTAACTTTTAAATTTGTCGTTTTCCTGTTTGCTGATAATTTTTCAGTCAACGGCTGGCTCGAATCCGGTGGTCAACACAACCCCTTCCTGTACGCGCCAAATGTCACACCCCCTTTTGCCTGGAGCTTTTAATTAACACAAGAATCCATTTAAATACCACACAGAAGAAGAAGAAAAAAGAGAATGTTGAAAAATAAATAAACTACTAAAATAAGTAAAAACTATAAAAGATAACTTTTTTCCAATGTAATTGGATTTATTTTTTACTGACAAAAAAAAAAAAGGAATGTCGTGAATGAAATGAGTGTTTCTGTTAGCACGACATAGTTTAAGATTATACCGTTTTTTTTTGGGGGGGGGAGGGCAAATATATTTTTAATAAGATTTTGAAAATTAAATTAAATTATTTCGGTATCGTTTTATCATTTCATTATTAATTAAACCAAATTGTTATATGTTTATAACAGTTGTAAACTTATAACGAACTTTTTTTAATGTAATGTTGTTTTAATCTCAATTTATAAAAGTATTGGATGTAAATAAATAGTTCCAAAAACCGAACTTTCAGTCTTTTAATACATGAGGATTTGCTCAGATGTTAAAGCCAGAAATGACTTTCTATTCGGCAGTTTAAAGGCTTCCAAATTCATTTCAAATGTAGACGAATTGTCACGAGTAATGCACCCTTTTATGTTTCAACTATTAACAAAATATTAAAATGGGTAAGCCATTTTAATATTTTGTTAATAGTTGAAACATAAAAGGGGGGTGCATTACTTGATTACGGAGAAATAAAATGCATTCTGGTGGGTTTAATTTTGTCATTTAGATTTTTTTATAGAATTTATTAAATATCGTTTTACGCTATTGCATTTTTTTTTTAATATTCGATTAATAGCAAATAAAAATAATAATAATAATGTGTAAGTCACGCAAAGGCGAGAAACACCCATACATACACACGAGAAGTGGTAACATCATTTTATTACTATAGTTGTATTTAAAGTGTGAATGTTTTTTTCGTAATCAAAGGAGATGATGGATAAAGTACAGAATAGTTAATAGTCGAGAATGGTGCTTCTGCAGTTTCACAATAACATTAAATTTTTTTTTTTTTAATGTATAAAATTTGTTATGTACTTATGTGTTAGCTGAAAATAAGATTGATGTACAGAAAAAATTACGCAAATTCATACAGTGTTTATTAAATTATAAGAAAAAGAAGAAAAAAACGATCTTACGTATCGGTAGACATTTCAGTTTACTAAGTAGGCAAGGGAGATAACTTTCGGAAAAGTCAAAATATGATAGCGATATATAGATAAAATCGTTTTTTTTTTATTTAATAAATACTTGATGAATTTGCCTAATTTTTGGTGTACAGTCTTCTCTTCGGCTACCACGTAAGTACATAACAAAGTTTATACATTTTTAAGCTATTTTTTTAAGAGAGGGCTAACATATTGTGAAACTGCAAAAGCACCAACAAAAAAAAAAAAATAATAATAATAATTTATAGCAAACGCAGTAGAATTAAATTCTCTACCGACCTGTATACTTTTAACCTGTGAAAACTGTTTGTAAGTTTTTCATTTCAGAATTTTACTTCTGATGTTCGTGTGTCTTATGATATTTTTTCTACAACTTCAGAATGATTACTCACAAGTTTTTCAACTATTTTCGAATTCAAAATATGCAACTTGTTGTGAAAGAAGAAGAAGAAGAAGAAGAAGAAGAAGAAGAAATCCGTTCTTTCGGATTTCTCTGGAATTCTATCATGATTTAACACCCATTTTTCTTTTCTGTTTTTGCTCTAATTTTTTAAATTTGTTTTTGTTTGTTATTGTTTTTTTAACAACATTTTTAAATGTATTTTTTATTTTAATGTTTGTTTCTTGTATTTTCCTTTTGAAAACTTTTACATAAAAATTAGTATGAATGTGAAAAAAGGCAACAACTTTAGAAAGATGAGAAGTTTTGCAAAAGTTAAAATGAAACTACAGATGTGGTTGCCGATAACGATGCGAATTCCAGCGAAAAAAGTGTCAAAAACAAAAACAATAAAAAACTTAAAAAAACAAAAAACTATGGAAGCATAATAAATATTTAGTAGAAAACTCGATAGAATCACAAGTTTATTTTTCTCTCATTATCTTGAGATTTCTAAGAAGCATACATTTAATAAGATTCCAAAAGAAGAATTATGCAAGGAATTGTTTTATGGTGAGAAAAGAAAAGGACTGGTTGATAAAAAAAAAAAACAACTACTTACGCGAGATTGCGATAGAACAACGTCAACGGGCGCGAATGAAAGACAGAAGAAAAAGAAATTATAAAGAAATGTTGCATTTGTAAATGACCATTTTCCATGAAATGAGTTTGAAAAACTCTGAAGGAAATATTTGCCTTGCTCTTCCCTGTCTCTCGACCAACATCTCCTCGCCAATGCAATGACACACCCGGCGGCCACTTTAAACTAATGGGAGCCGAATGTGGGTTAGCAGCATTGTGATTCGACTTGTTGAAGTTTTGTAAGGATCTGATTACTGTTTATTTACCTACCTCCTACTGCAACAAGGGCTAGACATGACGTCAGTTTATAGTGATAAATTCACCAAAAAGGGTCACTCTGGATGGATGCAAAATCTGCATTTCCCGTTAGGATCGCTTTAGGCGACCGGCAATAAACCAATCTTCTCTCCCGAAGGAGAAGGTAATTCTTAGGAGGATGGAACCGAACAGAACCATACTCCACTCCGATCTAAAGGATATGATTACTGTTAGTATTACATTCGTGATAATTATTATGTAATAGTACGGTTACTTGGCGTTGCCCGGGGATCTGGATAAGAAAATAGAATAAAAAGTATATGTAATATTTTTCTTTACCCTCCCCGTCTCTCTCTCTCTCTCTCTCTCTCTCTCTCTCTCTCTCCCTCTCTCTCTCTCTCTAATTCATGAAACCTGAAAAAAGAAAGAAAGTTTCATAAAATTAAAGCAGACTACAATTCAGGTTGTTTACAACGGCATATATTATGTAGCAATTGTACCAAAGCATTTCTTTTTTATTTAGTTATTTTTCATTATTTGCTTAAAATTGTCCAAACTGATTAAAAGTTAAATTTTCTCACCCATTTGGACAAATTAAATGAAATTCTAAATATCTTATTTAAAAAAAAAAAAAAAGAAATAGCTAATTCACCAGCCGACTATTTGACCTAAATAAAACATTTTTTTTTTTAATATTCTATGTGAAACGTTTTGTAACAATGAAAGAAAGTAATATCTATGAACTAATTTAGTCCCTGGTGATCACAAGTGTACGGATATTACAGTATTTTTTGTACCATAACCAGGTCGGGTCGTACTGAATCCAATGAGGTAAGGTTTGTTAGTGTATCGTGAGTAATTTCTGAATTTTTTAGCCAGAAATACGACTTTTCTTTATATAATAGACTACCCACATTAGATGGGGATAACACATGCAACAGTATACTAAGGACTAAGGAATAACTTTTATTGGTACATTTATTTTCAAAGAGTGGGTTTTGCCCCCTTTGCTACCCTAAAAAATCAATCAAACATAAAACATTACACTTCTGTTGATGCCTACTGTGGCACAAAGCAATGAAAGTTTGTACCTTTTTGCATGACCACGAACCGAACTTTGAGCTAATGGAAGATAACGCCATTTTCACAACCAAGATATCATACCCAACATTGAAAGGGGGCCCTGTAAATCAAATTTCTCCTCAGGTTTGTTGTCAATAATCCGAGCTGTTCGGTGCCCGAAGTGTTGAAAGGTCAAATCACCTGTGGCCTGACAACTCTCAACAGCAGGGTATGTGGGTCTGTGGATTAACTATCATGAGTTACTTTTGTTCTTCTTTTCCTATTTTTCTTTTTGTTGAGATTTCTTTCTCCCTTTTTGTCGAACTCTTATTTCTCTCTTTTAGTTCTCATGAGAGAGAAGAGCAGATTCGAGTTTTGTGATTTTCAAAATCCAGTGATAACAATAAATGGTATTTTTATACAAAATGTTTCGTCCACTTTTTTTATCAAGTGTTCAATTTCCAGCTGCTATTCTCCCTTTTCCTGAAATCTAGATAATTAATTCTCTCCAGAGAATTAATGACTAACCTTAATACGACTGAGTATTATCCATTCAGCCAAGCAGCAGACCACATGCTTTTGAAAATCTAAAGACAATGTGGTCAGCCGCTGCTCTAAATGGTGGGGGGTGACTATCATATGCTAGGATCTTGTGGTGCCATGCCAGGACAATAAGATTCCACCATGTGATATCTCTGTCTGTGAAGCCACATCAAGATACACCCCTCGAGCTATGATAATTTCACAATGGAATAATAAGATTCGATCTCGGGATATTTCTATGGAACTGACACTTTACAATGCTGCCTTAGGACCAACGATTCGACCCCGGGATGTTTCCACCTCACAGCCATAAAGAGGTCTTAAACCAGGAATCAACCCTGGTAAATCATACACAGAACAGCAATATCGACCTAGAACGATCTCCACATGCATTAACAGAAGTAAATAGAAGACATGAAGCCAAGTAACTCAGGTAGGTGATCATTTCTTCTGCTCCGTTTAGTCATTTTAAAATTGTTGATTAATATAAGATGTAAAAAATATTGTTGGATAGGACTGTTTAGACTGTCTGCTTGTTTGAAAAATGAATGCAGACAAAATGGCTAACACCAACCCTTAAATGGAATACTCTCAGGGAAACCGTCCGATTTAGCAGCTCTGAAATAGAAAGAGCAGATCTACAAGCTGACATATTCAGAGCTAGTAAATTTGGCATACGATTATGGTATGGTATGGCACCAGAGTGGATCGGAGAATATATTAAGTATCACCCGAATGTCACGAATGCTTGATCAACTGTCGACGGAGTACGGCAAATTCTCAAATTCCATTGATACCGCTAGGGCTTTAATTAAAATAAAGCAGGATCGAAGTAGGTACACGTGGACTTAGCTAATAGGATAAACCGACTTGCTAGGTTAGCATATAGGGAAGTTGAGTTAAGAGAGTATTCAGCTGTGCATGTGCAGTTAGCTTAATTCTTTATTGACACATTAAATAAATTCTTTATTAAGAAAGATGTGGCTAGATCAAATCCGGTAATTTTATTGGAGACATTGTCTTCGGCAAGACAAAGTGAAAAGCTCTGAGTGACTCCGAGGTGGCCATAGGAAGGAACAGGCTATCCTACATGATAGTTTACGCCATTTGATAAGCTATCAGAAGAGACCCTGCCAGATTAAGGGTACCCAAAACAGAATCCTACAGTGAAACATGGTTGGAGAAAAGACATGGTTACTGCAGCTGTAGCAAATCGATGAAAACTATTTTGTGGGTCCACTTCAGTAAAACTGAAGAGACCGCAGCAAGGGCATTTTAACCATAATAGACTAGAAGGGGACTGTCCATGGTAATCTTAGGAAGAAGTAAATGACTTTGCCCCAAGAAAGACCAGGGTACCTACGAAACCCACTCAATACCACCAGCTTGATCAGAAGTCTGAGACACTGATGTGTAACCATGTCAAGTCCTTGAAGAAAAAAAGGACCCCAGGGAAATATGAACCCAAGAAGACATGGGTGTCAGTAAGGTGGTGAAAGTAGCCTTAAACGGGCCCACCAAAGGAAAAACAAAATGAGAAACAGAATTTTAGAAAGTAAAGGAGCCCAGGGATACAAACTCCCCAACCAGGACTTCGAAATAGGTGTACAGTAAAGATTAGGGGTAGATTAATAGAGGCACTGATCAACACTGGGTTGGAGGTCACACTTCTAAAAACAACAGTTTTTGAGGAGCTAAAAACGGAAAAGAGAGAATTGAGGGATTCTGACCTAACGGTGACCCTAGTGAACGGGTAAAAGATGGTGTTGAATAACATGGTCCACTTACCCATCAAAGTGAGGAAAATGAAAGCTTTGTCAAGGCTGTATATCACTCCAGACTTGGATCAAGAATTGATATTGAGCATAGACTGGTTAAAAAAGAACTGAGCTCAACTAACCTTTCACCCTAACCAATTAAATGTAAGGGATGAATATACCACTTAGTAGTAACACCAGTGGTAAAATCAACATATCTTCAAGGGAGCAAGTGGAGTTGCCATCATGCATTGCGATTTCTTGTGCTGTTAGATCGGCTTTAACAAACAGCCGAATACGAATCACCTGCCTTGCTATCAAACCCCAGTCACAGAAAGGAAACCTGTGATAGAGGTGAAAGCCTCTCTGGTGAAAAAAAGAGTGAAGAAAGACTGAAAGGGCCTGAACAAAGGGCTAAAATTAAGGATAATGGAGGGAACAAAATTAAGTTACCCGGGAAATGCAAAGAGGCAGTTAAGGTGCCCACCCCCCTGCCTACTCTATAGACGCCTGTAGGCGGCATGGGCCTTAGTGATGCTGTTTCTAGCAGACTTTCAAGCCGAGGAGGGACTGAAAATGACCAATCCTCCTTCACCAAAAGCCACGCCAATCACTCACAAACCCGTAGGGAAAATCTGGGGAAATCTCAAATAAAAAGGTTCTCAGAATTTAATGCCCCAAAATTTCAAATTTTTTATTTTTTTTAATTCACCCCAAACAAGGCACATTGCCACTGAGACGTAAGGAGATACTTTGAATTAGGGGCCATACCTGCAGGGGCGATTGGACAGGGGCTAGGGCTTGGGAGACAGTGTGGGACTTATTAGATTAAGGACTCTTTTTTGGACTCTGTCTAAAGGGAGACTAGTGGTTTGTGCACCAGACCAGATGTGACAATGGATGGGCGAATAGTAGCTTTGTAGAGATATAGGATACTGGAAAGTGTGAGAAGTTTTCTAGCACGGTAGAGGGAGCCCACTTTTTTGTAGCAGCCTTCTATGTATTAGTTCTAATTCATGTTACTGTGAATGTTAGGCCGAGGAGTTTGAATGTTGGACTCTCAGGTATGGTGCTATTAGCCATGGCAATTGGTGGTTGAAAAGGTTATTTATAATCGTTAAAAGAAAAAAGCTTTATCTTAATAGCATTAAATGTTACCATCCACTGATGTCCCCATTTAACTACACACTAGAGGTCATTTTCTAAGGATTCATCCATTGCCTTGGATATGTGCATGTTTGTTTTGCCCACATATCAAGAATACAGCATGGTGTCATCGGCAAAAATATGCATATTGGACACAGTTACATCAGAAAGGTCGTTTATAAAAAACAGGAACAATAAAGGTCCAAGGATCAACCCCTGGCCACACCAGCATTAATGTCATGTTGTTTAGATATATGACCATCGAGGACAACCTGGATTTTTCTTTTGTCTAAGAAGGATCTGATTATATTAAATATTCGTCCAGTAATAGCATATAAAATAATTTTTATGAGAAGACCTTCATGCCAGACCTTGAAGTCAAAAGCTTTGGATATATTAAGTGCTATCGCCCTAGCTTCACCTGCCTTGTCCAGTGTATGGTGTATGCATTCAGACATGATTGTTAGGATACCTGCAGTAGAATGGACTTGCCTAAATCCATACTGTTGGTCAGAAAGAACTTTAGCATTTTCACAGTTGTGGACTATCGCTAGATTGATTAATGATTCAAAGATTTTAGCAAAAAGCAAGAGGAAACTTATGGAGCGATAATTTTGTGAGTCAGTTCTTTCACCAGTATTCTTGAACACTGGTACCACAGAGGCCATTTTCTATCAGGAAAGAAAGATTCGACAAGTCATTTGTTGTAGAGTTTGGAGAGGACAGATGCCAGCTCAGCAGAGAATTTCTTTATTAATATAGCATAGATCAGGCCCACATGCTTTGGAAGTGTCAAGGTTTTTTTATAATATCCCGGACATGGGAAGGATCAGATCATTGAGTGTGGCTTCTGTCTGCAGTGGAAAATTTAGGAAGAAGTGATTTATGTAGTCCAAAGTAGACTTCAAGGCAAATCGCTGAGCAAGTAGTTCAGCCTTATCAGCTGCCATGCAAACAACAGCATGGTGGTTGGATAATGGGGGAACACTATTATATATTTTCCAGAAATCGCGAGTTCCTAATTTCTGTGACTCAATGCATTTTCTGGTCATCTCGGTATACCTTCTCTTAGCTGCAGCTATTACACTCTTACAATGATTTCTTGATGATATAAATTGTTGTCTATTTGTAGCTGACTTATGGCGGTTGAATCAGCAGAATGCTTGCTGCCTATACGCAATAGCAGCTGCACAGGTCAAAATGAACCTTTGGACAGAGTGGGGTTTCCTATAGAATTTCCGCCTGGGGACATGTGCTTCTATGCCTGATTTGCCCCATTCAGTTACCTAATTTGTGCACTGATCATCAGCCATTAAGTTTGAAGTTTTTACATCATACAAACTTATATTGAAACTTAAAATATCATATAAACGTCAATATCCCACAAAGTAAATGATATTATGTTTCGGAATTTTTTAGATGAGGATTGATAATTTGGATTATTTGGATTATTCGGATTACTGTTCTCACATTGGATGTTATTCTCACGACATTGTGGACGATGTAACCTCCTACCTTCTTCAGGTGCATATTTTCAAACTCGGGAATCTTTCTGTCGGACTCAGGAATCTGTACGGAATTTCAGACAGAACCCTTTATTTAATCCACGTGAGTAGGTTGCCCTTGTTCCATCAGCCATGACTGGGCAGAAGTTTTAAGTAATTCGTAATTGCATTATTAGTATTGCCCGCACTGAGGATTGAACCTTCAACCTCCAGAAGACTGTCACTTAGAACTGATAATAAGCACTTATATCCATTACACCACAGGTTTTTGTGAGAATAAAATCCATGATGAGAATAGTAGTCCGAATAACCCAAATAACACAAAGTAAGTAACATTTACTTATCTATTGAACATGCATATTTTCTCTATTGACGACCCTGACACCACATGTGGCTTTCTTATTGTATTAGGCTATCACATATTCTCTCTTAAGTAATTATATATGTGGTTCTACACCTTTGTATATCATATTAACTACTGCTGGACATGTTTTGCATCTCCCCTTTTACGTTTGTGAGAATAAATGTCTATGTATGTAAATTCAACTGCTTCTTCATTATTGTCCTTTCTCTTTCCTCAGTGTGTGTTATCTACAATAATACAACACACAGAATCACGGCTTTGTGTTTGGGAAAAATATATCTTAACATGTTGTCGCTAAAACTGTAAAAGTTAGGATATGAAATATTTGTTTGCTTTATATACATCATGGACGGCGGCACCGGGGGGGGGGGCAGAGGGGGGCGCACCCCCCCACACACACACTTTTTGACTTGGCCCCCCCACTTTACGGTCATCAATAATGAAGTTATATATGCATGTGTTTAAACGTCCCCCCCACACACTTTTTAGGAAAGCCCCCCCCCCCCCCACTTTTATAACTGTGCCGCTGGTCCTGTACATGAACAAACTCTCATCAGCAAATCTCTTTTATACACATTTACAACATCTTCTCTTTTGCACCTCACTCTAAATAAATAATATTTTATTATTGTTAAACATGCTTCATCGTTTTCTTTCATCATACATTCCATTTCTCTTCGGCCCTCTGAAGAATCATATTTGCTTTTCGGTGTCTTTCTCCACAACCCCGAAATTCATTAGTTTTTTTCTCTCCACGCATCATACATATGATCACTCCGTACTCCCACAAACCAATCTCCCTTCCAAAAGGAGGAGGTATCCTTGGGAATATGACCTTGTATGATCGAACAGAATTTGTATTCTGCTCCTCAGATCGGATCCTCGGCAAGCCTAGGAAGGAACGACGTATACTACACTTTAATAGTTACAAAAAGTGCACAAAGAGAGAGAGAGAGAGAGAGAGAGAGAGAGAGGGGCGACATTAAAAATTTAATTTTTTTAACGTTTTCTCAGTATTTTTGTTATTAAATTGAAATGCTTGCTGTTGTCATCCGATATCTGTTTGTATATCATGAGACTGTCGTGAAGAAGATAATGACGGTTGTTTTGATAGAGTCCAGTAAGCCCCCACCCCTCCCCCAGGCCAGTTGAGAAAAAGGTCAACCTTACTCTGCATTGAGGAAAGAACGCACATGTTTGGAGTCAACAAGTAGGTGCCTCCAGCGTTTCATAAACAAATTGCCAAGTTTTTTTCTTTTCTTAGGAGACGAAACAGTTTATGTTCATTGTGTTAATGGTGTACGTTGGAGTTATTTGTTGAGTAAATTAAAATTTCGGTGAGTTTTGAAATGATTTTTTTTTAATCTAGTTGTACCTACTCGACGTTCATTCTTGGCCTTTTGGCTAAGATCAAAGTGTAGTATCTGTTCCGATGGATACTGCACTCCATAGACTGGTATTGTCTTGGCCTTCGGGGCTTGATTTACGCCGGTCTATGGGTCTGTCCTGTGCAGTTCTAGGAGGTCCACCCTCCCAGGCTCCGCCTCCCCTCTTTGAGGAGGAGTAAGTTTATTGCTTACTGCCTGAGGCGCCCCTGCCGGGGAATGCCGACGGGGCTGCCCAGGCAATTTTTAAACCCCACTTTCCCGATCCGACCTTGGGTCACATCTTACTTGTGGGAGTAAGATAAAAACTGGCCTTGTGCCTAACTCCTGGAGAGGAGTAAATCAATACTCGACGTTGCCTGGGAATCTTTGTACTGTACTTTCAGTTTTGCTTCACCCACACGCAACCTCCTCTTTCTTTTTACCAAATTTTTGAAAGGTTCATTTAATTATTGCGATATCGTTTGGTCATTACATTATTAATTGAATCAAACTGTTATAAAACGTTAACTAATTGTTGTTAAGGTAAGTTGGTTTAATCTCTATTTATAAAATTATTATTTGGGGCGAGTGTGTAGTTTAACAACCAAAATGGCGGACAACTCTGACGTCAAACTATCGTCTGCTCTATTCAACCGGTGCCTCGAAAAAGTTGTCCCTCGTTTAATTGTGAAAACAAACATTAATTTAACAAACTTTTTAAACAAACTTTTAAAGCAATTTCGTCGGGAATATACTGTATGTGATACGGCAATACTATGACGTGTAATGGTTGAAAAAAAACAAAACAATGATTTCCTAAAAGAAAATACTGCAAAAAAAAGTTAGTTCAATTGTAAATTAATGTTGGTTATCTTTCGGGGAAAAACACTGAAAAACAAATATTTTGTTAAATTCTAAATGGAAGCAACATGTTTGTTAAAAGTTTTACGTGTAATGGTTGAGAAAAAAAAACAATGATTTTTTTAAAAAAAACACTGCATAAAAAGTTAATTAAATTGTAAATTAATGTTGGTTATAAATGGAAGCTACATGTTTGTTAAAAGTTTTGTTAAATGATTAGATCCATAAAAAAAACAACAAAAAAAACACTGATTTTATTTCACAATAAATTTGTAAAAAGAAAATATTTTCTTATTGTAAGTTGTTTGTAAACGAGGGGCCACCTTTTCGAGGCACCGGTTGAATAGAGCAGACGCTAGCTTGACGTCAGAGTTGTCCGCCATTTTGGCTGTTAAACTACACAATCGCCGAACTTGGTTTAATTTCTATTTATAAAATTATTATTTGAACTTCCCAAACTTTGAATCTTTTAAATACATGAGGATTTATTTGTTAAGGATTTTAAAGTCAGTTTAAATGATTTTCTATTCGACAGTTTAAATGCTCCCAAATCCCTTTATAATTTCAAAGGGTCACGAAGTAATTCATTCATTCTTTTTTTTTTAATAGTTGAATATTATCAAAACATTTAAATGGTTGACTTGTGTAGTGTGGACTGATTCTGACTTGGATGGTCGCGTTTTATGAGATAGAAGAACCCGCACTAACAATTAAAATGTAATATATGGAGAAATGAACAAAATTGTATGTGATGAATGAAAAAGTGTGAACACCCTGAAAAACTAAAAATAAATAAAAACTATTTTAGACTTTAGAGTGGGAGAATCGGGTTAGTTATAAGAATTTAACGCAAAATGACCCCTCCCGGCATGTCAAGGCTATTCTAGCGTTTTAGGGCATTAACATTTTTTTTACCACAAACCCCCTGAGTGGCTACCGGTTAGGATTAGGTTAGAAGACGCTAACGAATGTTTTGAAAAATAATTTATTGAGAAGAAAAGAATGTTTTGAAAGAAGATAAGAGTCTAGCATCGGTGATCGAATGTCATGCTAGATTTTATTTTATTTATTTATTTTGCATAGCCTCGTAATAAACTGGTATTGTCCTGGCCTTTGGGTCTGGATTTACGCCGGTCTATTGGGGGTTGTCTGGTCCTGTGCAGTTGTAGGAGGTGCACCCTCCCAGGCTTTGCCTCCCCTTTTTGGGGAGGAGTAAGTTTATTGCTTACTGTCTGAGGCGCCCCTACCGGGGAATGCCGACGGGGCTGCCCAGGCAATTTTTAATAGCCAGAGTGCTCACTTTCTCGAGCGCTGGCTTTTCAAACCCCACTTTCCCGACCCGATCTTGGGTCACATCTTACTTGTGGGAGTAAGATAAAACTGACCTTGTGCCTAACTCCTGGGGATGAGTAAATAAGACCCTCTATGTTCAGTGTGCCCCAGTGATCGGATCCACAAAGTTTACATAAAAATAATATCGGCTATGAAAAAATTAAAAATATCTAGTACAAATGAGTGCTTTGAAAGAGTTGATATCGGGTACAAAATTGACTTAACATCAGTAAGAAGAGGGGATAATACAAAACAGAGAATAACCGAAACGAAATTGATCCAGTCAAGAAAGTTCAACAACGCCGAGAAAAAAAGATACGAGTGTTAGAGGTGTGTATGTCTATATGTTTATCTTCTAACAGTGTGAATATGTGTGTTAAGTTCAGTAGGTAGTGTAGACATTGTGTGTATATTTGCTTGTCTTTGTTTTGTCAAAGTGAGAGTATGTGCGTGAGTTCAATAAGTAGTCTGTATACATGCTTGCCTTTGTGAGTGCGTGAATATGTGTATGAGTAGGTTGATAGTAGTCATTTGCTTTCCTTTGCTTAGTCTGTCTGTCTTTCACAGGAAGGGGCTGTTGGCAGTTTTGTGTCCCCTCACCTGCCTCACAAAGTCAGGAAGCAGTGTAGCCGTCTCTTTACTGTCTGTCTTCTTCTGGCTCACTGTATCTTGTTTTCTATGTCCTGTCGGATCCAGAAGTGAATTTCCTTTTCGGGCGCGAAGAATAATTTTGCATGCGGACGTAGTAAACGGTAGGTCACATGACCGTTATTTTCATTTGGAAGAGGGGTCAAATTCTCGCCTAGTATCTATTTTTGCACGCAAAAAATCTAATCGCTTTTTTAGAGTTTGTTTTGGAGAGTGACTTGTGTGTTTTCACTCACCGTGATTGGTCAATAAATATATACGATTGGAAGACATATCAATCATGTACTTCTTTATGAATAAATCGAAATGCTTCCTGACTGATTTAATTTAGTAATTAAATTTTTTTTATACAATTTTTTAAAATTCGTTTTTTTATTTTATTGCATTTTTGTTTTCAATAAATATTCGATTAATAGTAAATGAAAAAGTAATGTGTAAGTCACGTAAATGCGAGAAACATAAACACACGAAAAATTGTCATAGAGATTTAGATAATCTTGCAGTATAGTTAACAGCCGAGAAAAAGAAACAAACATTTTATACTTCAAATGTTCTGAAACTATTTTCAAGTTTTTTTGTTTTTAATTTGAAAATTAGATTTCGCTGAAAGCTTTCTCTTTCTTCACACGAATTAAACTTGCTGCTTCCGAGATTTAATATCTGTTAAATCTTCCAGTAATTCTGAGTGTTTTGATTTAACAAAAGGCTTGAACAAATTCTATGCTTTTTTTATCCATTCCACATATTTTTGTAATATTGACTGAATCTGCTGAGAATATTTTGATTGTCAATGCAAAACTTTTCCCCTTTTATTCGTTGTTGTTCATCGTCAGTTTGAGCCAGGCGATCATTTATTTAATCTGAGATTTTTGCCTTTTGGCTAAGATCAAAGTGTAGTATCTGTTCCGATGGATACTGCACCTCATACTGGTGTTGTCTTGGCCTTCGGGTCATGATTTACGCCGGTCAATGGATCTGTCCTGTGCAGTTCTGGGAGGTCCACCTTCCCAGGCTTTGCCTCCCCTCTTTGGTGAGGAGTAAGTTTATTGCTTACTGTCTGAGGCGCCCCTACCGGGGAATGCCGACGGGATTGGCCAGGCAATTTTTAAACCCCACTTTCCCGACCCTACCTTGGGTCACATCTTACTTGTGGGAGTAAGATAAAAACTGGCCTTGTGCCTAACTCCTGGAGAGGAGTAAATCAATACTCTACTTGGACTCTTAGATTTTGGATAAAATGTATTCTTGCCCTTAAAATTTATGAATTATCATTTTTTATTTGCAATTCTAAATTACTTCTTAACGTGCTGAGAATCAAACTTTATTTCCATATTTTGGTGGTCATGTTTTTTCTTGTTTTTCTTAAACTGAACATAGTTTTATGGAGGTTGAAGTGGTGAGAAGCTGCTTGTTGGAGATCGCTATTTTGTAGTAGATAACTGCATCTGTATTCGTCTGACTGGCCTTGTTTGAAAAGAAGAAAAGGGTAACCAGGTTTCAGTTAAAAGAACAAACTTCTTCTCTACAATTTAAATCAACTTTATTCAACAGTTTCTTCAACATGACATATGATCTGGAAAGAATTATATTAAACAGGTTGATTTTGCCGATGTATATGTATGGCGAAGGAAGGAAATGAAGGGTGTATACGGGCATGCATGCATATTAAAATGGACATGGAATAAAGATTTGAGAGATTTGAGGGATATTAGGGTCACCAGCTAGCAAGTGATACTTAGCACATGAACTGAGTTTTGTTCATGAAAAATCAAGGAAAACATGATTAATTAACAAAACATTTATATAATTATAAGTTTACATGAATATAAAAGTCATTTTTAGTCAGAAATGTTCATTTTGGGAAAGTTTATACAACTTGTGTTTTTGGTAGGAAAATGTTCAGTAAATATCAGACACGAGGGCTAAAAATGTGTAATCTAGATATTTGTTAGTGTGAATATGCGGGTATGAGTAATATGCGTATGTGAGTATTAGACAATGTGGTATTGTGTAAGTATGTGTAAGTCTACCTTGTTCTGGTAGTGTGTGTGTAGATGTGCACGAGGTGAGGGAGCTTGTACGTTAGTTCTGAAGTGTTCCGTTCTTTTCGTTTCCCCACCCAAAGGTCGCGGGGGGAGGGGGGTATACGTTCTTGGGTCCATTTCGAGGTGCGCCCAGTTGGATCTGTGGGGAACTCTGATTTTGTTGACCAGCTCACTGTTTTATAAGTTTTGTTAATTTAACATATGCTTGCGAGATTTGGGGTTTAAAACGATTTTCATTGGTTGAAAAATATTGAGTTAATGCATTCCTGTGAAAACTAATCTGCTTTTGGAAGTGAAGAGGAAAACGTATCCCAATGAACCGGCGATAGTAAGAGGGTGGCTATTCAAGCCATTCGCTTTTTTGGCATTCGTTTGAATCGCATCTAGATTATTTCAGCACATATGTACTGTAGAAATGTTATTGAATCCATGAGTCATACATCTTGTCACATTGATATCTTGAACGGGACTTTTACTTCGCCTCCTGCTCAAGCCAAGGCAAGAGACGAGCAAGGTAATATGACGTCTTGTCAACGCGACGCTCAAAGTCTGACTGTTCCAAAAAGGTGCAAAACGGCCGTGGGCGGAAATGGAAACAGGTGCACATGCGCAAAATGTTCCAATCGTTCGACGTATCACTAGGTGAGTGATAACATGCCTGTGTTATTTTACCGAATCACGTACCAATCACTACGCGAGTGATAACATGCAAGTGAAAAAGAAAATAGATCTTAATTATGTAACTGCTAAAGTTTTACTGTTTTAAAATTTATGACACCATAAACTTTGAAGTTAATTTTTTTTATGCAAAAACATTTAATGGAATAAATTTGAAAGCAAAAATTAAAAGATTAAAACAGTGTCGATAATTTAAGATATCAAGAAGAAAATGATCAACATGTAAAACGGTTAATTCTTATTTCAGTCACGTAAATTATTTAGAGTGAAATTAGTTTGAAAATTATTCCCAAATATGTTATTTTTAGGCGAAATTTACTTTCTCTAAAAGTTTATTGTATAGTTAATGTTCCTGATCAAAATTTAATATAAAAATGTCAATGTGTGATTGTACCACTCAGAAAAGTGTAACAATATTTACTCAAATGCTTGTGTGGGAGTTGGATCAATGAAATTTAATTGCCAACCCTTACTTAGTGTTTGGCTAATGAAGGACATGTTTTGTTTTTCTGCTGAAAAAAAAAGACATGCTCTTCAGTAACCAAAACACTAACCCTAAGTCCAGATCGGCAATAAAGTCTGGGATGATGATACGAAAAACAAAAATTAACAGGGACCGTTAAAAGTCAATTTCACCCTAGTTTTACTTAAACCATGTTTTTGTAGAATAAAATAAAAAATAAAATAACATTAAAAACAGTAAGTTACAGCATGTTTAATCGTACATGTGAAACGCCGAAATAAAAACTCGGGCAAAAAAATATAGTCGCCATCTTTACAAGCTAGTCGAAAATGATACTAACGGCATGTAACGCAAGTTCATTTTCTAGTTTACGATACGAACCTTCTTTTTTCTCTTTTTTTGTGAAAACAAAAAAGCAAAGAAAAATACAAAAGCAAAGAAAAAATTTTTTTTTTCAATAATAAAAATGGTAAAATAATGTTTTACCCACCCCATCCAAAGAAGTTCCCTGTCCTTAATACATGTACGATGGAACTTGCTATAACTTATTGTTTTTAATGTTATTTCTTTTTACTAAAACATAGTTTAAGTAAAAAATAAGTTATTTGATGAAACCATGTAGTAAAAGAGGCGATTTTTTTTTATGGAAATCGCTCCAGATAAAGCATGAAACCACTTGATGTAAGGAGATAAAAAAATACTACTTCAAGGTCAAAAACTAGCCAACGATAAGTGTTAGATGGATAGATTCTGACCCAGAAAACAGCAATTCCTCCCCTTTGTCAGAAACATCACTCATGGAATGTGAGAACTAAAGGACAAAATAAGGGAAATATTCCAACTATCCCAATAGTACAATTGAACATCATTTTCAGACGTTTCATTTTATGAAATATCTTCTATTGTTTTGTAATTTACTATGAGAGAACTTGACATCTGTTCACAACAAAACTTATTCACTTAAGTTTCACCTCTACCTTTCACAGTATTTATTTGGACTGGTGTACTTAATCACCACACAAATCAAACAGTTTCGGTCAAGGTTTCTCAGTGGTGGCCGTATGATCTCGTTGTGGTCCATGAGATATTTTCAGGGTCCAGTAGGCCAAATTTGAAAAATGAGAGGGAGAGACACAAAAAATATATATATGGAGTATTCTGTACTCAATAATTATTATTTAAAATTAAAATATTAAATTTATAAGTTAAATAAATTAATGAAATCAATCTAACCCATTTCTGATCCATTGAGTCACCACTGATCAAGACTAAAAGCCACTCGTGGATAACGATTAATGAGATAAATAGACTGTCAGTTGAATGAAGAATATTTTGAGAGGATTGAAAATGATTGATAGAATGAACAAAATTTGATTATGTACCTCTTCATCTAGACCCTGACTGTCTCGCCTTTCTCCATCCCCTCTCTCATCTAGACCCTAACTGTCTGGATTTCTCCCACCCCTCATCTAGACTCTGACTGTTTGCTCATTTCCCTATTATATTGACCTCCACTTGAAGAAAAACAAAACAAAAAGGAGTCAGCAGCCTCTCACAACTGGCGACAAACACAAATGCTGGAAGAATGTTTTATACACTGGGAGCTTCTTTCACCATCTCCGATCTAATCAACGCATGTTTCAAGGTTGAACTGCGACAGCAGAAAAAAACGTCTCCTTTTATACTAATTCTCTAGATGTCAATCTAACACCAACCATAGCCTCGCTTTGGCTCATTATGCATGCACCGTTCATTTTAATTCAGCTGCCCAAAGAAAAAAACATGCAACTGACCGTTATTCTCTCAAGATAAGTCTACTACACTCTCTCCCTGATCTTTTCATCACAAACAGTGCATCCAGAGGCAGCCTTCTTTTTGGGGGATACTTTTTTTGAAAGGGAGATAATGCAAGTCGTGTCCTCAGATAGACAATCATCTGGAGTCTCATTGGGTGAGGCATCATCCGGTGGTAAACTGCTGACATCTGAGTGATCGTTCGGTGAAGTCGACCCCAAGTAAATTAGTTACTGACTTTCTAGTGAATGTGATGCTAAAAAAGGGCACATATCAATCCCTACTAACTACGGACTGACCACTTCGGTTATGCACATAGTCCCAAATTTAATTGTACACCTGCTGCAGAGGATCTTAACCCCTTCCACATATCTGCTTTCAATTATTTGTGGTTCAGACAGAGGCATGGCATCAATACCTCTCACCCAGATGTGGTACTTATGCAGCATGTGAACGAGGGCCATGGAAAGTGAGAGGTTGTTCTTGGGCATGATATCATGCTAGTAGACCGCTTCAAATGTAGAACAATTCTTTCTGGTCACAATGGTCACGATGATTCTACAACTGCTTTCCACAACACCATTCTCGGACGGTACATGGGTACATGCTCCAGCTACTTGCAAATGAAATCGGTTTCATTGTCAGTTAATATTTGGGTTAGTGGCCTTATTCATAAAACTCGTCTCCAACTGACGAATAACACTGATTGAGTATTGTTGAGTCACCATCGTAGTGTCACATTCATTGTCAACCTGGTCCAGTTTTTCTTCACACTTAGCTGTTCCAAAGAACTGGTGCTGGATCAATCGACTGACATGCTTTGCAGGCTCTGACAACCAATTTTGCGATTTCAACAGACCTAGCAAAGTACAGTGTCCTTTTAACATCTGGGTATTGATTTACTCCTCTCCAGGAGTTAGGCACAAGGCCAGTTTTTATCTTACTCCCACAAGTAAGATGTGACCCAAGGTCGGGTCAGGAAAGTGGGGTTTAAAAATTGCCTGGGCAGCCCCGTCGGCATTCCCCGGTAGGGGCGCCTCAGGCAGTAAGCAATAAACTTACTCCTCCCAAAGAGGGGAGGCAAAGCCTGGGAGGGTGGACCTCCTAGAACTGCACAGGACAGAACCATAGAGCGGCGTAAATCAAGCCCCGAAGGCCAAGACAATACCGGTCTATGGGGTGCAGTATCCATCGGAACAGATACTACACTTTGATCTTAGCCAACTGGGTAGCCACTATGTTAGTGCATGTTAATCACCTGACTTTCGTTCAGTTAACCCCTGATGTCGGCACAACTCTCCAACACAGACTCTCCTCCTTTTTTGTGTAGATCCAAACACCTTTGTTGCACACTTGTAAGTCAGTCAGCACGGTTATGGCAGGATTTAACCAACTCATGTCTATTGACAATGCATACTCTGCCAATGCCCATAGTGTTTCCAAACAATGCCACACCAGCATCTCACCAACCGCCTTCCCAATCAGGATATTGGATATTCACCAATGCACGCATGCCAAATCGGTAAGTAAATGCAACACGGATGCCTTCCATTGAATATTTAGATTGACGACTTTGATCACTGCATCAAGTTAAGTCAGATTGAGATAGTGGTTAGACTCAACCAACAGACATCTTCCACAATACTTCCATTTACTTCTCATGGCATTTCCATGGCCACAGAATTCTCGTCCACACAAATCTTCATTTCACTGCTATGGACGCACCAGTTTCCACCAACAGGATTTAATTTGCATACTCTGGTTATTGTTTCTGCCAGCATGTTTAAGAGAGAGTAATTTTTGACCTCATCGTCCCATCCCTTGGTCAATGTACTTGCCTGGTGCTTGATGAATGCAGCTGAACCCTAAATCAGCCACAGATAAATGAACCACAAGTTTCACACACAGGGAAAATCTGTTCACAAGTCACTGTGTGAGGAACTTCCAAAACCTAACCCCCCTCTTTCTATTGGGAAGTGCCATTTTCTTCCTATACTTGCAGACCCAAAACCTTGGCTCCATCTCTCCCAATCACTCTGGGTTTTTACACCACTGTAATATGAAAAATGCGATTGTACACACACCGTAGAAACTTTATAAAAATGTTGTCGACATATCACTGTTACATGACACAAAACTATTACAAATTCATAAAATTTGAGAAAATGTTAATAATTTTAAGACCCCCTCATCCCCTAATGGGTTGTAAAAATTCATAACTTCAATTATATAAGCTGTATTTTGACACAGTTTTTATCAAGCAGTTGATGTGTTTGATTGTTTTGAAATATTTTGAGTTTAAACATGTTGAACTTTATTGAAGGATCAAAGATGTCTCCTGCTTGAACCTGTGCATGAACATGTATTCCAACTAGTGTTTGCCTACAATTAAACTTTGCCTTTGTTTAATCAAATATTTTTAAAACATTCCAAAGACTTTAAAACTGACAAAATGTCAATTTAGAAAACGGAAAATATTTCCCTCTTTTTATGTAACCCTTAGAAATTCACGAAGATATTCCCCATTTTTTTATCTCGACTTTACTCATTTTAAAGTCGGTTTGACGTTCGCAGTGATTTTCTTTTCTTTTGGAGAAGGTGATTATTATTTTTTTTGCTTAAGTCTGGCTCGACAAGAAAGGTTTTACACCATCTTTTTGGTGGAGATGCAACAAGGTTAGATCTTTGCTGTCTGTTTTATGCTGCAGATCTCGCAAAAGTTTTTTTTAAGAGTTTTACACCACTTCTTTCTTTTGATGGAGACAAAAGCTTCTACGAGCACTTCTGAAGACAAACTGCTCTTTATGCTATCTGCAAACGAACTGGCAGTGTACGTGCCAAAACCAACATTTATACTCAAGTAAACCCAACCCTCATTTACAACTACAACTATAACTTTACAAAATTCTCAAAATACATGGATATAAAAAATAGAGGTGATGAGTGAAAATGGATACCATATCTGAAATCAGCATCCCCAAATTCGGTCAAAACACCTATTTTTAATGCTTGCCTCATTTCTTTTTGTATAAACCAGTGTTATATTTATGCTTAATCTCTACTTTCAGAATGCATTTCAATTTCTTTTTGATAAAATGATGAATTATAAATGTCATTAAAGTTTGAAGCATTTCATTATTAGAGATTGTATTTCTTCTCTTGTTTTTTTAGCAATTTATCATGAATGGATACAGATTTGTGCGACAATATGTAGGTGGAGTCAAAGCCCTTATCTTTGATTGGTCAGGAACCACGGCTGACCGTTATGTCATTGCTCCTGCGATCGCATTTGTAGAAATCTTTCAGAAATATGGAGTCCCAATTTCTATGGCAGAAGCTCGTCTACCAATGGGAATTCGGAAAGATTTGCATATTAAAGCAATAATTGAAACCGAAAGTGTTCAGCAACGTTGGAAAAATGCCCATGGAAAGTTTCCAGGTCAATCTGATGTGGATAGAATGTACCAAGATTTCATACCCATGCAATTGGACATCCTACCAAAACATAGTGAGCTCCTTCCAGGTTTGAGCATTATTTTACTCTTTTCTTTATTTTTTTATAGCTTCATTATATCTCTATTATATAGTTAGTTATGCATATATGTTTATATATTTCTCTGTATAGGATTCATTCCTAAACTAATTAACCGATCATTATGAATTTTGGAACACAACTTCTAGACGTAAGTGTAGGTAATGTGTGTTATAGTTAGTTTAATTTAGTTTTATACAAAGAAAGGGAGCAAAGACGGGGTGGACGCCCTTTGTGAAAATTCGGATACCTCTGATTTTTGTGAAATTTTAACAATAGATATTAGACATCAATTAATAAATATTCCCCAAATCTCAGCTTCTTTGGAGTATTTTAAAGTGTCCTTAGGGGAAATAATATGAAGAAAACTTCTCATTTGAAAATTCATATATTTCAGATTTGCATTAAATTTGATCCCTAGTCATTCTGCAAGATTACCTGAATTTCAATTTCTTTTTAAAACCCCTTAAATTTGAGCCATTTTTAGGATCAAAATCATATAATAAATTTTGATCAACATTGGAATAGGGATTCTAGACATAAAGTTTAGTAACATTATATCTTGATTTTAATCTTTGTAAGGGGGCATAAAATTGGTGCAAAACTGTTCTGTTCAGGAGAATTAATTCTACTCATCTCAGAACGGGTATTTTTCTAGTAACCAGAAGAATCCCATCTCAGGATGGATAAAATTAATTCTTCGAACAAAACAGTTTTGCACCACTTTTATGCAATGATATATATATATATATATATATATATATATATATATATATATATATATATATATATATATATATTCCAATAACCATGGTTTTATTTTATTATATTTATTTTTCCACACTTCCAAAAAACATAACATTTCACACTTCCAAAAAACATAACATTTCTCACAGAAATGTTATGTTTTTGGAAGTGTGAAAAAATAAAAAATAATAAAATAAAACCATGGTTATTGGAATATAATATGAACCTGACTTATATTTGCTCTGTTATCACTAATTGACAATCATCGAGCTGAATCTTTTAAGGAGACTGCAAAGTAAAAGGGAACTGATAGTATATGCTAATACATATATTGTCATTAATAATTATATATATATATATATAAATGAATAAATGCAAAAGTTTTTTTCCACCTATCCTAACTATATTAACATCAAAACAGCCTACGCTTATTTAATTCTATGATACAACAGGTATCTACCACTCTCCGAAGATGTGGCACAAGACCAGAAAGTAGGGATGGTAGGCCAGCGCATGAGAAGTAGCATACTCTGGCCCTGCAAAAACTTCTTGAGTAGCCCCGTCTGCATTCTCCTCCGGTAAGGGGCACCTCAGGTGATTGACCATAAACCAACCCCTTCTTAGAGAGAGAAAATAGGGCCTGACAAAGTGGACCTCCTAGGTCTACCCAGAACAAATATCTCAGCCTGACAGAGCAGGGGCAGCTGATGCGACAGCAACCCGCCCTCTGTTGGACTGATCATCAAGGACGTATCCTCGACTGGTATGGAGTACCAAAATTAATTCAAAGAATTCAATGATATAACAAAAATATATTGAAATACTGTATATATAGTAATCTGCAAACACCCACGAACAACGATAGGTATTCAAAATCTGCATATTTTTTTGACTCATATTCACCCCAAAAAAGGTACATTGCCACTGAGACATAAGGGGCTATTGTTACCATGCTTACAGAAACACTCTAAGTATGGAGTTGAACAGCGAGATGTCTGTTCACATTATATTTAAATTTCTGCACGTTAGTACAGTCGAAGAAGCAGGAAACAGGGAGAAATTCCAAAATCTAGCAGATTGAGGGAAGAAACTATCAGAGTAGAAGGCTCTCCAGCATCTGGGGACTTCTACGGTGGAGGGGTGGGATTTTGCTGCTTGTCTGGGATAGGCGGAAGTATTTACATCGGGGAGACCAGTGCTAAGAGTTCGTCACAGCACATTCCATTAAAGTACTTGTAAAACAAGCACAGTGATGCAACATTGCAGCGATAGGACAGGGGTTGAAGCTTGGTTAACAGTACAGGACCTATTAGATTGAATACTCTTTTTTTAACCCTGTTTAATAGAAAGAGACTAGTGATTGATGCATCAGCCCATATGTGGCAACAATACTCCATGCATGGCCGATGGCTTTGTAGAGATATAGGATACTGGCAAGACTAAAATGAGATGAAAGCTCAAAAAATAAAGCGCTACATAAGAGTTAAGGCTAAATACAAAATTGGTTTTACTTCATTTAATTATTTTTCAATCTTTGTGTGACAATGAAAATAACTTTTTACTTTGAAAAAGATTTCACGTTCTGTGTGATGTCTGCCGAAAAAGAGAAGTAACATCCAGGACACAGCAATTTTTATGGACACAGAAATATGCTAGTTCTCACCCATTCCTATTCGTCACAACCAATCATGAACTGCATTCTTTTATAAAGACTATTATTTTTAAGGAGTTCAATAAAACTCAATAGATGAGTGAGGTGATGGGTGAATTTTTCTTTCTTTCACACTTGGATATTTGACTCTGCGATTTTGTTTAGATAAGGAACACTGCATCTTTTATTTTTGAACAGTTTGATTTAAATATAGAAACAAAATAATGTATAGTTTTGTATACAGTTGTAGAGGTTGGTGTGGTGATGTGAGATGCTTGTTGGAGATTAGCCATTTTGTAGTGGTTGGTGTGGTGATGTGAGATGCTTGTTTGAGATTAGCCATTTTGTAGTGGTTGGTGTGGTAATGTGAGATGCTTGTTGGAGATAGCCATTTTATAGTAGCGTCCGTATTCATCTGACTGGCCTTGCTTGAGACGAAAAAGAAAAAAGGGTCACCAGAGTTCCAGTTAAAAAGACAAACATCTTCTCTACAATTTATATTAACTTTATTTAACAGTTTCATCAACACAGGAACACAAGACAGGTTGGTTCGGCCGGCATGTGTTACTATAGGAATGTAATTGAGTCCAGATCTTTAATCTCGGTCTTTCGTCTCGAATGGGACTTTGTATCTTGCCTCCCACAAAGTCATGGCAAGAGACAAGGAAGGCAATATGGCATTTGTTCAGGTTGGTATCTCAGCTGAAACTGTTCATATTGATGACAAACGGTTTGAGCAGAAATGATAAAAGGCACGCATGTGCAGAAATGTTCTAATCGCCTAATGTATTTCTATGCAAGTTTGGACATGCCTGTTTTCGCCAACCGAACAACATACTAATCACTATGTGAGTGATTACATGTAAATACAGAAGAAAATACATCTTAATCATGTAACTGCTACAAAATACATTTTCTCCTGATTTAAAGAAGACAAATAATTTAAAGAAACATAAAACTGCATACGATGGTACAATAAACACACTTATAAAAAAGATAATCACTTAATAAATTGCCCTGCATTTAAATTGAAATTAAGACCATCCATAAATTAATTTTATTCTTTACAAGAGGTACGTCGCTATAAATTTTTTCCAAATGGTCACTTCTGCTAATTTGACGCCATAAAATTATTTTATCTACTAACACACATTTCTTTTCTGCTTTACCAAAAAGAATTTGTTCTTCTCAACAAGAGGCAATAAATTTAATATCCAAAGCAAAATGAAATGATGTCATAAAAAAGTAACCTCAAAAGTTATTTCAATCTGGTTTCAAGCTTAAAACATAAGTTGTTTCTATGTTTTATAACCTCGTAATTTAGGTTAATTATAAATAATAACTTATAAATAAATGGATGAACTATCAAGAGAAACATTTAACAGATTTATTAAAACTGAACACAGAATGAATTAATGAGTTAATTGCCCGCTGGACGCGATTGATATATTCAGTCTGACGCCGTGATCTTTGTTTACTTTCTCTCTGGGCAGACGACCTTTTTCCCAAGGGAGATAACTCTTAACTCTCGAAATGGTTCAAGGGAAGTAATTCCGTTTTCGTTAGGTGTCCTAACACTATGCCATTCTTTTCAACCTCAAAAATGAATTTTATAAAATGGTTTAGGAATCAGACAAATTTTCTTTGTTTATTAACCAAAAAGAGCATTTATCGAATATTACAGAAACACATATTTTGGCCTATATTAAACAAAGTCGACATTTACAAAGCTAGTATACCTATTGAAAATGAATAAAATAATGCATAAAACAAATATGGCAGTAGATTCCACTGACAGAGCCTCCGTTTAAACAAGGTCTAATCTCTATCAAATTAAGCAATTGTTTTGTCTGTCCATTAGTCACTTATATGCTTCCAAACTACCAGACAGAAATGTACCAAATTTGGCATCATCGAAGATAAAAATGTTAATACTACTATTGGTACTACTACTACTACTACTACTACTAATAAAATCAATAAAAACTTATAGGTGCCATAACTATTTGGTTTAATTGCACCAAATTTGGCATGTAGAACATTTGTCATGCTGGATATGTTATAGGGAATGAACATTATATTAATCCTGTTGTATGATGAATTTTTCTTTGCTGATTTTTGGGTCGGGACTTCCTGTTGGGTGCAATTTTTTCTTCATAGGGAGATCTTCTATCTATATACCATTAATAAAGCACACAGAAATATTTGTTCCAAGAATATAATCATACATTGTGTCTGGCAGAGAGAAAGATGGCCCAAACTGCTAGCAGCCTTTTCTTCGCCATGCGTCTTATTGCTCATCTAATTCCTGGCTTCCTCTGATTTCCTTATAAAGCTCATTCCTCCTTATATAAAATATATCAGCCCACACACTATTTTAACCTATAAAACTCCTTATCTAATTTCTTAGACATCTAACTTTTGACATTTTACCCTTGGTGACAATCATATTTGACCGTAGTTGTCTAATTCCCAATTTAAGTTTAAAGTCTGAGGCAAGGGTCAGCCATAGTGTAACACAACCACTGCTAATAATGAATACTTATCGGCTTTAATATTATTGGACAAAATCATATTAAATTTAACATGCAGAACAATTGAGATGCTGGGTGTGTAATGTAGGGTGTAAATTAACTTTTTTCTGGTGGTAGTAGTAATAATAATAGTAATAGCAATACACTTATAGGTTACAAAACTATTGAATAGAATTACACTAATTTGGTATGAAGAGCACTTGGATGCTGGATGTAATAAAATTAAAATCAGGAGCTATACTAACCGCTATGCATTGGCTTTTTGGCTAGTATAATTTGACTAAAACTAACTATTATTATCATTATTTTGCACATTGCACTCTTTTCACATTGTGGGAAGAATACAATAAGCAGGACTTTTTTTTGTTATATCCAACGAATATTCACTTTTCAGTACGCATGTCTAACTTCTTTTTATCTTGCACATATAGATGACATCTTCTTCCAAACTTATGAATGTTGTTTAAGTCTGGCATTTGTCTTTTTACCGCCTCATATATTATTAAATCTGTCATAACTTTGGTTACTGATTGATGCGATCTTGACGGGCCGATAATAAATAACACAACACGGTGGTATATTTACAAGAGTGTGTATTTACAGAAGTACACAATAGTATGTTACAGAAAGACTGCTCTGAGACTCCTCGTAATCTCCATACATAGTGTCTATTTTTTTAGGCGATTACATGTAAACAGCCTGAAACACTTAGTGGTAAAAGTAAAATGAAACAACAAAAAATCAGTTTAATTTAACGTAAAATGATCACCCCTTTCGAACCAGACAACGTTTTAAGGACATGTAACCAATTTTGTTTGTTTTAAATCTTGGCCATGTTAATGTTCCTGATCAAACTTTAGTATAAAATATGTCATTGTTAAAAGTCATAAAAAACACTCCTCCTTCCTACTACTAACCCTAAATCCAGGTGGTATTAAAAAAAATAAGCGATTACATGTGGTTTCATGACTTTGCCAGTCGGACTAAAGGTTAGTGGTAAAAACTTTAGTTAAATACCCCGAAAAGTTAGAATGGCCCAGAAATGGGGGATTATTTTACGTTAAATTTTTATGCACAACTAACCCCCCACTCTAAATTATAAAATAATTGTCGATTTTTTTTTCAGTGTGTACACACGTAATCGCCTAAAAAAAATTAGAATCTCGTTTTGGGGGAGATGGTACTTTTAAATGTAGATATAATTTATTTTTTAATTTGACAAACTTCTAAAAGTTTCTCTTTATGTATTGTATCCAAGATTTTGATAAACTCATTGTGAGATTTTTATCGATATTTTTCACTTGTGCTAAAAGTTAGAAGAAAAAAATACAATAAAACATTAATTATTTCAGAGGATATATAGCGGTGACCAGACAACGACCAGTGTGAGATCAGCACCAGCAAAATAAAAAAAGCGTTTTAAATCTTTTAATACTTAACTGTGAACTGTCTGAGAGGTGTCATATAGACGTTTAGCAAATAGGTGTGAAAAGAAATGTGAAGATTTCAAAAAGTTTGATAAGGGAATAGGCTTAAGTGAACTCTAGAATATTTACTTTGTTTACCATAATTTACCAATAAAAAAAATTAAATTAGACTTGCAGAGTCAATGTTAAATCTGGGAATGGGATTCCTAACCTGGCCCTTAGTCTTATGTTGTAAATAAATAATTTTCTAATAAATGAATACATTGTGTTTGTTTCATTTTTTATTACTAAGAAAGAAATTGAAAGACTCGTTTTTGAAATTGGAAATAAGGCTAAAATTTTTCAGATTCCGATAGCTAGCGATACGAAAAAAGTTACAATTTTTCTGATTCTGATTAATCGTCCTAACACTAATATATATATATATATATATATATATATATATATATATATATATATATATATATATATGAAATTAAAATTGAATAAGCGGAAGACCTAAAAAGCTCAACGTTTCGCCCAAATGGGCTTTGTCAAGAACGAACGAAAAAATGCAAAGAATGGCAAAAAACGAAAAAGTCTATAAATTATGAGAAATATATATAGTGGTAGGGTTCATGTAGAGAGGGAAGATATGTAAATGTGTATAGTGTAAAAAAAAATATTTTTTTTAAATACATAATAAATCAACATGCCAACTAATTGAATCTGCACTCATAGCCCTTTCCACAAATAAAATTAAACAGAGAATGGGATTCTACTTTATCTCCCCTAACCTATCAAAAGCAATTATTCATGAAAACAAGATATATCTATACACCGGTTGATTCCCTGAGTTTTTAATTATTCTTCCTTTAGACCCCCTTTCTACTCTTTATTCTTTTCTTTTCTTTCCCGTTACATTTTTTTTTACTCTATACATATTTACATATCTTCCCTCTCTACATGAACCCTACCACTATATATATTTGTCATAATTTATAGACTTTCTCGTCTTCTGTCATTCTTTGCATTTTTTTCGTTCGCTCTTGACAAAGCCCGTTTGGGCGAAACGTTGAGCTTTTTAGGTCTTCCGCTTATTCCATTTTAATTTTATACCGTCGGATTATTTTATCCTTTCATCTATTCATATATATATATATATATATATATATATATATATATATATATATATATATATATATATATATATATATATATAAGTAAAAAAGAAAAACTCAAACAAACATATTTAGCCATTTGTACTGTCAGGTACATTTTCGATGGCTTGGTACTTGTCTACTGAAAAATGAGAATAACTTACACCGTTTCAGAAATCTCAAGGGTGGGGGATGGAATTTAGGAAGGAGGAGTTTATCGTCCCAATAGGATAAGGTAGCTAGCAGTAGCCGAGTCATAGAAATCATATCCCCCTACCCTTTTAGTCACTAGCCGATCACTCAGCATGTTTGGGAAAATGGCCTAACCTAGTTTTAATCTAAGTATCTCAGAAATTCAAAAGAAATTGCAAGTTGCAGATGGATTGCACACACCCATATGCATATCTATATATACACATAAACACCCATACACATATGTATATATATATATATATATATATATATATATATATATATATATATATATATATATATATAATTATATCCACATACATACATACATACATACATACATACATACATACATACATATATACATACATACATGTCCGTATTAAGGGAAGTGTGTGTGTATGTTAGGAAAAAAGTTACTAACTATAACACTATGGTGAAACCCAAGTCAGAGGAATGTAGCGGCAGGTAAAAAAAGGGGTAATGGATATTAGGAGGAGGGGGATCAGGTGCCCATAGGTGCACATAGGGTATTCAACGACCATAGTTCTAGGAGTAATCAAAATCCGAGGAAACATATCATAACCCACGTTCACCTATATTCTCAGTTGATAGTTCTAGATTAGCATTCAATATATCTAATGTGTATAAGCTAATGGTATTGGGGTCCAAGCTGCCATTATATGCTGGTTATCTTAAATTTATGTCTGTGTTTACATCTAGCCATTAATTCGTCCCTTTCATTCAATATATTATGTTCATATTTAAGTATCCTAATTTTTTCTTTTAGGCATAAATTATATCTATGTTTGAACCACCTAGACATGTTGGAATTGTATAAAATCAACCAGGAGATCATCAATATAATGTTTTCATTCCTCAACATCCACCAGTGCTTTGTAAATTCACTTTTTATCTTCAGCATTTCTGAAACATTAGAACAAAATGGCATTACATCAAGTATTTTAAAATGTTACCACTGGTTTCATATGTGATGTTGGTAATTTTAGGTTGTTGTGTTTTTATGTAGATAGCTTCCAGTATTTTTAATTTTTTAAATATTGGTTTCGGAATGTATAATATTATTAACTAGAATTTTTCTTAAATCAGAGGGAGGGCAGTTATGGTTTTGTAGATGTTGGTAAATAGAGCTAGAGTTTACAAGATGCATGGTGAGGCAGCGGGATAGGGTAGTGCTTGTAAAACCAATGTAGCTATTAGCTTTATTATTATTATGGGAGTTACATTCTCCCAAAGGGCATTTAAACTTATAGATAACATTGATTCTTTCTAGTGGTTTTTGAGTTGGGGAGGAGTTGTTTTTTACTACAAGATTTTGGGTTTTAAATTTCTTATAGTAAATAATGAGTCTAATTTTGTTGTTATTGTCAATTGGGGATATGTATCTGTGTATTATATTTTTCATGGCTTTTTCTTCTAATCTAAAGTTTGGTTGCATTTGATTACAATAGTATATGTTAATATTGTTTGAGTTGTGATGTTGAATATTATTATTATTTATACTGGTGTTTTTTTTAAAGTTTTGAATCATTAAGTTTATTTGTTTATCAACGATATAATTAGGGAATTCGTTGTTAATAAGTACTTGTTTTATATTTTTTAATTCAATGAATAGTATTTTTTTAGAGGAGATTAATTTGGCACAGTTTAATAGATTTTTAACAATAACTATTTTGTAGCGATAGGGACACTCGCTTTTGAAATTTAAAAGACTAGAATTTAAGCTGATTGTTTTTTTATAAGTGGAAGTGTTAAACGATTTATTGGAGGTGTCTATAAGACCATCTAGGAATGGGATTTTATTATTGCCCCGTTGACGTAAATTCACTAGACTAACCCGACAATCAACTAAATCTCATTCATTCACTGTGGAGGTCCCCAGATGCCGGAGAGCCTTCTACTCAAATAGCTTCTTTCCTCGTGCTGCTGGTTTCTGGAACTCCCTCCCTGCCCCCTGTTTCCCCGACAGTACTGACATGCAGAAATTTAAAACTAATGTAAACAGACATCTCGCTGCGCAGATCCCAATTTAGGCTGATCCCCCCCCCCCAACCTTCTCCCCTTTTCTTTTTTCTCAGTAGCCCCTTACGTCTACAGTGGCGGCCTGCCTTGTTTACGTTCAGTTCTATGGTGAATTTAAGGATAGAGTTTTTTTTGGAAAAGGTCTTGAAGTTTGTGTATTTGTTCATTGTTATCAGCTAGAATAAGAATATCGTCGACATAGCGTACGTAAATAGAGGGGTTTTTAATGTATATATATATATATATGATTTACCTGATAGTGTAAGATCGTAAGTGGAATTATTTGCAAATTATATTAAATTGATTGGTAGGCCATTATTATAAGATATGCCTATAGTTTAGCAAACTTGGAAGATACATGAAAATTGAAATTTAATGCAGAAAAGTGTATAGGTTTACGTGGAACAAAAAATATAAATCGAAAACAAATTAAACTGGAGGATCGAAAAAGGAACTGAAGAATGTTACTTGAGAGTAAATTTTAATGATAAATTTAAATCTCATGATCATATTTTGTCTATTAATTTAAAGATTTGTTTGATGATTAGAAATTTTATTTCAAAAGAAGCAAATGTTATTGTTAGAATATTTAAAGCTTTAATAAGACCATATCCTCCATAAGAAAATCCTGTACAAGATTCACTTCTAAACTAATTATGCGATTAGTATGAATTTTAGAACACAGCTGCTCGGCATAAGGCATCAAAATGTGGGCTATATTTAGTCTAATTTAGTCTTATGGAAAAGAGGTAAACAGGAAGTGGAAGCCTTGCATGAAAATTCAAAGTGAAACCAGTCAGGTTCACGATGAATAAATGTTCTTTTTGCATACTTCATTGTTTCCAGGTTGTTTTCAATTTTAAATAATTGTATTTGAACACATTAGCGTTCCCCGAAACCTCCTCAATAGATGCTTAAAAGTGCATGATATTCTATATATAAAATATATAATATATTCAAATAAGTTCCAATAACAGTTAAATTTTTCACAAAATCTAAAGACACCATTGAAATTTTCTTCCAATACCATCTGGGGTCACTAGGAACAATTATCAGTTAGGTCCATAAAATAACTGAAATATATTAGAATCTAAAGCAACGAAATTTATTTTTTTTAAATAGATTTTCTTCGTTTCATAAAAACGAAGAAAATCTATTTTAAAAAAAATTAATTTCGTTTCTTGACGTTCTAATTCCAGTTATTTTATAGATTTAACTAATACAACAAAAATAAAATTAAACAGTAAAGAATGTATTTTAAAAAGTTTTAAACATTTAAATAATTATTTTTATTGGTATTCTTGAAGATTTAAAATAAGAAAAAAGGAATTTGTTTCGATTCGTTAAAGCCATTTTCCTTTTACAGAAACATTAAATTGTTTCTGTAAAAGCCAACGTCAGCAAGTATTTTTTTTTTAAGAAAATACCATTGCGCTGCTAGTTTTTTTCATTACTTAACTTCATATTGGAAATGTTTTTTTTTAAACTTTTCTTTCAAGGCCAAAATTGTAAACATATTTGAAATTATTTTTCCTAAGAAACTTTCTGACCAACAATATGTCTCCACAGGAGCAATGCCATGGGAATACTGCTGGTAAATAAACAAATCTTAACCAAGACTCTTCTAAATAATCTGGATATAATGAAATAAGATTATTTCTTCTAGAACATGAGACCTCTGAAGGTGAAATGCCTGTGGCAACCACTTCTACCATTATACTAATTCAACACTGATTCAATTACATAAACTTTGTCTTAAGATGGTCATGAGTAATTTCATAATTTTTTAAATTTTTTCTTTCTTTACAGGTACGGCCGAAACTGTTGAAAAGCTACGCAAAGAGTATTCTTTAAAGATTGGTAGCACTACAGGATTCAACCGTGCAATGGTGGATGTCCTTTTGAGATATGCTAAACCACAAGGATACATTCCAGACGTTACTGTGGCAGGAGATGAAGTCATCCATGGTGCTCGTCCAAAGCCATTCATGATTTACCGTAACATGGATCTTTTAGATGTTCATCCGATCCAGTCAGTTGTCAAAGTCGATGATACTGTTTCTGGAATTGTTGAGGCACTCGAGGCCGGATGCTGGGGTATCGGAATTGCACAATATAGCAATTATATGGATATTGACAGTTTTGAACAGGAAAAAAGTTTAACTCAAGAAGATTTCAACAATCGCTTGAAGATTTCCCGGAAGTTGCTTACAGACGCTGGAGCTCATTATGTGATTGATTCTATTATTGAGCTTCCTGATGTTATCAGAAACATAAATCAAAAATTAGCTCGAGGTGAAAAGTCTTAACTTGTACATTTGCTTTCTTTAAAGGAACAACTTTTGTTGTTTTCAGTTCACTTAAGTTTATCAGTTATTATAACAAGAAATTAAATATAAAAAATAGCATTGAAGCATCTTCATCATAAAGAAAGAAATTCAGTCGTAAAAAACAATCTAAACAAAATTGAATAAAATTTGAAAAAAAAAATGTAGCTTTATTCAAATTAAAGTATTTTTAAGAACATTTAAAAAAACACATTTCATATTTTTATCTGAGTATATGATATTTGTTTGTAATCTATGTTTTGGAATTTTTTAAATGAGGATTGATAATTTGTATTACCTAGATTATTCAGACTCTAGATTCTCATCTTTTATATTCCGTCTCGACTCTTGAGTTTAAAATGATGCACATCAAGAAGGTCAGAGGTTACATTGGCTAAGATTTTGTCAAAATAACAACCAAGATGAGAATAGTTTAAATAATTCAAATGATACAAAATGTATATACTACTTGAAATGTTTAAATACAATTGAGGAAGAAATGGTAGAAGCCTAAAAGATTCCATTTTCTGAGGTAAAAAAAAGATAATTATAAATTATTTGTAACGAAGAGTTAATAAACTAAAATGAAGTGTATTTAGTTCACTACTCAGAGTTGAAAGAATGCTCTACCAATGAGTTCAAATGGGACGCCAAATTATTCTTTCTGTTCTTTTCACCAACAACAGTTCAACATGCATATGAACGACACGGCGTTCACAACCAAACGTCTAGTCAAAAATTGAATTTCTCTATCTTTTTCTCTCTCTCTCTCAGCACTCGATGTAGTCACAACGTTAACCTTTCTCCACTGCTCACTGGAGCAAAGTTGCTGCTCTTTTTATGACAACGAGAATGACCCCATGCAAAACGAGGCTCAGTGGCATACGTGAACTCTCGTCGCATGACAAAAGTTACAAGTTTCCATTTTGTAACCGGAAACTCTGAGTTCAATCCCCGATGGACAATACACAGCACAACCCTCACTCGTTTTCCCTGTGGACTTGTATGATGGCTGCTACATTATTGTTATAATAAGATGTATTTTAGCTGGTGTTCTCATCTTGGCTATTATAATAACACTTAAACCGTTTGTATTGTAAAAATCGAAAACATCCTTGGTAATGTTTAGGTCTGCACAATGGTCTAAAATCATAAAGAAACTCTTGTTCAGTCAACACTGGAACAATATTAACATAACTTCGAAGAACGTTCTTGACACTGCAAGAATCTTGTCTGCTCATATACACCACGTTTTCTCTTGTCTCCCATTGATCTTGCATATTACCTTTTAAAACGATTTGATGTCCACACATGCAAAAACCTACAAAAAACTCAACTCTGAGCATGCGGCTTTTCCCTATTATCAATGGCTGTTTTACAGATCAAACAATTTGGTCGATTTGAACTCGATGAGTTCTCATCTCTATTATCACACTCCTCACTCGTGTGCGGAGATCATGAGCTTTCTGGACCCTTTGCAGAAGAAGAACTGCAAATACTTTCACTACCACTGGCCATATCACACTGGTGACAGTGGGGAGCCGATCGTTTTACTCTAGTATTCCTCTGCAGTGGAACAGTCAGTTCCTCCCCCCATACCGAATCGTCAGACCTACTGGGGCCTAAATCAGACTTTGCGGAATGAGGGAGCTCAACAAAAGTTGGTCCCGTCTCTTCCTTGCTCTCAGATAGGCTGCCACTTCTACTTACACTGGATCCTGATTATCGCCATTTATTATTCTCTGATGATGCATCACCACCATTGTCCATTGGTAGCACTGAACTGATCCATGGATGCAAGTCTCCAATGTACTGAGGCATGCTGTCAGTGACTACTGATTGTGGATTGGTTAACCTGCTAATGCGACCTGTTCTAAAATTCGAAATGCACCCTCCATGTGGATTTTTAACCCAAACTGCATCTTCCTCTTTGTACCAAACCAAGATTCCTTGGTAGTCTGGCAGGAGCACATCAATCCCTTTCACTCGAATCTGGTGTGAATGCAGCAAATTGGCCAATGTGAACAAGACGGACACATCATTCTTTGAGGTGACATTGTTACAATATCTAGCCTCCATAAAAGGAGCAACTCTTTAGCTTGCACTACATCACAAATCATGACAGCCTATGCACGACCGTCCTGAGAAAGGTCACACAAGATGGCTAGCCAATCACGATTCCACCGTTAAAGGACGACTACTTGAAAGTTCAGCCAAGTTCTCCTTTATGGTTGTTGTCCAGGTTCTCAGCTGTCCACCGACACGCTTGCACCACCCAGACAGAGCAGTAAGGAGGATTACATCATAAATTAGCTCTCCTTCTGAGCAATAAGCTGCATGCTCAAACCATCACAGACTTCTCTGCAACAGGACATAAGATGGCAGGAACTTAAGATTGAGGTGTTGGTGGAGAAAAGCAGTTGGAACACAGTCAGCCCGCCGGCAATGCAGCGGAGGCAGTCATTGTCAAAGACTTCCAGCTTCTGCTGATCAGCCACCTTCATTGGCCATGTTTTACTGCCATAGAGGAGGATCGACCGAACGACAGATTGGTAGATATTCCTCTTTGTATTTATTTTTAAAGGACCCTAAGAACCTCTTGAGGAATACAAAAGTGGATCTTGCATCTCAAGCTCAACGACTGATTTCCACTGCACCCTACCCAGATGGAACAATGGTGAAACCAAGGTTCACAAATGACTCCATGTCCTCCAATACAATGTCATTCAGAAACAGCAATCTCCAATCCTCCAGAAAGACCAAGGAAGAGAGAAGCTTAGTCTTTGATGTGTTCATGAGTATACCTAGTTTGTCCAGTGCAATTTGCACCTCCTCCATAGTCAATCTCAACAATACAATGTTATCGGTATAAGCCAGGTATGACACACTCACTTCCCATCCAACTGCCACCCCCTGATAGCCCTGGAGAGCATGATCAAAGATGTAGTCAATAGTGTAATTGAAGAGAGTTGGGGAGAGTGAACATCTCTGTCGAACACCAGTCTTCACCTCAAAGGTCTCCAACTCATCACTATATGTTCGTACCCAAACTCGTGTCGACCTGTAGTAGCACTGTATGAGACAAAGAAGCTTTGCAGGAACACCATCTGTCTGCATGATGAGTCAGAGGGAGTTTCTGTCAAAATCAACGAAGCACACGACAGTCAGCTGTTGATGAGCTAGCGCTGTCTGAGGATGTGACGTAGGTTGAAAAGTTGGTTAACACAGCCTGTTCTCAGAGGGAAGCTGCCCTGGGTCGGTCGTGTACGGAGATCATGAACTTTCTGGAACCTTTCCAGAAGAAGAACTGTAAGTGCTTTCACTACCACATCGATGAGGCTAATACCCCTGTAATTTGAACAAAGTTTATGGTCCCCGTAAAGCGGAACATGGTCACTTTGAGTTCAGTAAGTTTTCATCTCTATTGTCTGTGGTCAGGGATCTGTTACTTCTGTGTATTTCAAACTGGACTCTTTTATCAATATAAAACTTTTGATTGTTCTTTTTTTTTTGCTTTTCATGCATGAGGGAGGTACGTCTGATCAATTATCTCTGATGTTGATTGAAATAGTTTTGCAAATGAAAGCAAAGCTTTATTAAATATTAATTCAACTGAAATTTACCTGGAATATAATACCTTTGTATTGAGGAAAAGGTTATTACCCTCAGAACGAAAATAGTAGTACTACTAGTAGTTTTAGAAAAACAGTAGGTAAGTATAATGATTAACCAAAACATTGATCAATCTTTCAAATAGAAGTTTTCGTTTGAGAAACATCAAGTAGATTGTATCAACTCGTCAAGTTTGTATATGATACCCCCCCCCCCCCCCGAGTCCATGCTCTTTGTGTCAACATTTTTGTCTTGATTTTTCCCTATTATGAATGAAATGTGATCGAGTTAGGACTTGCTATATTTGTTTGAATTTTAGATATAGTTGCCAATTATAGTTTGCGGTTTAAATCGCGAAAGAAAATCAGAATTACGAACTTGCTTGGAAGAGTAATACGTCTGGCCGAATCTGACTGAAATAGAAATGTTACATAAGCAAATAGGGATCACCATTCTTCCACGAAATAATTAATGGCTCCACAACTAAAGAGATATTAAGTTTTATAACACAGGAACGAAATGAAGATGGTACAATGGGTTGATTCATGTCAGACGAAATAATATTATCCCAGAGTTCGATATCTCACCCGCTCAGGGTTGAGGCAGAGTGAGAATGGGAAAGGCACGTCTTGTCAGCTTAAAGAAAAACCACAAACTGAATTGTTCTGTTCATCACGTGGTTTAGGTTTCTCATCCAAATGATTCAGTACGTATGAATCTCGTTGCACGTAGGCGTGTTGTTTGTCCATGTTGTGTAGAGGCGATGGTTACTTAATCTACTAGCCGAATCACAATCTCACTGCCGATCACATAGACCGATACAAAATAGTTCGCTCATGCAACTGCTACAAAATGTTTTGTAATTAATTATCTTTAGAGGTTAAATCCCGTAATGATACTGTCCTCCTTTTCCATTAAATCAGGGTATGCAGCCAGAGATTTAAAGCACTCACTACATAATGAGGTTTACTTTAATCAATGTTTTTCCACTTGTTGATAAAAACCAGGAGACTTAACCTAATACCGTGTTGTCTGCAATCAATGCAGTAGAGATATTCTTTAGTAAAGATTAGGCACAATATTCTTTTGTTTTTATCAGTAAAACTATTGTTACTGTAACTGTTTATACTTGGTCAGATAAGAATTAATACGAACACACATTATGATTCTATTTTGTTTATTCGCTATATTGGTTTGAACTAACTAAGAGTTCAAGGGAAGTAACTCTTAATCTTGTCACAGTTACCAAATGAGAACCATCTGCAACACAAATCATGCACTACTTCATAAATCAAAAGCTGTTCCAAATCTTAATATTCTCATCTTTTATGCCTTAAAGAAGGCTAAGGCAGAAAAGCGGTTAGAAATTAAGTTGTCCCTGGCGGTGGCTGAGGGGGATTCCCTAACTATAGCACAAGACAAGGAGGACCTGAAACGTGCAGCCAACGAACGCTATGAGGGTCAGATTGTCAGGACTAGATTGGATAAAGTGTCTAGCAAAGTCATAAATGTTGGTGCTAATGAGCATAAAGCTGTGGTTCATTGCAGATCAGATCATTACATTCGAGGGGTGAAAAACCTGGAAGGACAGTTCCTTGCATTGACGCGGGAGATCTGTGAGGGGTTCTGTGAGCATTTTGCAGATCTCTACACCCAATTGCCCACTCTGCATCCAGGAGTTTGACAGCTATTTGACTGACTCACCCCACCTGGAGGAGACATGAGTGGCTGGCTGTGATGGTTGGATTACAGAACGTGAGATCCGGGTTCCGTTGAAGCAGGTCGGCTTGAACAAATTATCTGGACTCGATGGTTTGCCCTACAAACTGTTTTTGAAGCTGTCTCACATGTTTTTCCCTCTTCTGATGGATGCGTTCAACCACTGGTTTGAGCAGAGATCCATTCCTGCCCAATCACCAGGGGACTGATCACATTACAGAAGAAAAAGGACAAGCATGGAGGGGTTTTTGATGATTTTAGGTCCATAACTCTGCTAAACACAGAGTTAAAGATTTTAGCAAGAGTTCTTGCAAACCGTTTGCAGGTTGTCATTAGTGACTTGGTTAAACCCAATCAGAACTATGCTGTGAAGCGGAGATCGATTCAAGACAATTTGCATCTGGTTTGCATGATCATAGAGAGATTAGAAGATGACACCGAAGCTGCGCTGATAAACTTAGATTAGTTCAAAGCTTTCGACAGGATCGACCATCGTTTCCTGGAATCTGTTCTATAGGCTGCCAGATTAAATCTGAACGTCTGTAAATGGATCTCCATTCTGTATCACCAGCTGACGGCAGTGGTACAGGTAAACAGATCGTTTGCCGTCTCTCGGTTGGTACGTCAGGGCTATTCACTGTCGCCCATACTTTATGTTCTTGTGCTGGAGCCCTTCCTGTGCAGGCTAAGGGACAGGGTGGCGAGCCTGGGTCTCCGCATATGCCGATGATGTTACTGTGTGCATGTCAAGCTTTGAAGACATTATCACAGTAACTAAGGCACTCAAAAGGTACAAAGAACTTACAGGGGCCGTAATCAACATCAGCAAATCCAATGGCCTGAAGTTTGGCCTCCAGCTTGAAAAAAACTGATTGGAAGTGGAGTCAAAGGTCGAAATATCAGTAAGGATTTGGCTTCGAATGGGACTTTCCCTGAAGAGTAGAGCAGAGGCGTCCATCACATACCATTTTTCCTCTCATCCTTTACCGATTGACTGTACTACCTCTGTCTGTAGACTAGTTAGCAGCGCTCACACGTCAGCTCTTCACACTTTTGTGGCAGGGGAAACAGCAGACAGGTCTGCACTCAACGGCCCAACGAGGGCATATAAGGATACCTGACTTGGTAAGTCATCAACATGATGAGAGACTGGCATTCCTGAGCCGTACTTTGATAGAGGAGTCTGATTGGAGCCCTGAGGTTGTGAAGGCTTTTCCTAACCTCATCCTCGACCACTTGGTTGAAGGATGACATAGACCAAAGGGGCAATCGCAGTTCTTCAACAAATGCCGAGCGGCGCTCAAATTACTGCCGGGGTCCAGCGACTTTGCACGGTCTAGAAAGACACTATATCGGGAGATGGTGGCAGGGACTGCTTCGGATCTACTTGTGGGATGGTCGGAGGAGAAGATTCTCTCTTGGTGGAGTTATGTGCAAGGCGAGAGTTATCTCAATAATGCTAATTTTTCTCTGATGTGGCGATTAGTCTGTAACATGCTGCCCCTTGAGTAAAGACGCTTCAAAGCTAACACTAGAGATAACTCCTTGTATATACACAGATGTCGAAGAAGAAACGGCCGAGCATGCCTCCTCTGAATGCATCAAACTGCGCAAGTTTTGGAGGTATGTGAACAAGGTGACAGCTTGCACTACCTTCTAGACGTAGCATCTGTAGTGTACAATGTGATGCCTCTGTGGTGCAGGGAGAAACGAATGGTGTTTCTCATCATCGTAGCCATAGCTAGACTTGTAGTGTGGACCTCACACATAGACATAGGGAACGGGGGTGAATCGCCTTCTGCTTACAATCCGATTTTGCCCTTTAAACATCAGCTCAGAGTTAAAATCCGATGTAATAGGAGGAGATTGCACTCAGCTTTATTTAAAAGAAAGTGGATACACACCACTAGTTTGTGTGTGTTTGGACGAACCAAGTTTGAGTTCGTGTTCCCTGCCTAGGCATGGTGCACAACGACTTATGGTCTTATCAGACACCACCCCAGATAGCAAAGTCTCTTAGCTAGTGGTACGAATGAGTTCTGCTCTCCCATTTATTTATTTTTGGTGCTAGAGATCCTCCAAGATGCCCACTCTCAACTTTATTTTTATCCTTACCCAAACCCAAAACATGATACTTATCTCGGAAGACACCAGCCTCGCCCCTAACCCTACCACCCTTTTTTTATTTTACCCTCTCCCCCCTTTAATGTCCTCTCCCACTCAGGAACTGACTCGCTTGTTTTCGCTCTTAAAACAAACCGGAAAACTGAGCAGCTCACATCTAGATAGAATTGGGAGGGCCTTACTAACTAACACATCATTTCTGTATAACTTTTTTGGCTACTTGTAGCACCCCCAACCGATTAATTCTGTACATACACTTTTTGAAAATAAAAAACGTCATATCAACTGGAGATAATGTTAAGTAGTCGCCTCAAGAGTGAATGCGGTATTTTGGTGACTTTAACTGGTTTAGAGAATAGACCAAGAGAATGACACACGATCACCACCCCACCCAACCCACATCTTCATGTTTCAATGTAAAATATAATGTTTGATGTAAAATATCAAGATAAATAAACTGGTAGCCATACCGCATGAATACACCTACCTTCTTTGCCTCAGACGAACTCATATATTGACTTGTATCTGATGTCCCAGGACCCTTTAAATTACTTGCTTGATTAATTTTTCTGTCTGGCGATAATCACAAGTTTGACTGTGACTACCATAGTCCCAGTTATTCAACCTGCTGATGTTCTGACAACTTCATTCGGGTCTTGACTATCTTTTGCCTGCCCATCTGTTGACTCGACCAGCCGATGAACTGACGTTTCTCTTTCCTGACCAGAGACTGGCATTCTATCCGTCATCTCAAGACAAATATTGTCCACAAAAAAAATCAACTTAATAACTGCAATTTAATGTGTTATCCATCCTTCCCATAACATCTTTTTCAGTCTGCCCAGCACTCATCCAACCTTGGTCCCACCAGACCTACCAAGCTGTTTTTCCAATCTCAGTTTTGACCTTCAATGTTGAAAAAATACCCGACCAGGCACTCGATGCCTACAACCACATAATGCCAGCAACTGATTCAATTCATTTACCTGTACGTTTACAGCAAAATAAATGGTTATTTCATTTACAACTGATATCCCTGTGTTTGTTATCTGCCTTTGCCATTTTGATCTCTCAAAAGTTGTTGAGGTGACCTTCATGAGCTGCCTCACAAAAATAGTGTTATTTTCATATGATATATTTCTTGATATTAAAAAATTATAGTGTTGAACTCGTTCTATCATAAATAAGAGAATAACATCTGGGTCGACTCAGAAATTTATTACAGCCTAACATATGCATAGTAGAGTCAATATATATAAAAAAAGGCGTAACTCCCAAATTACAAGAATTTGTTTAATAGCATTTTCTTATACTATTTAGTCCAGTGAACAACATATCAAAAATAGGTCAACATGAATATCACAAATAGTCAGAATCGAAGATGGCTTCTTCCCACATATTAAATTTTGACTACTCTTCAATTTTTAAAGTTGATAACATAGGGGGTCATGTAATACCATTTTTGGGGAGTTTAGAAAGTGAGGAATTCAGTTCTGAGGTTGAAATATAAGACTAATCTTACATTTATTGCTCGTGGACAACGCCGAGTAGGAAAAAAACACAATGAAATTCTTGCTTCTGGGTAAATCCGTTCCCCCCACTCGTCTTCACAATAATATGAAGAGAAATGATGTTGATAATGAAAATAGTCCAAATGTATCCCACTCTTCCAGCTTTGGTGACGTCACCAGTTCGGCCATTCCCTGGTTCGGTGGGTCACCCAGTACTGCTCGGGAAAGTTGCCGCCCTGATGAAGGTCACAGATTTCGAAAGGCCTGGTCCATCGATCACTCACGCTCACGTTGTGTTTGTTTAGATCAGTGAGCAATCAGCCAGGTTGGATCCGCAACTTGGTATTGCTGTGAAGTGAAGGGTCATTTCATGCAGAACAGTTGAATGAAAGGAATTAAGTCTGTAACGATGTGGTCTGTTGTGGTTTACTTAAAAGAATAATTATTTAAAAAATAAAGAAAAATAATTTACACTTGTTTGTCTACAAAGCAAGGCAGCTCGTAATATTAAAGTTCAACTCTGTGTGTTGTAGTTGAACCAACGGACTCTAGTAATTCTGGGCGACTTGATTGTTGGTCAGCAAAATCTGTTCTAACTTCTGGGTGAGAAAAGAATACAAACGGACTTATGTGATGTTTTCGGTGGGGGAACAGAAGCGAGCCTCTTCGTCCGTCTCTCTTGCTAACTGACTCACTGACTGACTGCTGTTCTGTCTTCTCTTTTATTGGGACCCGCTGACCGAGTTTTCCTTTGTCTCTGAAAAACAATTACGGCTGCCACCGGCCTTATCTACACAGAGAAGCGTCACTAAAAAGAAATGGCTTAATTCTATTGACACTTGAGAAGTAATTCTATATTGACACTTGAGAAGCAATTTATTTCTCTCTATGGGCTTCCATAAAGGCAGTCCTATCCAACAGCTGACCTATTTTTCCTTTGTCTCTGAAAAACAATTATGGATGCCACCGGCCTCATCTACATTGAGAAGTGTCACTAAAAAAATATATATATATGGCTTAGTTACCTATTGACACTTGAGAAGTAATTCTATTTATCTCTCTGGGGCTTGGTAAAAGCGACCTGAGATTTTATTACCTAGCAGTCCACAACTCTTGTTAAAAACGGATCAGTGATAGTTCTCATATCGTTGAGTGATTTTAAGGTTTTCCCTCTCTCCATTCATACTAGCTCTGTATCTTAGGCTCCAAGTGGAGCTGTTCGATACTGTCACACAAAGAGATTTAAATGTAATACTGTAATTTGCATTTATTGCTCCCGGACAACTCCAAGTAGAACAAAAGATTCTGTTATCCCCTCTCGCTTAATGTTAATAATGACGATTTTATTGCGCCTGGATACTGTAATGTTAGTAAGCACTGCCAAAAGTATGGTTAAGTATGAAGAGAAATGATGTTAATAATGACAATTTATTTGCTCTTGGACAATGCCGAGTAGAACAAAGGTTTCTGTAACCCCCTCATTTAATAAATATAATACTATAATGTTAGTAAGGAGGCCTTCATAGAAATGCCAAAAGTATGGTTAGAATCAAAGAATGAAGAGAAATAATGTTGATAATGATTATTGATCCTAGACAATGCAGAGTAGAACAAATAGTCCCTAATTTTTTGTCCGTCCCATTTCACAATACTATGAAGATAAATGATGTTGATGAAGACAATAGTCCGAAGAGATTTAATATATACCAGTTACCAAAAGTAATATTAGATTCTCACTAATGGTCATGGTCAATTCCTAATTTCTCACCCCTGCCTCCATTTCAACATATCAAGAAGATACATAATGTTGATGAATTAAATAGTCTGAAGAGATTTACTATATATATATATATACATTTTTTAATATAGTTCACCCCAGACAAGGCAGGCCGCCACTGTAGACGTAAGGGGCTACCGAGAAAAAAAGGGTTATGGTTTGGAGGGAGAGGGTCAAACTAAATTAGAAGCTGCACAGCGAGATGTCTATTTACATTAGTTTTAAATTTCTGCATGTCAGTAACGTCAGGAAAACAGGAAGCAGGGAGGGAGTTCCAGAGTCCAGCAGCACAAGGAAAGAAGCTTTTGGAGTAGAAAGCTCTTCGGCATCTGGGAACCTCCACAGTGAATGGATGGGATTTGGCAGATTGTTGGGTTGGTCTAGTGAATTTACGTTGTGGGGGTACCAGAGCAGCAAGCTCATCAGAGCACAATCTATTGAAGTACTTGTAAAACAGGCACAAGGAAGCAACATTGCGGCGATGGGACATGGGCTAGAGCTTGGATGAAAGTGAAGGACGTATCAAGTTGGCGACTCTTTTTTGGACCTTGTCTAAAAGGGAGAGACTAGTGGATGATGCCCCAGCCCAGATGTGGCAACAATACTCTATGCATGGGTGGATGGTGACTTTGTAGAAATATAGGATAATATCAGGTGTGAGAAGTTTACTGGCACGGTATAGAGAGCCCACCTTCTTTGCAGCAGCCCTGGCAATGTTTTCGATGTATTTATTCCAATTCATGTTATCTGTGAAAGTTAGGCCAAGGAGTTTGAATGATGAAATCTCAGGCAGGGTGTTATTTGCCATGACAATCGGTGGTTGAAGAGGTTTCTTGTAGTTATTGAAGGAAATTAGCTTTGTCTTTGCTGCATTAAAAGTTACCATCCATTTTTGACCCCCAATCCACTACAGACTGGAGGTAATTTTCTAAGGATTCAGCCATTGCCTCAGATATGTGTGCGTTGGTTTTGCCCACATGACGAGAGTAGAGCGTGGTGTCATCAGTAAATATTCCTATCTCAGTCGCAATGACATCAGGGAGGTAATTTATGAAAATCAGGAACAATAGAGGTCCAAGGATGGATCCCTGGGGTACACCAGCATTTATGCCATGTTGCTTAGAAGAACAGCCATCAAGGACAACCTGGATCTTTCGTTTTGTTAGGAAGGATTTAATTATATCAAATATTTGTCCAGTAATACCATATGAGTGAAGTTTTATGAGAAACCCTTCATGCCAGACCTTGTCAAAGGCCGTGTATATACTGAGCGCTACTGCCCTAGCTTCACCTGCCTTGTCCAGTGTATGGTATATGCGTTCAGAGATGACCGTTAGGATATCTGCAATAGATCGTGCTTGTCTCAAATCCGTATTGATGATCAGAAAGAAGTTTAGCATTAACTAGGTGCCGGACTATCGCTAGATTGATTAATGATTCAAAGATTTTAGCAAAGATCGGGAGTAGACTGATTGGGCGGTAGTTAAGAGAATCAGTTCTATCTCCAGAATTTTTGAAGACTGGTATCACAGAGGCAATTTTCCAACTATCAGGGAAACAAGATTCAGTAAGGCATTTGTTGTATAGTATGGAGAGGACAGGGGCCAGCTCAGCAGAGCATTTCTTTATTACTATTACTGGTATAAGATCAGGCCCACAGGCTTGTGAGGTGTCAAGGTTTTTTATGATGTCTCTGACTTGAGATGGGATGATGACCAGGTTCTCAAGTGTGGCTTCGGTCCGCAATGGGTATTTAGGAAGAGGGTGGTTTGCTGAGTTCAGAGTGGAGTTTAAGGCGAAACGCTGGGCAAGTAGTTCAACCTTATCAGTTGCTGTGCAAACAACATCGTTGTGATTTGATAGCGGGGGAATTGTCGATTGTCCATCACACTATTGTATATTTTCCAAAAATCACGAGTACCTAGTTTCTGTGACTGAATGCGTTTTTTAGTTATCTCTGTATACCTTCTCTTTGCTTCATCTATCACTACTTTGCAATCATTTCTTGCCTCTACAAACTTTTGTCCGTTCGCAGTTGACTTATGGCGGCCGAATTTTTGGAATGCCTTCTGTCTCTCAGCAATATCAGCTGCACATTCTGAGGTGAACCATTGAGGAGAGTGGGGGTTTGCTGAAGAATTTTCGCGTGGGGACATAAGCATCAATGCCTGCTTTGATCCATTCGGTTAGCTTATTTGCACACTGATCAGCAGGGAGTGAGAAGGTTACACCCCATGGGGCGTCGCTGATGTGATCCCTTAGGAATTCAAAATCAGCCTGCTCATATTTTCCTGTCGTTTTAAGCAATGGCTCTTCAGCTTTTGGACGAGTTTTTAAGGTGATAAGTATCATTACCACAAAGTGATCAGTTTCCGAGCAGGCTATGGACATTCGCCACACAAGCCTCAGGTAGTGAGGTCAAGAACAGGTCGTGAGCTGAGGAGAAATTAAAAGTAGAGTTCCCAGTTGAATCAGGAATGCTGGAAAATTCCAACCAGTCACAGTGGTGTGCATATATCCCTATTTATATAAAAAAATAATGAAAAAAAAAAATAACTGAAAATAATAAATTCAAAAATGAATGAAAAATGTATGAAAAAAAAATGAATGAAAAAATGAATGAAAACAATTATGAACATTTAATGAAAAAACTGAATGAATGAAAACTGAATAAAAATTAATGAATGAATGAAAAATTAATGAAAAATAAATGAAAATAATTTGAACAATAAATGAATGGAAACTGAATGAAAATCAATTCAAAAAATGAATGAAAAAAATCAATGCAAATTGAAGGAAAAAAATGAAGGAAAATGAATTAAAAATAATGAATGAAAACGATGAATGAAAATGAATAGAACAAATGAATGAAAAATGAATGAAAAAAAGAATTAAAAAATGAATGAAAAAAATTGAATGAAAAATGAATGAAAAAGAAAAATAGAAAAAATTGAATGAAAAACTGAATGAAATACTGAATGAAAATCAGTGCATGAAAAAATAAATAAAAAATGAAAAACTATGAAAAATTGAAATAAAACTGAATTAAAAAACTGAATTAAAAATTTGATGAAAAAAAAATGAAAAAGTAAATGAAAAAAAATTGAATGGAAAATATTGACTCCTTCCCAAATTTCCGACTCTGAATCTGACTTTTTCTCATTACAGATACTTGTTAAGAAGAGGTGATGTCGTGATTGACCAACCCTTGCCTCACTGCAGACTCTTTTTCAGAAGAGGTGCGGTCGATGATTAAGCAACCCTTGCCTCAATACACACTCTTATTCAAAAAAGGTATTGACGGCGATTGAGCTACCTTTGCCTCACTACGTCTCTTGCTAAGAACAAGTGCGGCTGAGGATTGACCAACCCTTTCCTCACTACACACTCTTATTCAGAAGAAGTGTGTCTGGAGCAATCCTTAACTCACTACACACACTTGCTCAAAAGAGGTGCAGATAGAGATTGAGAAACCCTTGCTTCACTACACATTTTTGTTCAGAATAGGTGCAACCGCAGATTGAGCAACCTTTGACTCACTATGCACTCTTGTTCAGAAGAGATGCAGCCAGGATTGAGCAACCCTTGCCTCACTACACACTCGTGTTCTGAAGATGTGCGGCTATAGATTGAGCAACCCATGCCTCACTTAAAACTCATGTTCAGAAGAGGTGCGGATGAAGATTGAGCACCTCTTGCTTCACTACAAACTCATGTTTAGAACAGGTTTGGTTGGGCATTTTCGAAGAATAACTCAGCAGTTTTCTGAATTACTACATATTTAAATTGTTTTTTGTTTCAAAATTAGTACATAATTACATTGGAGACTGCAGAAAAACGTACCCCCTTCCCTGACAGAACCTGGCCCAGTTGACACTCAAAGAATAAATTTTTTTTTTCTAAATTTGAGATATAAATTCATTTCAGACAACACTGATCAAGAAAATATAAAGTTTATGGGGGTTTGCTCAGTAGTCTGGAACCGTTAGCTGGACATACACACACACATTCAACTTCCCTTTACATAATAGACTAGCAGGGCTATTCGACGTTGCTCGGGTCATAAAAAAACAAAATAGAAGAGATTGAATAGTGTGACATATTTCTATTAAGATTTCTCTCTCTCTACTTCTCTCAATCCGTCTCTTTGTCTTTCTCTATTTCCCCCTCCCCAAATGTAATACTGTAATCTTACATTTATTGCTCCCAAACAATGCCAGGTAGAACGAATGGTCTCAGACAATCCTGAGTTACCTCCTCCTCTCACAATTATTGTAATAGAAATGATGTTGATTATGACAATAGTCCGAAGACCAAATATAATACTGTAATTTTATGTTTATTGCTTCCGAACAATGCCCAATAGAACAAAATACAATAAAATTCATTCTCACGGACAATTCTGAGGTTCTTGCCGCCCCCTTCTCTCAAAATAATTTGAATAGTAATGATGTTGATAATGAGAATAATCCGAAGACCAAATGCAATACTGTAATCTTACATTTATTACTCCCAGACAACGCCAAGTAGAACAAGTGGGCCTGGTCAATTCCTAGTTTCTCTTTCTCCCCCTTTCACAATAATAGTAATAGAAATGATGAAATTGCAGTAATGTGCTCATCTAAGTACATTGCATTATCTGTTATTATATATATCGGTGATACCATGAAACTGCAGTAACATGCTAAGCTATGTACATTGCAGTTTCATTTATTATATATATCGGTGATACTATGAAACTGCAGTAATGTGCTAAGCTATGTACATTGCATTATCATTTATTATATACAAGCAAAACCTACCCGCCCAGGGCAGCAATTAATTAGGAGAAGAGCCTATAGTTAAAAGAATTCCACAATTTTAACAACAAACTTTGGTAAATTTGTAGATTAACACCTTCAGCTAAATTACAACCCCCTCTTAAGTAAATGAGATTCTACTTCTTAGGGTCATTCTAACTTATTAGGGCAGTTAAGTAATATATCTTTTAACACTAACCCTAAGGTCATAAAACCACACGTAATTGGCTATAAAAGTGCCCCCGCCCCCCAAAAAATAACGCACAGAATACATTTCTAATAGAAAAAAAAATGGTTAACTGCTATAAAACCTTAGAATGGCCCGGAAATGGAGGATTATTTTGCTTAAATTTATATGTGAAACTGATCCCCCACTTTAAATTCTAAACTAATTCTGTTGTTTTCTCTTTCCATCAGGTTTATCAGGGTATTCATACGTAATGTTAATCTACAATAATACCCAAACATTTAACATTTCTATTTCTACCTTAAATATAAGCTATTTAATTAGTTAGATAATTTTAAAGTTATTTATTTAATTTTCACGGGAAAGTTAAACACAACTAAAATCAATTGCTTGAAATTAAAATGGAAAAAAGGAACATGCAGTTAAAAAATTATAAGATTAAATAAAATAAAATATGGGTAAATTTGCAGATTAACACCTTCCGTTAATCCCCTCCCCCTACAAAAAAATGAGATTCTGCTTTTTTGGGCGATTACGTGTGAACATCGTGAACATCGTGAAAAACGGAAAGAAGGAAACACAACTGATTTAAAATTTAGAGTGGGGGATCAGTTTAATATATATTGAACGTAATATGTTCCCCAATTTCCGAGACATTCAATCTTTTTAAAGAAGTTAACCAAATTTTTACCACTAACCCTAAGTCCGAGTTGCAAGGTTAGAAAAACACACGTAATCGCCTAAAAAAGTAGACCCCTCCCCTAAAAAAAACAACTAAAAATACGCAGTGGATTAGCTCCTATAGTAAGAAAAAAATTAGTTAACTTCCCTAAAACTGACCGGGAAATGGGGGCTCATTTTACATTGAATTTATATACAAAACTTTTTCTCTACTTTAAATTATAAAATAATCGTTTGTTTTCTTTTCTTTCGGTCAAGTTTGTCAGGATGTTTACACGTAATCGCCTAAAAAGGTAGAATATAATTTGGGGTGGGTGTGAGGTTGTGCGATTTAGCGGAGGATGTTTTTTTTTTGTAATTTGGACAGATCAGTGCTACTAAACTTTTGTTTCAATCAGTGAATGAGAATAGTGAAAAGTTGTTTGTAAATATTAAACAATTGTTAAGTTTGTTGTTAAACTTTAAAATAACGCATTTCATTAGCTAATTTAAGAAGTTATTTATTTATTTTTCACTAAAAATGTAAAACCTGCAAAACAGGGCGAGAGAGGTGGAGAGAGGAAGCGAGCAAGACAGCCACACTCTCCCATCTCTGCCCTATCTCTTTCATTTATGCTTGGCTCGTAGCGAGCACTGATAGTATAAACTTAACATGTTTTAGTCATTTATCTGATTTATCTATTAAATAATTTTAATTAATTACTGTTAACATTGACAAAACTATTGCATATAGATAGTAACAATAAACCAATGCAATTGCAAATTAATAATATCAAACATTAATTAATTATTAACTGTTTAACAAATAGTTATAAAAATTAGGCATCCAAATGGTTCTCTCTTAATTGTTCATCTGTCATATATATAGAGAATGTGAAAATATTAGGGTGTATTAATGATTTAAATAATAGTAACTCGGTAATATAGAAGTGATAAATGAAAAAATTTTTTTGCATTTAGTCATTTAGATATCGGTGATACTAATGAACTGATGTAATGTGCTAGGCTATGTACATTGCATTATCATTTATTATGTATGTGGGTGATACCATGAAACTGCAGTGATGTGTTAAGCTATGTACATTGCATTATCATATTTATTTGTGATACCATTAAACTGCAGTAATGTGCTAAGCATTGTATATTGCATTATAATTTATTATATATGTTGGTGATACCATGAAACTGTCGTAATATGCAAAGCTATCATTTATTATATTTATTGGTGATACCATGAAACTGCAGTAGTTTTCTAAACTATGTATATTTCATTATCATTTCTTGTATACAATATTATAAAATAAGAGAGGTAGACTTTTTTGTCAGCCAGCCTAGTAACCCCTTCCCTCCCTATTGGGCTCTTGAAATTCTTGTTTTTTAAAGCTAGCCTGTTTGGAGTCCAGTGGATTGAATGCTGATGGTTGGGTCTTTTCCAGGCTTGGTTTGTCTTGAAATGATTCTACCTTTGTCTCCCTTTTTATTATTATTCCTTCTACAAATCCACGCAACAAACACCTTACTATTTCCTATAGTAATATCAGAGATCTCAGGTCAAACTTTTCTGATGTTCAGACCTTTCTCTTGGGAAAATCCTCACATCCTTGCTCTTTGTGATGCTTCTATTGATAGCAACGATCTACATGTGGATGGTTATTTACCTCTTGTCCGCTTAGACTCTTCCACGCATTTGCATGGTCTTACTGTTTTTCTTCGCAAGGATCTCCCCATTGCACATGTCCCCAGCCTTGAATATCATGAGTGTCTTTGCTACACTCCACTTCCTATTTGTTCTTTTTGTACTTTTCCTCTTCTGACAATGACTGCTCTGTTGTTGATGCTATATTCAGCAGTATTGATGATGCATTGAAAATTCATCTGTCAAGCTCCATCTTTGTTTTTGGTGACTTCAGTGCTTATCATTCTGACTGTCTACCACACTCTAACTGCACAGATCTAGCTGGTGAAATCTGTCTTAATTTTTCTATGTCTCATGACTTGTCTCAAATTGTCACCTTCCCCATGCGTTTTCCTGATAATGATATTCATCAACCATCCTTACTTGATCTTTTTCTCACTTCTGTTCCTGACTCATGTTCTATTTCTTCTTCTCCTCCATTGGGTGCTTCTGATCATGCTGTTGTTGATGTTGAGGTTGATTTTTCGGTGAAGTAATTTCTTGATCGTCCCTTGCATAGGAAGACGTTTAACTACAGGAAGGCTGATTGGGATGGGCTTCGCAGCTTCCTACGTGTCGTTCCATGGGGTCCTATCTTTAGTATGTCTCTGAATGATGCTGCTAGAGAGGTTACTGACTGGCTTTTTGTTGGAATTAACACCTTCATTCCTCATCGTAAGTTTCAAACAAAACCTAATTCTCCTCCATGATTTTCATGTGTTTGTGCTTCTGCTATTGCCCACCATAACCATTACTTTAATCAGTCTCGACGGGATGGTTCTGAGACTTCTAGACAATCTTACAGAAGAGCTAGCAATGCTTGCAAGAGAGCAATCTCTGAGGCTAAGTCTAGCTATTCTCAAAGGATTCGTGATTCTATCTCATCTCAATGAATTGGTTTTCGTGCTTTTTGGAGAATTTACAATGGTGTTATTAATAGTGGCAAGTCTGCTATCCCTCCTCTTTTTAATGGTCTTCAGGTTATTTTATCTTCTAAGGTAAAGGCTGATCTCTTTGCTCGTCTTTTTGCTGAAAATTCTTCTCTTGAATGACTCTTGTGCTGTTCTTCCTGATTTTCCTTTGAAAACTGATCACTCTATTGACTCTATCATTATCACCCGAAGATAGTTGCTAGGGTTCTTTCTGATCTTGACCAGGCCAAGGCTTCCGGTCCTGATTCAATTCCTGTTGTCGATCTCAAGCATTGTGCTCCTGAACTTTCTTCTATCCTCTCTAAATTATTCAATGTGTTTGTTTCAGTCCTGTTTCCCTTGTTGTAAAGAGTCCTCGGTTGTGCCTATCTTTAAAAATGCTGGTGGTAAAGAGTCCTCAGTGATCGGTCTGACCCAACTAAGTATCGTCCTGTTACTCTCCTCTCTGTTATTAGCAAAGTTTTTGAAAAGTTGGTCATTTTCTGGAAAGTTTGTGCCTCTTCAGTGATGTTCAGTATGGCTTTCATGGTTTTCGTTAAAACTGCTGATCTTTTGACTGTTGTAACTGAGCAGATCTGTCGGTTTATGGATAATTAAGAGAAGGTAGAACATTTCAAAGGCGTTCGACAGAATGTGGTATCCTGATCTCCTACACAAACTTCAGGGTTATGGTATTGGTGGTGAGGTTCTTGACATTATTAGGTCTTTTCTTTCTGATCGAAACTTGCGAGTAACTTTGGACGGTATCTCTTTATTCTCTTTTCCTATCAATGCTGGTGTTTTTCAGGCCTCTATTCTAGGCCCAACATTGTTTCTTTATATAAATGATCTCCCAGAGAGTATTATTCAGAGAATTAACATCTATGCTGATGATACCACTCTCTATTCTGGTGTTGCTTCTCGCCCATCTCCCTCAGATTAGTCGAAATATGCAGCTGATCTAGAAGTTGACCAGGGTTTAGTTGTGGATTAGGGTATGAAATGGCTTGTTTCATTTAATCCAGTTAAGACTCAGCTTGTGTCTTTCAATCGTAGGTGTGTCCCTTTTCTTCCTGAGATTCTCATGGATGGCTCTACTCTTGAGGAGAAATCTACTCTGAAACTTCTTGGTCTTTCTCTCTCATCAAATCTTTCTTGGAGTTCATACATTAGATCCATTGCTCTTTCTGTTTCTCGTAAAGTCAGTTCTTTTGGCTATTCTCTATCTCTACAAATCTACTATCAGACCATGTATGGAGTACTGTTGTCATATTTGGGCTGGTGAATCTCATTTGAGGGTTCTTGATTATGTGCAGTTTTTCTTTATTCTTTATAAAGTAAAAACTACTTGATTAATTTACGTGCTTTTTGGTATAGGATATATTCAGCCCGTGACAGGTACGCACATCAAACAGATATTCCTCAGTTTGTTTTATTTAAAGTATCCGCTAAACTGTAAAAGCACATTAAATTTTATAAGGATTTGTATAGTTGCCCCCTCCCCCTTAGACCGTTTTTTATGTTAGCGATAACTGTGACTTACGAGATTTTAAAATAAAATTTAAATAATAAAATATTTTTAAAATTAAAATTCTTGTTTTTTTTAATTCATTTTTTTTATTAATTTTTAATTTTTTATTACATTTACGTTCATAACATTTTTTAACCTAACATATCTTTCTTTAACACCTAATTTAGATGAAACTAATTTAACCCTTCAAAACAAATAACACTTCAGATAAAAATAGCCGTTAACAAAAACTGGCTCACGGAATTTTAAAAAAATATTTTAAATCTTAATTTTTAAAACTTTATCCCCGTTTTTTTTTACTTTATTAAACTTTTTAATCTCGCATATCTATCTCTAACACATAATTTAGACGATACTAATTTAACACTTCAAAGCAAATAATGTTTCCAATCGTGGCTTATACGAGACCCTCCATTTTCTCTACCAAGTGACAACATAAGCTGAAGATATCCGGGAGGTTAACACCTTCTGAGCTTGAAACCAATGGTACTGATGTTGTACTCATTTTCTCAACTGAATAATATATATATATATATATATATATATATATATATATATATATATATATATAATATAAAAAAAAGTCAAAGCCCTCTGTTCAATCTAGAGAGACTATGGACACCCCTGTAAGGGGCTGGCTGCGTGTGTAATTGTGAAGCAAGGGTTGCGCAATTCCTAACAGCACTTCTTCTGAGTCAGCACTGCTTGATTCCAATGGCAAGCAATTCAAGACGACTGGAAACAATGCCGAGATAAGCAGAGATCACATACAGCACCTGGTATTCCCAAATGTGTGATGTCCCCAATCAAAGGGACATAACTCTATGAGTTATCTACCTTTAGGTATGTGCGCTCTTCAATAAATATATGTTTGGACGGCAGTCTATCTGCGACCAAGCTGTTGTTAACACGTTACCTTCTGAGTTGTTGTTCTTTCATATTGTTTGATACCCGCGAGACGGGAAGCCCAGACATTATACTGGCGACGAGAATTTCGTGACGAGCTCACGTTACATTTCGGAATTTAATACAAAAATAAATCTTTTTTTTTTTCCGGAATTAATACAAAAAAAAAAAAAAAAAAAAATGGCCAGCGTTGGATTACCAGTTTTTCCAAGTTTCAGCGTACATGCGAACCAAAACACGACTACCGTTCGCTGGAAAAAATGGATAGACAGGTTAGAAAATTTATTTATTGCTATGGACATTTGCGACGACAAAAAGAAGAAAGCAACACTTCTTCACTACGCAGGAGACGAAATCTTTGATATCTTCCATGACTTCACGGACCAGCAAAAGGGCATAGGTGCAACAAACATTTTGGACGACGGCTCTATAGTTTCGGGAGAGTATGAAACTGTGAAGAAATCGATAACGGATCATTTCACGCCGCAGAAAAACACGTCATATGAACTTTTCAAATTTAGACGGGCTATGCAAAACATGGACGAAAGTCTAGATCAGTACCATGCCCGACTACGGACTCTAGCCACCACGTGCGAGTTTGAAGATAAAGACAGAGAGATCCTAGCCCAAATTTTGCAGGGGTGCACATCCTCTAAAGTCAGAAGGAAGGCGCTAAGAGACAACTCTACGCTGAAACAAGTCCTGGACGAAGCTAGGGCAATAGAACTTGCTGATACGTGTGCTGCAGACATGGAACGAAATGAACTGCAAGCTATTTACAGCAACGAGAACCGCACGCGTCTCACACGTAGAAATAATGAAAATTTCAACGTCAACGACAGTAAAGACATTTGTTGTGGACACTCACGGCAAAATAGTCGCCATGACACCTCGAACAACAGATCACGAGGTGGACAAAAAAAAGATGGCGGACAGCGCGGCAAAATAGTCGCCATGACACCTAGAAGAACAGACCACGAGGTGGACAAAAAAAAAGATGGCGGACAGCAAACATGTCACTATTGTGGATATTCTGCTACACACCCGACTTGTCCAGCCCGAGGAAAAGAATGCATGAATTGTCACAAAAAAAACCACTTTGCAAGAGCATGTAAAGCAAAGCCGGTAAGAGTAATTCGTTTCACCAATCCTCCTCCGATATCTCCCTATACGTCCAGTGACGAATCTATTTACTCGGTAAAATCTACACGTCCAACTAAGACACCAGGAGTCACCGCCCTTGTCAATAATCCAACTAAGACACCAGGAGTCACCGCCCTTGTCAATAATGTGAATAAGACACCAAAAGTTACCGCCCTTGTGAATAATTCCCCTGTAATGTTTGTGGTAGACACGGGAGCTAGCGTAAACATAATTGCTGGACACGTATATGATGATTTAAAACACAAACCACGTATAAACAAAACAACGACCCGGATATTTGCATACAGGTCAAAACATGCCATACCCATCCGAGGATTTATCAATGCGTGCATAAAATTTCGGGATAAATCCTGTAAGGCTAAAATATTTGTGGTCGACAGCGAAAATACTTCAGTTGGACTGCAGAACCTCTTGAGCAGTAATTCTGCTGAAGCATTGGGAATGATAACGTTTAACTTCACGTTCCATGTGACGGTCCCAATTCAAGACGAGTTCCATGCACTGTTTGATGGAAAGATGGGAAAAATTTCTGGAGTTACCATTAAGCTCCACATTGACTCATCGGTTTTCCCCGTAACTCAGCGACACCGCAGGATACCCTTCCATGTGAGAAAAGATGTGAAGACAGAACTCAAACGTCTCATGGAAACGGATGTGATTGAGGAAGTCACGGGACCTACCCCATGGGTTAGCCCGATTGTCGTAGTTCCCAAGAAAAATGGTAGCGTACGAATTTGCGTCGATATGAGAAAGGCAAATGAAGCCATTCAACGGATTAAACATCCAATGCCAACCGTAGACGACCTAATAGCGGACTTAAATGGGTGTACAGTTTTCAGCAAACTAGACCTCTCTAATGCGTATCATCAATTAGAACTGGAAGAGCCCAGCAGATATATAACGACATTTGCCACGCATGAAGGTTTATTTCGTTACAAGCGACTAAGTTTTGGTGTGAATGCATCCTCAGAACTATTTCAAAAAGCTATATCAGACCTCCTCGGAGACATCCCTGGAGTGAAAAACTTATCAGATGATATAATAATATATGCACGTGACCAGTCATCTCATGACATCAGCTTGAGGAACACCCTGAAACGTCTACAAGAAGTAGGAGCCAAGCTGAACAAAGAAAAATGCCTTTTTTCTGTACGGAAACTGACTTTCTTCGGACACATTTTCAGTGAGAATGGAGTGTCCCCTGACCCAGAGAAAATCTCGGCTATTACAAAATGCAAGTCTCCAGGGAACATCAGTGAAGTCAGATCATTCTTGGGCATGACACAGTATGTGGCTCGATTTATTCCACATTATGCCACTATTAGTGAACCACTGAGACGGCTCACAAAAAAAGATACAAACTGGAGATGGACAGAGGAAGAAGAAGCAGCTGCAAACAAGTTAAAGGAAGCGTTGACTGGAGCTGAGGTGATGGCGTATTTTGACCCGAAGAAAGACACCGACATACTGGTAGATGCAAGCCCAGTTGGATTAGGTGCAGTTCTGACACAAGATGGGAGGGTGCTATGTTATGCCAGTCGTGCCCTCACAGATGTAGAACAACGATACTCTCAAACTGAGAGAGAAATGTTAGCCGTGGTATATGCAGCTGAGCATTATCATCTCTACTTATATGGAGCGAGATTCGAAATCACCACCGACCATCGACCTCTTCTAGGAATTGTGAAAAGTCTCAAACCGACAACAACGAGAATGGAACGCTGGCGTCGTCGTCTCATGCCCTACCAGTACAACCTGGTATACCGTCCCGGGAAAGATGACAAAAACCCTGCGGACTATCTGAGTCGTCACCCACAACACATACCATCTAAAGACAATGTAGCAGAAGCCTACATAAGATATATAGCTAAGAATATCATACCAAAATCTTTAACTCTTGAGGAAGTCAAACAAGCCACAGAACAGGACCCCCAGTTACAAAAAGTCAAGGGTGCGGTTAAAGATGGACGATGGAATGACCCCCAGCTGTCAAGTTTTTCCCTATTCAAGGACGAAATTTCAACACACAATGGTCTCGTCCTTCGAGGAACCCGGCTTGTAATTCCCTCAAAATTGAGGAAGAGATCCGTCGATTTAGCCCATCAATCTCACCAGGGCATGGTCAAAACCAAACAACTGATAAGGGAAAAAGTATGGTTCCCAGGAATCGATAGACTGGTGGAGGAAACAGTACACGGATGCATTCCCTGCCAAGCCTCAGACCCAAGGCACATGAGCCGCGAACCCATACACTCCTCACCACTACCAGTTGCACCATGGACTGAAATCTCAGTCGATTTTGCAGGTCCGTTCCCATCAGGTGACTATGCGTTAGTCATAATCGACGATTACAGCCGATTCCCTGAGGTGGAGGTAATACCCTCAATAGCTGCGGGTACAGTTATTCCCCGTTTAAACATGATCTTTGCTAGACAAGGATATCCAACCATTCTAAAATCTGATAACGGTCCACCATTTCAAGGACAAGACTTTAAAGACTTAGCGGCACAAGCAGGTTTCAAACATAGACGCATTACACCTCTATGGCCGGAGGCAAATGGTGAAGTAGAGCGTTTTATGCGCACCTTAAAAAAATACATTCTTGCAGCCACGGTGGAAGGCCACAACTGGAAGACCCAGTTACCACATTTCCTAAGGCAATATAGAGCCACCCCCCATACCACCACTAAAATATCACCATTTGAAGCTTGTACGGGCCGAAAAATGAACATCGGAATACCAAATGGTATCGAAAGCCCAGTAACAGGGCCGACACATAAAAGCATAAAAGAAAATGACTCCAAAGGAAAAGAGAAGATGAAGGGGTACGCTGATAGAAAGGCAAAAACAACAACTCTCAGCCTGGGTGATATGGTTTTGGTCAGGCAGAAGAGAAAAAACAAACTGTCAACACCATACAATCCTAAACCATATACCATTACAAAAATGAAGGGAAGTATGATAACGGTGCAGAGAGGAAATCACAAAATGACTAGAAACTCTTCTTTGCTAAAACGCATAACACCTAGGAATGAGAACCGTGACTCTGATTCAGACTGGGAAAGTGAGTACAATTCACACACCTCAGAAGACCTGGAAATACCCAAAACACAAATAGCTGACCAGTTACCGAGACGAAATCCATCTCGGGAAAGACTGCCCCCAGCCAGATTCAAAGACTACATAATGTAAAATAAATAAGTAAATAAAAAATAAATAAATAAATAAATAAAATAAGACAAGTTGTCCCACCAAGATGGGGAGGGATGTGATGTCCCCAATCAAAGGGACATAACTCTATGAGTTATCTACCTTTAGGTATGTGCGCTCTTCAATAAATATATGTTTGGACGGCAGTCTATCTGCAACCAAGCAGTTGTTAACACGTTACCTTCTGAGTTGTTGTTCTTTCATATTGTTTGATACCCGCGAGACGGGAAGCCCCGACATTATAAAATGGTCACCCATTTAGTATATATATATATATATATATATATATATATATATATATATATATATATATATATATATTTGCTCAATGTTGATACCTTTACATTAAAGGCATCAACATTGAGCAAATCTTTTTTTTTTGTTTTACTAATGACTCACCACTTATAAGGCCAAAAGCCACTCTGTGACACAATGGACTATGAGGGGTTGACCGAGATATAATGATATGCCAACGATTTATGAGCGATTCCTGTGATAAAACTATATAACTAGAGAATTGTTTATTTAAATTAAAGATGTCAGAGCTTTTTGATCGGCCAGCATACCAATATCAGTAATAGACCTAGATTTTAGCCAGACGAGGTAAACAACCTATTGTTGACGTTTATCTGTCATCGATACATTTGTGATACTCAGAGGGGAGAAAAAAGTAAAAAATGGCTAGTTTAAATCTGCAATTTAGAAAAATAATGGGAAATAAGTATTTTTTTATTTTTAAGTTGAACAGAAAATAGATTGTGTGAACAATAATCTTTTATTGAAATTTGTGGGAAGAATTGATTGGTCCCCCCCTCACCCCCCCCCCCCCTCAGTCAGGTCAAATCGTGATACAAAAACGAGCGTTTTAGGCTTTCAAGAGAGAACCCTAACCAGACGTAGACTCTATGTCTCTCGAGATTAGGTCCCTGAATCCTAGGCTTTGTGCCAACCTTATGTCGCTCGCACAATTGCCTTGGGGAGGAGGAAAACACCAACCTGTACAACTGAGGTCTTGTGTTATAATTGTTATAGACTGAATTATTATCATTCATTTCTAAAAAACAAACAGACTTTATTATACCATATATTGGAGTCGAGTTTTTCTATTAAATCGTATGACCTATTACTTCCAGTCGTTTTTAATCACATCTTCTTTTCTGAATCCATCTATTCTCCTTCAAATCAAAATCAATACAGCGTGAGTGAAGTAATGCTGAACAGTGAACCGCTGAAGATAACATTACCGATATTTTGTGACCAAGCATCTAGGCGTGACCAGCAAGTGGGTTTGCATCCCTGTGTCATTTATGGCCAACGAAGCTTTGTGCTGTTTATGTATGCACCAACATATGGGTGTGCATATGATACAACTGGAACATAAGAGTTAATAAGATTGATGGATTGTTAGTTAAATGATGAAAAATATTATGAGAGGATTTAAATTGATTAATGGAATGAAAAAAGTTTAATGACTTATGGAAAACGGTAGATTGTTGACTCCCTTCTAGTTTTGATATACACAAAAAATAGTTTTGATATACAAAAAAATAGTTTTGATATACACAAAAATAGTTTTGATCTGCAAAAAAATAGTTTTGATATATATAAAAAAATAGTTTTGATCTACAAAAAAATAGTTTTGATATACACAAAAATAGTTTTGATATACGCAAAAAATAGTTTTGATCTACACAAAAAATAGTTTTGATATACACAAAAAAATAGTTTTAATATACATAAAATAGTTTTGATCTACACAAAAATAATTTTGATATATGCAAAAATAGTTTTGATCTACACAAAAATAGTTTTGATATATACAAAAAAATAGTTTTGATCTACAAAAAAATAGTTTTTATATACACAAAAATAGTTTTGATATACGCAAAAAATAGTTTTGATCTACACAAAAATAGTTTTGATATACACAAAAATAGTTTCAATATACATAAAATAGTTTTGATCTACACAAAAATAATTTTGATATATACAAAAATAGTTTTGATATATACAAAAAATAGTTTTTATCTGCACAAAAAATAGTTGTGATCTGCACAAAAAATAGTTTTGATCTGCACAAAAAACATTTTTGATATACACAAAAAATAGTTGTGATCTGCACAAAAAATAGTTTTGATTTGCACAAAAAATAGTTTTGTATATACACAAAAATAATTTTGATATACACAAAAATAGTTTTAATATACACAAAATATAGTTTTGATATACACAAATAATAGTTGTGATCTGCACAAAAAATAGTTTTGATATACACAAAAATAGTTTTTATATACACAAAAAATAGTTTTAATATAAACAAAAATAGTTTTGTATATGCACAAAAATAGTTTCAATATACATAAAAATAGTTTGGATATACACAAATAATAGTTGTGACCTGCACAAAAAATAGTTTTGATCTACACAAAAATAGTTTTGATATAACCAAAATATACTCTGATCTACACAAAAAAATAGTTTTAATATACATAAAAAATAGTTTTGATATACACAAAAATAGTTTTGATATACACAAAAATAGTTTTGATATACACAAAAAATAGTTTTTGATCTACACAAAAAATAGATTTGATATACACAAAAAATAGTTTGTATCTGCACAAAAAATAATTTTGATATACACAAAAATAGTTTAAATATACACAAAAATAATTTTGATATACACAAAAATAGTTTCAATATACATAAAAATAGTTTTGATATACACAAAAATTGTTTCAATATACACAAAAATAGTTTTGATATACACAAAAATAGTTTCAATATACACAAAAATAGATTTGATATACACAAAAATAGTTTCAATATACACAAAAATAGTTTTGATATACACAAAAATAGTTTAGATATACACAAAAATAATTTTGATATACACAAAAATAGTTTTGATCTACACAAAAATAGTTTTGATATACACAAAAAAATATTTTGATATACACAAAAAATAGTTTTGATATACACAAAAATAGTTTTGATATACACAAAAAATAGTTTTTTATCTACACAAAAAAAAGATTTGATATACACAAAAAATAGTTTGTATCTGCACAAAAAATAGTTTTGAATACACAAAAATAGTTTTGATATACACAAAAATAGTTTTGATATACACAAAAATAGTTTAGATATACACAAAAATAGTTTTGATATACACAAAAATAGTTTTGATCTGCACAAAAAATAGTTTTGATCTACACAAAAATAGTTTTAATCTACACAAAGATAGTTTTAATATACACAAAAAATAGTTTTGTTCTACAAAAAAATAGTTTTGATATACACAAAAAAATATTTTGATATACACAAAAATGGTTTTAATATACACAAAAAATAGTTATTATGTACACAACAAATAGTTTTGATATACACAAAAAATAGTTTTGATCTACACAAAAAATACTTTTGCTGTACACAAAAATAGTTTTTATCTGCACAAAAAATAGTTTTGATCTGCACAAAAAATAGTTTTGATCTACACAAAAAATAGTTTTGATATACACAAAAAATAGTTTTGATATACACAAAAAATAGTTTTGATCTACACAAAAAATACTTTTGCTGTACACAAAAAATAGTTTTGATCTACACAAAAAATAGTTTTGATATACACAAAAAATAGTTTTGATATACACAAAAAATAGTTTTTATCTGCACAAAAAATAGTTTTTATCTGCACAAAAAATAGTTTTGATCTAAACAAAAAATAGTTTTGATATACACAAAAAATAGTTTTGATCTACAAAAAATATAATTTTGATCTACACAAAAAATAGTTTTTATCTGCACAAAAAATAGTTTTTATCTGCACAAAAAATAGTTTTGATCTACACAAAAAATAGTTTTGATATACACAAAAAATAGTTTTGATCTACAAAAAATATAATTTTGATTTACACAAAAAATAGTTTTGATCTACAAAAAATATAATTTTTATTTACACAAAAAATAGTTTTGATCTGCACAAAAAATAGTTTAGATATACACAAAAATAGTTTAGATATACACAAAAAAGAGTTTGATATACACAAAAAATAACAGCTTTATTCGACAGCAAGAACAGAGAGGCTGAACAGACAGCAACGAGATAAAACCTCTCACTCCCTATGTCTAACTTTGCTGCAGTGAGAGGGAGATAAATAACCCTGGCAAATGTTGAAGTAAAAAATAGACGAAATCACTTGCAAGTAGTGAAGAGTAAGAGGGGTGCGAGAAAGAAAGCAAAATAGAATCTACTAAACGTAAATACTCCCGTCCTACATGACCAGCTGCTGAATCCCACCCCTTTATTGTAGAGATTCCAAGATACTGTGCCAGTTGACACGGTTAAGATTCGGATAAAAATTGTTGTTTGGGATAAATACAATTTAGGCGCGCAGCGTGAATATAATTGTATTGGCGCGTGAAAGATAAAAAATAACGCCCACGCAAATTCCGGTGTGGCCTTATATATTAAATCAACTCAAAACGAGCGGACGTAGTAGAGAGCACACCACGTGATATTTCTGTCCAATGGGATTTCTCCAAAGACATTTTTCTAAACTTTTCTCCTTAAGCTCGCTGGAGCCTATCCAAATAGTATTTAAGCACACACAAACATCAAACCCTCTCTCTCAACTGACTCTTCATTCGGAGGTTACACGCGTCTTACTATCACTCTTCCATTTCACCTTTCGCGCGCTTCATACAATTTCACAGGCGAACATTACCTATTGCCTCTCTTAACATTTTATAACACATGAGCATTTCAACAAAACAAAAGACATTCTCCTTTTTACTTACCCTGAAACTAAAGAAAGGACTTCTGAACTCATTACAAAAGGAAATATGTTATATTTGTTAATGGTTTATTTCAATGAATAAACTTCCGTTGGTTTTGCATGTAAGTCTTCTTATTATTATTTTTATTTGTGGAGGAAGTTATCACCAAAAAAGGCATGACGACCACCACAATACCAAAAGATTTTCTACTCTATAGCTTCTTTTCTCAGACCTTTGGAAGTCCCTCCCTGCTCACTGCTTCCCTTATAGTACCAACATGTGGAAATTTAAATGTAATGTGAACAAATATCTTGCTGCCCAACTTCCCACCCAGGTTGCCCCTCATAAATCGGCCCCCTCCGTAGTCATAGTAGCCCTTTACGTTTCAGTGGCAATATGCCTTGTTTCGGGGGAATTAAAAAAATATATATAAAACAACCACAGACCTACTCCGCAGACAGAAATCGATTAAGAAGTGGGAAAATTAGAAATAGTTCGTGTACTCTCAATGATGGCAAAATGATTACATCAGCTAACTATTTAGATCTGTCACAGTTTAATTGTTTTAAAACGAGAAAAAAAGAATCAACTTTATCAAAAGGAAAACAAGGGGAGTAACTCTTGATGACAAGTTATTCTTCTGTGAGGAAGAACAAGATTCGATCAGTGCAGATGGCGCCGAATCTGATTACTTAATGTCCGCGTTTATTGCACTGAATATATTAATTTCTCTAAGGATTCAGGCTACAATCTCTTGTAAGTTCAATGTATTTTCCATGGAATCAACGTTATCATTGATGTATTAACATACATAACGCAATAATAATTATTGAAAGAAAAACATTGTGTAACTGTTAGTGCCCGTGACAAGCTCGTGTTTTTGTTTTTATTGTGAGTGAAAAAATGTTTATTGTTGCGAATTCAATAATAAAAACAAAAATAATGAACGGTAAGACGTTTTCATACACAATCACCATATTTTCTTTTAAACTTTAAATTTGTAATACTGTTTTATTTTATTGTTTGGCATATCAAATAATTTGACAACGCAAAGTGTTTGATGTTTTTGTTAGCTGTGCCTTTTTATTATCAATCATTTTGACTGTTACACACATTACCCCTTTCTTTCCTTTGTCTCTGTTTTTTGTTCATGGTGAAATTGAGCTTTAACAGCCTTAAACGTTTAATAATCCCGAAGAAAATGGCCGACAACATAGAAACAAACATGTCTTTATTTACGTAAACGTCCAGAATAGTTAACAGTCGAGAACTCATGAAAATAAAAACAACAAATAATACCGAGCAAACGTTGTAGAATTAAATTCTCTACCGACCGGTATACTGTTAACGTGTGGAAACTAATATATTTTATTTCGTAATTTTATTTTGATTTTCGTGTGTCTTATCCGATCGACACACAAAAAAAACAATATGGCGGTTGAGATGAGTGTTTAACTCCATGCTGAAAAAAATAATCCCCCTACCACTAACCCTAAGTCCGAGTGCTCCCCAAACAAAACCCCTCGTAAATCGCCTAAGTTTAGCAAAGTTAAGCGACCATCTCGGCAGCCATTGTTTTTCGTGTGTTTTGTGTTTGAAATTTTTTTTTTAATCGGTGCTTCTTCATTGTTACACCCACATGAAATATTGCACGTATGAATAATTTAACATGATAATTTTATGAAATACTTACTTCCTATTGAAAAATATTAGTGTACACCAAAATTTATGGAAAATTATCCAGTTTAATAAAAATAAAAAGGGGTATCTTTCAGAATGATCAGTACATTGAAAACGCTCAAAAAAACAAATATACAACAAATAAAAGTAACTGTCGTCGATAAAAGTTAATTTAAAACTGACCTGTGATATTTGTTTGTATTTTTAAACCGTTCCAACTGCTATTTAGTAGAAATCAATAGTTTTATCACGCGAACTTGCAAAAAAAAAAAAAAATGGCGCTTGCTCGTAAGACGCCATATTGTCTAAAAAAAACGAGTAAAAAATGAACAAGAAATTTTTTTTACATCTAATAAAACCCCATTTATAGTACGTAAAAATACAAACAAATATCATAGGTAAGTAGACAAATATCTCTTCTCGACGTAGGTTAAACTCACTCATTGCATATTTATTTTTATAACCCCGTTCTCGTTAGTTTTTTGGACCCCGTCCGCGACTGTACTGATCATTCTGAAAAATACCCATAAAAAGGAATTACTTAGTAATATTAGCGTGTTTTTTTTTTCTGGTTTGACGCCATTTTAAATCTCTATTTATATTAAGGGGAGTTAATCAGTGACGAAATTCATAATGGCGGCGAAATTCCGGCTACGGATAAAAGTAGAATTTTGTAAATAAAAACTACTGGATTAATTTCCGAAATTTTTGGTGAACGGTATATTTTCCATCACAAGTTAGTACTTCATAAAGGTTTCTTATTTTCTTTTTAACAGCAATATTTCATATGGCTGTAACCATGGAGAAGCACAAAAAAATCTTACGCATTCCACACGTTAACAGTATACGAGTTGGTAGAGAATTTAAGTTGCTTCTACAAAATTTTAACCGAAATAAACCTGAAACTTAGGTTAGGTTAAAAAAAAAACAGTTCAAATTCTGTAGAAGTACCCGATTTAATTCTATTGCGTTTGCTATAAATTATTTGTTGTTTATATTTTTGTTTACGAGTTCTTGACTGTTAACTATTCTGTACTTTACTCCTTTATTTTTCGTATTGCTACCTGGACTTAGGGTTAGTGGTAAGATTAAGGACGACATGTGTTTTCGCTGACATTTTTTATACTAAAGTTTGATCAGGAACATTAACTGTACAATAGGATTATTCATTAATATGACGGATTAAAATCTTGTTTTGAATTTGATTTAAACAAGATTAAAACTTAATATAACTTAAAAATCATAAAAAAAACACTTTCCCTTCCTTAACACTACCACTAACCCTAAGTTCGGATGGCAGTACAAAAACTAAATTTAAAAAATAAATAAAGACGGAAAAAGTGAGTGCGACATGAGTGACAGGACCGTTAAAAGTCAATTTAACAAATGACTCAATAAGTCCCCGGTTTGATATATAGATGGCACCACTAATAAAAAATCAACTTCATTTTGATAAAGTACTAACCTTCAAATAACACGTGTCAAACTTTGAGCCCAATTGGATTATTAGTTTACAAATTACAGCTATTTAAGTGAAATTACTGCTGCAAATTTTCAAATAAAAAGGAAAAATCTGAATTCATGTGTGAATAAAGTATTGCTTTCTGATGGGAGAAAATACTGTTCAAGCAATTGCTTGATAAGTATTATTCAAACTCTGCTCTGTCGAAAAACATGGTTAAGAGGTGGTATACTGACTTTAAACGTGGTCGTACAGATACAAATGATGCTGAATGCTTAGGTCGCACAAATTTGGCAGTTGTCCCGGCAAACATCAAAAACGTCTACAAACTTGTTTTGGCGATCGTCAATTGAAGTTGCGTGAGATAGCAGAGCAGTTGAAGATATCAGAAGGTGAAGGTGTATTCACCATTTCGCATGGACATTTGTCAATGAGAAAGCTGTTTTCAAAGTGGGTGTCGCATTTGCTCACACTCGATCAAAAACTCATTGACAATTCAGATTGTTGTTTGTAACTGTTTCGACGCAGCAAAAATGTGTTTTTGCTTCAATATGTGATAATGGATGAGCATGGATAAAACCACTTCACTCTAGAGTCAGCTGAGTGGAAAGCCATCCAAAGACGCAAACATCAGCAGGCAAGGTTTTGGCCTCTGTATTTTTGGATGCACAAGGTATTTTGTTCATCGGTTACCTTAGAAATGAAGAACCATCGATAATGAATATATATTGGTGTGTTTGGGGGAAGAAATCACCAAAAAACGACCACAAATGGAGAAGAAAAAAGTGGTCTTTCATCTAGACAATGCCTAAATATTCTTGTTTTATTTGTTTAGTCCGGGACCGTTAAAGCTCAATTTCACCTTTCTTTATTTTTAGTTATTGTCATGTGAAATTATCAATGTCTACTTTTTTCTGAAATTAGTATCCCCCTTTTTTTTCAGGGCTCAATGACGAAATTACGGTAAAAGTTTATTCTCACGGATAAAGGATAACTCAATTCAGTTAGATGCACACACTGGTTCCTTTGTTGTTGCTTTTTGTTTTGAAGATCGGAACACACGTGCTTATATCTATGCACGTGTGTGCAAATTTGGTATCTGTCTGTCTAAATCTGAAACTATATTATTACTTCTATTAACGTACTAGGTGGGAGGTAGTGTAGTATCTTTTCTGCTGTCATGAGACTATCCTCCCAGGGATACCATCTCATTTTTCTAACCGGTTAGTAACTCTCATCCACACAGAAAAAATACATGTCGACATGAGAAATTTCTGGAATCTGACCTCCCCATTTCCATCGGAGAGAATCACTCTCTCCTCAGACTTTCTTAATTCTGTCTCTCAGTTTCTCTGAATCTTTACAGGCTAACCTGTAATCTAAAATGTGCAGTTGCACACTCGCCGCAGAAAGTAATTCTTCATTGATGAAGTTGTCGTCAACGTATATTGACGTGCAACTCTTGATTTCGTGATCTTGGGGTGTTATCGCAGCAATAACAGATTTCATAACAAGCGGCAGCACATTTAGGCCAAAACCTAATAGCGTTAATAATTACTGTTTAAAAGGCCCATAGCACTTTGTCAATGTGAATTTGTAGATATGCATTTCTCAAATCCAGAAGCGACACATCACCCCCTTGTCACCACCACTCTCTAAATCTTTGCGCACACACCTCTAAATTAGCAGTAAACGCATCCACAAAGCCGTTCAATTCCTGATAGTTGAATACCAGTCGGATCTTCTGCACAACCACCATCAAAGGAAGGGAGGGCTAAGTTCTTTCTCAGGATATGGCAATAGCTATCTGTTGCGCTGCCACAGACATGATCAGGCACTCTATACTACTGTACTCTATTTGCCAACTCGCCCATTTTCACAATGCAATCTATGCTTTTTTACTCTGATTGAATATTACACTGAAGTAGGGCTTGTCGATCAAAATGGTGGCACACCTGTTTAGGTTTCCTAGGCACACTTCACCCAATTCAGTCAGGTGCACGCCTTCAAGCTTCTTGATTGCATCAATCCCAAGAAGGAAACCAAATTTCAGCAACCACCCATCCACAATCAGAGCCTCAACATTCACGGACTGAACCTGCTCAACGTTCAACTTGATCTTGCTGGTCTCTAGACATTTCAAGATCCTTCCGTCGGCAGTCAATACTTTCATCTCCTGCCTCCAGCAGCGACACATGGCTTTGTTCACCAGTGTCTGTGAGCATCCCAAACCCAAAAGAGCTGTGCATTTTCGTTCATTTATGAACACTTTTACAGCAAGTAATTTCCATATTTGTTCTTTCTTTTTTTTACTTGTTCAGGAAGAAGGCTTTCGCTGATGTCTTCTCCCCTTGGGCGTTTCCCTGGCACTCTGATGAAATGTGCCGAACTCCATTGCATCGAAAACACTGTTTTTTGTGGCCAAACCTCTGCAATCTAGTTTCTGACCCCGCCGAGCATGCTTGTGTACAATTCCTCGTGATATGGTTAGGCCCAGAGCACTTGTAATGGATGATTTCTCTGCTGCATGGTTTAGCAAGGAGAAGTTCTACGTCTAAACGTGCTTGTCCTACAGATGTGGTGGCTGATACTTGGCACCCTTCGTCAACCATCATAATCTTCCTCACCTGTTGGGTCAGACTCAGAAACTGTTCTGTATTCATCATGTCTATCTTGGACGAGGCTTTGAGAATCTGTCTGACGTATTGTGGCAACCTTGACATGAATGCACATGCCATCCATTGATTGGGCAGCAGTTCTGCCAACCGAGCCGAGCGATGCATTTCAGCCAAAAATTACTGTTTCCTCCAGACGAAGGCGCCGTGTCACAAATTGGTCGAATGTGTTGAACCTATTTGTTGCATATGCAGTCATAAGGGCCTGTTTAATTTGTTCCGCATCTGCTTTATGTTCTTTACTCAGCTGTCTGTACACAGCAAGAGTACCACCTCGTCATAACGGTAGAACGCGCTCGATTTTGTCCATGGTGCAGTGTTCACAAATCAACTTTATCCGTTCCACAATAGGCATATCAGTTGTGGCACCACTGAATTCTTGGATTAGCCGGACATCGAAAGCGATGACATCTATTATAAGAGAAATATATATGCCAAAATAGCTTACTTTGTACACACTGACCTCAACAGGATCATTAAAGCTCGATTTCACCAAACCCACACGGGGAAAACATGACTGCGACTTGAAAACGTGGCCTTTAGAGCGGAGATTAGGCAAGTCGGTGCCACTTCCACTCCTTGATCCAAGCTCAGGCTCATTACGTCACCACAGTTTTTAAGCACACAAAAAAAAATAAAGTTAAAAACTCCTCAAACAATGCATTAAAACATTTTTTATAAAGAAGAAAGCTTAAAATCCATGAGAAAACAAAAGTTAATAAATGAAATAAGTTATAACAGAAAAATATTAATCTGAAAACCACATTTTTTTTTTTTTATTAAAGTCAGTGCCATTTAAAAAAAATAAATTTTTTTTTATATTGTTCCCATTTAAATAAAAATTTTGCAAAAATAGATGAATCTTTAAATACTGATAAAAATTTTTTGTATCTTTGACTTAACAATGAGAAATTATATTTCACCAATCGATGTCAGGTATGTTGACTATTGGAAATATCGCCCTCCCGACTATCGGGTTTGTGAAATAGTAGTTGGTTCGGTCGGGTTGATGGCTTGTCAAAACAGTATTTGTTTTACTAACCTCCAACTTCATCCAAAGTCTGATAACTTTAAAGGCACAAAATATAATACCGGCAATATTGTGACTCAAGCCACTCCAGCCAGCCTAACTAAGCAAAGCCCCCCCCACACACACACACTTTTTGACTCCCCCCACCCCACTTTACAGTCATCAATAATGAAGTTATATATGCATGTGTTTAACCGGCCCCCCCCACTTTTTAGGAGAGCCCCCCCCCCCCACTTTTATAACTGTCCCGCCAGTCCTGCACTATACACTGAAGGCGACTATATTGACATTGCTTGCTACAAGCATGTTCACATCGTCAGCATAAATAGTGTACTGTACAGGAATGCTGGCAGCTGGCCTTTAACTTGCATAGGGATAGTTTGTAGGCAAAAGAGGACAACCTGATGAATGGATCTGGACAGTTTGAAAGCCTTCAAACTTATCTCCTTCATTTCCATCATAGCGATGGGGGATGAATACAAAAGAAAAATCCAGGAGTGAAATTGAGTGTCGTAATAAGACAGCCTCCAGCAACCCATGATCCACCCTATCAAATATTTTGAATTGATCATTTATTCTATGATCCAGCATACTAAATGTTGTCCTAGATAGTCCTACTTTTCACAGCACAAGTCTGTTCAGGGCCATTCAGAACATGCAGGTCAGCCTGCAAATGGATAGTTAAAACCTTGGCTAAAATCTCTAATTCTGTGTTTAACAAAGTTAAGGACCAGAAATTACTAATCTTATCTCCCACCATTTTTGTCTTTTTTGAAGCAACTTCTTCATCACACTCTGGTAAAGTACTGAGAAATAGTCCTGTTCCTATACCAGCAATTATAGATCAGCTGCAACAAAGGGACAAATATGGATGACTGCCTCAAATGCACTTCATAAAGTAGACCGTCAAGGCCAAAAGCCACTCGAGGATAAGGATTAATCGGTGGAATGATTGTCAGTTGAAAGATGAAGACTATTATGAGAGGATTAAAATGATTAATGGAATGAAGTAGGGTGGATTACTTATGGGGATGCTTTATGACAAGTATTTGTTGACATTGAATTTGCAGATGACTAGTTGTAATCTGCAGAGAAGCAGTCCAGTGGTAAAGTATTTCAGGAAACCCTTGGAACAAATCTCTGTTCATGGAAATTCTGCTTTACGTTAGGCACACGGAGAAAAAAAGAAAAAAATTTTTGTTGTGGTAGAAAGATAAGTTCTTGCTGTACATGTCTTCTGAGATGGTTGAGTCTTAACTCTTAAGAAGACTCGTCTACACTTGTAGGCTTTCAAAGAAAGGAGGAACCAGATATTGGAGCTCAGTCAAGCATCTTCCATAAAAATAACGATAGAGTAGAGAAAGACTAGCAACAGCTCTCCTGTGAGAAAAGGTCTGTAAGGAACAGAATAAATGATCCTCCACTAGATTTTGAAATTGATTTTGTACTCTGCCAAGACAAGAAAGTGTGCTTTGAGCGGCACCTCCCCACTACTTCATTTTAGAACCCATCTGACTATTATACAGGTAGAAGATTGCATCAGGAGTCAGGTACTTTCGTGAGCGATGGAATGATCCAACCATTTATCCAACAACCTTAGCAACAGATTGAATATAAGTCTTCCATTTTAAATCTGGAATGAAAATCAGTCTTATGAGCTTATCAACACAAGATGCTTCTTCAAGGAGGAAGCTATTCATTTCAACTGAGGTAAAAAAAGGATCCGAATGTTAATGGTAAAAGGAGAAAAGCTTAGTTTTAGAGGTGTTACAAGTAACAAACCACTTTTGTCCCCATTGCACCAGATCAGAAGAGAGAAAATCAGCAATATCTTGATCACCATTGCTCTTGGAGGTGCTGCCATAGACAGTTGTGCCGTTTGCATAGATGTCAACAAATGATCTCGGAACATGATTTGGAAGATCATTAATAAAGATCAAGTAAAGTATTGGACCCAGAATAGATCCTTGAAGCACGCCGATGTTGATACTGTGATTCAGACTTCTGTCCAACTACTTTTATAGACCTATCAGAGAGAAAAGATTTGATGATTGTGAAGAAATTACCAGATATTCCATAACTAGCAAGTTTGTGAAGCAACACTTTGTGCCAGACCCTATCAAAGGCCTTTGATATCTCGAGAGCTATTGCTCTAGAAGTAAAATGTCCATCAAGAGATTTACTGATCCTATGTGATATTACAATCAGCACATCAGCAGTTGATCTTGCATGACGAAATCCATATTGTTGTAACTAAGTAGGTTGCTTTTGCTGAGGTGACAACTTACTCATGATGCACAGGAGACTGATGGGTCTGCACTGAAATGCAGAAAACTGATCACCAGTATTTTTAAATACTGGTCAAACCAACAAAGTTTTCCAAGGGGATGGAAAGCATTTCTCCTTTAAGCAACAATTAAATAATTTTGTAAGGATAGGAGCAAGTTCGACAATTGTAAATACTGACACAATTCTTTGTTAATCTCTTCCATCTCCATTAAATTGAGAGGTTCTTTGGGAGTCATTAGGCAAGATGGTGGCTTTTTCCGATCATTATCTTCAAGTGTCCATCTTCAACAGATACTTGCTGTATCCTTCTTAGTCTCAGTCATTTCTTTTGACTTCACAATATTCTTCTTCCCTTTCTTATTGTCAGCTTTAGGAGAAGGCGCATCCTCCGTGGGCTGACAAAAGTCAGCTATGGTGGATTAGAAAAATCCTTCTCCAAAAAGAATGTCTTTCAAAAAGCAAGACAAATAAAAAAAAAACTGAAACAATGAAGGCAAAATAATCTGTCTTCTTCAAACATAATAAAAGTTAAAGTTTTTAAGTTCTCTCTAAATTGTCTCAGAAATATCGCTCTCTGACTATTGGGCTTGTGGAAAAGGAGATGGTATGTTTGGATTGGCAGCTTGCAAAAACACTGTTTTCGCAACCACAACTACATAACGTGAATAACGATCATAACAACAATTGTCAGTAATAACAAAAGAACGTAACAGAAGGAAAAGAGTACGAAACGAGCAGAATCCAAAATTCCTGTTTCATGGTGAATATGGCAGGCCTTAAGTAATAATGCAAGACCTGCCACCCTCTCTATTCGGACCACTGCCGTTTTAATTTCTAGGGTGGTATAGACCTCATTTTCATACCGTAACGAAGCCAATACCACAGCCAAATGGTCAGCCATCTTAATGTCCATAATATTAACATAGAAGCAGTACAGGGCAAATGGAAAAAGGCAGCTGACTGTATGCTTTCATCTTCCATTCTCCAATCGATAATAAATCCGGCCTACTTTAACATTCTTACCATTCTCAACCAAAACAATAATGTGCATATGTCATAAAAATATCTTATCAATTCACATTTGTTTTTTTTCCTTCAGTTTTTTGGCATCCTTCTTTTCATGGAATTCACTGGAGTACCTGTAAACTTTTCTGATAGTCCAATTCCTGGACCTGTGATGCCAGTGGAATCAACCTTAATTGGGACTCAGTTTTCTGATAACATGTTCCAGCCTGAACACAATTCTGCGGGTGATGTTCAATATACGGAGACTCATAGTACACTTGCTGATGGCGGCCATCAATTTGGTGTCTCAACATTATGCTTTGATGCATTACAAGAACTCTTATGGATGGGGAATCAAGGGGTAAGTAAGAGACATGTTTCTCATTTGCAATTTTTTCAACAGCTAATTCCATGGCAATTCATCCAGGCTTTTTTAACAACTGGCCTTCGATTTTCTTTACATTTTCATCATAATGAGATACTGAAACAATTACTGGAATTTCAGCTTTAGATACGCATACTAATATTGTTTTCTGTGTATTGGAAAATGATACTTCTTTCCTGGAATGATCACATAAAAAATGCTGATTTGCAACACTACCTTACTGGTGATATTTTAATGAATTTTAATCCAAATGATATAAAAATTTGCATATTTAAAACCAGTGAATTAAAAAAAAAATATTTAAAAGAAAGTATCAAATGTTGGGAAACATTATTTATTGGGACATTGTACAAAATTCAGATTTCAAAAAGAGCACTTATTTTTGTGCTAGGTTCAGGAGCCCCCCCCCCCCCTCCCCCCCAATACTGTGAAGCAATGTAGAAAAAAAGCTAATATGATTATTTTTTTTACCAACTATAAACATACCCTATATAAATGTTAATTTGCATATTTACCATTCTTAATAAAATATGGGTGTTTTTAACATTTCTCAATAAATAAGTACTGAATGATTGAAATAAACTGCTATGTATTAAAAAGATGATTATAGTTTAATAAAATATAAAATTCATTTGTAAAGCAATGTTTTTTTATTAGAGAGATAATGGGGGGGAGGGACTAATTTTCACTTTGTCCATCAATTCTATACTATATATTTTTTATTATACTTGGAATATATTTTTGAATCGTCTCACCTTTACTCATCTTTTAGATATAATCACAAAATTACAATTAGTTGAAATAATTGTAAGTGGAAGATTGAGAGTCCACAGTAAATATTCTCTTGTGAAGCTCTCAATTCACTTGATATCTCAGAAAATTAATGAAAGTAATTTCTGTATTTTCATTCACTAACTTATGTATTTGTATTTACTTAGGATAAATATTTCGTTGGAAACAGCATTCTTGAAAATAGATTCTATGTAAATCAAAATGAATAATTTAACAAGACACTATATTATAATATACTAAAAGGGCTACCCAACATTGTCTTTTTGGCTAAGATCAAAGTGTAGTATCTGTTCCGATGGATACTGCACCCCCATAGACTGGTATTGTCTTGACCTTCGGGGCTTGATTTACGCCGGTCTATGGGTCTGTCCTGTGCAGTTCTAGGAGGTCCACCCTCCCAGGCTTCGCCTCCCCTCTTTGGGGAGGAGTAAGTTTATTGCTTACTGCCTGAGGCACCCCTACCGGGGAATGCCGACGGGGCTGCCCAGGCAATTTTTAAACCCCACTTTCCCGACCCGACCTTGGGTCACATCTTACTTGTGGGAGTAAGATAAAAACTGGCCTTGTGCCTAACTCCTGGAGAGGAGTAAATCAATACCCAACATTGTCTGAAGTCATGAATAACAAAACCGAACAAGTAAAAAATATGTGCATAACATATATGGCTAAAATAAAACATTAATTTAATTGCATTAATGGAAAAAATGGCCTAGCAACAAAACTCTACTGAATTGCAATAGTGTCTACTATAGATGGGCAGTTTTACTGAAAGAACATGTTTTTTCAGGTTTGATTTGTGTACCAGAAACCACACCAAATTTTATTAATTGCTATTACTACCAAACGGCCATATCCAAGGAAACATGGGGAAAAAAGTTGTTTAGATTTTAATAAAATGAAATTTTATTAACATTTGAAGTATTAGTAAGACGATAGATTGAACAAAAATATTATATAAACACTAGAAAAATTCCCTTATGAAGATTAAAAATGCGATATAATGATGCTAAACCTTATGCATAGAATCCTTATTCCAATTTTGATAAAAATCCATTACATGAAATGTCTCAAATTTAAGGGTTTTAAGAAATTGAAATTCATGGAATCTTAATTAGCTATGGATAAAATTCAATGCAAATCTGAAATATTTGAATTTTCAAATGGGAAGCTGTGCTCATATTTTGCCCCCTAAAACCCCTTTAAAAATACTCATAAGAAACTGAAATTTGGTGAATATTTATTAATAATTAACCTATTGTTAAAATTTCATAAAAATCGGAGGTATCTGAATTTTCACAAAGGGCTTCCATCCCCTTTTTACCCCCTTTGCTAAATTAAACTAAATATAGTCCACTTACGACCCCTTTATGTCTAGCAATTTATAATGATCGCTTAATTAGTCTAGGAGTGAATCCTGTACCTACAAATATATAAACATATATACATACCTAACTTTATATAGATAGAAATTAATGACTATATGTTATTGTTATATGATGACAATAGCCAAGCGCGAGTTGTTGCCAAGCTTTGACTCTACTCTAGTTGTCGTCTGATGATGATGATGAAGAAGAAGCCCCCCCCCCCCCCCCCCCCCCCCCCCCCCGCCATGATAGTTCAGAAGTTCTTGGTTCTCCCAGCCAGCCATCTTGAATTATGACCGTACATCTGTTGATCTGGAACAAAAGCTTATCAAAAGACAACAGTAATCAAACTTTGTTCATTTCATTCATCATTTTCAATCCTCTCATAATATGCATCATCATTCAACTGACAATCCATCTCATTAACCTTTATCCTCGAGTGGCTTTTGACCTAAATAAATGGTGACTCATTAGTATTAAAACATAAAAGTGAACCATGGTACCCCAATGTGGCTGGAAAGGGACTATTTTTTCCGACTGTCGAGACATATCTGTCTCAGACAAGATTCAATAGAAAGTGAGAGAGAGGAAACTGAAGTAACCTCACTCCTCTCCCGGTTCTGACATCATTTCCCTACAACTTGATCGCCTACAGTGGATGGCCAGAAGGAAGGGTTGACAGCTTGCGACCCCCTTCCACCCAATTGTAGTAGTTGTGACAAACAGAATCCTCACAATCGGGGGATGAGGAGGAGGGGCTGATCGCCTCCATTATACAACTTTATTAGAATAGGAAATAATAAATCTCAGAAATCTATTTGTTTACATAAAATATTTTCAAATGAAAAAAAAAAGGAAATACATAACATCGTATGATGTAGGAAATGTATTTGTTTTATTAAATTCAAAATTGTAAAAGAAATTTGATATTTCAGTTTGAGAATCAAACTGAAATGTTTAAAAGTACTATTTGTATCAATGTAGCAAACAAAATAGTAGCGAATAAAAATTTAAAAAAAGTAGTTGCCAGTTTTGCATTAATTAAAGTTAAATTTTTACGGGATTCTTTTCATTATAATCATAACAAATATGACATGAATGTTGAAAAAGTATATGCAGCGTTTATTTTTACCTAACAGGACAGGATGTCTTACAAACGTCATACTCAAATGTAATATTTTTTATTTTCATTTCTATTTTTATATTATTTTTTTCTTTTTGTTCATCATCTCTGAATATCAAGTGTAAAAAAAAGAAGAAAAAAAACAGGATGCCTGTTGTAACATCAATCCATAAAATAAAATACAAATTAGAAGCAAAACAACATAAATAAATTTTAACATGTACAATATATACTTTTCTTGAATTAAAATTTTTTAAAAATAAAGTTTAAAATTAAAAGCAAGATACTTAAAATTGAAAAAAGAGTATTTTATGGTTGAAGCCGCCATCTGGGATTCTGACCATTTTTGATGCTTGTGTGTTGATCTATTTTTCATATGTTGTTCACTTGACTAAATACTACAAGAAAATGCTATAAAACAATTTCTTGCAATTTGTCTTTTTTTTTGGGGGGGGATCACTATTTATGAATAATCATGTTAACTCTACTACTGGTTGAAAAATTCAATTCGATAGACCATTTTATGTTGAACTTCCTTAAACTAAGTCATTTAAAAAAATGTTTTTCTTTTTTCTTTATCATCTCTAATTTGATGCTTATTCAATGATAATACAAAGATTTTTTTAAAACAAATTGAATAGCAAACATTTTAGAGGTTGTACATGAAATATATGTCTTGTTTTTCCATACATAAATCTCTCTAGATAATCAAATGAATTGTTTTAAAAAAGGAAGGGTATATTGTCCTAAACACAGTGATACAAATAAGTAGTATTTTATTCCCAAACTCAACAACTTGTTGAATAATGCACATTTTATTTACATAATCACATGACAATATAATACTTTTACTTTTTTTTATCTGAAAATTGGATTCATCTTAACTGAACCACAAATGTATTCTTTAATATTAGCAATAAAAAAATGATTGAATGCTTTAAATTTGATATTTTGTCAGCTTCTTCTTATTCTTTTGTTTCTTCTTGTTCTTCAAAGGGTCACGTTACATCGTATTATGGTCCGGCATTAGAAAAATATACTTCATTTCAAGTACATTCAACAGATGAAATACGTCAAATTCTTACAATTGATAATGGCTGTTTGTTTCTGACAAGAAACAATCTTCGTTGTTCAATAAGACGAGGACACAAACAATTTGATTACAAGTAAGTAATTCGAGCCATATAATTTTACATATTCTTCTAAATTGCTTATCTATTAGTAATGGAGATTTGGTATCTGTCTGTCTAAATCGAAAACTATACTATTATTATCTTTCTATGCTCAATTCCGAGGGGGGATAGTGTAGTATCTGTTCTGTTTTCATGATACCATTCTCCCAGACATTACTATCCTGCTTTAGGTGGAGGGCAGTGTAATATATGTTCGTTTGTCATAAATATGCAGCCAGAGGGTACATATTATTTACTTCTTTGCTATGAGATTAAACACAAGGTCAGGTGTGGTTTTGAGCAGTCAGCGCACTAGGATAAGTGTACTCTGACCTACAAAAAATGTCTGAGCCACCCAGTCGGCATTTCCCTGTAGGGGAGCCTCAGGCGATTAGCAATAAACTAACCCCCTTTTAGAGAGAAGGTAGAGCCTGGAAGAGTGAATCTCCCAGTACTGATCAGAACAACAGTCCGACAGTAACAAAGTCACTGTCAGACTGATTTATATCATAATTCTATTACTAGTGTATATAATAAATTCAATAAATAATTCTTTAAATGTTCTTTTTCTTTTAGATTCTCCCCTTCAGTTATCTTATTTTGACGTTGGAGGATAATTAAATTACTTAAATCGATAGAAAAATTTTAATTGAGTTCAAATTTAAAAAAAAACATGTGTAATAAGTATATATGACCTTGATTATTTTCATTCTCAAGTAGGTGAAGTTACATCACTTGAACCAGAGTTACCTACCTTGGTTGAATCTTTAATATTAAGAAATAATTAAAGTATACTAAAATTGAATGAATGCATAGTGATCATTCAACTTTTTGATTAACAATTTGGTTAACAATTGGACAGCTGAATTTGAGTTATTTTGAATTACTTCAAATACATAAATGGTGAAACTAAACCCAAAATCAACTATTTAAAAAAAAATAGTTGATTTTGGGTTTAGTTTCACGATTTATTTGCATTTCCTATTTTTTTTATATCTGCCTGTATACAGTTATTCAAATTAAGAAAATAGTGTTTTGTTGTAAAGAGTAAGTTATGGCACTGATTGGGATAAAGATAGGAAATATATACCCATAGTTGTGAAATATTTCCTACGTGGTGGATCACTAAGCAACCACCTAGTAATAATTACTTTATGCAATAAATACATAATTTAAAAAAGCTAAAAGATGTTAGCTTAGTAAAAAGAATTATTTAAAGAATGAAAGAATATATTGTTCTGATCATAGTGATACAAATGACCTTGGAAATGAATATGCATAATTTAAGATTTTAAAACAATTATCTCTAAATCGATTGGTGAAAATAGTCAATGCTGTTCAATTGATGAGTTGTAAATCTGTGTCAACTGTTCAGAAAAATAAGAAATGTGACAATGTAGTCTTCATTTTGAATTGATTTTTATTTTCCTTCAAAAAGAAAATAGCTCAATTCAATTTTATGTCCTTTTTTTTTTCTTTTTTCAATAATAGATTAACCCTAACTTACAACAAATAATTGCATTATGGACATTAAATGATTCCTCAAACCTATGGACACACTGTTAAGTAAAAAGAAAACAAGAAAATCTTTTAAAATAAAAAAAAAATTTAGTTGGTAAAATATCCATTAACATTCATCATCAGTGTAGTAATAATTTAGTAATGGGTAAAAGTCCAGAATAGTTACAAATCGAGAACTTGTAAGCAAAAAATAAAAGCAACAAATAATTTATAGCAAACACAGTAGGGTTCAATTTTCTACGGACTCAGTATACATGTGGAAACAGTAAGATTTTTTATTTCAGAATTTTATTTCTATGAAATGTTGTCTCACACGAAAATCAAAATGGCCGCCCAGCTGATCGCTTTACTGGAGGGGGCTCATGTTGAAAAGATAGTAAACAAAAAATGACTTACCTCGCACTAACTAACCTTAAGTTTGAATGGCAAACCCCTCCCCCCAAACAAAAACTATTTTAAAACCACATGTAATCGCCTAAAGTTAAGCAAAGATCTCTGCAGTCATTGTTGTTTTCTTTAAGTTTATATACACTAATATTTTTTGGTTTGTTTCAAAAATAGGGATGCTAGCCAAGCAATGATTTGCACATTGTTGTAATTACTTTAAAGTGAAAGATCCATTTCTCACTTTTATATTCAATGATTTCTTGTAAATTATATTCTGGCAATACTCTTCTGATGAATGTCTACCAGCATGAAACAACTCTTTTTAGATATGTTTAAGCACTGCATTCATTGACATTTATTCAAATACATAATTATTTTTAATTCATGTTGATTTTATTTTCATATTACTATTTCAGATTAAATACTATCGTTAATATTCTTGTATCATTATTTAGGATAGCAATGAAGTATTGAACGTCCGTGTGTGGCATGTATTTGCTGTTGGGTGCCATTTTGACAAAATGAGAAACTGAACACACATGTCCATGTATATATAATTTCATACAGAAAGACCGATGCCATAAAAACAGGCATTATTTTTCACATTGCATCAGCTTTCTTTTTCTGGTGCCGAAACGCAGGATTGAAGCACCGCATCAATATATTTCATTACACGTAGGAGTGTTATTCGCCAACGCAGTGAAGAGACGATGATTACATAATTGTCAAACCGAATTGCAATCTCACTGCCGGTCACGTAGACTGATACAAAATAGTTCACTCATGCAACTTCTACATAAACTCCTGTTTAGGCTTTTAGCCGATAATGCAAGAGAAACTTTATTGAAATTAAAATGGAAAGAACACTAAAATGCAAAAATTAGATCTTATTAGCGTCTTATACATATGGTTTAAATTTCAATAATTTTCTGTAAATTTATAGTCTTTAAGTGCAGGAAATGAATGGAAACCCATGTGTAATTCTGCTCCAAGAACCCCATATTACCATTTCTGTTATTTTTTTTTATTTCTATAATTTAAAAGTAATAAATCTTTATTTAAAAAAAAAAAGTCATCTTTCCTTTTTAATGGAGGTCAAGCATGAACATGGACCCTACAATATTATTATTTGTTCAAAATGAAACTTGAATTAATATGTTTCTAATTTGTCCATTCTTTCACTCTGAAATTGATTTGCTTCTAAATGCCATACTTTTAATTGTTTCCCTTTTAAACATTGTATTTAGTTCTTTCTCATCCTTTTGTTTAGTGATGAATACATGGAAGATATGCAGTGTATGATTATGACCAGTCCAGAATCTGTATTGATGGGTGGTCATCAGACAAAGGTTATTGAACTTGACCTTAACAAGTTACAGCAGATACGCCAGGTAAAAAACATTATAAAATTCTTTCCAACTTATTTGCATCATCATGAAACAAAATGATGATAATGCAAGAAACTTTTTTCAAATTAGACTTTTTTCTTACTGAAAGTCGTGAATGTCTTTAAATGACTTTTTGATATTTCAGTGATATCAATATATTTGAAAGATATAGAAATGAAAAACTAAATTTGAAATATTAGATTAGTCACTCTAATCTAATACTTCAAATTTCGTTTTTCACTTCTTTGTAAATTAAATTGGGTATTTTTAAAAGTATTTTCTTTCTTTCTTTAAAAAGCTTTTCCAACCATTTTTATTTCTAATTGATTTTACTCTTCATTCACTTCTGCGGTATGTAAGAATATATTCTTTCTATTCTATGTAAGAATATATTCTTTCTATTCTATGTAAGAATATATTCTTTCTATTCTATGTAAAGATTATATTCTTTCTATTCTATGTAAAGATTATATTCTTTCTATTCTATGTAAAGATTATATTCTTTCTATTCTATGTAAAGATTATATTCTTTCTATTCTATGTAAAGATTATATTCTTTCTATTCTATGTAAAGATTATATTCTTTCTATTCTATGTAAAGATTATATTCTTTCTATTCTATGTAAAGATTATATTCTTTCTATTCTATGTAAAGATTATATTCTTTCTATTCTATGTAAAAATTATATTCTTTCTATTCTATGTAAATATTATATTCTTTCTATTCTATGTAAATATTATATTCTTTCTATTCTATGTAAAGATTATATTCTTTCTATTCTATGTAAAGATTATATTCTTTCTATTCTATGTAAAGATTATATTCTTTCTATTCTATGTAAAGATTATATTCTTTCTATTCTATGTAAAGATTATATTCTTTCTATTCTATGTAAAGATTATATTCTTTCTATTCTATGTAAAGATTATATTCTTTCTATTCTATGTAAAGATTATATTCTTTCTATTCTATGTAAAGATTATATTCTTTCTATTCTATGTAAAGATTATATTCTTTCTATTCTATGTAAAGATTATATTCTTTCTATTCTATGTAAAGATTATATTCTTTCTATTCTATGTAAAGATTATATTCTTTCTATTCTATGTAAAGATTATATTCTTTCTATTCTATGTAAAGATTATATTCTTTCTATTCTATGTAAAGATTATATTCTTTCTATTCTATGTAACAATAACAAATAAAATAACACTTGGTATCCATTTTTGCTATATATCTATTGTTATATTAAAGTTGAGTGAATAAACATTTGTTTCCTAAATGCTTTTTTATATATACTTTAATGACACAAAATACAGGCTAAAATATTCTTTAGTTCTGGGATTGAAATATGTTTAGAAAATATAACATTTTAACTCTTCTAATTAGCCGTAATTTGTAATTAATTGAACACGTCACCCATCCCTTACTAAGTTATCTATGTATTTCTCTCGCTTCCTCTCACTCTATGTTGATCCAACCACTCTAATAATTTTTTAATGTTTCTGTGAGCATTTAGATAAAGAGTGACTCTTTTTTTGAACATTGCTTCTTAATTTATTTTGCCATCTAATGTATATAGTGTGTTCATATTTACATATGTAAATAATAAATCTCTTCTATATTGTCCATAAGGATAATATAGAAGTAGAAATATTTATTTTTAGTAAGACGAGAAGCAGGTTTTAACAGATATGTCCCATTTTATGAATTTTTGAATTAAATCAAAGTCGAATAAGTAGTGCTTGTCACCCAATGAGTTATATAGTATATTAGAAAGCTTCTATCATTTCATAAGTAGGTATAATGGCTGTAACATTAGGATCTGACAGTGACCTTACCTAACAGGCAGAAAATGGGATTAAACAGCATGGTCCACTTACCCATTAAAATTGGATTAAACAGCATGGTCTACTTACCCATTAAAATAGGAAAAATAAAACTTTGTCGAGGCTATAAATCACTCTAGATTTGGAACGGGTGATTATACACCAAAGATTTTTGATTTTTCCTAATTCCGATTAATTGTCCCAACACTAGTTGAAAGATTTGAGATTTTAAGACTAAGTGTATCGCTTAGAAAACAAATGAACTCACAGTGTTAGTTAAATATAATAAAGCATATATTTAAAAAAAATATGTGTCATTTTTGTATGCAAACATTTATTCCAGTGTGCATGCTCATCCTTGGATTCAGACAACACAAAGCCGAGAGGAAATGCCGACCAACAATTTACCCAAGTTCCTGACTAGCTGCATAAATACCAAAGTCTTGTGGATCTTTAGACACAGAGTTGTGGTTCAACTGTTGATAGAGCAACTAGTCAAAACGCATGTGATCCTTGTGGCATTGGACTATATTTAGTGCTGAGTCACCCAGAATACAAGTGTCTCCCTGGGCCACACTCATATCACAAGTTATTAGGAATGTTTTAGTCATAGTTTGTATATTTAGATGGTTTAAAAATGACCCCCCCCCCTTCTCTAAATATGCAAATATCTTCAATTTGCATGATATTTGTATGATAGATATTAGCCACAAATTAAACAAGATTCTCAAATTTACAATTTTTTAAAAAAGAATTCTGAGATACACTAGATTCCAGCCCCTAATTTTAACACACCCCCTATGAAAATAAAAATATTTCCAATTTGCATGGAGTTACTACATGATATATAGTAACAACACTTTTTGATCAAATAGAATATTTTATTTCGGTAAAAAAATGTTGTTTTTTTTTGCTTACATTTTTTTCTTTCTGTGATATTAAATAATATGATTAATTGTGAGCATGAAAGAGGTAGATATGGTTCTGCATTTACTTGCATAAGATCGGTTTTTAATGTGTGGAAATCCACCTCCCCAAAATGGGGCACTCTGGATGTGAACAAATATACTTGTATAGTCCTGTCGGCATTCCCTTCAAATGAGGAAGCCTTAGACGACAGATAATAAATCCACACCTCTCAGATTTATTTTTATTGGGAGCAAAGGGGAAGAACTCACCCTTTGAAAATAGATTTACATGTATGTTGTATGTGGTGTTTCCCCCCCCCCCCCCCTTCCCCATCCCAATCCAGGCAACACCAGGTAACCCTGCTAGTATTTAATATAGATTATAATCTTTTATTTTTCTATTTCCTTTTACAGGTTGATGTTAGTGAACCAGGATGCGCCATATTCAGAGCCTCTAATAAATTCATTTGTGCCGGAGACACCAGTGGCAAGGTAGGCTATAAAGTATTATTTAGCATTAAGTAAGAAGACCAAATTTCTTTTTAAATTACTAGCAAATATATGCTCTCTCCGGTCGCACATTTTCGCCAGACCGGGAGCATGATATCATGATGAACGAACTACATACATTGTCCCCCCCCCCCCTTCCCGGATGACGTAATGACTAAGAGAATTATATCATGAACAACAAACACTATTCCCCCCCCCCCCCCCCAAAAAAAAAGGAATTAATGCCTGGGAGGATGATATCATGACAACAGAATGGATAATACACTACCCGACCCTCTAAAAAAGGGAGAAAGTAATATCGTGAGCAAAAACAAAAGATGCGGTAATGCCTGGGAGGAATGTATCATAAATGAAAATATACTACACTACTTCCTTCCCAAAAGAGGAGGTAAAGCGCCGGAAGATTCCACCCACCCCCACACACACCAAAAAAAAGAATGATGTTGTTATGCCTGGTCAGATGATATCATGACAACGAAACAGATTCTACAATACCCCCTCCAAAATAGAGGAGGTAATACCTGGGAGTATCACCCGATAAAAGGAGATGGTAATGTCTGCAAGTATGGTATGACAATTTTTATGTTTTATTGTACATGTAAAATGACAAAAAAAAAAGTTGGTTGAAAAATATAGTCGCCATCTTTATAAACAAAGATAACTATGCTCGTTAAAGAAGAACGATAACATCCTTTCATATTCTTTTAATTAAAAAAGACATGTTTATAATCTGTAGTTATTGTTCTTCCTTAGCTAGCCTCTTACTCGACTTGTTTAGATGACGACTATATTTTTCCGACCTAATTTTTATTTTGCCGTTTCATGTGTATGATTAAATTTGTCATAACTTAGGGTTTTAATGTTTTTTTTAGGGGGGGGGGGTACTAAAACATGGTTTAAGTAATAAAGAAAAGAAAAAAAGTTCAGTAATGTCGAAACTTATTTCACTCTAAATAAAATATGTGACTGAAATAGGAATTAACGCCAAATGGAAGAGTAGGGGTTAATTAAAAAAGCCAGCATGCCTGGTTTTTTTTTTATTTATTTAATAAGATAAAAGTAAAGTACTTTATTTATGGATGTCAACTGCGAACAAAGACCTCACAATATTTTTATAAATAAAATAATGTAAAACCTATTTTCGTTTTCATAGATGTGAAAATAAACGCAGACACCACAATTTTTTTATAAATAAAATTAAGTCAAGCATATTTCCTTTTTTATAGATGTCAAGCACAAAAGAAAATTATAGGAAATTACAACATGGCCACCAGTGATTAAGGCATTGCATTAAAGTTCGATTTTCAAGTCTTAAAATATAAATTAGAATTTTATTTCAGGATAAAAAATAAATTTAAGACTAATTAATAAATTTCATTCAAAATGTGTGCGAAAATCAAACGAAATAAGCAAGATATTCAAATAATCACTATAGTACAATTGAACGCCGAACAGAAATGTCTATTTTGTCTATTCAGTTTTAATTTTAACTATTTAGTAATTTGAAAAGTTTTTTTTTTTTTTAAATATTAAATATAAAGGAGGATGTAATACATGCAAGGATTTCCTCACACCTTAAAAATGGAGGAGATAATTCTAAGGAGGACAACAGAACCGATACTACACTTATAAATTACTGAATTTAGCCCTGAGAGTGTGGGTGAAATATCTTTTAACATCAGAAGCAAGGTTAAGTCTGTTAAAATCATACCACAAAGGAACATTAAAAAGATCCAGCTCTTCTATCCAGTTCAGACCAAGTAAATTCAAGTCAAAGCTATCCGTGAGTTAACATGATCCAGAAAGTCTTTGTTTTGAAAAGAAATATTACAATCTATCGCAAGAGGCAGTTTAACTGTGTTGCGAGATGCTTAAGTGATTTGTGTTTTTTTTACCACAGGCTTTCTGATTACTCCTACATGGACCATGTGAATCATATGATATCAGAGGCAGTATCAAACTGAAAATGGAAACAGTAATGCATTTTTTGAAAGACTTGAAATCCACATTGAAGCCTGCAGATATTGAATTCTCAGGAAATAAAACTGGAGATTCAAATCTCCAGTTTTATTTCCTGAGATTTTTTTTGTACAGAATTATAGGTGCTCTTCTCTGAAACGAAAGTGCTACCTCCTGAGGATTGCAAAATCATTCTTTATGACAACATTGACAACCTGTTTGTCACCGCATGACCAACATGCAGTTGGATAAGTTTTTATTTTTCTGGGATAGCAGTTTTTTCTTTTGTTTATCCAGTGCTGATAGTGGATCGACTGAGTTTGTTTAACCATCATGCTATCATATTTCAGGTTTAGTAGTCGCTGACATTCTATAGTTAGAGCTTTGATGATAGTCCTTTTCTTATTCTAGTTTGAATAAAAGTTGTATTTATTGTGTTTACATGACATCAAGCGACAATCATTTTAACGCATAATGTCATCAACAGCCAAAATAAACGTGTTTCAATAAGACATTATGAAACTGCAGATAAACATATATTGTTTTTGGTTTTTAATACTTTGTCTGGTGGTAAGGGTGTCAGTATCGCTTTAGCTCCTGAAACTGTGTTGGCGGTTGATGAGGACAGGGTATTGCACATACTATCGCTCGTATGTTAAAATATATAAAATTATTACAGAGTAATCTTCCTGTTTCCATGACAACAAGCTTTTGATATTGTGTAAAATATAATACATACTTTCTTTTCTGTATCACATACATTGATTTTACCCAAAAATGAATAAACAATTTGAGAATTTAGTTTTTCATTGTATAATATTTTGCATTTTTCAATGATAGCTTAAAAATAAATAATCTGTATAAAGACTGAATTGAAATGAGACCCTAGCATTTTTGTTGCACAACAGTTTGATTGTATTTCCTTCTTTTGTTTCAGATTACTTTGTATGATCACAATACTCTGAATGCTGAACATATTCTTGATGCCCATACAGGGACATTATCAGATTTTGACATTGATGGCAACCTGCTTGTTACTTGTGGTTATTCTAACAGGTATAATTTATTACTTGCAATTTTACTTAGTATACTTATGATACATTAGTTACTGCCAGTATTTTCAGATTTATTGATTACGAATACATTTGTCATTGTTTCATGAACTGTCTATACTAGTGGTTCTCAACCTTTTTACTCTTACATCCTATTCTCCATATTGCACAATATCATACACAACCTGCTCATTTTCAAGCATACACTATAAAAAACAATATTTTTAATTCTATGAGTATCTATATATTTATTTGGATTATTTCTTTAGGGAATTTGTTTTACAAATTCAAAAGATTCAATAGAAAACGTTCATGAATTTAAAAACTTGAAGTGAGTTTTTATGATTAACCGATTAAAGTGAAACCGACTTCAGCAAAAAAATTTGAGGATTTCTGCAAATTACAAAAATATCTATCTTTATTCCTAATTTAATATCTGACATTGAATAAAAATTATAGTTTAAAAGTGATATCAGCAATGTACAACTTTATTAGGATAAGACCTGTTAAATATGTCCGTTTTGGTTAACCGTAATTTTTGGAACTCTGTAAAAATAGCCGAGAAAGAAAGACACAAATATAATCAGCAGACAAATTTGACCTAAATTAAAATTTTTATGGCATATTTTAGTGCATCAGTTTTAGGAGAGTAGAAAGTGGACCTTGGGTTTACTTTCTGCACCCTCGGAACTCTCGCTTCTCTTATTTTGTCCTTTAGTCCTCACATTCCATGAGTGATGTTTCTGACAAAGGGGGAAGAATTGCTGTTTTCTGGATCGGAATCTATCTATCTAACATTTATCGTTGGGTAGTTTTGACCTTGAAGTGGGATTTTGTTTTAGCTCCTTACATCAAGTGGCTTCATGGAACGATTTCCATTAAAAAAAAAGAAGATTGTACCAAATTAACCATTTTTAGTTCAATACGTTTTGATTTTACTAACATTTAAAATTGATCACATTGATGAAGTTTAATTTTCTTATCCTGTTGAATAAATTAAATGGAATACTTATGAAAACACTATTGAATTATGATGAACAAAAAAAGTATGTATTTCTGTTTTGGTCTAACATAATTTTTGACATGCTGTAAAAATGTCCTCTTTATATTTTAACATTATTAATGTCATTTTTAATTTACAAAGTCCTTCGCTCATTTACGGTGTTAATCTTTTCTATCCCAACCTGACTGTGGTTATGCCGAATCGGAATATGTCAGTTGTGTAAATGTATCTTATTTAGTTTTTGAGATTACACTGGACACAAAATCTGACTTCCCATTGTATAATATATTAGCAGGGGCATAGAAAAGAAAATAGAAGAATTCAAAAATGTTTAAAATTTCTTTTCTCCTTTCTCTTTCTTCCTCTCCCTCTCATGGAAGAGCAAAAAAAAAGTTTAAAGCTACTTCCCTTCTCTTTCACTCTACACGTTACTTTTTGAACTCTCCCCCATCTGACTCTCTCCCCCTCTCTCTTCATTTATTCTCTTTGGTCAATACACCTCTCTCTGCTTATATAACAGAAAGAAAGAAAGAAATATAATAATTTATAACAACATGGCATATTTTCATGTAGTAATTGTACCAAACCAATCTTTCTTTTAATTCAATAATTTTTCATTTGATTAAATACATTAGATGTTTAAAATTGTTTACATTGATATTTAATTTTGTTATCCATTTAAACAAATTAAATGAAATGCTTATGAAATAATTATTGAATGAAAATATAAAGCAAAATGTAATTATTTCCCTTTTGGTCTACCATCATTTTTGAAATGATGTAAAAATGGCCTCTTCATATAATTTTTAATTTATAAAATCCTTTGCTCATAAACTTTCCAGTGATTTATTTTTTGTTACCTCAACCAGATGGGGATCGTGTCGAATCACAATATATAAGTTGTATAACTGTATTCTTCTCAATGAAGCTTAATGAAATTTTATTAATTTGTTTATATTTTGTTTTTTTATTTAGAATGGGAAATCTGGCCCCAGACCGTTATCTGATGGTGTATGACTTGCGTTTTATACGTGCTATGGCGCCAATCAAAGTAGTTGTAGATCCAACATTCTTGCGTTTTATCCCAGCTTACACAAATAAATTATGTGTTGTATCTCAGGTAAACATGAACAAATATTCAGATATTTATTTTTACAGATTTGTTGGCAAGATTAAATTTTTGGAAACTCCATAATATAAACAAATATCTATATTAAGAAAAATCACAAAAGTAAATGTTCAAAAGTTTAAAATCATACTTTTAAGTTTTCATTCTCCAAATATATCATAAGGAAAACTCTTACTCCTCCAGATAGTAACCAAGGAGTCTCTTTCAATTGCTGTAAATTTATAATAAGCAAATTTAAAAAAAATTATTTACTTACGAAATTAAATCCACCATAATGCATTTTCATTTCTTCATAAATGTCAAACATTTAATATTTTGTTAATTGTTGAAAAAAAAATGAATGAATTACTTTGTTACCCTTTGAAAATTAAAAGGAATTTGGAAATATTTAAATTGTCGAATAGAAATCATTTCTAATCTTAAAATTTGTAACAAATCCTCATGTATTAAAAGATTGAAAGTTTTGGAAGCTATTTACATCCACTAATTTTATAAATAGAGATTAAAACATTACCTTAACAAAATTAGTTATAGTTTTATAATGATTTGGTTGAATTAATAATTTAATGACCAACGAACCTGTAATAAGTTTTTTATTTTTTTTTTATTTATTTATTTTCTTTTCTAATTTTAATCATGTAAAAAAAAAATTGCATCGTTAACAAAAAAAAATGAAATCAAAATGAAAACAAATAAAACACTCTGGCAACGTTTTAAAAACAACCAGATGAATAGCCAATATAGACAAATAAAGAATTTATTACTGTACAAAAAAGACTTCAGAAAATCTGGCCCAATAACAATTTCTTTGCCAGTTTCATAAATTGTTGCTTGAGCAAATAGTAAAATGTTTTTAATGGTTTCATTTTACTTTATTGTTTTTTATGTACATTTTAACTTACAGTTTTAATTCAAATATTAAACAAAATGTCTATGGTATTACCAGTGACATTTGTGCATATAGTCAATATTTTATTTATAAATTTAAGAGTTAAAAAAAAAATCAAAATATTTATGCGATTTAAAAAGAAAACAATGAAAGTACAAAAACTCCCAGGCAACACCGTGTAGGTACAACAAGTTAAGAATATTTAAATAAAAATATTTAGAAATTGAAATTTTCCGAATTGAAATTCGCTGCAAGTATTTTCAGAAATAATTTCTGAAATCTCATTGTCACTTAGATTGATGAATTACAAACATTTTCTTCTTTAATAATGAAATTTAATGAAGAATTTTATTCATTTTTTATTGAATAAAGAATTTGTAGAAACAAACTAAATAACCTAAATTCGTCTGTGATCATAAACAAATATAATTCAATGATTTTGTTCTAAAAAATAACGTCTGTCTCATTATTAGAATTGTTCACATATAATGGTTTGTATTTTTCTTATTCTAGGTAGGCCATTTTCAAGTGTTGGATACAACATCCGTCACACCATCATCCATGATGTTATATCAAGTTAATACTCAAGGTGGTGTTGTATTAAGCTTTGATATTTCTTCAAACTGCCAAAATATGGCCTTTGGAGATAGTTCAGGTATTTTAAATCATGTTGCTTGAAATATATTTAGTTTTTCCTTATGTGATTACTATATAATTTATCCATTTTGTTTTTTGTTAAAAAAATTTCAAGAATATCACTGAGCATACTCATTTCAAAGTCAGTAATTTATGTTTTATAGGTTAGCCCTACTTTTTGTGAATTACATCATCTGGCATATTAAACAATTAAGAAATTCACTTTTATTTTTAACATATTCCCCTTGATTGTCTTCTCAGATATCAATAATTTAATAAAGCCCTTGATTTCTTAGTGTCCTTTTATACAAATATCTTATTTTTAAGGAAATTTATATTTTCAAATGAGATGTTTTGTGAATGTATGTTGAATTTTGATTTTCTCTTTAGGTTATATCCATTTATTTGCTGCGAATGAACAAGCAGCATTTAATGCATATCCACAAGCGACTGAATTCTCTGATCCTGTAAGTATGATAATTAAAAAAAAAATTTTTTTTCTATTTTGCATGCTCAGAATATTATATTTAGTTTAAGATATTTTTCTCTGAAAAATAAAGTTAAAAGTTAAAACCTTTTTGATTTGACTGTATAATTCAATGCCTTCATTTTATTCTTGGGTGACAAGTTTTAAAATGATTTTCAAAAAATCAAATATCAATTGATTATTATTGAAATATAGAACAGGATCAACATAATTTTAAAAAATCTTTACTTAAAATTCTTTTTAAATTTTATTTATTCTTGTCTAAATTATAAAAGTTGTTTTATTGAAATGTTTTATTAATTTTAGGTTGAACCTTTTAATCCTATGCATATCAATGATGAACTTGCACCTTTTTCAAGTATCCCAATGTCTTATCCAAGTGAAGGAACTCTCTTTTCAGATTGGCCTGCTCGTCTTTGTCGTAAAATCTATAGGTATGATATGTTTTACTCTTTATTTATGATATGTTTTATTCTCTTTATTCTTACAGCCATATCATGTAGTCAATACAATGTTGTTACAAATTAAAAATGCATTATACATTAAGAAATGGCTTCTCTCCCATTAATAATGTTATCAGGATACTATATGAAGTTAAGTCTGTGTTTGTCTGGGATAAACAATGAAACTAATTAACCAATCATGAATTTTGGAATAAGCTGCTTGGCATAATGTAGGCTATATTTAGTTTTGTGAAAATTCAGATATCTCCGGTTTTGATGAAATTTTAACCATATTGGTATTTGGCATCAATTAATAAATATTCCCAAAATTTCAATGTCTTTGGAGTATTTTAAAAGATGTTTAAGGGGAATCATATGGACAAAACCTTTCATTTGAAAATTCAAATATTTCTGATTTGCATGAAGTTTGATCCAATCCCTGAATTTCAATTTCTTAAGACCTCTTAAGCATAAGCTCCAAATTTTATAATTTTTTTCTAAAATCAAAAACATTTATGGATTATGATCAAAATTGGAATAAGAATTCTAGACATAAGGATTAGCATATATATATTTGATTTGAATCTTCATAAGGGAACAAATAATTTAATTATTAAGGAGCTTTGGGGTTGGGTATTCTGCTAGCTAAATATAAAATAACACCAGGAATCTGCAGTGAGGATGAACAGTAAACATGGTTCATCACAATTTGTTTTCATCTATTCATTTAAATAAACATTTTCTCACATCAAATTAACAAGATTACCAATGAGATTTTAACATTTTCCCCAGATTAAACCCTAATAAAACATAAGCAGATTATAAAATATATGTAAAAATGACAACTGAAATATTCATTTAGATTTAATTATTGAAATTACATTAAGTTTTCATTTTCCTTAAGTTTTCATATTCATTTATAAAAACTTTAATAGAAAGCAATTTAAAATTAAAGATAAAAAATGAATTCTAATAATATTTCCGATACTTTTCTTTAATAAATTTCATAAAAACAAATCATTAAATATTTTATGAATTAAAAATATCTAATTTTAATGAGTGAAAAAATATTTGAAACAATTTTTACCCTTTGAGTCATGGATACGTTCTTTGTAATTTAATTTCTTTACTACTATTTATTTTTGAATAAATACATTTAGCACGTGCATTATTCAGGAATGTGAGTTCTCTGTTATTTGTTTAATCCAGAAAAAGCGGATTTCCACTTAAATCTCTAAAGTCTCCCATGGATGTCAGTTCTCTGATTTTTGGTCGAGATTGGCTTTTTTTTTTAAAATAAGAAAAAGACGATTTCTGCCTACAAATCGCTAGAGCCTTACCTCCTTTATTTTTTTTCGTTGCTATTAGGCTGGATTTATTTCTCTCTTTCTTTATTTCTACTCTTTTCTCTTGTCTCATCTTGCCTTCCTTTTCTCTCTCATGACAGTTCTCTCTGAAAACTAAAAATGGTAATTTTGCCATGAAGACTCAGACTTCAAACGATTCATGAAGGGAGTAGAGGAGTTAGATGACTTTTGTTTCATCAAAGAATTACCTCCTCCTTCCCCCCCCCCCCCCCCCCCCCCATGTGCACACTCGATGTCTGTTTTATTAATTTTGACTTTCTTAGTTGAAACTGATTGGAGTTGTTTAGAAAAATGCTGAAAATAATTGATTTGACTATAAATTATTTTAAATGTCTTTTTACTACTTATCACTAGCACATCTTCCAAGTTGTTTTAGTTGTTGTTGTTTTGCACTGCTCTCTCCACACACACTCACGGGAGGGGGGGGGCGTCTCATCTCGATTTCATCTTTTTTTGCCATTGGCTACTCACATCTCCGATTATTAGAAATTGTATCAACACTATACAACTTCAGGATAAGACCTATAAATATTTCCTTCTTTGTCTATTGTAACTTTTGTAAAAATGCCATATTTATTTTGTCTATTTGATTCTAACATTATTATGTATATTTTAATGTGGGAAGTGAAAAAAGGAAAACCAAAGATATTATTTATGTATTCGTCAAGTTTTGTCTTTATTTCAAGACTTCCTCAGGATGATTGGTCTGATGAAATAACACACAAGTACAAATATTTGAAAATAGTATCAGTAGGAGGATAAAGGTCAAAAGGCTGCTTATGAAAAGATAAATTATGAGCTACAAATAGATGGTAACAGTGGGAGAAGTTTAGTTAACTGTGGAAAGTGTAGGGGGGGGGGTAGCGGTCAGAGTTATTAAAAACCATTAGGGAGGAAGAGGGAGTGTGCATGATGTAAGCCCAAAGGGTCGCTTATGAAAAGATAAATTATGGGCTCAAAAAGATGGTAGTAGTGGGAGAAAATAAGTTAACTGTGGAAGGTGTAGGGAGAAAAATTGGTGGCGGATGGAGTTATTTTATATATATTTTAATGCGCAAACAACTTTGCTGATAAAAAGTTTACAGATATATATTTTTTCACAAAACTTTTATATGATACTGAATTAATATATTTGGTTTAGATATTCTAGCTTGGAAGTTTTAGCTGTACACACCCACACAGACACACACACCCACACACACACGCAGATGAATGCATTTTTTATAAAGAGAGGTTAAACCGGATGCAAATATAGCATACGTAATGTAAATCTTTTTTTTTGTTAATTCTAGCATTATTGAACATGCACATTTATTTTTAATAACTTCACCTAGTCTGGCTGAAGACGGCAAATATTGTGTTAACTCAATGAGACTTAGATTAATTATAGAAATATTTTTAGTTACTGACAATTCATGATAAAAAATTTGATGTTTTTTTACAGAAGCCATTACTTTTCCAAAATATATATTTTTTTTAAATACAAATTAAATTTTGATCAGTTTTTGTCATTTCCTTTTTTCTAGAACTCCCAAACCAGTTGAACCAGAATTATTACGAACCATGAAAATGCGACACAATGTTGGGTATGCGCCAAACCCAGGGACAACTCTCAGAAATCAAGTGCCTTATGATTTAAAAAGCGAGAATGCCAGTAAAAAATCTCATATTCCAGAATCTTCTGCTAGCCGAGGTCAGAATTTTTATTAATATTATTGCAGCCATGATTTCCCTTTCATATTATTTTAACTATTTAAAAAATGGCAGTAAATCTCTACACCTTAAAAAGAAATATACTACTATGACTTATCAAATTTTGCTTTCAAATATTTGTGCAATTAACTTTCATTCTTTAAGCAAAGTATCTTTTTAAATTAGTAGAAACTTTTTCTTCCCAACCTATAATTGAACATTTAATATATTTTCTTTTTTCATTTACTGTTTTCTCTTTTCATTTAATGTATTCTTTTTTCATTTAATGTGTTGTTTTTTCATTTAATGTGTTCTTTTTTGTTATAGAATGCTAAATGTGTTGTTTGATTCAATATAAATATAGAAATCCTGCAAAAGCCATTTTGTGCTGCATTAAAAATTTGAGCCTTCTTAATGTTTTATTACTTTACTTTGTACACATTACTGAATATTATAGAAAGTAATTATTTTGCTTCATCAACATTTAGACCAAAACTAAATGCAATAATAAATCCTTTTTTAGAAAGTTGCAATTGTTTTAATGATTAACCTCTGCAATTCTTTCAATGATTAACCTCTGCAATTCTTTCAAATATTATAATGATTATATTAATAATCTTATTTGAATGTTTTATTTTTAAAGTTTTTCTTTAAAAAGTGAGTCGGACCAAATTTATTTTATTTTTATAAGAGTTTATTTTATTTTTTCAGATGATACACTTGTAAATATTCCCAAAATTTATCGTAAAGTTGAAATGAAATACTCTAAGCTGGGTTTAGAAGACTTTGAATTCCGTTATTACAATAAGACGTATTTTGCTGGTTTAGAAACCCAGATTCCTAATGCTTATTGCAATGGAATGTTACAGGTAATAATAACCCTTTCATCTCTTGTCCTTTTTTTATTCTTTATATTTATTTTTTTATTCATTTATTATGCCTGTTTTCGCATCTCTTACTTTAATCAATAATCCCATTTGCAAATTTTAATAATAAAAAAAAATTAGATAATCTAGCCATACCTACTCGGCATTGCCCAGGATTAAGTAATGTTTTTTAATTTTTTTTTTAGTGTGTTTTTTTTGTTTACACATTTTTTAAGTTTACACAAGGATTTAAATTCTAGTTTTTATTGTTTTTTATTTCAATGAATAATATTAAATTAATAGTACATTTAAAAAAAATAATGTGTAAGTCATATATTTTGTTATTAATATAGAGATGGAAAAAGAAATGATCATGTAAGAGAGAGAACTTCTATTTTAACCTTCAAATTAAAATAAGTTATCTCCCTTATATTATTTTGAGCTATATATAGAAATAAAGACACTGTTTATGAATGACGTGTCTACCGCTTGTATTGTTACAGTAAAACAGTTTAAATAGTTGCTACAGAAAATTTTTTTTTATCTAATGTCATGTGAGTCAAATAATTGTAAGAGATGTATAGGCTATTATCTAGTGCCAAAAATATAATTGTTTATCTGAGAGCTAAAATAGAGCAACAATGGATTTTTTTATCAATGACATTAGCTGATTTTTTCTTTCTATGTCATAATTTTAAAATATCTCCATTTTAACAATCTTCCAGGTTGGAAAAAGTATTATTTTTTTTAAAGAAACTGAAGCAAAGTACATTTCTTTATTTGCAAAGAACATGATACAACAATACTAAATAAAAATTGGCTATGCAGAATTAAATATCGATTTGTGAGATGTATTGCTATTGAGGCCTAACTTGGAAAATCTGATGGACATAATTTTATATATTAGAAGAATATATATATATATAAAATATGAAACCCCACTCCAACTCTTATCTGAAGCTAGCCCAGACCTTCTCCTACCATCAACCACAGTTCCATCCACTAAACTAAATCCCCTCATCCACTCCTTCTCCACTTTTTATTGGCTTTGTTTCCGACCAGAAATCTCTCTCTCATTTCTTAGATTCGATTGAAGTTACTACTGATATTCCCTGTGTAAAATATATGCAACATTTTAAACTCAACTCCTAAAAAAAAAAAAATTACTTTCATTCTCAGTTACGAAGTATTTTAAAATGGCCCTAATTCTCAAAATTACATCCGAAGAAGTGCTTCCTATCTACGGTTAAACTAAACATCTTTCTATTAGATTTACTTCACTTTGAACATTTTTAACGCTGTCTCCATGAAATCCTATTTTCCATTTTTAAATCTTTCGTCACCGGACATTTTATCAACGGACATTCACCAACTGGACAGACTATATTTTGATAACCTTTTTACACGTACACTCTTACTTTCCATTACTTTATATTGTTTCTAAAAATTTTCGAATTTTGTAATTTGGGCTGTTCCACTTGCAACTTATCAATCTATGTAATTCCTCTAATGATAAGATTTTAATCTTTAAAAAGCCTGGCTTAAGGAAAGAAAAATCAACACGTTTTTATCGAGTACACCTTGCATTGAACAATCGAAAATGAAATAGATTTGTCATCCGTACATCTTTATCTCTCTTCCTTCATTTATCTTTACATATATATATATATATAACACACACACACAAATTATTACAATCTTGCAAAATATATAATCAGAATATACACATCAAATTTTATTATCAGATAAACTCCAAATGTGCCCTTGTAAATTCATTCTTTTATTATTATTTCTGAATTCATCTAGGTTATTCAATTTTCTATAATCATGTTAACTTTAACTTGATTAAGTAATTTGTTTCAAAATATATGACTCTTTGAAAAAAAAAATTTATTATGTGGTAGATTTATTTATTTAAAAAAAAATCTTTCTTGCCATTACATTTCCAGTATGAAGAAACTGCTCCAAATTTAGAAATCCTATTAATTATTTTTATAAAAAAAAAAAAGGTAAAGGTCGCATAGCCTGGACGCGCACGAGTGTTGTTGCCGACATCGCACACTGCCCATGGCCGTAGCGGCGGTGATTTGTTAAGAATCACCGTGTCTAGGGCACAGCATATGGAAGACGGAGCCCATCCCTCTCCTTCCGCTGCCTTGAACCTTCCCTGAGTTTTAGTCAGGTACCCATTTACTACTGGGTGGACAGAGGGAGTTTTCAGACCCGAAAATTTGCATGCCGTGAGTGGGATCGAACCCGGGTCGTCCAGCCCAAAGACAAGTGCTATAACCACTCGTCCACAGGCCCTCCCTAATTATTTTTATAGTCTTTATTAAATCTCTCCTTATTCTTTTCTCTAGTTGTAAAACCTAAGGATTCTAACATAGTTTTATAATTGAGATTTTGTTTCCATTTATTAATTTACTTACTTCTCTTCATATAGCTTTGAATTTATTATATTCTAATATGTCTAATTACGGGTTCATATATTATAGCATGATTTTAATACGTAGTGACAATTCTACTAAAAAGTCTTGATTACAGTACAATTGTTGACTTCAAAATATACTTGGATACTTATTTGACATATAGTTTTATATTTTCAGAAAAATAATGACTTACATTATAACTATGGTAAATTTATTAATAATAGATTGGTTTAAGAATTTAAAAAAAAAAACATTGTTACATCCATCTTAAAATCTGGTTACGTATAAAATGCCCTGAATTCTCTGATTATTAAAGCATCGGTACTAAATCATGGTTTGCCTACTGATTTGCAAGGAAACATTTTGGTTATATAAGTTCTCGAAAAATATCTTGTTACTCCTATACAAACCTTTTTCAGAATGTTTGTCCACCATGTCATTTAATGACTATAAACTGTTTTTTTTTTCAATTTCAACTGATTAGGAAGAATAGAATATGTATACAAGAAATGCTATCAGAAAGTTTCCCGACTATGTATGTTGTGATTGTATTCTTAATGAAAATGCATGTATATCAATAAACTTTTATAAAGATTTTGTGAAATTGCAAGCGTTGCAATCTTTTTGATGGCTGATAAGTTCAAGCAATTGTGCATATATCCGATTTTGATGAAGGTTTCACAAATCTGTTAATTTGTTAAACTTTTTGACTGGTATGTTTCAAGATAAGTCAAGGATTTAATCAAAATGATGAACGTTTGGGGTGACTAATAAAATACCAGAAAATGTGGAAAGAATAGGTAATCATTTTTTGAGGATCATTGTCGAACAATCCATCAAGTCGCTTACATAATTTAGGGATGTGAGTTCTCTGCTACTTGGTGGAAATCTCCTGATACTGATTTTCATTAATATTACTTTCAGTTGGAACAGTCCTGAGTAGGTGTCATACCAGTCAGGGATACCTCCTCAACAATCAGTTTGACAGAATCTGGGTCATTTTTGAGAAGGTGATGACCTTGCATCTGTCGGGCTGAGTTATGGCTTTGTGCAGTTCTAGGAGGTCCACTCTCTCAGGCTTTACCTTTTTTTGTTGAGAAGCGGCTAGTTTATTGCTAATCATCTGGGGAATGCAGGGGCTGCTCAGGAATTTTTTGTAGGCCAGAGTGTATTTCTCCTAGTGTGCTAGCTTTTCAAAACCTTACCTGACTTTGTGTCTAACCTCCTGGAGTGGTAAATACCTACTTCAATTTTTATCTTCTTTTTTTTTTTTTTAAAGTTTATTATATTTTTCTCTTTCCACCTGTCTTGCCTTTTCTGTTACCATTTTTTGCCAATTGTAAACTCGTATCAAGATGAGCTGCCTGTTTTCTTTGGAACATATAATTTTGCAATAACAGTGACCGAGTTGCTATGACTTTGACTTCAGAAGATTTCAGTGTTTTCTTAGAAACAAGTGTAGAAATTGGTTTTAGTTGTTTCAGCAAAGAAAGTTTGTCTGTCCTCTTTCCTCCCACTTTCCAATATTTTTCTCCTATTTTTTTCCATTATTTTTCTAACAATATAAACCTTTCCATCAAATTGAGCAAGCTCATATGAATACATCTGATGCTTTGAAGCCCTATCGCTCGCACAGCGCCGGTGATGTCACCAATCTGGCCGTTCCTGAGTTTGGTTAGTCACCCAGTATTGTTTGGGAAAAGTTGCCACTCTGATGAAGGCTGCAGATGTCGAAAAGCCTGGTCCAGCGATTACGATACTCCCACGTTGTGATTGATTGATCAGTGGGTAATTATCCGGATTGGGTCAGCAACTTAACACCGCTGCAAAGCAAAGGGTCATTTCAAGCAGAACTAGTGAAATAATAGAAAAAAAAAATTTTCAACAACTCATATGTTGGGTTCTTTTAAATTTTTTTTTAGAAGAATACTTATTTGGTAAAGAGAATAGTAAACAAAAGAAAACTTTTATAATTTCAAGTCAAGAACTCTGTGTGTCGTGTAAATTTACCTATTTTTTGTTTTTGTATTTCCAAAATTTTCATTCAAATCTTCTGCAGACATTTTGACTGAGTTTGGGCCATTTTCCAATCTGCTCAAATTTGTGAAAAAGTGTTTGTGTGGGCTTTATACATAACAGTTTTTTCACATTTATATAACAGTTCAAATAACAGAGCTAAAAATTATTGGATTTTAGTCATCTTTTAAAAAATATTTTGTTTTCATAAAGATGTGAGAGGCTAATATTTTTTTCAAGTTTTAAAACTTGATTTGATCTTTCAACATTTTTTTACTAGTTTTTCCTTTTTCTTTTCTTTTTTTCTCTGTCTTGAAATTAACATCAATGTCATCCTACAATCTTTATTTTCTTTTTTCGTATGGCCAGAAAAGGGAACACATTATTATTAGTAATAGCAGTATTTCATGATAAAAAAGATAGTTAATTGTAAGTTATTTAAGGTTTTTATTTAATTTTATGATTAAAATAAGTAGGCATGTGTAATTTTTTTATTAATTCATGAGTAAAATAGTTTTTTTTTGTTTAAATTGGTCATCCAATAAAAATTTTAAATTAAAAAGTCCAAATACAAGTTAGAAACTAACAACAAAACAATTCCGGAAAAAGTAGTATTTATTTATTTTAAATTTTTTGTTTTGTTTTAATACTCCCCACCCCACCCCACCCTCATTTAGAGGGTTGGAAGCCCAATTTCAGAAATTAAGTTTTTCATTCACAATCCACTACCTATATTAAATAAGAAAAATATTCATGAAGACTATCAAATTGTCTGTGAAAAAAAAGACTTAAAAAGAAATAAAATCAAACTGGAAATATTAGCTCAAAACGGCTATAAACAGTTGTAGTGAATATACAGTGACTCTATATGGAACCACTTTTCAGAAAGAAATATAATAGTTTAAGAATCACCTGGGATTAACAATTCAATTGTATCTATTTTGCATGGTTTTTCTCTAAATTTTGGATAAAATTGATTTTGGTCTTAAATTTTATTTCTTTTCTGATAATAAAATTGTACTTAGCTTTTTAACATATCCAAATCATTGAGATGAATAAAAATTAACCTTTTTCATAAGCAACAGTAATCCTTGAAATTGTTTTGTTTTGTAGGTTTTATATTTTATTGAACCTCTTCGATGCACAATGAAATCTCATCTCTGTGAGCGTGAATTCTGCTTAGCTTGTGAATTAGGATTCCTTTTTCATATGTTAGATGAACAAAAAGGTCAAACGTGTCAGGTTGGTATCATGAAATTGTCTTTATTAAAAAAGAAATTTAAAAAATTTAACAAAGCACTTTTTTTTAGTTTTGTTGAAAAAATTTCATCTGAATAAAGTTATTCTAATTTTTTCTGTAAAATGTTGTAGATTTTGGCTAAAAACTAGTGTTAATTTTCTTACAGATTTTAACTTTGCTTCTATATTTAGAACTAACCGCATCTACCCGGCGTTGCATGGAGTGTAGTGAAGTCTAAAAAAACTTCACTACATCCCGGGCAACATTTCTAAACTTATACAGAAAAAGAAATAAAATTGTAGTTATTGAGTAGACAACTCCTTTTATATTCTTAAAGTTAAAATGAGTTATCCCCCTTGCTGATTTTTATTTTTAGATAATTATTTAAAAATTATCAGTCATCTGGGCTAGACTAAGTAATTTTTAAAATAATTTGTAGCGAAGTACATTATTATAATTCCAATAACACGGTACAACAATAACAAATAAAAATTGGCTAGTCAGAAGCAGAGTTTTATTTGTCAGCTTGAATGCTATTTGGGTCCGACTGAAAATCGAACAAGATAATTTTACATGTTTTATGATTTTGTTAGCATAAGTTATTCATTTGGTGAATCTATTTTGTTGTTCAAGTTAATAATATTTAGAGATGCATAATTGACCTAATTACATTGTCACTTGAGTTAAAATCTTATTGAATCTATTGGGGTAATTTATGCATGGGTTTAGTAACAACTTGTGTTCAATTTATCATATGCACTTAATTGTTTACAATAGTTATTGTGTAACAATATTAAATAACGCCAAAAGAGATTGTTTTAGAACAGACAAACCAAACCTAATCAATTTTGATAAAATCTAATTATTTGTTAAAATAATGTACACATTTTATTGAACAAGATTTAAATTTTGAATATTATTTTAATTTGTAGTTAAGTACATATTTCTATAGAAAATATGAAATTTAAAACTTTTGATTCATTTCACATTTTTTTTTTTTTTGCCATTAAAAAGATTGTATTTAATTTGATGTTGTTTTATTGTGAAAGGCCAATAACTTTCTTCGAGCATTCCGTACCATCCCTGAAGCTGCTGCTCTTGGACTTATTTTGGGTGACCATGACCAACTTCAAGGCAAAGTAAATTTGACTCGACTTATCCAGAACTGGCAAAGGTTTCTGCATCAACAAGTCCATTCAGTACGTAATACGTTTTGTGAATATTTTTATATAAAACATAAGTTAAAAAATGTGAAAGAATTTAAATTCATTTCTCTTTTTTATTCTATCTCTCATATATATATATATTTGTGTGTGTGTATACCCACTCTATCCTCTGATATTGAGCACTCCAATTTAATACTGCAAACATACATAACTGTATTCAACACTCATACATCCCCATATTGATAAAACTGTTATAATAATAGCAATATATATATATATATATATATTTTTTTTTTTTTAATAATATTAAGATAATTATTTTATATTAGATCTTATTGTGATAAGGAGGTGCTCGATATTGCGGATAGAGCATTGTTATAGAAAATATTGAAATGATCAAGAAACTAGTTAAATACTTTATAAGTTTATTATAATCATCAGGTGTTTAAACAAGGAATATAATAAAATAACCTTTAATCAATGGATTTTTAAAGAATTACTCTTATCCTCAGAAGGAAATAACCAATAAATTGCTAATTATTGATGATTATTAATTTGATAATTTGCAACAAAATTTTAAGATATGCATAAAGCATAAGTAGTTCACGGAAAATTACAATAAAAGGCAGAAATTCATTGTATCAATGCAGTTGTTGAAAAAATCCAATTGGAATATGCTATTATGTAGTTGAAGGTGATAGATTCCAATAAGATCCAGGAACAATTCAGAAGTCTGTGAAAAGTTGTAAAGTATGTAACTTTACTTTTTTCATCATTTCAATATTTCCTATATATATAACAATATTTTAATAAATAAATATTAATTATTTTTTACCTACTATATATATATATATATATATATATATATATATATATATAATATGTATGTGTATATTATGTGAATACAGGATAAAACTCAAATCATCAGATAATAAATTTTGAATTGCTGCTTTTTACTACAAAACTTTAAATGATTATTTTTAGGAAACTTGTATCCGAGAACCAATTTATCTTGATGCTCCAGATGAGTTAGGTATTATGGATAGTCATCAAGATACTTCTGGATTTTTCATGGTTCCTGGATATGAAGAGTCAATAACAGAGAGTCACTGTGAAGAAATAGAATCGTCTGTAGAAAAACCACCAACAGAAAGGTAAGAAAACAAAAACCTGGTTCTTTATTGTTTGTAGAACAATGATAAATAAAAATTTATTTATTTATAAAACTTTACTTTTATTAACATGCAGATTAACCAGAACTATAAATGTTCTGGTTAATTTTGAGCCTATTTTCTCTTTATGCACACAATGAGAATAATTGATCATTGCTCACGGATGTTAGTTTTATATACACATATTGCTTGCTTACATTTAATAATTCTATATAATTTCTATAAATATAAAAGGTTACGTGGGGGGGGGCAGATTCTCCTCTTCTGTTGTCTTGTTTGGAAATAATTAAATTACATAAATTGATAGAATTTTAGCGGAGTTCAAATTGAAAGACATTTTGTTAAGCAATAAGTATACATGATCTTAATTGGACAAAAAAAAGTCCAAAAGCAACAGATGTTCAGGTAGATAGAGTTTCATGCCTTGAACCATAGTTACTCATCTTGGTCAAATCTGTAATGTCAGAAAATAGTATATTAAAAGTTGAACAAAGCTGTAATGGTTAAATGGGTTAACTGTCGAACAAATAGCCTGTAGTTATTTTCAATCTGTTAAATGTATTTTCTACCTTTTTTTTTTTTTTGGAAGAAATCTTGTTGGTTTGACAATTTCAAATACATTTTTGTAAATAGTTAAATATGTGCTCTCAGTTATTTCAGCCAAGAAAATGACATTTTCATTTATAAATGTAAGCTGTAACACAGATTGGGATAAAGAGGGAAATGTATCTAGATTAGACCAGTTTTTTTTTTAAATGGATGTAGATAGGTTTGGTAAAACATACATTTAATTGTTTCACCAAAGAAATCTTGCTTATCCTCTTCTCATTCACCATTGTCTTTCCCCTAATTGTTACTTCCTTATCATAAAACTGATTGACGCAGTAACGTCTGAGAGTATTGACTGAAATGAAGATAAATACAAGTCGACTAGTCACATGATATTTCACTAATGAAATACTTTTCCAAGTATTTTGATTATTTTATAGAAATTTTATTTTTGCTACTTCTCTCATCTCTACAAGCCTTTTCTTGTTTTTATTTATCACTCACCCTGCGATTACCATCTCCACTTTTCAGTCCTGATTTGAGGTTGAGCCATGGCATCCAGGTTGGGAAACACAGATTTCAGCGATATTTTTAATTTTTAAAAAATTTTTTTTTTTTTAATTTATTTATTTTTCTTTAAAAAAATTTTTTTTTTTACCATTAGTCACTCACATCCTTATATTATCTCTTGTTTTAAATCACTTTTGTTGTATAATTATTTTTATTAGCCATACATTTAGATAAATTTTTGTTATGTCGATCTACATTAAAATGTAATCCTTAAAAATGCAACAAGTCTTTCTAACTAATTGAATTATTTTTTAAATGAAGTCAAATTTTTTATGAGAAATCTATCTAAAATGTAAACAACCAAAATGAATGCAAACAATATAAAAGTATGATTCTTGTAAATGTAAAGAAAGATTGAAATGAGATAATTCTTATTTGATGACTATTAAAAAAACTGTTGATTTTATATATATTTTTAGTGTCCTTCAACCGCATGAAAGGGAAATCTCCATCATAAGTCGATTATTTGGTACCCAGATAGAGACTGTCCTTCGATGTCGTTGTGGTCATAAAACCCGAAGAGAAACACATTCTACACTTTCTAATTTATCTTATCCAATTCCTTCTGCAGGTTTTGTACATACATCGTTTTTTAAACATTTTAGTGTTTTATTTTTTTTTTTATTGATTTTAAGCTTCAATCCTTTTTTTCATCATAGTCAAATAAAATGCTTAGGTAAGTGAAATTAAAAGTAATGTACAGGTGTAAGCCCTGGTAAAATTAGAGCAGAACCGAACTGAGGCAGCAGACCTTGAACAAATAAAAGGTTTGATATTCTTTTGGATAGAAATATATCAATAATGATAACAAAATACACTTAGCTTTAACATTTTACTGTAGTTTCGCAGTATCACCGATCATCAGAAGCGTGTTTGTAACTGGTATATTTTTATTTTTTGTTACCATATATTTAAACAATGTGGCGCTATTTCTATATTTTTCACTCCTGAATGTCATCATATGATGATTATACATACACTTGAAATTATTTTCTGTAACTTTAATATCAATTAGGAAATCTTGAAATTAGCCCCCCCCCCCCCTTATTAACTCCAGACATCGGAAAAAAAATTTACTTTCAATACCAAAAATAACTGCACGAAATGATTACAAATCCTAGACATATAAAATCTATATAGAAAAAATTGCCTAGCATAAACAAAATTGCATTCAGCATAGATACTAACATCTTAAACGTTTTCAACAACTAATAAACGCATACTTGGTAGAAATTTTGTGAGAACAACAACCAAGAAAATTAATTTTAAAGTTGTTTCCAACTTAGACCTATATAGCAATGCATCTCTTAAAGCAATATTTGATTCTACATAGTCAATTTTTATTTATTATTGCTATACCTTGTAAATAAAATAAACACATAGTTTGCTTCAGTTTCTTTCAGAAAAAGATTTATCCAACTAGGAATATTTTTAGGTGGAAGTTATCTTTGTTGTCTGCAGCAAATTTTAGTTGTAATGGACACTATATTTTCATTCATGTGTCTGCGTTTGTTCAATGTAATATTAGTTAAGGAGATACAAAGTGTTGTTTTACTAAAACTCTCAAACTGAGAATAAATGCATCGATTGGCAATACGTGACAATATATATATATATATATATATATATATTTATTAATATTAAACAAAAAGTTACAACAACATCCGGACCAAGGTTTCAGATCCGAGAAAATCGGACCTTCATCAGCGGAGTCGTATAGTTTAAGCTATACAACTCCGCTGATGAAGGTCCGATTTTCTCGGATCTGAAACCTTGGTCCGGATGTTGTAATTTTTTGTTTAATATTAATAAATATCATGCTCTTATTAATTATCTAGTTAATTTTACTTTTGCATTAATAATTGAGCACTCTGCTGGGAAACTCTCCCAATTAAGAAATACGGTGTATATATATATATATATATATAATGATTAAATGCAAAAGTTTTTTTGTTTTTTTTATCCAAACTATATTTACATCAAAACACCTTAGGCTTATTTAATTCAATGATACAAGCAAAATATTTTCAAACATGCTATATATGCTGAGTGGAAAATTTACAAAACACATCAAGGCTATACTTCATTTGCATATTTATTTTATAAACAGTTTCAAATAAATTAATATTCTGTACGATTCATTTGTAATTTGATTTTCTTATATATATATATATATATATATATACACACCATAGTTTTCTTGATATTATCAGTAGTAATATCAATTACAGCGATTTAATGAAAAAAGAATTTTTAATTCCAAATGATAATTGCCGTTTGATTATTTTGAAATTTAATTGATAATCACTTTGGAATAATTTCTTTAAAAAAATAAACTATGCATTAGACGCACTGACTAACAAAGTTTTTATTTCAATAATTAAATAGATATAAATATTTTTTAAATTAAATTTTTTGGTGTGGTGGTAATAATGATTGTGATGATTATAACAACTATTAAATTTGCCATGAAAAGAAAAAAAGAAAGCCCCCCACCTCTCATTTTTCTAAATTACAAAGAAATAAAAATAGATTCATATTTTTTTTCAAATCTTCATTGATTTTATTTTTTATTTTTCTGTCTTTAATAATAAAGACGAAAAGCACAAAGTAACCATTTCAAATTATTCATTAATATGTTATACTTGTTTTATTTGACTAATCGATGTTCCACTTTTCTATCATTTATTTCGTTATGTAACCAGTTTTTAATGGAAAATTTATTTTTATTCTCATACAAAATCAAGTCTCTTGACTTTCAATATTGAAAAGATCGTATAAATTAACCTTTTTGTTAATAAAATATGATTTAGTAAATTTCCTCAACCTTGGAATATATCAAATAACACCATGACAATCATCTTTTTGTTGTTTTTCTCCAAATTACCAAAATGTGAAAAGAAAATTGTTTTTGTTACTCTGTAAAAAAAAGTTGCAGCTTGATTAATTTCTGCTCAGAGAGCAGGTAGTTTTTGCTAGTATATATATATATATATATATATATATATATATATATATTTGTTTAAATTTTTAAAGTTCAAACTATTTAAAGTTGGTAAAATATTGTTAGTAAGACTGCCAGAATTAATGAAATGATAGTTGCTGCCTCAGTAGGGAGATGCATTAAATTCTTTTTCATAGTAAAAAATCTGATTGCTTCAAATTTTTTTACATATTTAAAAATTCCTATGCAAATTTGGACTTGATATTTGACATATTTCTATGTGAAACATTTGTTATGCATATATTAGAAATGTCCAATATACTTAAAAATTAAAAAAAGATTTATATTCCATAAATAATTCTTCAAAATTAAAATAGTTTTGATATTTTTTAAGATAATTTTTCATCTTCTCACCTACATTTCAGTTTGAACTTTGTTTTAATCAAAACAATTACAATTAAGTTAAATAAAAACGTAACTGAAATTAAGAAAATAATATTTAACATAAGATTTAAGAAATATTATTTTTCATTAGAAATATATTTTAAAAGTAAATTAAAATTCTTTTTTTAGATTCTTCTCCTACTCCAATATCTTTTTCTGAAGTGTTGCTACACAGTCTTACATCCGAACAAGTGATACAAGCATGGTGCAATGATTGCAGTCGTTACCAACCCCATGTAAGTGCATGAATTGACAAAGCTTACACCTTTTCTAACACAAAGATGGTCGACATTTTCAGTTTATAAAATAGATTTGTTGATTTTAAAATTATGATTGTTTTTATATTATGATTATTTCGTATTTAGAAATTTTCTTGGAAGAATATTATATAGTTATTTTTTATTGGGTCTATTAATATGATTTCTGTTATTTTTTCAAAACATTTTATGACTTTTCATGAACAAAAATGTCTTGTAAACAATTCAACATTTATTGATGTCATAAACAAGCTTTTCAGATGCTTGTATGGACACTTGGGAAGCAAATGTTTGCTTCTCTATCCTATACTCAATAAATAAACTTTATTTTTATTTATTTTCCGGACGAATATTTTTGCTAGCTTGAAAGGATGGTATTATGGTGAACAGACATATACTACACTTACATTCAAAGGAGGAACTAATGACTGAGAGAATGGTATCATGATGAACAAACACAACACCCCCCCCCCAAAAAAAAAGGAGGAGTTAATGCATAAGACAACAAAACACTACCCCCTTCCCCCAGAAAAGGAGAAAGGATGGTATTATGAGGAACAAACATATATGTCCCCCAAAAAGAGGAGATAATGCATGAGAGAAATGTATCATGAAACCTCCAAAGGAGGAAACAAAGCCTGAGAAGAAAAAAAGTAGGTGGTAATGCCTGGAAGGACTTTATCATGATGAACGATTGAACATATACTACACTGCCCCCCCCCCAAAGAAGCAAGTAATGCCTGGTAGTATGGTATCATGACAACAAAACATATATTTCACTCCCCCCCCCAAAAAAAAAAAGTAGGGAATACCTGAGAGAATCCTCCCATAAAAGGAGAAGATAATGCCTGTGAGCATGGTATCATAAGAACAGATACTACACCCCCACCTCTCAAAAGGAGAAAGTAGACCACGGGAAGATGGTCTCATGACAACAGAACAGATACTACATTACCCCCTCCCCAAAGGAGGATGTAATAAAATAAAAAAAGCGTAATTCCTGGGAGGACGGTCTTATGACAATAGAACTGATACGACACTACTCAGCCCAATGCTATACATTTTTGATTAAATCCTTTTTTTTATTCATTTAAAAATACCTAGTCATAAAAACATTATTTTTTATCGGCCCCTTTAAAAATAATGAAACTGTAATTCTAAGAAGGTTTTTAAATGTTATCCTATTTTTTTATTAAATCGCTTTAATTAATACTATTAATTATAATATTTCTATCGACAAAACTATTACAAATATATAAGAAAATATGCCGATACAAGTTAGAAATGTATATTACAGAATATTAATTTACTAGAAACTCTTTATTAAATATATATGCAGATTTTGAATACACTCCTGATCAAAGATTAAACTCTTCCCACTTAAGGTTACCAATACTACAATCTAAAAGGTTATGGAAACAAAAAGCTACATTCCAAACATTTTATTCAGAAATTTACATTTTTATAAAATGTTGGTACAGTCGCGGAAACAGGGAGCAGGGAGGGAGTTCCAGAGTCCGGCAGCACGAAGAAAGATGCTATTGAAGTAGAAGACTCTCCGGCATCTGGGGACCTCCGCACTGATTGTCGAGTTAGTCTAGTGTATTTACATCGAGGGGGCACTAGAGCAGCTAGTTCATCGGAGCACAAGCCATTGAAGTATTACATTTTTTTTCTATATATTCGTACCATATCTCAAAAATACCACGACTACACATCACCATGAAACTGTGAAAATCTAGAAGATGCAGAAGCAGTATCCGGTCCAGCTATAAAAATTGAGAAATGATATGAGAAAAATACGATGGATGTGTACTGTGAGTCTTAAAGACAGGCTTAGTTCTGATGATCTCGGAGAAAGATTAAATCTGGACAGTATAGGGAGACGTGTACAGAAGAGGAGACTTCGATGGTATGGCTATGTTGAAAGAATGAATGAGAGTTCTTGGGTTAGTAGGTGTAGAACAGTTGAGGTAGCAGGTTCAGTTCACAAGGGAAGGTCAAGGAAAACATGGAAGGAAGTGATAAAAATGGAGCTGAGGTAAAGAGAGATAAATTAAAGATCTGGCCAAGATAGGTTAGTTTGGAAGTCAATTTCTTAAAGCTGTCCAACACATGCCAGCATATAAAACGGAAGTTAAACCGAATATGATGATGATGAAGAGAGACACAGACTGAGAGAGAGAGATATGGAATGAAAATATGATTGATGCATGTACATAATTATCATTTTTACCTATTATGAATTGTGATGTTTTTTCCAAATTTGGGTATGATTTTTGTTGATTATTCGTGTATGCTCTGTCATCTAAGGCTGCAGAATATGCCGACTGCACCTCTGCCGATGGGATAAGTACCCAACCCCCTTCCAACAGCGCCATCTGTTGACCGTTGGTGGGATCCTAATGACTGAGCAGTTCATGTCCTAGTTGTCTAAGTAGTCATGTGATTTGACCCTTGGGCTAGACTGGAAATCGGAGAGGCTCGATCCGATTAAACAAAGATAGTTCATTCCAATTGTATTATTAAATCTGATCTTTCTTCGATCAGACATTCATCTCTTCTGTAACTTTGAAACACTTGAAGGTGATGGCTGAGGGTCAGTCGCGTCAAAGAGGGTCAAGCAGCAACTCAAAACTGTACTAGGTACAGGTATACTGTTTGTGTATCCAAGATGATTGGAATACACCCTAGGTATATTACAAACAGAAGTTGGAATCTGCTGTATGTGGTAGAGCACAAAACAGTATATAATTTGATTTTTTTATGGAAAAACATATTTTTTTTTAAAAATTTAAAAAGAGCCGGTGAAGCACTTTTTAACATTTTTGTTTTTTTGGGGTAATCACCAATCACGAGATGGTGTCTCGATAAAAAGGCTGGTCCCCATAATTTTACTGGGTTGCCGTTAAAAAGGGCATACAGCCTATAAAAATTTTACCTCAATTAATGAAATGTCTTCCAAAGAAAATTAGTTGAACTTTAGACTGTGCAGTTTGAATGTTGGCACTATTTAAAAGAGAACTGTATTAAATTTAAGTTGTGGCTTTATGCAGCCTTAATAGAAAGAAAGAAAGCTAGATAAATTACGGGATCATATTAGAATTTTAAGGGGGGGGGGGGTGAATTGTTCTCTTATAAGTCCAATTGGGTACTATTTTTAACATAATTCCAGTGAAATAAATAAATTTAAAACTATAAAGTCAAAATTGAATTTTCCCATTATGATATTTCCAACATAGAAATGTATTATTAATAATAATAATAAGTAAAATAATTCAATACAACATTTTTAGGCATTAAACCCTTCTCCAAATAAAATAACTAGTGATAATCAAATTTAAGATTAACCACTAGAAAATTAAACTTGAAAAACTCTATTCGAATATCAAATTAAAAAATAAGAGGAATAATTTTATTGATAAATAAATCTGGTTATGACTTAGCAAGTTTTAAAAATGAGACTCCGATTTTAGTAAACAAACATGGCGACGATTTGTGAAAAAAAACTCATGTGCGTACCTTTTTCTCTATTGTTTGTGTCCTTAAAGTTTATATCTCTGAAGAGTCTTTTTAACTGGAAAATTTAGACTGCTTGTATAGTTTATCAAGATGAAACGTCTGTAAAATTAAAATAAACGCTTACGTGTTTACTGTTTTGATTTGTCGGAATTACAAATAATTTATATGTATATATACACACACATACACACTGCTTTTTGGTTGACATTCATCTTTGCATAGATAATACTGTTATTAAATGAATTACTCTACATGGCTGAAATGAAAAAATTGATAGTAGAAAAATGAGACCTGTTCAAGATTGAAACCTGTGCCTATGAAGAAGGCTGACGTCCATTTTCACCACTCACCCAACTTTGTACACATCACTCAAATCGTTTTGTGAACAAGATATGTTTCTTCACAAATCAGCTTTTGATTCCTAAAAGATAGAATCATTTACAGTATGTATTAAGTATTGCCTAGTGACAATAGGTTTAATATATGATCATATGTCACTGATACTGAATCTATTTTGTAAAGTGTTATACTTAATTACATATGAATAAAAAAAATGTTTACTTTTACAACTTTTCATGTCTTACAGGTACAAAAGAAGCTAATTAAATCATTACCTGATATCCTTGCTTTGAATTGTGGTTTGGAAAATCCCAGGGATGTTGAATTCTGGCGGACACAATTACAGGTAAATTATATGATTTATGTTTGGAAATATATTTTTGCTAGTAAATTAATAAATGCACTGAGTAAATAATAAATTAAATCCATAAAATTAAAAAAGTCGAACAAAATAATTTTCATGGGTAAAATATTCGGCGGATCTGAACTGAATATTTTTAATTCTTCGGAATACTATTCGAAATTAAGCATCATAGTTTCACTTATTTAAAAATTACTTAATTATTTTTAGCGGGGGCTGTTTGTCGTAACTTAAACTGATCCCTCTGGTTTTGATATTTTCTTAGGATTTTTTCATCGCCCTCTAAATTTTGATTTTGGGTGGAGGGTATGTGTTGTGTCCACCAAATATTGTTTTAAATAAACTTAACTTTTCATATAAATTAAATTACAAAAATCAGAAACCAGAAAGGGAAAATAAGGGAAAATTTTAAGATTACTTTTTTTGAACATTACTATTGTAAAAAACTTGAGTTCTTGCTTTCACGAATATCTTTTTGGGTATTGTTTTCTTTTTTTAATAATATTAGGCCTCAACAAATATAATAATCTGAAATTGTTTCAACAAATTGCGTAACAAAACATTAAGATGTTGAAGAAATCCTCAATAAATATCTCGATAAGAAGATATAAATTTATATTAAACTAATATAGCAAGCTCAACCGTGTGCTCTACTAAAAATTGAACAATAAGTTAAAAAGAAAATTATGATCTGAAAATTTGGTGCGTAATATAATTCAGAAGATTTTTTTCAAAACTTCAGTAATAAAAATTTTGGATGGGGAGGGGTTCATTGTTGGTGCATTAATCGATAGTATTCTGAGTTAATAAAATGTGTTTTACATTTCTGTCAAGGTTTGCTTTTGAAAAATAATGTGGAATTATTGTAATGCTTCTTTCTTTTTTTATTTACACTAAAAGTAACTGAAATATCCGGGTAAAAGTATAGATTCTTTGTTAAATTTTGGTATTGTCCATTAATTTCAAAGCAGGTAACTTTATTCAATTTCTGCAAGTACAAATAGTCACTGATTCATGTTTTAATTGATTTCCTTTTAGTTTTCACAAAATTATTGTGAATGTACATACAAAGATTACCAAACAATTCTTAATGTTTGTAATATTTATTAAAATCAGTTAATTAGCCATACCATTCATTCTGTGAACGACGATTTTATTGTGTGTATATATATGTAGAAAGAGAGAGACAGAGAGAGAAAATAAGGTATTAAAGTAGATAGGTGAACAGTGTAAATAATTTTAGACTTTATTTTTTGATGATTAAAATTTCAAAATTAAAATCATCTGAAATACGTATAACAGTTAGGGGGAATTGTGACATAATTTGAATTAGACATACTGACACATAATCTCCACTATAGTAAGGTATTTGAACTGATTTGTTCATCTGGGTTGCTCCACCTTCTTATTTCAAACTATATAACCCAGGAATTTCAAACAGCCCTTTCTCTAGTCGACAAAAGTAGATTCTTCTTATTTTGTTAGAACAGATTCTACTATGAAAATTGTGTTTAAATGGGAATAACTCTTTACCCTTAAGTTATCTCCCTTGATCAAAATAAAAAGCATTTTGGAAAGCAGATTTATGTGCCCCTGTATTTGACCAGACTATAATGGAATAAAAAAACAAGAAACATTCAATGGACGTTTGCTCAGTGACAGACAATTAAATACTTCCTCATTTCAAAGTAATTTCTTTTCAGTTGTATTTATATATTATTGTTGATCTACACAGAATCGTTTTCATCCAAATTATTTCTTCATATTTGTGTCTTACCACTCACAAAAGACCAATTTATTTCATATTCCATCGGATAGTTTGTAATGCATGCACTGAGAAAGTAGACAATGCTTATAACTAGCAACCTTATACCAGACTAGGGCAAGTGTGATCATTGAATGTAGTAAAAATAGAAAATAACATGAGATTGACCATTCAACAGGGTGTGAGTCTGAAGTCATGAGGCGTACAAGCAAAAGAAATGGACAAAATGATCACAACAGCATACGAAAGTGCACGTGTAGATGAAGAAAAGGAGATTCGCTCTTCTCACTCTCTTTTTCTACAGCCACAAGGCAAAATAGATGTCTACCTTTTCTGCTCCCGTGCTTTTTCCAGTGTCTGAACCCAGACCCCAACAAAGGGCGACTTTAAGGACGTAATAAAGATAAATCGGTTAATTTTCATAATACTAAGTTTGAGTGATCATTTTTACATGGAGATGAACAGGTTTTCAGCAGGATATCTTTTCAAGCCTCAATCACCAGTAAGGTGATTGGAAGAGAGTATTTATTTACCTCCTCTCCAGGAGGTTAGGCACAAGGCCAGTTTTATCTTACTCCCACAAGTAAGATGTGACCCAAGGTCGGGTAGGGAAAGTGGGGTTTGAAAAGCCAGCACCCGAGAAAGTGAGCACTCTGGCCATTAAAAATTGCCTGGGCAGCCCCGTCGGCATTCCCTGGTAGGGGCGCCTCAGGCAGTAAGCAATAAACTTACTCCTCCCCAAAGAGGGGAGGCAAAGCCTGGGAGGGTGGACTTCCTAGAACTGCACAGGACCAACCCATAGACCGGCGTAAATCAAGACCCGAAGACCAAGACAATACCAGTTTATGGAGTGTAGCATCCATTGGAACAGATACTACACTTTGATCTTAGCCAAAAATGCTTAGAAGAGAGTAAGTTAGGAGAGTAGAAAGTTGACTTTCGGTTTATTTTCGGCAGCCTCAGAACTCTCGCTTCCTTTATTTTGTCTTTAGTCCTCACATTCCATGAGCAATGTTTATGACAACTGGGGGAAGAATTGCTGTTTTCTGAGTAGGAATCTATCCATCTAACACTTATCGTTGGCTAGTTTTTTTTCCTTGAAGTAGTATTTTTGTTTTTAGCTCCTTACATCAAGTGGCTTCATGCCTTGTCTGAAGCGATTTCCATAAAAAAAAATCAAACACTTTTATCCACTCGGCCGTTAGTTGTCTAAGATACTAAATTACTACTCAATTACTTATTTTAAAATCACAGTTGAAGACAATTGCACATATAAGAATTGTATTATTTTGAGAGAATTTTCTAATTCTAGAGAATATTACTTTTTAAAAAAAATTTCTTTCAGTTTATAAAAAAAGATTCTTCTGAATTTCAAGAAGATGTTAACAGTCCAAGGAAGAAACTTTGCCGCTATGGACATCTCTGTAAAAGACAAGATTGTTTTTTTCTTCATAAATCGGACAAAAATAACCAGTAAGTATTCTTTTAAAGAATTATCTAAAAGAAATTAATAAAAATTAAATGTTTATAAATATTTTTTATTATGAACTTTTACCTCAAATGTTGGAGTTATATACAGTTTCCTAATTCAAAAAATTCTAGACTAAAATATTTTTCAAAATTAAATTCTCAAGACGATAATATTAAAAGTAGTTTTAACATTCATCTTATAATATTATAAATTCTTTTTCTAGATTTAATGTAATCTCTAGGAAATTGACTTGTTTAATATTGGACTAAAAGTTGAAGTAACCTCCAATATTAAACGAGTCAATTACCTTGAGGTTACGTTAAATCTGAAGAAGTGAATTTATAAAGCAATCCAATAAAAGTACATTTATTTTCTAACCAATCATTAAACATATACTTAAATCAGTCAAAAGTACAATAAGTAAAACCTTGTCTAATGAAGATGTATTCAGTGAATATAAATATATATATAATAATGCCCTAAAAACTGCAGCTATAAAGGCACAAAAATTAGTGTTAGAAATCTGTAATAAATACAAAAAGAAGTCAAAAGATAGTATAGTTTAATCAAATAGTAAAAATTAAATAAGGACAAAAAAGTTTCAACCTTTACCCATAAAACAAAAATACACCCTACACAAAATATTCACTAAAAATATCCTGAAGTTACAACTACTGATAATTTAGAAAAGAATTATTAAAAAAACTAAATAATAAAAATAACAAAAATAATCAGATAAACATCAGCATAAATAGGAATTTAACAAATATAATAAATGAAAACAACCGTAATTGTAAAAGGTAGACAACTGTCCACTACAAAATAAGTGCCTCTCAACCTTTATATTATACTTAGGAACAATATCTATGGAAGAAAACCCTGAAGAGAAGAAAGTTTACATATTTAGTACAGAAAACTCATTTAAAAGTAGGTTATATAATCACAAATCTTCAACAATGAATAGACATAATGCCTCACTGTCCAAATGTTTTTGAAGCTTACATGAAAAGAAAAAAACACCAACAATAGAATGGAGAATCTTAAGAAAGCCAGAAACATGTAAATCTTTAAACACACTTTGTTATTTATGTTTAAATGAGACACTAGAGATAATAAGCTTTATTGGAAGAGGTAAATTATTAAATCAGAGATCTGAGATTGTAGACATAATAGAAGATTTACATTAGAGTTTAGTTAGAAATTATTTTAACATCAAAGCCAATATGGGTAAAAAATAATATAAATCTCAGCCTTAATGCAGATATTTAAAAAAAATTAATTTAGATATGCATGAGTTCTAGATAAATACACAAATCAAATGATATATATAGGTAATGAACACGTGTAGAAAAATGAAATACTAATTCTATAAAAATCGCTTAGTCCAACATCAGCCCTTAATGCTTAATGTATTAGTTTGATATTACTTAAAAATAACTAATGTCTAATAACTAGATCTACTTAATCATCTTATTACAATCTTCAGAAAATTTACAACTTTGCATATAAGTACATATTTTGCGAACGTATTTGTGGTTATGTGGATGTATATGTGTGAATTCTTGCATGTATATGCATGCTTACTTCTCTATATTTATGTACATATTTATAACCATTATCTATGTATCAAAAAATGAATCACAGCTTTAAACGAAATCGCTTGTCAGTGAGACTGCAGAATATGCTGACTGCACCTCTGCAGAGGGTAGAAGCCCCCACACACACAAGGCTGCCTGTTTGCTGTGGGTAGCGACCCATGATGTCTGGAAACGGGATCCTGGTGGGTGAGCATTTCCTTGGGGGAACTAAAATATTAAAAAGAATGAATTACTTTGTGACTCTTTGGAATTAAGAAGCCTTTAAACTGGCTTTAACATTCTTAGTGAATCCTCAATTGAAAATTTCGGAAACTATTTAAATCCAATTCAATTTTATAGAAATTAAAACAAGATTACTTTAACAATGAACTGGCTACTCTGGTGCCCCCTTGACATAAATTCACTAGACTAACTTGACGATCAGCTAAATCCCATCCATTCACTGTGGAGGTCCCCAGATGCCGGAGAGCCTTCTACTCGAATAGCTTTTTTCCTCGTACTGCTGGCCTCTGGAACTCCCTCCCTGCTCTCCCAACACTACCAACATACAGAGGTTTAAAACTAATGTAAACCGATATCTCGATACCCTGCTCCCAACTTGGGGTGACACCCAAAACCCACACCCAAATTCTCAGTAACCCTTTACATCTACAGTGGCGGCCTGCCTTGTTCGGGGTGAGATATGTTAAAAAAACATTTTTTTTTAATAAAAAATTAGTTATAGTTTTAAAACAATTTGGTTCAGTTAATAATTTAATGACCAAACAATATTGTAATAATTAAATTTAACAATAGTTACTCCCCCAACACACATACCTTTATTTAGAGCAAGGGGTCTCAAACTCAATGACACAAAAAGGCCATTATGTTATGAGACCAGATGCAGTGGACCAGAATGTCACCCGATGTATTATCAATGGAGATGACATCAAATAAAGAGGTAGAAGTATATTTTCTGGCCATGTTTCCAAATTTTTTAGATGAGGATTGATAATTTGGATTACTGTTTTCATCTTAAATGTTATTCTCAAGATGTTTCAGCTGATGTAACCTCCAACCTTCTTCAGGTGCGTCTTTTCAAACATGTGAATCTTTATGTCCAACTTGGGAATCTGTTCTGTTTGAAATTTAATACGGATTCCCAACTTAGATATAAATATTGCTGAGTTTGACAAGACACACCTGAAGAAGGTTGGAGGTTACGAAAACTACTTTGCACATCAAGATGAATTGCCAAGTGTATCCTTTCTCACTTTAATAAATGCCTGAGGCTTGTGTGACGAAAGCCATAGTCCGCTTGGGAATGCTGATCACATTGTGGTAATGATTCATATCACCCTAAAAACTTGTCCAAAAGCTGATGAGCCGTTGCTCAAAACAACAAGATACTACAAGCAGGCTGATTTTGAGTCCATCAGAGATCACATCAGCGACGCCCCATGGAGTGAAACCTTCTCACTTCCTGCTGATCAGTGTGCAAATGAGTTAACTGAATGGGTCAAAGCCGGCATTGAAGCCTGTCCCCATGCAAAAATTCTTCAGCAAACCCCACTCCCCTGAATGGTTCACCTTGAAATGTGCAGCTGCCATTGCTGAGAGGCAGCAAGCATTCTGACAATTCGGCCGCCATAAATCAACTGCGAATAGATAGAAATTTATAGTCAAGAAATAATTGTAAGACAGTTATAGGTGAAGCAAAGAGAAGGTATACAGAGATAACCAAAAAACGCATTCAGTCACATAAACTAGGTACTCGCAATTTCTGGAAAATCTACAATAGTGTGGTGAACAATGGAAATCAACAATTCCCTTGCTATCAAATCACAATGATGTCGTTTGCACAGTAACTGATAAGGCTGAACTACTTGCCCAGCATTTCGCCTTAAACTCCACTTTGGACTCTGCAAACCACCTCCTCCCTAAATTCCCATTGCGGACTGAAGCCACACCTGAAAACCTGGTCATCACCCCATCTCAGGTCAGGGACATCATAAAAAACCTTGACACCTCCAAAGCTTGTGGGTCTGATCTTATACCTATAATATTAATAAGAAATGCTCTACTGAACTGACCCGTGTCCTCTCCAAACTCTACAACAAATGCCTTGCTGAATCTTGCTTCCCTGATAGCTGGAAAATTGCCTGTGTGGTACCGGTCTTCAAGAATTCTGGAGATATAACTGATCCTCAGAACTGCCGCTCAATCAGTCTACTCCCGATCTTTGCTAAAATCTTTGAATCCTTAATCAATCTAGCAATAGTTTGGCACCTAGTTAATGCTAAACTTCTTTCTGACCACTAGTATGGATTTAGACAAGCACGATCTACTGCAGATATCCTAACAGTCATCTCTGAACGCATATATCATACATTGGGCAAGGCAGGTGAAGCTTGGGCAGTAGCGCGTGATATATTCAAAGCCTTTGACAAAATGGGCTTCTAAAAATTCACTCGTATGGTATTACTGGACAAATATTTAATATAATTAGATCCTTCCTAACCAAAAGAAAGATCCAGGTCGTTCTCGATGGCCGTTCATCTAAGCAACATGACTTAAATGCTGGTGTACCCCAGGGATCTATCCTTGGACCTTTATTGTTCCTGATTTTCATAAATGACCTCCCTGATGACATTGAGTCTGAGATAGATATATTTGCTGATGACACCACGCTCTACTCTCGTCATGTGGGCAAAACAGACGCATACATATCCGAGGTAATGGCTGAATCCTTTAGAAAATGACCTCCAGGCTGTAGTGGATTGGGTCATAAATGGTTGGTAACTTTTAATGCCGCAAAGACAAAGTTACTTTCCTTCAATAACTACAAGAAACCTCTCCAACCACCAATTGTCATGGCAAATAACACCCTACCTGAGAGTTCAACATTCAAACTCCTCGGCCTAACATTCACAGGTAACATGAATTGGAACAAATACATTGAAGACATTGCCAAGGCTGCTGAAAAGAAGATGAGCTCCCTCTACCGTGCTAATAAACTTCTCAAACCTGACATTATCCTGTATCTCTACAAAGCCATCATCCACCCATTCATGGAGTATTGTTGCCACATCTGGGCTGGTGCATCATCCACTAGTCTCTCCCTCTTAGACAAGGTCCAAAAAGAGTCGCCAACTTAATAAGTCCATCACTATCCACCAAACTCCAGCCCCTGTTCCATCGCCGCAATGTTGCATCCTTGTGCTTGTTTTATAAATACTTCAATGGATTGTGCTCTGATGAACTAGCTGCTCTAGACGTAAATATACTAGACCAACCCAACAATCAGCTAAATCCCATCCATTCACTGTTGAGGTCCCCAGATGCCGGAGAGTCTTCTACTTTAATAGCTTCTTTCCTCGTGCTGCCAGCCTCTGGAACTCCCTCCCTGCTCCCTATCTCCCCGACTGTACCAACATGCAGAAGTTTTAAATTAATGTAAACAGACATCTCGCTGCACAGCTCCCAACTTAGGATTACACCCAAAACTTCCACTGTAATTCTCAGTAGCCCCTTACATCTACAGTGGCGGCCTGCCTTGTTTGGGATGAACTATGTTAAAAAAAACGTAATCATGTCACATTTACTTACGTTCTGATCATTTTGTATGTATGTATGTATGTATGTATGTATGTATATATATATATATATTATAAAGTAAAAAAATTTTTAAAAAGCCAAAACACAAAATTAATTTGTATTGGGAACATGACTATTACTCTATTCTTAACAAATCAGAAATAATGGAAATAGTAAAAGGTTTGGATTACAAATAATTTGAGAAATAATCAAAATATATTTACTCAAACATAGCGAAACTTCCTCATAACAATTGCTTTATTCTTTAAATAATCAGATGTAGTAGCCATACTAAGAAGATTGTGTGTATGAACAATTGGAGAAATAAGCAACGTACATTTTCTCAAACATATTGAAATGTCTTAAATACTATGAGTAATAATATAAAATCTAAGCCTGTCTTTAAGACTCAGATTACACATCCATCATGTCATTCACATATTATTTCTCTCCATACAACGCATGTCCTCAACCCTCACTGGTCAGGTTTCACTTCAATATATCAAATTGCATACACATGCCTGATAGACTCTTCCCTCGGTCAATAGTGGTAACGCTCTGCTGGTTAGTATTGGTGAAGTTCCCTGAACTTACTCTATTCACTCTTAATTCTTGCAATCACACTAACATCTGCTCCTACCTGTGTTCCAATGATATCATCGAGTTAACAAAACTTTTGAACACTCTATTACTTGTGCTATATATTTACTTATGTAAACTTGATTTTCTTGTTAAATATAATCATATTCATTCTATGTGGCATCCAACTTTTAAATTTACAAATTGTATACCTCAAATAAATTTGAAAGCTAAAAATATTAAAAATTATATATTTAAAAAAATTTAATTTCAGAAATTCAGATACTTCTCCCGAAGGTTTTGATGCTGATGATGGATTACCAACCAGTTATGTTCCTCTGGGTCTGCGGCTTTCTTTAGCTGGAGATGAAATTAATGTAACACAACTTGCTGAAGAGGTTAGTGTCTCTGGTTATCCGTATTCATTGCAGGGATTTTTATTTTAAAAAATAGGGTGGGGTAATATTGAAGTCTGTCTACATACTTTGTTCAAAGTGTTAAAAAAAATGATCAGCTAAGTAATGCTTTTCAAGAAACAAGTTTAAATCTAATCCTCCCTAGTGCTACCAGATCGGGCTATCTGAAGATACCGGCTTCCTGACAAAAAAGTGCACCAAACATTGAAGTTTTTGTTTTTTATCTTTCCCTTTGCAAAACTCAATCCTGTTCTGCAAAACTAAGAACTACAATTTTTCTCTCTCTTTTTTCCCCTCTGCAATGGGCATATCAGTTTGCAATGGGTGGCAATCCGTGATGCTTAAGGACGGGATCCTGGTGGCTGAGCAGCCTATAATCTGGGAAAGTGGATATGCACACTGCAACACTCCACTTTAGCTCTTACCTGGGCTAAACGGGCAGTCGGAGAGGACTGATCCGATCAACCGTCTGGTCACGTCAAGCCCCACCATATAAAACCCACACCAAGCTATTCACAGCAACTGATATTCCTACTTCAACCGTCACTAATAACAACTAATACATAACACCTAAAATATGGTGGAAAGTGGTGGCTGGGAGTTATTTGGTTATGGTGAATAAAACATTGACATATCTGTGACATCCCTGACATTTTCCTTATAAACCCCAAAAAGCAAAATCAAAGGAAAATAGGTGCTCAGTGTTCCACCAAAACCAAGTATGTCATTCCTGTATCCCTGTAGTGCCAAGGCAATGGAATTTCCCCTGCCACTTCCCACAAAGGGCTCCGAGGCAGGTAAGGAGCAAGGATGATGAAAAAAAGAAGAAAAAAACACATGGATGATTTTTTTTCCTCAAAACTTTTTAAAAATACCACTCTGATGTCTCAGACATCTTCAGCTCAGAGGAAGAAAAAAAAAAATCCCCCCCCCCTCCAAAAAAAAAAAACAGCCTCCCCAAGATTTTCCCAATATTCTTAGTAATCGAATTACTAGAAAATAAAAGAAATGAGTGAATTATCACTATTTCTAATTGAAAAAATACTAACGAGTGAGAGCAACTGAAAAGCAATTAAGACAAAATAAGAAACGGGGATTTTCTTGTTGAAGTAAACAAAAGCAAAGGCATCTAACATCTGTTAAAAATCCTACAACCATAGATGCAAAGTTTTTACGCATGAAAAACTACATACATCTAAAGGAGTTGTAAGAAATCCTGAATTGTCCTTGGCAACAAAAGAAGAAATAGCAACAGCATTAAAGAAACAAGGAGTGATTGATCAAACATATAAACATAAAAAGAAATGGTCAAATCATACTAACACACACATACATACTGACTTTCGACACCCCTACGATTCCTAAAAAAATAAAAATAGGTTATATAGTTGAAAAAGCAGAGCAATACATACCAACACTCCTAAGATGCTACAATTATGGGAATCATAAGGAAGTATGTAGAGGGATGAAAATATGTGAGAAACGTGGAGAAAATGGACCCAACCACACCGAAGAAGAATGCCAAAAAGACATAAAATGTTCAAACTGTAATGAAAACCATTCAGCCTATTTCAAAACATGCGAAATATACTAAAAAGAAAAAGAAATCACAGAAGTAAAACATAAAAGAAATATATCCTACCCGGAAGCAAGAAAAACTGTAGAATCATACTTAAAAAAAAAACAACACACATGCAAAAGTTACTGTAGTGTCTTGCATTTGGAGACAACGACGTGTATCATAGCTACCTCACTTACATTGTATAATTATCTCCCTTTGTATATTTCTCTTGCATATATAAACGAATGCCGACGAAGATCGCTCTCTTTAGAAGAAGGTCTCGGAAGCGTAAACATCAAACCATGTCTCTCTTTCTTATTCATTCTACGTTCTCGCTTCGCATTGTATGTATAAGTATCTATTATGTCGCTAGCCGAATATTAATAGATTCACATAACAATTGACAAGCGAGAACATTATAAATGGCGACGAGAATTTTAAACAACTCACGTTTAAAAAAAAAAAAGAAAAAAGGAACACTTCGAATGAAAGTCGCTACAAGGCGACGAGAATTTTAAACAAACTCATGTTTAAAAAAAAAAAAAAAAGAAAAAAAATACGAAACGAAATACGAAGAAACGAAACGAAAACTAAACGATACGAAGAACGAAACGAAAGAACAGAACACACGGAGTGAATAAAGAGACAATTTTGACCAAACTTTGATGTTGCTCCGGAACTTTTCGAAGAGCCCGTGCCAAAACAAAAACGGTGAAGTTTTGCACGGAAACCTTCAGATACTGAAAAGGCAAGAAAGAAACAGGTCCCTGGCCGAAACGAAAGAGGAAAACAGACAAATGCGGCCAAACTCTGATATTGCCCAAAATCATTCAAAGAGTCCGTATCAGAGACAAAGAACAGAAGAAGGTTTTACACACACAAAAAAAAAAAAACTTTCAGATATTAAAGCCCAGACATAATTCTACTACATAAGAAGAGAGCTGGCAAAGTCCCAAAAAGTGCCACGTACCTTGGCAGAAAGGACAGATAGTCTCTATACAGTGCCCACGTGCAAACAACGACTAGTTGATTTAGCAGGGAATGCTATCAACACTTCGAATGAAACGAAATAACCCACGTGCAGACAACGACTAGTTGATTCAGCAGGGAATGCTATCAACACTTCGAATGAAACAAAATAAACCAAGAACACTGAAGGAAAAAAAAAAACCCCAAAAAAACAACGTAACTGGGATAAAAAACTCCTTAAAAAAAAAAAAAACAACAAAAAACGTAAACAACCAGATTTATCGGTGTAGCGCACAGTTAAACAAAAAAACGGAATCTAACACCTTTGATTCCCACGTGGCAGCAATGCGCGAAGAAAGGAAAAAAAAAAAGGAAAAGAAGAAAAGCAGTGACATATGCAGACAGAGAAAGAAGGAGAGAGTTTCGACGTCCAACCCAAGACAACTCTTCACGCGGACAAATTCAGACAGCTCCCCTGAAGAAGAGAGAATAGGAATCAGAAACAGATTGATTCAAAAGAGTCGAAAGTCGATTCCCCCCCCCCCTCATCCTGCAGACGACGTAAGTTGGTCTTCAATTATGTATCTTGCAATGAAAAAAAAAAAGAAAGAACGATTTCCTCCTTGACTGAGACAATTGTATAATCGGTGATCCCCCTTGAAATCAAAGAATCACCATGGACATATTGCATACATAAGTGATGGACAATAATGGACTGTACTCCCCCCACTTATCATACGCACGCACGCACGCGTACACTTAATTAAGGTGGAGAGAGGTGTAGTGTCTTGCATTTGGAGACAACGACGTGTATCATAGCTACCTCACTTACATTGTATAATTATCTCCCTTTGTATATTTCTCTTGCATATATAAACGAATGCCGACGAAGATCGCTCTCTTTAGAAAACATCAAACCATGTCTCTCTTTCTTATTCATTCTACGTTCTCGCTTCACATTGTATGTATAAGTATCTATTATGTCGCTAGCCGAATATTAATAGATTCACATAACAATTGACAAGCGAGAACATTATAGTTACTAAAAAAAAAAAACAAGCCCATCAAACCAACAAAACAAAACAGACGACCAATACAGAAAAACTTACTAAAAAACTTGTTACTATGGATTGACATATCAGTTTATAGTAGTTGTAGAATACTTTAACAAAACAAATGCCATTAGACTATATTCGATCACTTATGTAAAGCTTGTTTGAGGGGATGCGTGATTACATTATATAGCCCATGATGGGAACTATGGATCTTGTTTGTTTCTCTTTCTCGTGGACCAGGGTTGAAGCTGTTGTCTGGATACTTTCTATTGACTGGGACAGTACAAATTTCAAGAAAGAGAAAATGGACATTTAATCTTAAGATATATTTTATTAATCATAACTATGAACAGATTCGTTTTCCATTGGCAAATAATTGCTTCTATCTTCAAAGGAGGTACGATTTAGCAGGACCACACATTGAGTTTCCTCACTAATATTCAAACTGCAATTTTAAATCTCACTTTAAATCCTTCCTATTACATATGATTAAACTAACCAATCAGATTTATCTATATCCATCATATAAAAGAACATCTAAACTGACATTGGGGCCAAACCCTGTCAATCATACCTAATAACCTTGCAAACTATATCTACACTTAACTCTAAAATCATATTACTCCCAGTAACAATTGACCTAATTGATACTGCTGTGGTCTATAGAATTGGCAATGCAGAGTTCACATTCTATTCGATCTATTATGCTTATTTACACACTAATACTGTTGGGAAAGGTATGAACCTGCAATCTTCTACCAACTTTGGATAAAATAACACCTTGTCTTAATGTGAGTCTTCAAAACAGGCTTAGTTCTGATGACCTCAGAGGAAGATTAAATCTGGACAGTATAGAGAGATGTGTGCAGAAGAGGAGACTTTGATGGTATGACCACGTTGAAAGAATGGATGAAAATTCTTGGGTTAGTAAATGTAGAACAGTTGAGGTAGTAGATTCAGTTCAGAGGGTAAGACAAAAGAAAACATGGGAGGAAGTGATAAGAATGGGCCTGAGGGGAAAGAGGGATAAAAAAGACATGGGCAGAGATAGATTACTTTGGAAGTCAATTTCTTAAAGTTGTCTAACGCATGCCAGCATGTAAAACGGAGTTAAACCGACGACGACGAGGACGCCGATGATGTACAACATATAGTTTAGATATTGCGTTTTGGCAGTAAATTACTAAAAAAAAAAAATTAAAAAAGATTGCTTTGCTGTCATACAGAAAGCAAAACCTAAATAAAACCAAACTTTGGTCGAAAGATATTAGCATTCGTACTATCTGCCACTAACTGAAGTCATCATCATATTTAGTTTAATGTCCGTTTTACATGCTGCATGTGTTCAACGGCTTTTAGAAATTGACTTCCAAACTAACTTATCTCTGGTCAGGTCTTTTTTTATCCCTCTTTCTCTCAAGTCAATCTGTATTACTTCCTACCATGTCTTCCTTTGCCTTCACCTGTGAACTGACCTTGCTAACTCAACTGTTCTATGCCTGCTAACCCAGGAACTCTCATCCATTCTTTCAACGTTGCCATACGATCGAAGTGTAGAATAAATGATGGCATGTCCAGTAAATCCTTTATTATTTGCAATGGAATTGGATTTGTTTGTTTTTTATGGCATATCAACCTTTTTGGGTTATTTAATGCAGGCTCCATTTATTTTGGTAAGAATATTTTATGCTCGAGGTTTATGATATTTGAAAACATTTAACAGATTCAGTCTCGTGTATAGATCATTTGCAGATCAATTTCTTTTATATGTGTATTTTTCGTGAGTAAACAATCTGCAATTGGTTGATTTTTTTTATATGTGTATTTTTCGTGAGTAAACAATCTGCAATTGATTGATTTTTTTTATATGTGTATTTTTCGTGAGTAAGCAATCTGCAATTGATTGATTTTTTTTTATATGTGTATATTTCGTGAGTAAACAATCTGCAATTGATTGATTTTTTATGTGTATTTTTCGTGAGTAAACAATCTGCAATTGATTGATTTTTTTATGTGTATTTTTCGTGAGTAAACAATCTGCAATTGATTGATTTTTTTATGTGTATATTTCGTGAGTAAACAATCTGCAATTGATTGATTTTTTAATGTGTATATTTCGTGAGTAAACAATCTGCAATTGATTGATTTTTTTATATGTGTATATTTCGTGAGTAAACAATCTGCAATTGATTGATTTTTTTATGTGTATATTTCGTGAGTAAACAATCTGCAATTGATTGATTTTTTAATGTGTATATTTCGTGAGTAAACAATCTGCAATTGATTGATTTTTTTATATGTGTATTTCGTGAGTAAACAATCTGCAATTGATTGATTTTTTTATATGTGTATATTTCGTGAGTAAACAATCTGCAATTGATTGATTTTTTTATGTGTATATTTCGTGAGTAAACAATCTGCAATTGATTGATTTTTTTATGTGTGTATATTTCGTGAGTAAACAATCTGCAATTGATTGATTTTTTTATATGTGTATATTTCGTGAGTAAACAATCTGCAATTGATATATCACGGGTATTTTCAGCCCTTCCTGCTTTAAAACTGGATCGCAGTGCATTTTCCATAATTGACAGAAGTGTATACATTTGGTTTTATTTCAGGATATTTTAAAACCGTTTTCAATTGTTCATCGATTTATTTTATTCAAGCATTGTTGTAGTTGACATTCAATCATATGGATGTTTTTGGACGCATGGTAAATTAAAAAGTCATCTACATATACTGATCCTGCCACGCCAGGTTGGAGACTTTTTACAATATTATTAATTTTTATACTGAGTAAGGTAATGGATAATATACTTCCTTGTGGCATGCCCATTTCCTGTATTTGAAAGTGTGTTGCCTATTTGTGTTTTAAAATTTCTCTCCATTTAAGAAATTACTTATGAATATAGGTAATTTACCTTTCATTCGGAGTAGTTTTAAGTCTCTTTTTATACCATATCTCTAGATCGTGTTGTATGCTTTCTCTAGGTCGAAGAATATGGCGGTTAGGTGTGTTTTAATGAAAACATTACATATGAAAGATTCTTGGCAAACTAATAGGTCAATAGTACCTCCATTTTTTTCAGTATTCCAAGTGTAAGTTTGTGATTAGTTGTTTTTTTTTTTCTAAACATCATGTCAGTCTGGTATTCACTATTCTTTCCATGGTTTTGCAGACACAACTTCTCAGCACAATGGGTCTGTAATTTATTGGGTGTGCAAAGGTGTTTTTATTTTTGGCTATGGAGATTATAATAGCCTGTTTTCATAGTATTGGGATGCTGCCTGTTGCTTATTTATAAACATATATGGACAGCAGATATTCTCTTGATTTTTGGGGTAGGTTTCTCAGGAATTCAAAGTGGATTTCATCAGGGCCGATAGCTTTTGCTATGGAATCATTTAGTTTGTTAATTGTGAAGGGCTGATTGTAATCTTGGGGAATTTTGTTTGGAAATTGATCTTTTTTTTTCTTTTTTTTCTTTGATTTTTTTCAAATTCATATATATATACACACGCTCCCGGCACATATTTTTGATAGTCTTGTTTTTATTATTACCTTATAATGTTATTACCTTCTGTAGGTGCAAATTCATCCACAGTTCATTCTATTAGAGGTTTTAATTTGAGCTTTCTTGAATATTTTTGCTAAAACATTTTTACATAATCTGAGTTTTATTTTGACTTTATAATTCTACTATTAAAAAATATGACGTGTTGGGTCACCCATTCAACCCCAGTAAGATTATTTGACTCAGGAAAAAGCGAGTTTACAAAATCAGTTAAATATAAAAAATAAAACAATAAAATCTAAAATAAGTCTCTTTCTTCTTTCTGTATCCCTACCTCCTCCCATCTCTATGGGTTAAAAAATATTACTAACTAGCTGACCTGTGTCCTGGTGTTGCCCGGGAAAGTAGATTTACTGAAGAAATTCCATGCCCCAACCTATTGGATATTATTACTACTAATAATAATAACAATAAGACTAACAATAATAGGTTATATTGAAACGGTTAGCTTTAAAAATGCTTACCAAATTTTAGCGATTAGCTTTCTCTGACTTTGCAAGCGGTGACTTGGCAAAATAATCCACCTTATAAATTTGTTGTCTGAATTTTGCAAATTGTTTTTTTTTAAATATTAATTTGTTTTCTGAATTTTGCAAATTATTTTCCAAATACAAACTTGTTTTCTGATTTTTACAGATTTATGTTTTATTTAAAAGATTTTTTTCAAATATCCCAAATTAAGATCAGTGTTTTCAGCAAGAAAAATAAACACCCTCAACCTTACCACTAACCTTAAGTCCTGGTGGCAATTACTTTTTCTTTCTCGTTTCTTCCAAAGTGTTTTTTTTGGGGGGAGGGGGCATCCGGACTTAGGGTTGTTGGTAAGATTAAGGAAGAGTTTTTTTTTTTTGTAAGAAACAAATAATAAAATCAAACAGTGAAATTGAAATATGCCACAAAGTAAACATCATAATAATGCTGTATTCAATACAGAAATGCTGAAAAAAATGTCTTTTATACAACGGATAATTTGTATGGTCGACTTATGCGACAAGATTATAAAATAAATTAGTATTTTCAAAGAAAAAAAAAAAAATTCGCAAAATTCAGACAAAAAATTAATAAGATAGATTAGTTTGCCCTATCACTGCTTGCAAAGTCAGACAAAAGTAATCGCTAAAATTTGGTACCCATTTCTGAAGCTAATTATTTCAATGTAACCTAATAATAATAATAATGTTAATGAGAAGTTCCGACTTGAAACGAACAACGAAAAACAATCGTTTTTTAGTTTGAGTTACTATTTACTGGAAAGCAAGTATCCTCTCCTTTTCTGAATGAGGACAGAAACGATATTACACTTTCATTAGTTTAATTCCTATTTCAGTCACCTGACTTAGTTAAAGTTGATTACTCAAACCCTGTTTCAGTAAAAAATAAAAAGATGAACATAAAAAAAAGAGTAGGCTATAGTATAAATAAACTGTTTGCGTGATTGGAAAAAACTTTTAAAAATAACATTTAAAAAAAATCGAATTTCATTTTGTATGTTATATCGGCACTTCAGGGGACTGTTCTGTATATGAACTGTTCAGTATTATTGTATCACCGACCCCCAAAAATGAGATTCTAATTTCTTTTTTTTTTTTTTCATGATTACGTGTGAAAATAGAACAGTGGTTGATTAGTTTTTAATTTAACTTTCCTGCGATTTAAACAAATATTTTTATTTTTATTTTTTTATTTTTAGTCATTTGTATTCTGAAATTAATGAACAATATGTTATCTGGCCTAAGAATGCTGGAGTGGCCTGGAACTGGGGGATCATTTTACGTTAAATTTATATGCAAAACTAATCCCCCACTGTAAAGTCTAAAATAATTTGAGGGGATGTCTGTCAGGTTCACAAGTCAAACTCAAGAAATTAGCAATAGGCATTAAACAATTTCAAAACGCAATTTGTTAAAGGTAAATGTCCTTGGAATAATCCTTTTTTTTTTAAATGTCAGTAAGTACTTATGTGAAGTTTAGAAATGAAATAATATAGTGCATCAGACATCAGGCAATAACATTTACCTTTTAAAAGGAGGAGGTAAGACGTGGGAGAATGAACTAAGGTCACACTGAGTAATATTATCCCATGAATAACAGTCCCCCATGATTATGGGGCCTGTGGGAGTAGATATTAGCATAAGAGTGAAAATGGCTGCGACATCCTTTGTAAATTACCATGTTTAGAGAAGCAGCTTACCCAGAAAAAAATGTAAAAACATTTTAAAGGGGAGGAAACGAACGCATATTTTGTGGAAACACATCTGGAATTGGCCTAAATGTCTAGCGGAACAGATTAGAATATGAAGGTTTTGGTTTGAAATCTATAATGGTCAATGAAATAGGGGAAGAATTGACTTTACTTTTTTCATACTTATACACAGTGATATTCCCTTTTGTTTATAATTGACTATTCAAATCTTTTAATTCTTTCCTTTCTTTATTACCTTTGATTGTTAATAAACACAGAGAGAGAAACGAGAATGATACTATATAAGATAAGAGAAGGGCTCAAACAACATACAGTGAGAGTGATTGATAGAAATTTAGTAAGAGATGGGTCACTTCGTGAGTTAATGGCAAATTCCAGCTAATTAGAACAATTAAAAGATAAGTTTTGTTTAAACATAACTAAATACCAAAACTGAGGAATATTTTTACATGTATTTTGGGTGATTAAAATATATATGAAAAAGCCTTAGGGATAGAATGTTGATTAACACAGTTTGAGTATAATAATAGATGCTCTGCTGTTTTTCATAAGTTTTCAATCTGTATATACAAACTGAAATATGTAATTTCTAATATTTAAACTGTTTTAACATTGATATCATGTCTGCACTTGTTTTGAAGAGTGAATCCTGTGCAATGGACGATTTGACCAAAGAATATGAAATCTATGCCACTGTCGCTCATGTTAAAGATGGAAAATCTCCTGGCAATCTTGTTAGTTCAGTGAAAGTGGGCAAAACCTACCATCAACGTAAAGAGAAAGTGACCTGCACTCAATGGTATCTTTTCAATGATTTTTCAATCACACCAATTGAATTGGTAAGTAGTTTCTGCTTCGATGTTAACAAATTTGTGAAATCGCTAAAAATCCTTAAAAAATTGCTTTCTTCAAAAGAAAAATATTACGTTTCCATTAAAATGTTGGTATTATTAAAATACTAAATAACATTTTCAAAGTAATTTTGTTCTACATAGATTTGAGCGAGCAAAACTAAACATGATTTACTAAATGAAAAACACCATTTGAAATAAAAATCCATTTCCTCAACAAATACTTTTTTGTGATCTTCCATGTTTGATTTTATTACAAAATAAGAAACCAGTTTCTTCTATACAAATGTTAGAAACCATTTGAATAAAACCTTTTTTTATTATGTAAACAACAAATTATCCTTACTTATGAAACTGATAGTCGATCTTATATAAATAGGGATATGTCCGTCGGTCTGTCACAATTTTTTAAACATAATAAATACATTGCGAAATAATGGAGAATACTGCATTTAGCTAATCCAATCTAATCCAATCTAATCATGAATAAATGATAATCTTTCCTAAGTATATTAACATTGAAACCTTTAGTCTTACTTAAATATAATGATACGGTATATATAGTAATTTCTAAACTCCATCAAACAAAACCCACTTTTGCACATTTGCATATTTATTTTATTTTTAAGTTCTAATGAATTAATATTCTGTAATATGCATATATAAGTGGTATTGTCAAATTTTATTATATATTTATAATATTTTCCTCGATAGTAATATTATTATAATTATTAATACAATTAATTAAAGAAATTTTATAAAAAAAAACTATGACGTTTTAAAAACATTTTAAAACTTTCAGTTTTAAGGGAGATAATTAAATGAAAACTTCTGGCGTTGATATTAAGAGAACAGATACTACACTTTGATCTTAGCTAAAAGGCCAAGTTATTTACCTCAAGGTCAAAGTATTTTTATTTACCTCCTCTCCAGGAGGTTAGACACAAGGTCAGATGTGGTTAGCCAGCACGCTAGGATTATCCCGCTCTGGCCTACAAAAATTGCCTCAGCAGCCCCGTCGGCATTCCTTGGTAGGGGTGCCTAAGGCAATTAACAATAAACTAACTCCTTCACAAAGAGAAGGTAAAGCCTGGGAAGGTGGACCTCCCAGAACTGTATAGGATAATACCTCAGACTGGCGGAATCAAGGCCCGAAGGCCAAGACGGTACCGGTCTACAGAGTAGCATCCATATCCATCAGAACACATACTACACTAATCTTAGCTAAAGAGGCCAAAGGGCAATACAAAATTATTCTCTTCATACATTTTTAACTGAATGAAAAATAAAACTCGATTTAATCGGAATTTATAAGTGTAGTATCGATTCTATTGTCATAAGATCGTCCTTCCAGGAATTATCTCCTCCGTTTTTAGGGGGTGTGAGACAATCCTCCCATGTATTACATCTTCCTTATATTTAAAACTTAAAAGAAAACGTTCAAATTACTAAATAGTTAAAATTAAAAACTGAAGGGACAAAGTCATCATCATCATCATCAACCGGTTTATTTGTTGAATCAGGCCACAATTAATCCTCTGATGAGGGTGGGGCCTGATTGTCTAGTCTCGAAATCTAAGTCTTCCCCTCTAGTCCTGTCTTTGGCAAGGCTTGATGGAATCCATACCCATGGCCTTCCTATCACGTTTGACTACGTCCTCCCAAGTCAACTTGGGTCTGCCAATGGTGATGTTCTCTGCTGGCACATTCAACTGTCGGACTTTAGCAATCCAGCCATCGCTACGCTCAATGTGACCCAACCAACGCAGTCTGTTCTTTCGCATGATGTCCGCAAGGCTTTTCAAGTCGACCTGTGAGAGCAGGGATTCAAAAGAAACGTACTGTTCAGGCCTCACCAAACAGATCCATCTGACCATTGCCCTGTCATTACGGTGCAGCTTCCTTAGTATGCCAGCAGAGACAGCCCAAGTTTCTGAGCCATACAACAGCACACTTCTGACACATGAGGAGTATACACGCCCTCTCGTAGTTGTTGGCAGGTGTTTGTTTGTCAGGATTGGTAGCAGCTCTCTAAACTTTTTTCATGCACACTTGCAACGTGTAGCTGCCGCGAGTTCACAGCCTTCACCTGATGACAGCACATCTCCAAGATAACAAAAGTCTGTCACTACTTCCAGCTTGTTGTCACCAGTATCCATCTCCGTCAGTGGTCTGCCATCTATTGGTCTTGCCGTGCCGGTGCAACGAAAGCACTTAAAGTGAGGATCTGCTTTGAGAGAGCCTTTTATGCCACTGCACCTTTTGTGGACCCAACCTGAACAGTGAGTGCAGATGATTGAGTTGCTGCCAGTTCCTTTCAGACATACAGCACACATAGACGTTTTTGTTTGGCATCCAATTGTACTATAGGGATTATTTGAATATCTCGCTTATTTCGTTTGATTTCCGCACACATTTTGAATGAAATTTATTAATTAGTCTTTAATTGTATTTTTTATTCCAAAATAAAATTCAAATTTATTTTTTAAAAGCTTGAAAATTGAATTTTAATGCAATGTCTTAATCGCTGGCGGCCATGTTGTAATTTCCTATTATTTTCTATCACACTTGACATCTATAAAAAGGAAATACATTTGACTTAATTGTGCTATCTGTGTTTATTTTCACATCTATAAAACTGAAATAGGTTTTACTTTATTTTATTTATAAAAATATTGTGGGGTCTGCATGTGCGCTTGACATCCATAAATAAGGTACTTTACTTTTATTTTGTTTATAACAATAATACTTTAATATTTATTTTGCTTTAACTACGTATTGTATGTAGTTCTGTCACAATTATATAATACTTCCAGCCTAGCAAAAATATGTGACCAGAGGTAAAATATATTTGCTAGTTCATTAGAATTGGTTTTGAAACTTTGTTTTAAGCAGTTTGAATATAATATTGTTATAGCAATTTTTGCCATTGACAATGTATAATTTTATGCAATGAAAGCAAATGTTAACAATTATTATTATGCTGCATTGAAGACTTTTTACCTCCGTTTTTGTGATATTTTTAGATGATTTTTATTTTCCTTCTTCAGTCAGAAGCTTTACAATTTGACATGGATTGGAAAGTTCCTTGCATCATTTACTTTGCTCGTAAAAACCTGAATGATTATTATGATCTTTCCGGTAAGAAAAACTTTTTCTTTTTTACCTGCTTAACAAATCATTTTCATCCTTCCTTTTTAACATTTCTTACATGAATGTAAGATTTAAAAAGAAAGAAGAAAGCCTTCATTGCATTTGTTACATGCAACTGAAGATGTCTGTCCCATTACGGCCTGAATTCTAACGGGCATATTGTTTAACATATTTGTGCATGAAAGAAACAAAATTAATTTTAATATTTACACAAGTGTAGAGAATAATAAATCATTTTGAGCAAACAATACCCACTATATGACAGCAAAATTGACTATATACTAAACATAAACATTGAATAAATAAATATTTTCAATTTTGCATCAGTTGTGGAAAAAGTTACAATCAAATTTATTCACAGATTAAAGTATTACAATTTTTTAACATGTTTTTAAAAAGTATTTTGAAACATAAATATAAGTTTTCTAGAAATATTTCAAAGATAAATTGTAAATCAAAGTCGATTTATGAAAAAAATTACTTTTAGATTTAAACTTATATTTTCCCCCAAAATAAACTTTTTGTCATCAAGTCTTGGCCAACAAATAAAATTCACTTAAAAATAATTTTCAATTCTCTTTAAAAGAACTTTACTAAAGATGGTCATTTTCCAAATCTTTTTCAATTCATTTTTATACTAAAAAATTTTTTGTAAATAACAAAAACGCCTTTTTAAGATTAGGTTTTTCTATGTTATAAATGATGAATGGATTTAATTTTTTTTAATAAATTTAGGCTTTTTTTATGGAACATGTTATAGTAAATGTAAATATATTATTTTGAATATCTCATAAAACCTTTAACATTAGTGTGTATCTGTTTTCATCCAAAATCTTGCCCATATCTACCGGTGTGATTCAAATATGTCAATATTTGAATACCATAAGTGAATCTCTCTGTATTTTCTCAGTAATTTTACATCATATTAGAGATGAGAATTACGATTTCAATCAATTTAAATGCATTCGTCTACTGATGGAAAATGTGTCCCACAATCAAAACCTGTTCTTTAAATGAATATATAATCTTCAATTTGTTTCAACTGAAAATGCTTTACTTCTTCCAATTCAGTGATGTCCTTGATGATATCAGTCGAAATAAAATCCTGTTACTGATGTAGTTGTGTTATTTTGTTGTTTTAATGACTTTCTTAAAATAATGCCGGTCAGCAAAAGAGATGATATATTTTCTCTGAGTGAATATTTGGTCCAGGATGCAGACCAATTCAATCCTTTCAAAATAAATTTCCCTTTGAAATGTTTCATGCAAGGAACAGAATTTTTTTCAGAACCCAATCAATGCTGTTAATGAATTTCAACCATTTTTTTTTAGGAGCTTCGGTTTATCAAGAGGAAATGAAAATGTCGATAAATTTTCACTATCTAGTTTTACAGCCAAATGCAACACACCTTTTAACAATGTTTTTTAAAATATCACAACACACTTTAATATTCACTTGTATAATGGTGACAAGATGATTTCTAATCATATTTTGAAGAATGCTTATCCAACATATAAAGTTATCTTGTCGGATTTTCAAAGTCAGCCCCAAATATCATTTAAGCTGACAAATCAAAGTTTGTTTCTGGCTATCCAATTTTGATTTGTTATTGTTGTATTGTGTTATGGGCAATATAATAACATACTTAGCTATAATTTATTTTTAAAATTACTTAGTCCGGCCCCAACGACTACTAATACGAAATATTTTTTAAATGATCACCTAAAAATTAAAATCAGCAAGTGATATAATTCATCTGAAATTAAAGAATATAATAGAAGTTGCTACCTTAAGTTAAAAAATGTGCAAACAAACCAAATTTAAAATGACTTCACTGCATCCTGGGCAACGCAATAGCTCGTAACAATATAAAGGGATGTAATTCTCTACAGCTTTTTAATGGTTTGAAAACGTTGCAGAAGTTAATTTAATTTTACTAACGATCCACAATAAAAGAAAGAGGTCTTGAGTTATCCACCTTTTCTATTATTATTTTATTATTGATGGGACATTTCTCTTGTTTACATTTATTTAATGGCCTCTTAGAATTCAATGTGTTAATGTGACATGTGGCCATATGTAGTAGGAGGCCATGATTATGTTGTGGCCGCTTTTTCCTAATGCATAAGGTCCCAGATTATGTGATGATAGGGTGATCAACCATTGGCTGATTTAGCCATGTGATCACCCATATAAAAGGCATGACTTGGTTTACGGCCTATTTTCACTCTTCCCCTTTACGGTTTAATTGCCAAAGCAGCAACATTCGTTGCTCACTACTCCTAAGATCAAAGTTTAGTATCTGTTCCGATGGATACTGCACCCCATAGACTGGTATTGTCTTGGCCTTCGGGTCTTTATTTACGCCGGTCTCTGGGTCTGTCCTGTGCACTTCTAGGAGGTCCACCCTCCCAGGCTTTGCCTCCCCTCTTTGGGGAGGAGTAAGTTTATTGCTTACTGCCTGAGGCGCCCCTACCGGGGAATGCCGACGGGGCTGCCCAGGCAATTTTTAAACCCCACTTTCCCGACCCGACCTTGGGTCACATCTTACTTGTGGGAGTAAGATAAAAACTGGCCTTGTGCCTAACTCCTGGAGAGGAGTAAATCAATACTCCTATTTTGTTCAGACTAGTTTCTGTGACATGCAGTCGATCTCCTCGACCAAACAGACCAATTATGTCGAAGTTCCCTACACATTTAGGTAAATTCACATTTTCATATATCCACAAGGAAGCTTTGACATGTGTGCATGATTCAGTGTATATACAAATAAATCCTTTTTTTTTATTTTTAGTTCTTTTTTGTTTATCTCTTTTGTTTATGTGTAAGAACAATTAAGAAATGGAGAATTCATATAATTACATGTGTCGTCTTTTATATGTATTTAATTGTTGTTTTGCATTTAGAATAAAAAAGCAAAGATTTTTTTCTTTAAAAGTTATTCCACTTTTTAAAAATTTCATTTGAAATGCTGATTTATGCTATATTTTTTATTGAAAATGTTGAGTGAGTGGAAAGCATTTGAATCTTATTTCTTGTGAAGTAAAAATTGATTATATTTCATTTCAGTCCAAAATCCAATAACATCAAAAGTTTTGTTTGATGAGAGTGGAATCGTGAATCCGAAGACAACAGACCAGACATTTGTGCCACTTTCACCGGAAGAATTTCCAGAAAGAGGGTCTCTAGTGGCACTTGATGCAGAATTTGTTTCCTTAGACCAGGTCAATATATTTTGTTTTTCTATTGGAAAAAAAAATTAAATGTTTCAAAAAGAGATTATTTAGTGGCAATTTATGAAATATCTATTTCCATTTACGTTTTTTCTATTTGACAATTTTGTCGAAGGATGATTTTTAGTAGTACTTTATGGAGTATTTGTTTCCTTATACCGGTTAAACATTTCTATTTTCTTTTTCAGTTTTAAATGGAAACTTTTCAGAGACATAGTTTTTACAAGAAATTGTTATTTCTTTCTTTTTGAAGTTTTTATCATTTTTCTGATAACTTCAACAATTATAAAGTTATAAGGGATCATTCTTCGAATTTCTTATGAGCTGTCGCAGAAAGATAGTTTGTGGTTTTATCAGCCACGATGAAAGAGATACACTTATTGAGCTGTCGAAAGAATGAGAAAGATTTTTCGTGAGGTGCTGCATTAGTGACAGTGGATAGAACTCGAGATAGTACAGATTTCCAATGAGTTATGGATAGATTTTGTAGTTTTAGCATTAAACAAATGATTTTTCATATAATGTCATTACATCTTTCCACTTTGGCATTGCCTTAAGGATGATAAGGGGTTGTCTTACTTATTTGATGTGCTTGATTGTAACGGGCTCTTGAAGTTTACACTAACTTGCTTAAGGAGTTGAGTAGCTTTGATCAGTTTACATGTAGGTAAAGAAGCAAACTGGTTTTGTCAGCACAAATTTTGCAACATGAGCAATCTTCTTTGTAGTTTCTTAAGTAAGGGGGGGGGTTACAATATTCATGAATGCAGGTATCAGCAACAATGCCATTCTTGACCTTATATGGTTATCCGTCATGAATGTCACTGATATTTGGTCTGTCGCAATTGTGGAATGTTAACTAGACAGAAATGGAACCATTTCCTCACAGCTTTAAACACTGCAGGAGCCTCTTTTGCAATTGCTGGGTAATAAGTCTCATGACATGAATGCAACAGGTTGCTTAAACTGGTTTAAAATAGCTGAGACCGCAACATCTGATGCATCACATTCTCATGTATGGTTTAGTGTTATTGGGGCAGTGTAGTGCTGTCTTCATAAGTAAATCTTTTAAATTATTAACTCTTTTAAATTATTAACTCTTTTAAATCATTAACTCTTTTAAATCATTAACTCTTTTAAATCATTAACTCTTTTAAATTATTAACTCTTTTAAATTATTAGCTGTTTTAAATTATTAAATGCTTTAAATTATTAAATTATTAAATGCTTCACATGTTTAAATTATTAAATGCTTCACATGTTTTTAAATCAAGCAGAAACTGTTTTTCCGTGATTAGGGGTTGAATGCAGTCTGAAATTTTGGCATCCACTTTTCATTCTATGCAAACATAATTTGATATTTCAGAGAGATTTCAAAATGATTCTTGTAAATTCATTCTTTTACAATGACTAGATGGACTTGTAGAAATTACAAAGTATTTGACATGCACGAAAATCGATTCAGTATTTTTTTTTTAAATTTCTTCTTAGTCCAATTAAATTGACACTCAAAATAGCGTGAATTTGCCAAAGTTACAGGATTTGCTCTTAATCTCTTCCATAAAATAAGCTATAAATTATTTTTAAAAAAAAAAAGAAATATAATTTAGAAAACTGTTGATGATGCTCTGCATGTTTTAAAGATTTCAATGAATGGAAAATTTGCTTAAATTATGTGTGTTTTGTCTCTAGGTCTAGAAGTGGCTGTAGTTTCGATTTATCAGACCGCACTCATAGTTAAGCACTGAAATCTTGTTTGCAGAAAATGTATATTTGGATTTAGTCATGGTGAGGTTTTGGCATTGGGCAGATTAAAGGAACGTTTTAATACATTTAGCATGCTCTGCTTTATCTCTCCCAGCAACGGTGATGTTGTCGAGATACACAAATATATAAGTATGGTTCTCTTCATCGACAAATTTCTAAACACCTTGTTAAAATGCACTAACCCCATTACTTACTCCAAATAGTATACGAGTAAACTGATATAAATGCCTGTTTACCTCAAAGGCTGTAAATGGCTTGTTATTCTCACACAATGGTAATAGGCGTAATCTTTTGGTCAAAAATAGAGAAGACCCGATAACTTGCAAATTTATTATTTACCAAAGTTTCAATTTTTGGCAGTGGGTACACATCAAACAAATTTACAGTGTTTGAGCCGTCCACATATATGCATTTTTTATGGCGATTAAATTTTTTCTTTTCCTATAACTACATTTGCTTTTCAAGAAGATGATCTTAGTTATACAATCCCTTCTATCAACTTCCGTGCATGACTTTCTCAGCAGTAAACTCCTCATTGCTGTAATCTTAGTATTTTTGTTGCGATCGGTTGGGCATGGAATTTCAGGTTGGCAAATAGTTGCGTAACTGTCAACTTAGATGCAGTTAAACTAAAAATTTCACTTTCAGTCACATTTAATTCCGTTTGTATTTAGTCCCTGCATGTAAAAAGGAGGCAGCAGCATGTTATTTCTGAAAATCAAGACCCAGAAGTACATGATCATACAAGTTCTCCAATACTTCCAGACAAGTGTTTCTGTTATTTAAGGTGATGATAACATGGCATCCACTTTTAATTGGAACTTGTTTTGAAGACATGACTAATGTAATGTAGTGGATAAACGGTTTGATTTTCAATTTAAGTATTTCTGCTAAATCATGGCTGATAAAGCTACTAGAGCTGGCCGAGTCAGACAGTGGAAGATGCTAAGCTGTGTCGGGCAGTGGCTGAGCTGTGCATAAATTATTATCACGCTCTCTGGTTTTGTCTGGACTGGCATGTTTAATGTCCAGTTTTACTACAAATATTGCATTCACTATTTTGAGGTGGCCATTTGGAATGATGGTGAAAATGACCATAACAAAACCAGAATTAACCAAAGCAGGCGTAGTTTGTAAGGGTGCAGCATAATTTTGTGAATCAATGACATTTTCTTCAGCCGTAGCAGCAACACTTACCAACACGTAATGTTCCGAGTTGTATTGAGTATGTTTGAGCACCCTCGCAGTCTCACTTGTCTTGCTAAGTGTTAGGTTCTGGCCCTTTATTAAATGCTTTCATGTCATGTTAGACGTTTATAAAAGAGTTCAGAACAAATTCGATAACAAGTTCGGCAATAATGTTTTACAAATTGGCAGTTTTTACTTAGCTTGTTTAGTTGCTGCATAAATTCATCACCGTAGCTAGAAAGTTATGCACAAATGATTTTTTTTCTTGGTAAAATTTATCTAAGGTATTGAAAGCAGAATCATAAGTAATACAGTCCAATTTAAGTTTGTAAATAGTGCCAGATACATACATACATACATACATACATACATACAAGGTGGGCAAAAATAAGGGTCCTATTTTAAAAATTCATAACTTTTTTATTTATTGATTTAAAAAATTTTTTTTTTTAGAATAAGTAAAGGACCCCTTCCGAAGCAAGCATGAGCCGTATTAGCCCTAAGGAACGTACCCTCATTTAGAAAACATTATTTTTGCTTAAAAAACTCAAAACAGTGTAAAAAACAATACTTTAGTTTTTGTAAGTTTTAAGAAGTGTTTTTCGGCTAAAATTTGTTTTGTTTATTTCAAAAAATCTCGGAAGGGTCAGTCTACACACACATAAAGTTTGGTGAGTTTAACTTTTATTTTGTGGAAGTTATTCAAATTCAAGTTATTCAAATTTAAAGATAGGACCCTTATTTTGGCCCACCCTGTACATACATATAGAGTTGGGAGGGTCTTACTAAATAAATTTTTTACTTTTTGTTCTTTCCCCACTCCCTCTTTTATTCCAATGAAATCTTTGTATACAAATATATTTATAAAAAAATAAAATTTTCAACAAATTTGGGGATATATTAAGTAAATGTGGTATTGTGCTGACTGAGATGATTCTAGTTAAGAGTAGGATAGACATTTTTATAATTTTTTACCAAGGATGATCCCCATTTTCTTCACACTTTTTGTTTTAAATGTAATTTTTTTATATTTTCTGCAAATAAATAATTCAAAGTGTAGTATCTGTTCACTGCATCCCAGCAACATCAGACGTTTTACTATCGACAAAAATATTGCATATATATAAGAAATATGACAATGCAAATTACAGAAGTATATTACACTATATTAATTTATTAGAATACCTAAAGATATTTGTGAGTGTTTGCAGATTACTATATATATGGCATTACAAATTTTTATGTTGTATCATAGAATTAAATAAGCTTAACCCATTTTGATTTTAATATAGTTAGGATAGGTGGAAAAAATTTTCGCATTCATTTAGATTATTTTTGTCAGATATTGAATGTAAAATTTTATTTATTCCTTAGGAACAAGCCGAATTAAAGAGTGATGGGACACGATCAACATTGAAACCTTCCCACTTGGCTTTGGCAAGATTGACTTGCTTAAGAGGGTAAGTTCTTAAAAAAATATAACTGAAAATGAAACCAGGCTTTTAGAGTAAGATATGTTTGAAAAAATACAGGTGATTGCATTTTTGCTGTTTTAATTTTAAATCTAATTAAAAGCTATAAAAAAATTTTATTTCCATAAATAGCAACTTTTCATAACTAAATAAAAACAAATAATTTTTCAATAAATATGCGTTAATTATTTTTGCTTTGGAAGAAAAATAAGTAAATTTGACTTCATGTAACAGTAATCTACGTATTTAATTTTTACCATCAATGAATGTTCGCATAGGAGAACATTGGCTAATATCTCAGGAACAGGGTATCATAGAGAAAAATTATGACCTTTTGAAATTATCAAGAAAAGTAGAAATAAGCGAACACACTGTTTGTCCACTAAGTCTTGAGAAAATATTTTGAAACCACAAAAATATAATTTATAATGCAGTTTATGAAAATCCTGAAACGAAAACATGAAGATAATTTCAATGATTTCATAATTTGTGATACAATAAATTTGATTATTGAATCATCCCAAACCATACATTTTCTGATTCAGTTTTTTTATACAGAACATTTGAATGCGTAAACTATTTCTAAAATATTTACAAAATTTATATTATAAACGGAGAGGATACTTTGTTTTGAATTAATTAAACTTACGTCAACACTAAATACATTTTTCATTTTGATTTCTAAACAAATAAGTATTTTAAAGGCCATACTTATTAAACTAAAAAGTCTGAAAAAAAATGAATGTTTCATAATTTTGAATAAATATACAATCACATTCTATGCAACAAATATGAAATTAAAAAATTATAAAACGATTTTTTAAATTGGACAATAATAAAAATGTAAGCATGCATTTGACATCTTATTTTAAGATTCATTTATTAAAATAGTAGATTGTTTTTTTTTTAGTTAGAAATTAGAAACTGAAAGTTTGTGTGAATTTCTTATATTTGTTTGTTTGCTATTTTCAAAAAGTAACGAAACCGGATGTATCAACCAAGAAAAATAAATTAAAAGTCCATTTCCTTTCAAAACAAGAGATTTGTTAAAAACCTATTAAATCTGGGAATCTATTAACAGAGGGTAATGATTTAAATGTTAATTTGTTTTCTCTTCAAAATATGAGGTATGTTCACATAGTAATGAGACTAAAGGTGTATTAAACAAACATAGTGAATTAGACAGTTGACACTATTACAATTCAGTAGGTTTTATTGCTGGCCATTTTTTTCCATTTCCTTTCCATGCACTTGAATTAATATTTTATTTTAGCCATATACCTTTTTCTTTTAACTCTTGTTTTGTTGTCTATGCTCCTGCCAACACTAGGTAGCCCTGCCAATATATGTAACCATGTTTAACTTTGAAAAAAAAATGCTAAATAATATAACATTTTTAACTCAATTTTACAAAAGGCATGCATATGTGGAACATTTCAACATTGTTTTGTGAAAAGATAGCAGAAAGAAGCGATGGTTATGGAAAATGAGCAGCTACGTATATATGATCATAGAAAATTTACCAACCTTTAAGACAACATTAAAGACTTTAATTATAAAAGTTGTAGATAAGTTTGAAAGCAATGAAATGAATCGTTCGCTAATCGAATGACTCATATAGCAATATTTTTATAACACTACATCATCTCTTGTTATCATTTGTTGCTAACATTTAAATCAACCAAAAGATCATTATCATTTAATAGTTTTCAAATCGATGTTTTATTGCATGAGTGGATCAAATGGTGAGTCATGGTATGCACAATGTGAAATTAGAATTTAAAAAAATAGGATAGAAAATGTTTTTAAAACTAAACTTGAACATGAATGGAGATATTGGAATCAAAGAGAAGAAGAATTCCTCAAGACTTTCGTTTTTTTCTTTTTGCTCCTTATTTACTACCGCTCCCCGAGTTCGGGCAGTGGATACCAATTGATGGTCCTGAGGATAAAGACCTCCCACGGGAAAGATACATTAAGTTGATATTTTGCTCAAATAATCATTTGGTTATGTGATCGAGAACAAAATAACAAGACAGAATTGTGATTTTTTTTCTCTTTATCCAAACATGAGTTGATCCTTACTGGGGGCTGGGGATGGAAAAAGAAATGGAAGAAGGTTGAGAGGCTGCAAGAGAGAGTGGGAAAGATTTTTTTATAAGTGGATTTTGATAACATTAGTCAAGGTGATTTAGTCAGTCGAAGGGCCAGAAAGTGTTAGGCAGTTAAAATTCATTCCAGTTGATAATGATTATTTTTCAAAAGGTACCAATTCATGAATTGTCCAGCTCAAGGAGATAGAGAGAAACGGATGCATTTTTCCTCGCAGTCTCTAAACCCATATTAACCACAAACTATCTTGACTCACAACACGATAGTATAAGACATTTCTTCTCTAAGAACTTTACAGCAACAGCTTTTTTTTTTACTTTGATAAATCTGTTTAGTTACCAACAGTGTCTGTTATAAAATTGAGTTTCTGCCACAGCATATCCCAAATAACAGGCTACTATATTCATGGAGCACACAAAGATATTCGGCCCTATCCTCAGATGATTGCCATCACCAACCAACCCTGTCGTATTCAAGGGCTAGCCACTTCAACCAGATTGGCCAGATGTATTCATCCACAAATAGGTTGGATGATGCACATGCTAGCAGACTAAGTGTTACAACTTCAACATTATTCAGAAATTTTTTTTTTACTGTTATTCATAGTTTACTGTAATTCAGTTGTAATACTATTGTTAGCCGAGGAGTATATCCTGGTGTGTCTATGTCGTGGGGATGTCTCTGGAAGGGCTCTTATTGTCTTAACACGGATCACCAGCTCCTGGAGGTACGATAGTTACATTCCATGGTTCTGAACAGCGGCAATACCATTGCTTATAATGTTCAAGCCCACTTGTTATAGATCCTGAAATGCAATAGCCTCGTGCTATTCGAATGGGTGATTCCGCCGTTGTACGATTTGGTTTGTTCGGCATGTTGGACATCATTAATTCTCTTCATTTGAAGTGTGGTGTAATCACACTGCCGTTAATGCAATAACACAATTGTCTCGATTTACTTGCCTCCCCATGTTGGCAAATTCGGATACAATGCTTTCAATGTGGGGAAATCCAGCTCCAACAAAGGGGCGCCCATCCTTATACCACACAGTAACTATTATTACAGTGCACTGTTTTTACTGTATTTTTGGTTCACCTTGATTCATTACATTATGTTGCATTGTTTTTATTGTATTTTCCGGTTTACTTTAAGACACCACCTCTCATTACCATGCACTGTATGTTAATTGATTCATTGTCTCTCTTTCATTACTCAGATTTTATTGTATTTTAAGGTTTGTCTTAATTCAATACCTCTCATTACATTGCACAGTGTTTGCTCTATTTTAGGATTCATCTTAGTTGATTTTAAATAAATGACCTTTCATTCGATGCACTGTATTTGCTGTATTACCTCTTATGAACATGCATTGGATTTTTGTGGCCATCTTAATTCATTACTTTTCATTGCAATACATTGTATTTCCTGTATTTAATTCGGTACATGTCATTACATATGTATGTCTCGGTACACTGCACTATTTTTACGGTATAAAACTAACAGTTTGTAACAGTTTATACATAAATCATGTTGTTTACTTGTTTTCTGGTTTATTTTGAAAAGTTTTTTTCGTGTTCATGTTTGAAATAAAAACCTTTAGTTTTCCCCCTTTTTATCATGTAGCATTTTTTCTTTCAACAGTTATGACCCATTGCAAGGTGAACCTTTTATTGACGACTATATTGCCATGCAAGAGCAAGTTGTTGATTATCTGACAGAATATTCTGGAATCAAACCAGATGACCTTATTGCCTCAGTATCAACCAAACATTTGACAACACTGAAATCAACCTACATGAAATTGCGATATCTCGTTGACTTAGGGGTTATTTTTGTCGGACATGGACTCAAGAAAGACTTTCGTGTAATCAATATTTCTGTGAGTATTTTGGAAATCATTTTCATCAACTAGAGATATATGTTTTGTTTGTTTGTTAGTTTTAAGCTGTGGCATGCCTCATTTTTTAGAAAGTTCCTTCCCTAATATCGACCAAAAAGCACTACAAACAAATTTGTACATCTAAACAAATAAATGCGGCAAACATTGGACCCATTTCTCGCATTAACCGTTAAATCAAAATGCTCTATTTCAAGTTACTTCAACTTTACACAATAGATGCACCATCTTTTTTATATACAGCTTATGTATATATGATATCGGTCGCAAGGTTAACTAATTTGCATATTGGTTTTGAAAAAGAACATTTTATTAATTAACTGTTATTTGTTATTTTGTTTTTTAATTCAATGATTGTTTTGATTTTAATAGAACAAATAGTTCTGTTTTGCAATATTGTTTTATGTCCTGGACAAATATTTAGCATTTGTGTTCAAATGTTCTTTCCTTTAGAGCAGGGGCGGGCAACCTTTCCAGAGTGAGGGCCAGATGAGACTTTTGGAAGGAGATCGCGGGCCGGAGTGAAAAACAAAATCTCAGAATTACTATATTTTGTTTACATGAATAAATTGTACAAAAATTGCATTGAACACTCTACAAATCAATGAGATTGCTGGTGCTGTTTGCCATGAAAAAGTATTTCTATGTCTGGCTCGATGGTTGAGGTAGACAACAGAAGAATGTCATTGAGGTGGCGGTCCAGGAGAGTTGGGAGCGAGGGTGAGACTTCGTGTACTTCATTTTCAAAATGATATGAGTTTTACTGGGAGGTCCGCGGACCGGATTGCAATAATAAAGCCTAGCAGGGTGGCGGGCCGGACGCTAAGCCTACGTGGGCCGGAGGTTGCCCGCTCCTGCTTTAGAGGAACCAACTTGATTTTAAATAAGTTGTGATCTATTTCTAAATTACAAGTGAAAAGGCAAATTGATTTCTTTTTTCTTTACGGTCACATTTAAAAGATGAATACGTTTGTATCGAAATTACCAAGATGTTTATCTATCTATATGAATAAATGAGAAAGTAGAATCTCATTTTTAGGGGGAAGGGTGTAGCTAAGGGTGTCAACCTACGATAATACCCAAACTTTTAATATTTTAATTTACATCTTAAAATAAGGTATTATATTAGCTTATTTTAAAGAAGTTATTTATTTTATTTTCACGGGAAAGGCAAACACAACTAAACAAATCAATCGCTTAAAATTAAAAGAAACAAAGGGATGTATGCTTAAAAAATATAAGATTTAAAAAAATATGGATAAATTTACAGATTAACACCCTCTGCTACTATCTATAAAAAAAAAAGAAAATGAGATTCTGCTTTTTTACGTGTGAACATCCTGGAAAGCGGAAAGAAGGAAAAAACAATTATTTTATCATTTAAAGTGGGGAGATCAGTTTCATATATAAATCTAATGTTAAATGATCCTCCATTTCTGAACCATTCTAACTTTTTAGGGCAGTAAACCAAATTTGGATCAATTAGGTTTCAAGAACCCTAGAAATAAGCAAATATGAAGGGGACGAATTCGGATCTACATCGGTTTCTTTCAGTTGACCGGCGCACACTTGTAAACAAACGGATAATAAACCTGAGTTGTTCTTTTTTTTGTCACAGGTCGATTTTTAATATAGAAAAGATTTATTTTAAGAAAACAGAGATTGTGTCCATATTTACTTGCTTCCTCACGAGAGCAGAATGCATAATAAAATAAAATCTTATAGGTTTCATCTTTTTTTTTTAACAAAACGTTTTGATAAACAAACGAATCATTGTCCCTATTTGTCAAAACGGAAGATTCTATTTTTCGGGTTGTATATGCTTTCAGCGTCCTAAATTCTTGTTTTCAAATTACTTTATACTCTCCGATTCTATTAAAAATCAACCTTGTGACGAAAAACCAAACAACTCAGGTGTATCCGTTTGTTTACAGTATGTGCAGGTCAAACAGAAGAAACTGGTGTAAACCCGAATTTGTGCCCTTCATATTTGCTTATTTCTTAGGTCCTTAGAACCTAATCAATAAAACGTATGTCACTTTTTAAAATGTATTAATTTACGATTGTACTGTTTTAGTCGACAGGGTGACATAATTTGATTTGGGTCCAATTCATTTTAAAATGGGTAAAGTCCGAATTTTTACCTTAGCGACATCAGATTAATCACCAATCATCATCTTTGCTGATTGGACAATGTCTTTTTTTTAATACATGTGAAAGCTATATAAAACATATGTACGAACATGAAATGCCTTAGCATATTATTATATAGATAATCTGTCACACTATGGACTTATAGGTTCACTTTTGTGTATACATGTAAGAAAAACTAAAGAAATTGTTAGGCATTGTTATTGGACATCTAGAAAATTCAGGCTAAAAATTGCTGAATCACTTAAGGTTAAGAGTCAAACTTTATAAACAGGTTAAAAGAAAAACATTTTCAGAGTTTCATGTCTAATGGCTATGCATGTCATTTCTGATATATAATACAGGAACGCATAGGAGTTAAATAATAATAATAAAAATGACTCCTGCCTTTAGCTAAAAATAAAATATAATTTTCTTATCAAATATTTCATGGTTATTCATTTCATTTTCAATGAACCTTTTTTAATCTTTATTACAGGTCCCTAAAAATCAAGTCATGGATACAGTTGAGTTATTACGTTTACCTCGTCAGAGAAACATTTCTCTGAAATTCCTGGCACGTTATTTTTTAAGTAAGTTTTTTTTTTATTAATTTGGCTTCAGGTTTCTTTACTAACAATTGATATTTTTTTTCCATAATTGTTTAAAATTTGCCATGTAAATCTTACAAACTAAAATTTCTCAACAAGAAAACATTAAAATATTTGTCAATATTTGTGAGGCAAAAAATAAATCACATTAATAAAACACAGATAAAAAAATGATTATTTCGGTTTTAACAAATAGCTTAATATTTGTTAAAACCGAAATAATCATTTTTTTATCTGTGTTTTATCAATGTGATTTATAAATATTATTAAAGTATTTTATTTTTGATATGATTTTTTTCTTCTAGTCATAGCAATTATTGTTAAGCCATATAAAAAAGTATTAAGCTGTATAAAAAAAAAGTACTGTTAAGCCATATAAAAAAAGTATTGTTAAGCTATATAAAAAAGTATTGTTAAGCTATATAAAATCATGATGGAAAGAGTAGACTCAATTTTGGTTTTTAATCCTCATTACCACCATCGGTTTAATGTTTATTTTACATACTGACATGTGTTGAACAGCTTATAGAAATTGACTTCCAAACTAAACTATTTCTTTCCAGTTCTTTATTTATACCTCTTTCTCTCAAATCCATCCTTATCACTTACCATGCCAACTGATCCTGCTACCTCAATTGTTCTACATCTATTAATGCAAGTACTCAGCTCCCCAAAAGGGGCTCTCTGGATTGGGATAAAAATAAAAATGGCATCAGTCTGTGAGGATTTCTCCTCTTCCTCCTCCTGACAGAACAGATACTTTGATCCTCACCAGATTAAACTAGAAAATAAATGATTTTTAATTTTTAAAATATTTGACAAAAACAAATCCTTTATTGATGACATACTTTATTGATTTATACTTTTTATTTGGCAACATAGGTCCACTTGTTTAAAAGTTCCAAGTGTTTTTAGAAAGAACAAATTCATTTTCTTTCTTTTTTTTTTCAGAAATAGACATTCAGTCGTACACTCATGATTCCATCGAAGATGCCCGTAGTGCACTGCGTCTCTATTACCTTTATGAGGAGTTGTCAAAAGATGGAGATGATCAGATAAAAAATATTATCAAAGAACTTTACGAATTTGGGCGTAAGGTCCAATGGAAATTGCCTTTTCCAGAAAACTTACCAGAACCAACGTTTTTATAGCAAAAATCATAAAATATATTTCCAATATTTTATTTTTTCAAAATAAACTTCATGGGGAGGGCAGGGGTCCATATTTTTGGTCTGGAAGATTTGTAAAATAAATTGGAAGATGTTTACAAAAGTTTTTAATGACATTTATATACATCCATTTTTATTTTTTATTTTTAATTTCTTCAATTGACAATCACATCTCAGTGAAATGAAAGATAATCTTTTTCCGATGTTGTTATTGACATAGATTATGTCAGACATTTTTATTTTGGAAATCATCTCATCAGATCATCTCAGTATTCTATTTCAGGACACATCATATAAATTCACCATTAATCAAACTATTATCTTCTTGAAAGATAATCTATGTCGATACGGTGCAACCCTTGATGGTTACAGCAATCACATCAAGTGACGACAGACCATGATGCTTCCACCTTCGTCTTTCTCCATGTGTGACAAACTGGTCAAAAGTTTTATTTTGGTTTTACCCAACCAAAAATTTCTCTATTAGATGAAAAAAAAAACTCTGATTGATTGAGCCAGATCACATGAACATTCTAAAATCTGTTAAGGGTTGATTAGAAGTTGATGTTTAACATACATTGGCTTGTCCACATCTTCGGTTAAAGTAAATGGTTATGGAAGGTTCCTAAGAATCTATAATGCAACTGTTCAACTCAGACGGAGACGATGGTTTGTAGGATTAAATAAATTACTATTGTGGGCATCCATTAATCCCAAGACAGCATCCGACCACTAAGTAGAGACGATGCAGAATCCAGATATCAGATGAACAAATATAACGATGAGTTCTAATGTGATGTGATACAGCACAAAGTGTGTAGAAAAAAGCATCTTGTTATGAGCGCATCATTGATTACTATATTTGACATAATCTACTGCAATATTAGCAATGTTAAACTGGCCTGTTTATGCTGCGAAAACTGGTAAAAAAAAAGTGAAATTTTCTTTAAATTTAACTTACGATATCTCAGCTATTTTTCAGGTTATATCTATGAAATTAATATGTAAATAAGATTTAATCATTCCTCTTTCTAATATCGCTTTTTTTTTTTACTTGTATAATTATATTTTTTTTTTTGGAGGGGAGGGGGGAGTGTCCAGGTTTATTTAAATTATGTAACTATTTTAATGAGAAATGTGTTTAGTTTTGCTTTTTTAACAACAAATTTTTAGTCCTGTGCCGTTCAAAACTGTTAATTAATTCACTTTGAAAAATTGTCCCATCTTATAAAAGAAAGGTTATTCTTTAATTTGGTAAGCGAAATACAGAATTTGAGGTTAATTTTTATTAAAAAAAATTCCAAGTTGAAAAACACTAGAGATTTTTAATTCATAAAAATATGATATTTATAACATTGTATTGGGTTTCCCCCGATAATAAACAGATAGACGTGCATCTCTGTGCATTCACTGCACAGACCGTGATCGTCTGCTTGTTGAGCTGTACCAAAATCGTTGCTCAATGCCGACACTAGTTGCAGTGTCAATTGTGTGGTCTCAGTGCTGCAACAGAAGAATTCTCCCTCCAAATAAAATTACAATTCTAGTTTAAAACATGTAACAACGGTCTTGTTTGGGGGGGGGGCTTACAATGATACTCATTTTCCTCTACTGAACAGACTTGTAAATGAGAATTCTTAGCTTGACCAAATCAAAACACGTCCAATCGGACACAATCCATTAGTTAAGAGCCCAAGGGCCCATTTCTCTCTGAGAGGCACACAAACCTAAACTGACCATGAGATGCCCAGAGGCCAACCAACCACCCCTGCTCATCTGCTGGAATATATATACCTATTCTGGGCCATACCAGAAAGAAACACTTGAGATAATCAGCTGGCAATCTATGAACATAAAAAAAACCTACTGTCTAGGTAGGCAGTCATTATTTCTGGAAAAACTCAAGTGGGTCATAACCACTGCAGGGAACCTCATATCTGTAAAACTGTTAGCTGAAACCGATTTCATCTTGAGAATAAATATGAAGAACATTTTGTATTTAAATGGGAAGTAACTCTTTGCTCAATAGTTATCTTGCTTTCCCTTAAAGATATTTGGAGAAGAGTTATGTCCATATTTCAGAGAGCAAACATTTTATGGACATGTGTCGCATAGCCGCTTAAGTTAATATGTTTGCATTATAAAGGTAAATTCTTCTTCAGTTGTAAAAATATTGATAAATATTATTGTTGATTTATAAGGAAGAGTTTTCATTCGATTCATTTTTATATATTCGTCCCATATCTCACATCACTTCAATTACTGACACGGTCACATCACTACCTACAAGGTTTACTTTTTTTCAAGTGGACAAATCGAATTCTCCCCAAATCAGAGACGTTTCCCATATCTTGGGTGATTTCTCTTTTCTTAGTTAAATATTTCTCATTTGCAGTAATTCTATTATTCACAACTATGCAACACGCTAAACATGCATTGTAAGTATGCAACACGCTAAACATGCATTGCAAGTATGCAACACGCTAAACATGCATTGCAAGTATGCAACACGCTAATCATGCATTGCAAGTATGCAACACGCTAATCATGCATTGCAAGTATTCAACACGCTAATCATGCCGCCTAGTGCATGTTCACATCCTCACCTATGTCTATGTGGGGAAATACTGCCTCTTGCAGCATTTCACTGTTTTGCTGAAAAAGAGCAAACAAAATAATTCCAAGTAGGAAAGAGAAAAAGTTCACTTGCAAACTCCAACAGTTCATCAATAAAGGTCCAGGATGTAATTTTCGTTTATGCATGACTGAAACAAAGACTGGACAGGTAGGATTTCGAGTCAAAACTAAATATATTCAGCAGTCAGCGTTCGGCTTAGAGCAGATTGAAGAAGCAAACGAGTGGGAGAAGGAGGATTAAATACCTCTCTATCAACTCCATGGATAACAAAGATTGGATGGGAATTACAGGTAAAGTTGAGCGGGAGGTAGGGATTCTAGCTTCCACGCAGTAGTAAGCCAGGAAAAGACATTGTCACCTTCAGGGTCAGAGTGTAAGTAAACAATATCTCACACTGGTGTTTCTGGTCAGTTAGATTGTGAGCAATGTGGACCAAATATGAAGTTAAAAAAGCAAGAAAATATATTTTCACCTTGTTCCGTAATACTAGATAGAAGTCAGAACTTCGGTTTTAGCTCATTGTCGTTTTGGATTGAAACAAATTCTTCCTATGCCTCTCCTGTTTCTATTTAAGAATGGATTGATTACTGGTATTTTAAGCAATAAAAGATCTTGAAATTTTTCAGACATATCTCTTTGGAACACTTCCAGGTGAGTATAATATATTTGAAGGTCATTATCTGATATGCTCGTCTCTTTATGCCAATCAGAGAGGTTTGAAAACTAGTAGAGTTCATGACGAGATAAGTTTCATTTGAATAACTCCCACTTTGAGATTGAGATAATAGATTTAACTTTGATAATGCTGAAAAGTGAGTAAAAACAAAAATTACTTACCACTCGAACCTAGGATTAATGGTAGGGTAAGCCCACCCCTAAAAAAAACCTTCTTTAACCCTATTACTTACCCTAACCCCGAGTAACAAGCCTCCCTCAACAAAACACATTGTAAAACTCACACGTAATCACCTAAAAAAATTAACCCTCTACAAATAAAAAAATGCATAGAATTTGTCTATCATATCAAAAAAATATGGTTAATGTCCTACAACGTTAGAATCGCCTGGAAATGATGGACCATTTTACGTTAAATCCACATGTGAAACTGATCTCTCACTTTAAAATTGTTCGTTTATTCATTTTTCAGAGTGTTCCCACATAATTGCCTAAAAAAAAAAAATCTCATTATGTAGGTGATTTAACAAAAGGTGTTAATCTACAATACCTTTTTTTTTATCATTTAGCTTTTTGTGTGTAATAAAATTTGAAAACATGAAAAAAACATGGTCATTAGCAAGAAATCTCCCCAAGTACGTTAAAAACGTTTTCTACCTCCCCCATCAGTAATCATTTGAAGTAAGACGAGAGGTGAGGAAGAAAGAAACAGGAAAAGAGAAAATAAAAGAAAGTGAGAGAGAAAGAAAGAAAATCGAGCAAAAATTATGAAAAAGTAAAAATGTAGTGATTCAGTAGAAATATATAAATAAAAAAATAAAAAAAGATTTCAGCACAAATCTGCTTTTTCTGAATTACAAAAAAGTGGGAGACTCATCGTTGATCTACAAATTGCATAAGTTCAAAAATGATCCGACAGTCTGATTAATCGTTATTTTTATCTCGCACAAGGTCTGATCAATCACACGGCTAATGAAGAGATGTTGACGATGTCATAGATGTTATCAAAAAATAAAAAGGTTCGACTCGAGTTTAAAAGAGTAAGAGAAACAATTTGTACGTACAATAAAAATCAAGAGAAAATACAACTGATTTAGGTATTAGTAAAAGTTTTTGTAGGCAGTTGATAGCGTGGCTTGGGGAGTAAGCGTCACATCTGTGCTCAGGAGACACTTGGCAGCAGTGGATCTGGGCTCAGTGTGACTTTCAGACCATCTCTTCAACTCTGACTGACCTCTTGAAGCTCTGCTTATATGGGCAAGAGCTCTACTCTTAGCCCCGCCCATCTATGGCGTCTTGATCCAGCCTTTTCTTTTGTCCATCAATCATGGCGTGGCTTCGGCAACTCCCCCTCTGATCTTGGGGTAACAAATTTAAATTCAGAGGGTTTTTCCCCATTTTCCTTCTGTCAAACAAAATTAAGTGTTTTCATTATTTACTTTTCCCCTCCCGTCGATCGCCTGATGTGCCCAAGCCAATCAGCCATAGCATATCACTTCATCTTTCCTCATCTCGACCGTAAGTGGTTATAGCTGCTCGGCTCTGTCAAAAAATGTGTAACTGCTGTTTCAAATTGGCCAGTTTAATGAAATCTCAACCATAAACTTTTTGCGAGATGGCCTTTTCAATCCTGTAAGTGCTGACTTCGTCCGCTGGCTGAATAGGGATTTTATTACTGTCATTTAATTTGAAATGGTCGGCATAGAGTTAATTTTTTCATTATCAGTTTTCTGTTTCAAGTTATTTCCTTGATGAGCACTACCAGTCAACCGTTATCCTAATTTACACATGACCTGTTTTCTACAATTCCAGTCAAAGCCACTTGACACACAATTCTATTTCTCAAAAACCTGCAAATCTGAGATCAACAATGTATCTAGGCAAAGCTACTTGACACATTTTTTTTTTTGAGAGAAATGGAATAAAGTTTTAAGCATGAAATCGACAATGTCACATTTTGCTAATTTGAAGAAAAACGACAAAATGATAGTCATGGTGTTATTTGATATATTCCAATGTTTAAGAAATTTACTGTGCATGAATATGGTGAAATTTTATTAATTATGGAGGGAAAAAAAAAAGTTATTTTATAAAGTGTTTTCGACATTCAAAGTCGAGGGATTTAATTTTGTATAAGCATAAAAATTAAAATAAGTTCCCCATTAAAAACTGGTTACATAATGAAATGAATAAACGGAATGTCGATTGGTCAAATAAAACAATTATATATTACTGAGTAACTTTAAATGGTTACTTTGTGCTTTACACCTTTATTATTAAAAAACGAAAAATAAAAAAAACTTCATGAAAATTTATTAAAACAAAAAAAAAAATTTTATTTTTAAATAATTTTTTTCCCATTACTTTTATTCAACCCCAAAAAGGCTGGGTTCTTTCTGTGAATGTTTTGGAGCTCAGTCGAGCATTTACCATGAACATATCGACACAATAGAGAGAGGCTAGCAACATCTGTGTGAAAAGGGCTGAAGCAACGAAAAAAAAAAAAGAAAAAAAATACAAGAAAATGGTTAAACACTATTTTTTTTTAAATTGAGCAATCATTTATATTAAATGAAAGCATGTCATGTGGAAAGGGGAGATTTTTGTGTTGATGCTATAGCAGCAAATAGAAAATTAAATTATGATAAATTTCATAGAATACCTAGAATTCAAACTCATAAAATAAATGTTAAAAATTGTGCTTGACAATATTATATGCATTTTTATGGAATTATTACTTTTAAATTAGTTGAAAAGTTATTTTTTCAGTATGAATATGCTAAGAAATTTAATTTGTTGGATTAAACAATATCAATCAAGTAGAAAGTTAAAGTTTGAAACATTTTCCTTTCATTTAGCAAAATTAAATATAATCACAGAAGAAAAGAACCAATCTTTTTTTTAACAATGCAGTGAAAACCATTTGGGCTACTGTAATTCTTATAATAAAGACGGCATACTGAAAGTGTAACTTAAAATAACCTTCTGCCAACTACAGAAACTTAGATTTATTGTGATGGGGAAACTTAAACATTTCTATTAATGTTTTGGCTTATGTTTCATGATTATTTTAGATGAGGATTGATAATTTGTATTATTCAGACTACTGTTCTCATCTTGGCTGAAACATTCTAATGTTTCAGCCACTGTAACCTCCGACCTTCAAGTGTGCCTTGTCAAACTCTGCAATCTGTACAGAATTTCAAATTGAACTCTTTATTTAATCCACAACGGTAGATTGTTCCCATTCCATCAGCCATAATCGGGTGGAAGTCTTAATTATATTCTTAGTATCGTCTGCATGAGAATTGAACCGTCAAAACTTAGAACTGATTATCACTTAGCACTTGACCCACTGCACCACAAACCCATGTGGACAATTGTGGGATGAAGTAAAAATCAGACAGAAGAATGGTAGAGGGCAAGGCATCTTTTGGACGACAATAATATGGATAAAGTGCAAAGTAATAATGAGTTCTAAGTAACAGATTTACGGTTCAATCTTTAGTAGAGATGATACTAAAAATATAATTAAGAATTACTTAAGACTTCCACCCGGTCATCGCTGGTAGAAGAACAATTTACATTAAATAAATGACTCGGTTTGAAATTCTGTACATATTCCCAAGTTCGACAAGACACACTTAAAGAAAGTCGAATGTTACATTGGCCAAATGTGAGAATAACATACAAGATGAGAATACATGTTTGGGAGTATATTTCTCATCTCGGTGGTTGTTAACTTTTTTATTGAATCTATTTATCTTCCTCCCACAAGGTAAGATGTGACACAAGGTCGGGAAAGTGGGAAAAAACCAGCACTCGAGAATTTGAGCACTCTGGCCATTTAAAAATTGCTTGGGCAGCACCGTCGGCATTCCCCGGTAGGGGCGCCTCAGGCGATTAGCAATAAACTAACCCCCTCTCAAAGGGTGAGAAGGCAAAGCCTGGGAGGGTGCACCTCCTAGAACTGCACAGGACGGACAACCGATAGACCGGCGTAAATCAAGACTCGAAGGCCCGGACAATAAGGGTGGGGTAAAAACCCCTGGCTAAATTCTGAACAAAACCATTGTACCATTAAGGAAGACTGTTCACATTCAGTGTTCCCTGCATCTTACATAACCTCTAAGATGAGGACAACAAAACATCATTTCAGAAATAGCATCAAATATTAAATATTCGAAAACTAAATAACATTTCAAGGAATTTTAAAAGTTAAATCTATTTCAGGTTACAATGTTAATCAGACATGATGTAAAAATGTAATTGTTGTTCCATAGTTCATTTGATTTTCAATGTCACTTGAACAGTCGTTCCTTTGTCTGCAATTTAATCTTTTTGCAGATACAGTTTTATAAGTCTGGCTTTGCTGGGACAAAAATTAATGATTTGTTTAAAGATTACTAAAAGAAAATGGATACTTCAATATGGAGATATTTTTCTTTTTTAAAAGTTAAAAGAAAAAGGTTTCTAAGATGCTAACATTATTTTGAACATTACGAAACAATTGAAGGAGGAATCTGAAAGAGGTATATGAACCAAAACAAAAGTTGACACCTTGAAAAACTTCATAATTAAATAAAAAAGACTTTTGTAATGAAAAAAATATAAAAGGTTTTAGAAAATACTGAAATGATATTAAAACAGGACTAAATGCTAAACATTAATTACATTTAAACTTTATGATGAAAGTTCAATTTTTTCAATAGGAGTCTTTAACCTTTAACAGAAACCATCTTTTTTCTGTGAATCCAGAATTAAAATTAGTCAAAAGATGTCGATTTATTTTCAAATATTTTATATCAATATAAAAAGGCTTTAAATGTTGTTATTTGACATTTACATAGTACCAACAACTAATGTTACTGAGATCTGCAAATGTTGAAATCTTAAAATTTGTTTTATTTATTTTGACTTTTGTTTGCCCCCCCCAAACAAGACATAGTGCCACTGAAACGTAAGAGGCTACTGTGGTAGGGGCCAGATTTATAGGAGACAATCTGAGGAGTTGCGCAGCAAGATATTGTTCACATTACATTCAAATTTCTGCATGTTTGTATGGTTTGGGAAACAGGGAGAAGGGATGGAATTCCGAAGGCAAGTGGTCTGAGGAAAGAAGTTATTAGAGTAGGAAATCTTTCAGAATCTAGGGACCTCTATAGTGAAGGAGTGGGATTTTGCTGCTAGCCAGGGTTATTTACGTTGAGGGGGATACAAATGTAGTAATTTCATCGGTGCACACTCAGTGGAAGTACTTGTAAAACAAGCAGAAGAATGCAACACTGCAGATTATCACAGATAATCACCAGCACTAATCCTAAAATCTGTGAAAAGTGAAAAAAATGTAAAACAAGATTGACGAGATGAAAAATGGGAATATTTATGGCATTTATATTATCTTCTTGTTTGACAATAAAATACACACAAAAGCAACATGTATTAGAGTAAAAAAAGCAAAGAATATTTTATTAAAAGTATTAAGCAATAGAAACCTTTTTTAAACTGCAAACAAGCAGGTTTTATATTTTATCTCCTACAATTTATAAAGACTGTCTCTAGATTTCCACCCCTCCTTCAGATACATATGTAAAAAAAAAAAAAATTTAAAAAAATAAAAAAACATTTGAAATATAAAAAAAAAAGAACAAAAAACAAAAAGCTGTTAATAGTTTTCATTAAACGTTACTTTTTAATATCTGAATTACTACAGTTACTCTTATGTATTTCATCAAATTATTATAAGGTAATGTCATTTTTGTATCTCTTTCTTTTAAACCTAATGAAAACAAAATATTGTCATGAAAGAAATATTTTCATGAGACAGAAAAACTTGTTATGGCCTTTTTGCTGTAAGAGTTGATAAAAGCTGACTGGTAAACTCAGAGAAAGATCTTTCAATGTCCATTTTATTTTATAAAACAAAATCAAAAATGTACAATTGTAAATAGAAGATTCCGTAAATATAAAATGTATTAAAATTACCAGCAAAATTATGAAATATTCTTCGAAAAAGATAACTCTTACTTTTCAATGTTTCAAGTAAGTTTATGGAAAGCTTGTTGATACAGATACAAAATGTTATTAAAATGATTGTTACACACACAAATAAAACATTTACAAAATTGATTTCCTGAGATATCCTAACCAAATTAATATTGAATTAATATAATTCACTAAAATACACAAGCCCCCCACCAGTAACTGAAATGGAAGTGAAGAAGAACTAATGGAGACAATTTGTAGAAAATAGAAGAAATAGTGGAAATAAATAAACCGGTTTATATTTTTAGACCTTATGAAAAAAAAATAAAATTAAAATTGTGTTTAAAAAAGAAAATGATAAGTTTATCCCTCTCATCTCCCTTGGTTGAAGAATGTGTTTTTACCATTACTGATTTACAAGTTTTAAAGATGAATCATTTAGAAACTATAACTGATAATGTATGTTTGGTACAATTATATACAGAGATGATTATATTACTTCAGTCACAACAACTTTTTTTTTTATGGTTTACATGTTGTACAGCCAAACTTTTCACACACACAAAATAAATATGAAAGAGAAATAGCACAAAAAAAAAAGAAAAAAAAAAAAAAGAAAAAAAAAAAAAAAGAAAAGTTCTTCAAAAAATTGATTTAATTTTTTGTTCACTCCAACATCTAATTTTATACAAGAATTTGAAATAATACATTTCTCTCAGGCTGTCATTGTGGCTGTTTTATCTTTTCAGTTGAAAAAAGATAATGGGTGGGAAAATAAGTACAAAAGAAATGCATCTTTTTTTTTTTTTTTTTTTTTTTTAATATTCTTTGAATTGTCTTAATTACAATTAACATCGTGACTCATATTCTCTATCATTTTAAATATTGTTGTCATGAAGTATCATAGATGCGTGCAACGACAGGATATTCTTGTGGTTTAATTGAAAGCTTTATTTTACATCAGTTTGTCCTTATTACAAACTGAACTCCTTTTCTTGTCTAAAAATAAAAACTTTTCTTTTTTATGAATGGTTTGTTGCAGAAAGAGATTAATGTATATCATGCTGGTATTACAGGTGTGGGTGTGTGTGTGTAATTTATGCATTGGTACACAAAATATCTTTAGAATATTCTTGAGTACATGCATATATATTGAAAGAATAAAAATAATATTGATAAAAAAAAAAAAAGACAAAAAAAAACATAAGAGGGTTGAAGAGAAAAGTTGGTAGGGCAAAAAAATGAAAAGGTCAATTAAAAAGAAAATTTTGGGGAAAAAAGAAAATTGAAAGTCAGAACAATCAGATTTTTTTCAGCTTAAATCCAAAGGGTTCGAATAGTCTTTTGCAGTTGTTTCACGTCCATTTAAGTCCTTTCTGCATACAGGACAATTCCCATGCTGAAAAAATATAAAGTTGCTGATTAGAAAGGAGAGAAAGAAAGAAGAAATTTTTTTTTTTATTTATTTATTTTTCTTAAAATTTAAATTCATAAAATGTTTTAGTATAAGAGCAGGATATAAAGATAAAATAGTTAAGTTTGGTAAAAGGAAAACTTTATTTAGCGTATCCTTTATTGGAGTAAGAACATTTTTTTTTGTAGACGTTGATATATACAAACGACAACCTAGGCGTTGATATATGCAAACGACAACCTAGGCGTTGATATATGCAAACGACAACCTAGGCGTTGATATATGCAAACGACAACCTAGGCGTTGATATATGCAAACGACAACCTAGGCGTTGATATATGCAAACGACAACCTAGGCGTTGATATATGCAAACGACAACCTAGGCGTTGATATATGCAAACGACAACCTAGGCGTTGATATATGCAAACGACAACCTAGGCGTTGATATATGCAAACGACAACCTAGGCGTTGATATATGCAAACGACAACCTAGGCGTTGATATATGCAAACGACAACCTAGGCGTTGATCTATGCAAACGACAACCTAGGCGTTGATCTATGCAAACGACAACCTAGACGTTGATCTATGCAAACGACAACCTAGACGTTGATCTATGCAAACGACAACCTAGACGTTGATCTATGCAAACGACAACCTAGACGTTGATCTATGCAAACGACAACCTAGACGTTGATCTATGCAAACGACAACCTAGACGTTGATATATGCAAACGACAACCTAGACGTTGATATATGCAAACGACAACCTAGACGTTGATATATGCAAACGACAACCTAGACGTTGATCTATGCAAACGACAACCTAGACGTTGATCTATGCAAACGACAACCTAGACGTTGATCTATGCAAACGACAACCTAGACGTTGATATATGCAAACGACAACCTAGACGTTGATATATGCAAACGACAACCTAGACGTTGATATATGCAAACGACAACCTAGACGTTGATATATGCAAACGACAACCTAGACGTTGATATATGCAAACGACAACCTAGACGTTGATATATGCAAACGACAACCTAGACGTTGATATATACAAACGACAACCTAGACGTTGATATATACAAACGACAACCTAGACGTTGATATATACAAACGACAACCTAGACGTTGATATATACAAACGACAACCTAGACGTTGATATATACAAACGACAACCTAGACGTTGATATATACAAACGACAACCTAGACATTGATAAATACAAATGACAACCTAGAAGTTGGGTCAACTGTAGAGTTTTTTTTTATATGGAGTTATAAAAAATCGGATTGAAAAGTACAGCCGAATAATACATCAGGTTTTCAAACTTAAGTATGAGATTTTTCAACACCAGAGCAAAATAACACGGCTGATCCTGATTTACAGCCAATTGCTCTTGCTCTCCATATTGATACCAGTTAAGTTTTATTATTGGTGATTCAAGGATTTGTATGGCATTTACATTACAAGCTAATTCTCATATTCAGTCTCATCTCATCCCTGGAATCATTAAACTTATGAATATTGTATTTATCTTGTGACACAGTGAGCGAAGTATCATACACATAAATAATAATTTCAAAAAAGGAATATTGAGTGAATTGAGCAATTCGGTTTGAAACAGAGTAAGAACAAGCCGCACATGCGTAGTTCCCCTCTGTATGTGACGAGTGTAAAATGCAATAAATTTGGGCAATTTGGGGCATTTTTGACCCCCCGGGGGCGCAAACCAGAATTTTTCCGAGGTCAAGGATGCTCGTTTTATATCCAGAACAATTGCCTCTACATTTTGGCCAAGTTTCAAAAAAATTGAATGGATGGATCAAACATTATGGGAGAAAAGGGTAATTTTTTTTGCAATTTTGGGAGCTTTTGACCCCCTGGGGGCGCGAACCAGATTTTTTCCAAAGTCAGCGATACTTATTTTCTATTAGGAACGATTGCCTCCACATTTTGGCCAAGTTTCAGAAAAATTGGATGGATGGATGAAAAGTTATGGGGTAAATAATGTGATTTTTTGCCATTTCGGGGCCTTTTCACCCCCTGGGGGGCTAACCAGATTTTTTTTCAAAAATCGGAGAATGTCATTTTCTAACCCGACAAAAGTTACAACTTCATGCAAAATTTCAGAGAGGGGGGTGGGGGAGGTGGCAATCACAACATATTGAGCTGTCTACTTCTTTCTGTCATTCTTAACGTCACCAGGCAGAGAGAGAGGGGGGGGGATGCTGCTGTTTTTTTTTTTTTTATCATCGCTTGCCGGCTTTGTTTAACAGAACAGTAGTAGGAGGGGCGGGGAGAAGGCGAAATATTTGATCATTGAAATCATGAGAGACTATTAAATTATTAATTTTAGTAAATATAGTAAGAGTATAATTAGTGTCCATTAGATCCCATATTTAAGTGAATACAAATAGAAGATGACACTTACTGCTATGAGCCATGTATCTATACATTTTATATGATACTTGTGTTGGCATCCAAGTTGCTTCACTTGCTCATTTAATTGGAATTCACACAGGCAGATCACACATTGCTGTTTTTTATCTTAAAGTAAAATTAAAAAGAAACAAATAAGAAACATATCCACATTAAATTTTTAATTATTTTTATAAACAAAAATGCATTTTTTCTTTTCTTTCTTAGATTTCAAAAGATTCCTGGCCAACTTCGGGTAGTTAATTTATAAGATTTTATTATTATTAAAACAAAAGTTTCCAGCAACAAAAAGTAAACTTTATTGAAAAGAAAATGGTTGTGACAGATAATTTTTGTTTCAATTTTGTTTAGTTCAATCTATAACTTTAAAAAGTAATATGGTCAATTGACAGTTTATTACTATTCAACAATAAAATAAAAAATGAAGCAAGCAGACTGAAATCAAAAACAAGACTATTCTAATTGAAAAAAAAAAAATTTCCTTCCAGCATACATTGCCAACATGAATTCTATTGTTCAGAGAGAGAGAAAGAGAGATAGAAAAAGAGAGAGATAGAAAAAGAGAGAGATAGAAAAAGAGATAGAGAGAAAAAGAGATAGAGAGAAAAAGAGATAGAGAGAAAAAGAGATAGAGAGAAAAAGAGATAGAGAGAAAAAGAGATAGAGAGAAAAAGAGATAGAGAGAAAGAAAAAGAGATAGAGAGAAAGAAAAAGAGATAGAGAGAAAGAAAAAGAGATAGATAGAAAGAAAAAGAGAGAGATAGAAAGAAAAAGAGAGAGATAGAAAGAAAAAGAGAGATAGAAAGAAATACTAACTTAATGCAAGTTTCATTGTACATGTAAAAAACTAATGTACAATTTATAAATGTAAGTTAAAATAACATGGTTGAATCTAATTTTGCGAAGACGTCAAGTAGATTTTAAAATATTTCCAGGCAATGTCGGATCAGCTCGAGCTAAATATAAAACAATTTTCTGATAAGCTATCTGCTGTTAACAATTACATATTTTTAATTCATATATTTTATTGAATACTGCTGAAGTACTGCTATTTGGTCTATGTGCATTTAGACATACTAAAAATATGATATGCGCTAATCAAAGCAAAGACGATATTTTTTTTCCAAATTTAATTAAACATTTTTTATAAGCATCTCATCTAATTTGTCCAACACATGCCAGCATGTAAATCGAAGATGATAAGAAAATTAAACTTTTAATCAGTCTGAACAATTTTATGTGTATAATATTTTAATTTAAATAAAAATTATAGAATTAAAACATATTGGCTTGTTACAATTACTACATAATTTATGCCGTCGTAAACAACCTGAATTGAAGAGACTAAGCTAAACTGTTTTACTTTTCTTTCTTTCTGCAAGTTTGCATGAAAGATAGAGAGAAGTTGGTAGGAGAGGTGTGTTGTGTTAAGGAATAATGAATGGAGAATCAGAGAGGGAGGGGGGAAGAGATTTAAAAGAAAGAAATTTCCCTATTTATTTGCATTCTCATCAAAACAAAATTAGACGCTAAATCAGTTTTAATGTTGGGAAAATGTAGCTCCCCTAAAAGAGGATAGTTTGGTTTGTCTTACAGCATATCAACCATCCATGCTGAATAAAGTTGTCAAATGGAATCCTAAGGTAGGATTATTATTTTATGTTATATCGTTTTTGATAGAGAAAAAAGAGAAAAAAGAGAAAAAAGGAAAAAAGAGAAAAAAGGGAAAAAAAGAGGAAAAAAAGGGGAAAAAGGGGGGAAAAAGGGGAAAAAGGGGGGGGGGGAAAGGGAAAGAAAAGAAAAAAAAGAGAAATAAAAGGGGAAAAAGAAAAAAAAAAGAAAAAAAAGAAAGAAAAAAAGAAAAAAAGAGAAATCGACATACTTTGTCTTCATATCAAAGAATCTGAAACTATTATCTTTAGTCAATTTACTGATCTTATTTAAGGTTAGTTGTAATTTGCATTCTGCCAGATGCATATGTTTTGCTCGGCAACAAATTAAGAAGTCATCTATGTACACGGTCCTGACTTCGGATGACTCTACAGGTATTTGATTTTTTGTGGCCTTACATTTGATATTGTAGAAGTGTTTTCCATTTTTAATAGATTTGTTACTTGTTTACGTTTAGTAACCTCCAGTGTTTTGGAGCTTTTTTTTTTTTTTTTTTTTTTTTTAACACCCTTGGAAATTGTCCTGCTGCTTACCACCTTTTCAATCAGAAAAGGTAACAGTTTAGCGAGAGGTGTATTCTCCAGAGATTCAATTACAATAACTCTCGGAAAGTCATTGTTTGCTTCATTGTCAGAAGAATCTGACTGATAAATGTCACTTGGGTGTTTTTATTTGTATTTCCCCATTCGGTTTGGTTTGATTTTCAATGGTCTGAACTCCACCACCCACCACAGAGTCCAACTAAAGTTGGGAATTTACCAGGAGGAATAACACAAACGTCCTGGTTGAGACGGGGATACTTTGACCATTATACTAGCATTGAGTATGACTAAATTTGCCTCTGCTATTTCTTTTTCAGTGCCCATAAACTGAAAGTATAAAAACTCAGTGATAATCTTCCTTGTTCTCAACACGATTGACCCTCAGCCACCGTCTTCTAGTATCTATTTGGGAGTGGGAGAGGGATACAAAGGAAAAGTAAGGTTTTGATTTATAGAAGAATCAGATTGAATAATACGGTTGGGGATGAACTTATAGATACTAGGGCATGACGTGATCAGCCGACTGATCAGATCGGGCCTCTGCAAAGTAAGGACCGAAGTACAGTGTTGCAAATCACGTGACCATTTATGCAACCAGGCCATGAACTGCTCAACCACCAGGATCGCATCCTAAGACACCCACAGCTTACTGGTGGTCACGTTTTCGGGGGTGGAGGTGTTACCATTCTGCATGGGGCTACAGTCGGTGAATTTGTAACGCCCCACCGACAGGGCACCCAAAAAGGGGAACTCTGGATGAGAACAAGAGAACCTGTATAGTTCTGTTAGCACTCTCATGAACGAGGGAGCCTCATGACACAGACAATAAAAGGAAATACGTCTCAATATCCTCCCAGGATTTTGGGGATGGACTCCCCATAACTATATATATATATATATATATATAATGAAACTACATTATACAAAGAATTTGGATAAGTATATTTCATTTAGATTAAGAGTGTACAATAAAGTATGAGGTTTATGTTCATGCCAGATAATCTCCATAAAAAGGAAAGACAACATTTTATTTTATTTATAACTTTACAATTAATGAAATTAAAGAGTAAGAATAGAAATGGTAATATGAGTTTAGCGTTTGGAGCAGAATTACACAGGAGTCATCAGTTAGTTTGGGGAAATATTGGTTGTGTTTAAAGACTACAAATTTATCGAAAATTATTTCAATAAATGTCACTGTACTTACACCCTCTCACACTGAATGTTGAGTACATCTATGGGCTTCACCCCAAAATTGCATTATAAAATAAAATAAAAAGGAATTTGATATCATGGCTGAAGGAACCCTGTGTCTGCCTATCCTCAAACTGGTAAATGTTTGAAAAACACTGAAAGTAGGTCAAATAGTTGGCTGCTGATTACTTTTTCTTTCTTGTCTCCTTTATTTCTATTATACTGAAGCAGTTGTGAAAGTTTGCACATGAATTCTAGAGAAGCAGGCGAAGGTTCAAAAAGTAACAATGCCAGATTTCAAAAGATGTTAGACTTTATTTTTAATCATTCTGTTTTCTTTTTCAGGACACCAAAGTTTATTTTGGCAATGTTGGGTAGTCCTCTGTTAAGAAAAAGATTACAAATCACTGAAATACTTAAAAAAAACAAAAAAAAACAAGTCCTTTCAAGTTTATCAGTGTAAAACATAAGAAATTTTTGTGAACATTTTTTTGTATTGCCATTAAGTTTGATTAAAGTACTCAACACACATTTGTTTTGGTGGTGGGGGGGGGGGGTAAACATGCATTCACATCAGAAATCATTACATTTTAAATAAACAATATTTTATATTTGTAATAAAGTTTATGATTTTTACAAAAATTTATTAACAACTGATTAACTTTTAATCCCTTTTAATATTTTGGTATGTTGCAATACTAAAGGAGAAAAAAAAAAAAAAAAAAAAAAAATATGTAGTGCACCCCCATCCCTCCCACTAAAATCAATATTGAGTGATATAACGAAACCTCATGTCAATACAAAGAGGGGTTTACAAAAAAGAAAAAAAAATGTTTTCAGCATAAACTCTGGAACATTCACCTTATATGCGAGTTTAGCTTTAAGCTTACACTTATAAACTGGAGGGGGAGGTCTTTCTTACAAAGAACTTCTTTTTTTTTTAAATTATTTTTTTTAACATAGTTCACCCCAAACAAGGCAGGACGCCACTGTAGACGTAAGGGGCTACTGAGAAAAAAGAAATTAATTATTTGTAATCACCTACGTAACTAGTTTTTATTTATTAAAGTTAAAATTTTAAACAAATATTTTCCAATTCGACATTTCATAGAATATTTACAATTATTGTTAATTATGTAACAATAAAAATAATAACAATGTAAAATTATTATCTCAGTGTTCGTAAAATGCTGATCGAAAATAAAGATCATTTCATAAAAGCAAGAAAAGAAACAAAAGAAGAAAAAAAAACAAGAAAACTTACCAACATGTTCTTGCGTTATTAGTTTTACTGGCAAAGAATCTATTTTTTCTTTTTCTGCTGGAGGGACACCTGTACCATCAAAGTGATTCATTAACTGAAATTCAAGACAAAAAAAAAAAAAAAAAAAAAAAAAAATCAACTTTGAAAAATCAGCATTGAAAAATGCAAAAACACGTTTGAATATGAAAACTCTAGTTTTACTGTTGTATGTGAACATTAATACAGGTCGATTTTGGAAGCGTGATATTGCACATGTTTTGAAAGTTGGGGTTTTTACAGGATAAATAAAATATTGTTTTAGAAATCGTTACCATTTTGGGAGGAAAAGAAGTTTACGTTAAAAATTGGAGCTCCTCCAGAATATCATTCTGGTGATCAATGAAAGAGTTGAAACCATCAAAATATTTTTTGTATTCGTATAGAAAATGTGTAAATGTCATTTAATAAAATGTTTTCTAATTGCAAGATTTCATCAGTGAAAAAAAATAAAAATAGACTAATTTTGCTTCTCCATAAAAATTAAGTAATCTATTCATTTAATCAAAAGTAGCAAAACAAAAATATTATGAATCGTGTTTATGGAACTTTCTTTTGATTCTGCTGGTAAAAATTAAATAATACAAACACGGGTTTTACTATTATATACGCCAGCTCAACTCGGTACGATCACTGCTGCTCCTGATTCTCTATTTAGTCGTTTGAGCAACCTCCGATGCATATCATCATTCAGGCAATCTGGGCCCATCAGCCCAAAGTATCTGAAATGTTTCTTGCTGTATTTGAAATAAAAAATAAAACTGATTTAGTTCCAACTTTAAGTGTAAAGACTATATGGAATCCGAATATGTTTATTTACCTGCAGGAAGTCAGACAGGTGGGGTTTTGAAAAGGCAAGCACACAGGGTGAAGTGCACTCTGGCCTACAAAAAATGCCTGCGCAGCCCCCTCAGCATTTCCCGGCAGGCGTGCCTCAGACGATTAGTAATAAATCTAACCCCGTCTCAGAAAGAAGGTAAAGCCTGGGAGGGTGGGCATTGTAGGAATGAGCAAAACCATATCATTTAAAAAAAAAAAAAAATTAAAAAAAAACATTTACTTTTTACAAATAGGTTCAGACTAAATTTTAAATAAAAACAAATGAAACAACGTGATGGTTATTTACTGTAATGCAGAAATGCAATTTAACTATTCTTTTTTAATTGATTCTTGTTTTTTTTGTTCATTAATCTGGAATAAAGTTCAGACTCAGTTAAATTGGATAGTTTTTTTTAAATGCAATTTTTGAACTTTTCTAAAACTTTTTAAGAAAGCTAGCATTCATCATTTACAGCCTCATTTCTTTGGGGAATTAATTCCTTTATATTGTTATTAACTATTAAAAAAATGAAATTGGCATACCAAAACGTAAAACTTTTTTTTTCTTCACACATAAGCGGACATTTTCTTTATTTTTAAGTTTGACTGGTAATTTTATTTTAATGTTTGTTTACTTTCTACAAAAATCTAATAACAGTTTTAATTTTATGTTATGCAGATTTGTTATTGTGTTAAAACAGACTATTTCAAATTTTAGTGAAAACATTAGTCACGTTGTTTCATTTGTTTTTATGTAAGATTTAGTCCGAACACCTTTGTAAAAAGTAAACAAAAAATTTATTTTTCAAACTTAACTGGGAACGTTAAAAAAAAGAAGTTTATTTTGGCAAATATCTTTTTAGGTCCATATTCAAATTTCGTATTTTTACGACTGAAAGTTGTGACTAAATCCATTTTATTTTTTATTTCAATACCCCATGAAATATTTCAGATTCTTCGAGCTGATGGGTCCAGAATGCCTGAATATGACGACGGAAATCAAAGATTGGTTGGATGACTGGCCTGAATAGAAAATCAGCGGCAGCAGTGGTCCCACCTTGAGCTGACATACATAAAGAATAAAACCATCCCAAACACTGATTTTTATTATTTGTTGTTGCAAAATTGATCAGTATTCGTATGTGATTATAAAATTAATTAGTTTTTGTATTTTTAATGCAACAGAATCAATTTTTCAAAAGGCAGAAAGTTTATTAAGTTATATAATTTTGTACTTTTAAAGTTACCAACATTTATTCAAAATCAGATAGTTTTTTTTCGTTTCAAATATACTTATATGCTTTTATACTTAACAAATATGGTGGGTGTGTATGAAAAATTACCATCTTCCTTCTTTTTTCATTGATAAGTCACAAAAAAAAAAAAAAATTTAATGTATTCACATCAAATTCCAATTGATCTTTTCCCCTTTTTCTGAAATGTCTAGCCATCTGTTACATCAAAATCGGCTTTTACTTTAATCATTACCCAACGTTGCTAGCAAACTTATCTATTAAGCAATCATTATTTGGAAAAAAGATTTTTCTAATCCATTCCTTACTAGTTCATACCTAGTATCTTCTATTATAGTTTGACAGATGCAGACGAACAATATTAAGAATCTGCATACAAAGACAGCTGCCAGTAGGTTAGATCAGCCCATGTCGAAAACAAGTCAACTAGAAGTGAGGACAGAATGACACATCGTCCAAAAATAGATTAACGCTGGATAAATATATGTGTGAGATAAAAAAAAAAATAAAAAATCAGTCAAGGTGCGCCATTCAAACTGTAAGACTAGCTCCAAAAGACAGTGTCACTATGTTCAGATAATGAAAACAGGAACTGGTCATATTGGACATAGAAGGCAGAAGAACATTGGCTAGGGGTAGCACTTTTCCCGGCCGCCAGTGCCAAATGGTTCAAGTGACTCAATCGCAGTCATTTAAAAATAAAGATTAGTCTTCAATATTAAAGATAAGCGTATAATTGTCCCCCCCCCCATAAATACATTTTTTTTCGGTTAATATTTGTTATGCGTTCATTTACCCCCCCTCCCCCACTGATATCGGTCTTATATGCTTTTTTTGCTAGTATTTTTATATTAAACTAGCAAAAATATTCTCCATCTGGTCACATATTTTTGCTAGCCTGGGAGGAGGATATCATGGTGAACGAACATATACTACACTGACCTCCAAAGGAGGAGGTAATGACTGATAGCATGGTATCATGACTAATGCCTCCCCACTGGGAAGATGATATCATGACACCAGAAAAGATAGTACACTATGACCGTAAACAGAGAAGATAATGATGGAAGCATGAAGAACGAACATATGATTTTATAGTTCCTTGGCCTTTTGGTTAAGATTATATTTTCTGCAAATAAATAATTCAAAGTGTAGTATCTGTTCTCAGCATCACTGCGACATCAGATGTTTTACTATCGACGAAAATATTGCGTATATATGACAATGCAAAATTACAACTGTATATTACAGAATATTAATTTATTAGAAGCCGTTTATAAAATAAATATGCAAATTAAGATCTAAATGTGTTTGTGGGTATTTGCTGTGTGCTATACATATACAGTCTTACAAAATACTATGTTGTATCAGAATTAAATAAGTGCAACCTGTTTCGATGTTAATATAGTTAGGATAGATGGAAACAACTTGTATTTATTCATTTAAATAAAAAATATGTACATTGAATTTTTTTTTCTTCTTTCATATTACATTGTTCGAATGATTTTTTTGGTTCTCTTATATTAATTAGTCTATTATGTTCATGCTTTTTTTCTTTTTCAAGGCAGTTTTGGATGTATTTTTTTATGATTTCATTCACTTTTTTGTCCTCTTTCGGCTATATCTATCCAGTTTTAATTTCATCTTTGCATTTAAGAAAACTGTTTGTTAGTGTTTCAATTTCTTTGATTATTTCTGGTATGATATTCGTCATCTGTTAGGTTTTATTTTTACAGTACATTTTTCTTTATCTTCTGTGCTACCCGTAATGTTCAGCTTTTTAAAAAAAATTTTTGTGTCAAATTTGAAACAAGTTAGACACTTTCACCCCTTTAATTATTCAAATTTCCTGAGTCCTTGTAGTACCACACATTTTGGGTGACATATAAAGTGTTATAATTTGTTCTTTCATTTTGCAATGTTAGAGCTGTTATCTGAATGGTTTTATTTGCTGTAGTCTTCTGCGTTTGTATGGGTTTACTTTTGAAAGTTTTCTCAGGAAAATCACAAATTTTCAAATAAATTCTTTAAGAGACGACCACAGTTTCTATGAAACTTGCATGTTTTCAACTGTTGTTCACTTAATTATTAATTTTTTTTATTTGTACCACATCCCAGCTTGTGAAGACTATACAATGGTAATTTTCTAAAAAAAAAAAAAAGGGGGGACAAATAAACTTCCCCTTGCACATTACAAATGACTTTTCAATTCAGGATAAGATAAGGAAAAAGATAAAATTATTAAAATAATAAAAAAGCATCACATCAACAAACCTGGCTAATAACTGAATCCAAACCACCAGCACCCCAGGCATAATCTCCTAGATTACCATGAAGTGGTAATATGTTTCTATAAAAGAAAAGTACAAAAAATGAATAAGAATTATTTTGGGAGGGTTTTACATTTAATCAATTTTACATTACAAAATGGAAAGGTATATATAAAAAAAAAGAAGTAAAATTTCCAATTTCATCAGTTCTCAAAATAAATATGCAACAATACAATTGAAGGGATTGGAGTTAGGCAGAAAGGGCCTCAATAGAACCCCTAAAAATAAGACCATTGTGTCATGATTCACAATGTGGCGATTTTTTTCTTTGAATTTACAAAATTTATGGGGGTTTTTTTTTTTTTTTACAATAATTTTCCGAATGTTTGTCTCTGCATTAATTCAAAATGACTGGATGAAAATCGATGAAACCTTCAATCCCTAAGAATGATTTGAGATAGTATGGCAATATAACGTCAGGTGAGGAGGGAGAAAACACTAAACATGATGTCATCATATTAAATATTTTGTTGCCTGAACAAAGATATTTTCTCTCTCGTCTTCTTTTCTTTCTCCATTAAATATTTATGTAGCAATATTTAGATGCGGGTGTATAAGGTGAAAAATGGAAAATTCCATGTGAAAAAGTTACAATTAAGCAAAAAGATGGAATTTTCCATTAGAAGTCAAACTAGAGTTAGGAATATGTGTTAGGATATTGCATCATAACAGGAAGTCGAGAGTGACACGTAGCGGGTGAGCCGATTAAATCTTTCTCTTGTTTCTGGACTTCAGCAGTCATGCTTTGGGAGAGTTACTACGATTCCCGTATGGGAGATGGGTGGGGATATTATGTATGTATATTGTATACTAGTCAAGAAAAGTTAATGCTGTCATTATTTACAACTGCTACTATTAAGCAACACGCACTGCACCTCATGAGAGAATGAAGACGAGGAGAGAGAACGAATTACTGCAACATATCATCAAATCAACAAGAATCCAGCTGCCTACGTGATGAGTCGCCAACCGGATAATCTACTGGGATCAAAGAATTGATCCATGTAGTGTTACAACCTCATCTTTGATTCCAGAACAAGCCAAAGCTTTCTTCATGGAAGTGTCTATGAACCTGGGTTCAGCATTACCAACATAATGAAGGTCCAGTCACAGAGTTCTAGAAGACCCAAAGAAAATCTCCAGAAGATCCAAAGAAAATCTCCAGAAGATCCAAAGAAAATCTCCAGAAGAGCTGACAAAAAAAAAAATCCCGTTCACAACGGATTTAGAGAGATAAATCCAAAGAAAATCTATAGCACAACGTTTTGTAAGTACAGATTCCAAACGTGTACATGCATACATACCCACATGATAGAAAACTAAATAAGAACATTTTTAAAGATAAAAAACCTCAAATTAACTACGAAAAGTAGAAAAAAAAAAAAGAATTAAAAAAGAAAATTGGTTATACATTGATTAAACAAAAAGAAAAAGATACAGACATGACAAATATTTAAAAGTTAAAGATTTCCCACTTTGTAATTATGGAAAATAGCCATTTCAGAACAGAAAGAAATAATGAATGATTATGGGTTGTTCCTAATTAAAGAAAAAAAATTCAAATGTTTGATATTTGCAATGTTTATTTCAGGTCGGCATTTGTCACATAGATAGACAGTTAAGACCGATTTCTGTTTATAAACAATTTGATTTATCAATGAAATTAATCATAAAAAGAAGCTCCCCGAAAATTCATAGTTGCAAATATGAAAATATATACTAGTTGAGTTATTTGTAATATATGGACTAGACTTTGTTTCTCGGATGTTGCTTGCTAAATCAATACAACAATAGCAGTTTCCTCTAGACAAATATGTATAGCATCCATAGTTTGAGATGTTCTTTTTCCAAACCTTCATATTTCATGGTTTCAACTGCACTCCTGCAGAGTTTTCACATTGCACTTAGAAGAATGTGAAATATTGCTTCTATCGGTGTAAATTATTTCAGTATCAATGTTTCATTACTAAAAAAAAATAGCCTCCCATTATTAGAACGAACAAACAAAAAGCTTGGTTGACATTTTAGCAGTGCAAATTTCCATGACAAACACAGAAATATATTTATAAAAAATCTATAAATTAACAAATATGGAGTATATTAACATTACTCACACTGGAACATTTGTTGGCATATCTCCTGGGAAAGGACTAATCAGTTGAAACAATAGCCTAGGAAATCAGAAGAGAGAAAATAGCAAAATATTACATGTATTTGAATATATGTTAATATAAATAATAAATTTATAAATAAAAAATAATGTAATAAAAGAAATAAATATATATATATATATAAAAACAATTTCAATACAATAATCACACATTCACTGAATATTTAGTTAAAAACTAATAAAATTTCACTATCTTCTGTCATAATTTCATCATATTAAAACTATCTCAAAAAAATTTTTAATTCTCAGATTGTATAAGGTAATATTAATTTTAGTAAAAAACGATCTGTATGCATTTTAAAAGTAAAAAAAATTAACTTCAGTATTAAGTTTAACAAATTATAAATGAATAAAAAAAGATTTAAAGTTAAATAAAGTTAAATAGTTTTAATGGAATCAATCTGCAAGACTTTTGGTAGCATTTTCTTAAACAATTTCCCAATATTCAAAGACTTATTAAACTTAATATATAGCATTATGCAAAGAACATTTAACAATATTGTCAAAAGTATATTTTTTCTGAATTGATTCCATTGATGGATTAACATTTTTGTAATTTACCTTTCAATATCTTGATACCGCTCCGACCTTTGGTCTATGGATTCATTTCGACGTCTTCCCATTACTGAAGGCCTTCGTGGATCATCTTCAGTACGACCAGGTTGGCTTCTGAAATTTTCTAAAAATGCTCTACTCCATAACTGAAATAAAATAGAGTTATAATTAATCTTTTAAAAAGTACTATCCCATTAAAGTGTCTTGAAATATAATGTCCCAACTGAATATTTTATTATCCCTGGGACAAGATATCATTAATCTAGAGCTCTAGATATGAGACTCAAATTTCAAAGGAGAGAGTCAATCAATATTAGAAAGGTAGATTTTGTGCATATGTCAAAGAATACTGAATAAACAAAATATCCAAAATAAATTTTTTGTAAAGAAATTTAGTTTAAATAATTACTATCAAATTTTGCCACCTAATTTCTTTTCTAGCAATGTAAGTAGCATTAGAAAAAAAAAAGAAAAAAAAAGGTCACTATTTACTTAGATGAATATGTTAAATCTTGCTTTATAAGTATAGTTTACCTCTTTGTATTTCAGTATGTGTAGATTTTGACTTAAATATATATCAGAATTATTTAATCAAATCATGATAGTTTTTCTTTTTTGGGGGAGCGTGTTGGTTTAGAAACTACAAGAATCGTGTGTGAGTAGCCAATGGCAAAAAAAAGTTGAAATCGGTCATGGCTGACGGAACAAGAGCAAGCTAACCCGTGGATTAAATAAAGCGTTCAATTCTGAAATTCCTTAAAGATTCCCAAGTTCGGCAAGATGCACCTGAAGAAGGTTACATATGAGAACAGTAGTTCTAATAATCCAAATTATCAGTTCTCATCCCCAAAATTCCGAAACATAGTAAAAACACATTTAAAATAATTTGAAAATTTTTTAATTACTGAAATAAAAAATGAAAAAACAGGCAAATTGACAAATAAGTTAATCATCAGATTATTTGAACTGACAGATCAATTTAAACTAAGTTAAAATTAAGAGAAAGACCGAATGGACATGACGAGGAAGGAAACAGGAAGTCATTCTTTGATGAAAGAAAAATCATCTAACTCTCCTACCCCCTTCATGAATTGTTTGACAGAACTGTCTAGTGTTGGGACGATTAATCGGAATCAAACTTTTTGGGGTATCAGAAAAATTTGAGTCTTATTTCCAATTCCCAAAACGATCCTTTAAATTTCTTTTTAAACTTAATTTTCCATTGTTGGTATTAATCACAGAACAGTGCAACAGTTGGTGAGCCACACAACCATGCTGCCAGGTTCTATTTCATTTCTCACAGCGTTAATAAGGAGAAATCAAATTTAAGGAATTTGGTGGATTTTATTCAGTTTGAAAAAGTCAAGAACCACTGGGTTTTTTTTTGTTTTTTAAAAAAATTTTTTTAAACATAATCTGTGGTAGATAGTAGACATTATCAAATGAAAAAGTCTATTCATACAAAATAATTTTTATTTACAACTAAAAACAAAAGATAAAGAGTTTGTGAAGAATGTCAGTGCAAAGAGTCTGAGAACGTTCTGGTTTTGTCTATAAAGAGAAATTGAGTACATGTGTTTGTTTCACTTGGCTCCATATGGCCCATTCCATGAAAAGTGGTCCTATGATGGTGTAATTTTTTTTTAAAGAATTCATGACTGGCACTTATTTTTATGAAAACTAGAAAGGTTGAAGTATCTCTTTTTGGCCTTGGAGTGCTTTTTAACATTTTATTTTTATACGGCTTATCTGAAAACCATCAAATACATCTTTTTTCACTCTTTTTTTAATGGATTTATTTGGGTATATAAAAGCTTCAAAAATCTCTTAAACAGCATTCATACATTTATCTGAGTGTACATCAATAAGATAGAGGTATTTTTACAGAGCAATACCTTTTATACGTGATAATTGAAAGATTACTTTGCTCCGTCACGTACGTGACCCATCAGAGATATAAGTTTTGCTAGCATAAAAAGTTTATGGAATAGACAGTTCAAATTTTTTTTACAAGGCAAGTATACTGATACAATCCTTGAGCCAAAATGTCAAGTAGCTACAACCAATTGATTTAGAAAAAAAGCACATACATAATTCTGTCACGTATGTGACAGAGATGTATGTGACATATGTATTTTCAAGCATTTTTTTTAGTTTGCCTATTAACAATCTTGGCTGGAATTAATTTGAGCAGTCAAATATTCATAAAACTCTGTATTGCAGGTTCATAAAGGCCCAGTCTCGGTCATGTATGTGACCGACCATTCAGATGCATTTTTTCAACTTGTGAGATAATACTTTGCTCAGAATAAACTCTTTCTAATCAAAACTATGTTTTATTAACATAGTTAAGTATAAATCTTTAATGAACTTGCTAATAAAGATAGAATTGATGAACAAATTGTCAGGCCATGACAAAATAAGCTAATGTACATATTCAAATAACAAAATGTGTACCGTATAAATGCATGATAATATCAGTGGCAATTCTGACAAAAAAAAAACAGCACATTTAAATAAGATTAACTTCATTGAATCTGAATTACATTGAATTTTTCATTAGGAAAGTTCTTCATTGTTAAGTACATTTTCTGGCCTCAGTGTCCAAAAACTGGAGAAACAAATAGTGAAATTTGGATGAGTGTTTTTGAACAAAGCATATGCTTCTTTTAAATACATTTGCAGGTAAAGTTTAGGCTCTGTCCTTTTCTCTCCATTTCCCCCACACAGCCATTGTTTTTATGCCTGGACTCTTATACACAATGTCCATACTTAAAAGCAAAAAAAAAAATCCTGGACCGTTCTTACAGTATCTTCTGACAATCCATTTCCATAGGTTCTTAAATTGTTTTCGGCCTTTGTGGTCAAACTTTCTCCAATACGTTTTGCCACCCCCCACACTACAGCTTTTCGTTTTCGAGAACTGGAAGGAAGCCTTTCTGACAGCCCTCCCATACAATTGTGGCGATCTATAGGATTTACTTGGTGTACTAATAGTTGTAGTAGGTGGCTTTTCTGCATTTGCTTTAAGAAGCCGCGACTTTCTCTTCCTGTCTCGACTTTTCTTCTTGTACTCTGCAAGTTCAAGATTAGTCATTGCATTTACTGTATTTGCCTTGACAGCTTTCAATCTTAAATTTTCTTTCTGTTGAAAATTTGGATCTAACAGTTTTCTTCTGAGATTTCTCATCTTTTCTGCTGATGTAAGCCTTTTTCTTTTTGCTGGAGCAGAGACACATGCTTGTTGACAGTCAGCCACCTTGGTTGAAAAAAGAAGTTACTAAGGGATATTACTCTTAAATAAGGGGAAAAAAAGCAGGAGACATAACTCTAAAATCAAATATTCTCCATGGTTACAGCAATAAATAAACAGTAGCATATTGTCAAGCTAAATCAATTTTTCAAGTTTGCAATTCAGACCGTCACGTATGTGACCCAACTCAAACCCAATTTGTGCTTGATTAGAGATTTGCAGAAACTTGAAATTTTCGCGAGTCAAAATTTACACATATTTCCCTTTGGAAAATGGTTATTTCCTTTTGTAGAACCTTGATAATTCACAGAAAATTGCTGACAAAGTAAAATTAGAAAATGCCAATTTGTGTGGTGTCACATATGTGACCCAATCTAGTGAGCATTTTAAGTATGAAGATTTGTTCGAAATCAATGAAAACTAAAGAAATGATTGAAGTTTGTTGTCAGACATATATTTTGATTAGAAAGTGAGTATTGTAGACACAGTAATACGTCAAAGTTGAAAAAATGCATCTGAATGGTCACGTAGGTGACCTGGAATGGGCCATATGTGTGTGTGTGTGTGTAAATGAATAATCACAAAGATATGTGTGTGTGCACTAGCATGCCTTGGTTTTGTTAGTGAGAGAATGCATGCGTTCATTTCAGCTGGCACCATATGCATTTACGTGTGTGTATGAACTGTGTACATGCGTTCGTTTAACAGCAAGTATGTATATTCTGGCGCTGTATTTAGTAGTCCATGAAAGTGTGTCGTTCATTTGTTGAGGCCCTACGACCAACGGCCAGAATTAGCTTTTAAGGGTGTACCCATATGAGTCAGGTATGGAAGAATAATACTGGAACAAAGAGATAAATGCTGTGTTTGGGTTTTTATACTACGCGCCAATATTCGGAGTGAATACTTATTGTGTTTTGATTGGTCGAAAGAAACTGATGATTAGAGCTTTTGTCACAACAATAGTCGATATGTAATAACCATGTTTACATGATAAAAAAATAAGTCCTTCTAGATCTACTTGCCAATCAAAGTAAAATATTCTTTTTTTTAAGTTGATTCGACTATTGGAAGATAAATTATAAGTACCGTTTGGGTCTCTGTGGTAAATTAATGATTCCATGATAGTGGTTGTTAGACGATTATTATATAGGGTCTTTATATAAAACATTTTTTATAATACACGATACACAGGCAAAGCCAGGTAGCGATTTTAGCATGAGAAAATTAAAGGTCTTACTTCAGCAAATTGATTTGCAGGATCAGGATCTTGTGGGGGTTGACTGCTTGATGTATTAGAAAAATCACTGAAAAATTAAATAGATTCAATTTAAAAAAAAAGAAAAGGAGAAAAAATATTAATTAACTATTAGTAAAATATTTATTAACTATTAGTAAAATATTAACTATTAGTAAAAGTAAATTCATATGAATCAACGCAATACAACTTTGTTGACCAGCTTGATTCTGCTTTTGGCATTTTTGCAGGAAGGACCATGTAATGGTTGTCAACATTCCTAAGTAAAAATGATTCCATGGAATCGACTGGATTCGAACTTGGTACACCCAGGTCGTTAATCCGCATCGTTATCCACTTAACCATCGTCACCTCCCTATTAACCATTAAAAACCATAATAAAGTTTCAATTCACCTGATATTTTTCATTAAAAATGTCATTTTAGAGCTGTCAATGACTGTGGTACAAATATGACAAACATGCAGACCCTTCGCAGAGGGCACTGCTTTATTTTTCTGATAGACCCAGGTGTTAAAGTGCATTATTTTCCACATACTTTGCATATTGAAACAACTCAGACCCTAGACAAAATCTTCCATACATTTCTGACTTTAGTGACTTCTAAGATGAGCATTACTGACAAATCCTTCCACATTCATTACGGGTCAAATCAATTTCAGATCTCACAGATTCTGATAGAATGATGACAAACTTCTGGCGTGCATCTCGAGTTTTTCATGATGGATAAAATTCTTTTCAAATGATATCTTACCATCAAGAGATAACTTATCCATTGACCTTGATATTTGCTTTCATCAAAGCGTTCTTTGTGCAGTCTCATTTTAGGTTGATTGGTGTACGCTTACCATAAGTTAACTCCAATCAAATTGATTAGAAATCCAGTCATCAGTCATTCTTATCACGCATCTATTACATCTCAAACGATACTGATGTATCTCAGATGCAACGACTATTTGAGAACTTCAGTGTCACTTACGTACATTTTCCAACATATACACAGTATCCGCCTTAAACATTATGGGTGAAAATATACTAGCCTAATTAGATTCTCTGAGTAGTTAGAAAATGATGCCTGTGGTACCAGTTTTCAAGAACTCTAGTGAAAGAACTGACCCACAAAATTATCATCCTATAAGTCTCCTTCTGCTCTTCGCTAAAATCTTTGAATCATTAATCAATCTAGCAATAGTCTACTACCTTGAAAATACAAAATTTATTTTTCACAAGCAGTATGGATTTAGGCAATCCCGTTCTACTGCGGATATCCTAACTGTCATCTCTAAACTCATACAATACACAGGGTAAGGCAGGTGAAGCAAGGGCTGTAACACATAATATATCCAGAAGTCTTCCCAGAAAAATTAATTTGTACAGTATTACTGGACGAATATTTAATATCATCAGATCCTTCTCAGCTAAAATAAAGATCCTAGTCAATCTTGATGGCCGTACATCCAAACATCACATCAATGCGGGGGTCTTTATTATTCCTTATTTCCATATACAATCTCCCTGATGCAATCGCGTCAGAGATGAGTATATTTGCTGATGACCCACACGAGGGCAAATCGAACACACACATAGCCATGGTAATAGTCAAATTCTTAGAAAATGACCTCCAGTCTATAGTAGAATGGAGCCAAAAATGGATAATCACTTTCAATGCTATCAAAACAAAGCTCCTTACCATAAACAATTATAAGAAACACTTCCAAACATCGATTGCCATGGCTGATAGCACCCTTCCTGGGAGTCCAACATTCAAACGCCTCAGCCTAATATTAACAGCCAACATGAATTGGAATACATAGAAGATACTGCTAAGTCTGCTGCAAAGAAGGTGGGCTTTCTTAGAAAACTTCTCACACCTGCAGTATCCTAGATCTCTATAAAGCCACTATTTGCCCATGCATGGAGTATTGTTGCCATATCTGGATTAGTGCACCAACCACTAGGACAGGGGGGGGGGGGAGTCTCTAACCTAATAAGTTTCACACTGTCTACCAAGCTCCAGCCCCTGTTCCATTGCTGCATCCCTGTGCTTGTTGTACAAGTACTTCCACGGAAGGTGTTCCAATGAACTCACTGCACTTGTACCCTCTTAACATAAATACCCCCGACCAAAATCCCACCTCTTCACTGTATAGGTTCTCAGATGCCAGAAAACTTTCTACTCTAATAGTCGCTTTCCTCAGACGATTTAACTTTGGAATTCCTTCCCTGTTCTTGACACTACCAACATAAAGAAACTGAAATGTAATGTGAACAAACATCTTACGTCTCAGTAGCAATATGCCTTGTGTGAAGTAAATAAAAGTAAAAAAAATTTTTTTTTTTTTAAATGACTGAAAACTAAACATGTTCAGTTGTTGTGAATAAGTTTGTGGGTACACAAACTTATTCACAACAACTTCAAATTCATTCTGGTGCAGGTTCCGTCTTTTTCAAACTAATAATTAAAGACATCCATTCAAGAAAGAATCTATGAGATACTGCATGCAAACTTGTGAGCAAGTTACGAAATTACAATCATTAGCAGAGAAAAACTTTCTAATCAAATACGTAACTACTTTTGTATTAGCACTAAGGCGTCTGATATTCAACATCTTCTACATACCTCATATAAGCCTTCCTTGAAAGCCATATGAAAAACCATATACAATGTATCACATAAAAAAAAAATCACATAATCCTGCTTTACGCCACTCCTTAAACAAGATGAGATAGGTTACCACTGATATTAACCTATGTTCCCATGAAAAGGTTTCAATATAGAACTGAACCTACAAGGACAACCAAGTTTAAGATCTGCCACAGGGCATTCATATTCACAGTAGCAAAAACCTTTGTCAAGTTAAATACCCGATAAAAGCCCCATTCTCTGTTCAATACATTTTTCTTGTTGTTACCTGATGGAAAATATATCTACAGCTCCTCTACCAAATCTTTTACCCACTACAGAAAGGAAAGATATTCCATGGTAGTTTCCAGTCACCCTTGCTATCCCTTATTTTGTAAAGTATGACCATATGATAATCTTTCCACTCTGGCTGGATATATTTAGCATTTCAGACCTTTTGCAGCTGAATAGTTAGACGATACATTAATATTTCACTTCCACATTTCATGATTTCTGCATTTAACCAGACTATACCAGGTGATTTATCATTATTCAACTTTAAAACAGCAGTATTGACTTCTCCAAGAGGAGCCTCTGCCATCAAATATTGTGTTTGAAGGGAATTAACTGGATTAATTCTTCATTGGCCAGTGAGGATGTATTTAAAAGATTCATCTAACAACAATGTCTTTTGGATCACAAACTAATTGTGTGCCACCTTTAAAGTGCAGGAAAAGTAGTGTAGGCAGACGATGAACTTTATGTAAATATATGCATACACTACATATATATTACAAACACACTGATAAGTAAAAATTAAAATAGTACTTAAGACAGGTATGGGCAGCCTTTTCGAGAAACTGGCCACATGAAACATGGCTTATTCTTAGGCAGGCCGCACGTATCAATTTAGGTGATATTCGCTCTCTTTAAACTGGTTCAATTCAATATTATAGAAAAAGAAAGCAAGACAACGAAACCTGACTGACTATTTGACCTAGTTTCAGCTTTGTTTTTGAAACATGGAAAAAAAACAAACGTATTTATCATCTATTTATTATTGATAACGTAAACAGAAATAAATTTACTCGCACATTTTAATAAGAAAACTGTTAAACATTTTTTTATAAGTTGCTCCAGGTGAATATCAGTCAATCTTTTGACTTTTTCTATCGAGAAAATAGGGGTTCACATTTATACAACCAAACATGGCTACTCTCGGGTCGTCCTCTTCAGGCAGACTTTACTAAAGTTACAGCATAAAATCCCTCTAAAAAATATTCATTCATAACATGATTACTTTCTGAAAAGTACTGTTATGGTTAACTTTTCATGGACAAATCTATGTTGTTGAGGGTTTATATAATTTTTGATAAACTCAAGAATGTGATTTCTAATTTCTCAGAAACCTTACATAAAACATGTCATAGAAACAGTTCATAGTTACAAACATTTTTTTTGCAATGGAATTACAACTGATGCTTTTCATATATACGGAATATTCTAATCATTTTAAAACTGCATTGATAAAAAGAATCATTTGTTGAGAAAAAATATATTCAAAAATACTGAAGTTTATCAGGTCCAATACATTTACTAACATCTAACTACAACAATAATATTCTCACACCTTTAACGGTTATTATTTTATTCATACTGCAATTTATTGTCTCCACATAACAATGGTTAGGGAGCAAATTTTTAATATAATATATATATATATATATATTAAAAATTTGAAAACTGTTAAACTTCTCACAAGAAATTTGTGTGTGGGTGTATATTAGGGGTGAAATGTGACTGAGAAATAAATTTAATAGATATCAATATTAAAAATGGAAATCTTTTAAATGTTTTCGATGCTGTCAACTTTATATCTTACGATGGATAAAACTATTAAAGCAATTTACAAAACAAAACTTATGTTTATGAATATTTATTTCTTTTTTAAAATAATAAAGTTTAAAAATATATTTTGTATTTAAAAAAATGAAATGTTTAGTTGCTGTTATCCATCGAAATGAATAAATGCGAAAATGTTTTTATGGCTAGGCATTTTTAAATGAATGAAAATTTAAAAAAATCTATTATTGTATTATCTTTTAATGGCGGGGGTAGTGTAGTATCGGTTCTTTTGTCATAAGACCGTCATTTTTAAGGGGGTGAGGGTAATCCTTCCAGGTATTACACCCTCCTTTGGGGGAGGGCATTGCAATATCTGTTCTGTTGTCATACCATACTCATAGGTATTACATCTCCTTTTATAGAGCAATCCTCCCAGGTATTACTTCTTTAGGGGGGTGGCATTATAGTATATGTTCGTTCCTCATGATACCATCATTCTATGATTATAGTTTCCATTTCGAGGGGGATAGTGTACTATCTGTTCCTTTGTCATATCATCCTTCCAAGTATTAACTCCTCCTTTTCGGGGGGTGGAGGGCATTTGTCATGATACCATCCCCTCAGGCGTTACTTCATCCTTTGTGGTCAGTGTAGTATGTTTGTTCACCATGGTATCATCTCCCAGGCTAGCAAAAATATTCTCCCTCCAGTCGAATATATTTGCTAGTTTAAATTTTTTTTTAATTGAATCATAAAAAAATATAAATAAATTTATTGTTAAAGTGAGAATACTTACTCTGTAATTTCTTCTACAAACCCACTTTTACAATTGGGACATGTGAATTCCTGCAATGAAATAAAATTCAAATGCTTAATAATAAACTAGAAAAATGTTGTGAGGAAAAAATGTAACTGGAGTTTTATAAAAGAGCTCAACAAAATCCTAAATGAAGGTTCCTTTGTGATCATTTATGAATATAAATGATTTTTCAAACAAACATGCAAAATTTATTAAGCAAATCATTAAGCATTTAAAACCATCGATTCTGAAAGTAACATTTTATTTAGAAAGTGTTCAAATTTGTATTTTTTTAATAATAAAGTAAAAAAAAAAAAAAAAAAGTGTTGAAAAACAGAAATCCAATAGCAAAATGGTTAATTCTATTTTTATCCAAGAACCTAATCCAAGCGATGTTCCTGAGAATTTCATAATATACCTCCAACAGAGTTTAATATAGAAATATGTTAAGATGCCTCTAAAACGTTTCATACCATCAACAATACAAAAAATATTCTACGGTTTAACATTTTTGACGTGTATTTTGTTCACAATAATGCTCTATAAAAAATCTTTTTAAAATAAAATATTAGAAAGCTACAAATTAAAAGGAAAATTACTTATTTAGACAGACAGATTGACAATTTAATAGCAAAAAAAAAAAAAATTATTTGTTTTTTTTTTTGCTCTCAAATTATGCATATGTTATAGTAATGGCGAATGTATATAGGAATGGAGAGTTTTTCAAACAAATTTTAGCCATTTTACTAAAATATTTTCTGGCAATACAACATTTTGCAAATTTCAACCGGTAGTGTCTCGGGCTTGGTAGACCTCACGGTGTATGGGTCTGCAGGGTCCAGCTACGGCAAATAATACGAACATCCAGAACATTTTCGCATTGGATCTCTGAATGTTGGAAGCATGCAAGCAAAGGCAAATGAGGTGGTGGAGACAATATCCAGAAAGAAGATGGATTTGTGTTGTCTACAAGAGACGAGATGGAGAAATGAAGATGTCAGAAAAATAGTCGGAAAGGATACCAACTACAAGTTCTAATGGTCTGGGAATGATAAAGGGACAGGCGGAGTGGGAGTCTTAGTGGCAGAAAAGTGGTGGGAAAAAGTGTTTGAGGTGAAATGAATATCTGACAGGATAATATTTGTGCACCTTTTTGGAAAAGTAGTGTTTGCTATTGTATGCATCTACGCTCCATAAGTTGGGCTCAGTGATGAAGCAAAGGAGCAGCTGAAGAGCCTTGTGGCGACTGTACCTAGTGCAGAGGAACTGTTTATGTGTGCTGACTGAAATGGACATATTGGTTCCACGACTTGCGGTTATGAGGAAGTACATGGTGGACATGCTATTGGCATGAGAAATGCTGAAGAAGAAAGACTACGGGAGTGATTGGCAAATCGGTGTTCAAGAAAAGGCCTAAACATCTAGTAACATACCAATCCGGAGTAAGCATGACCCAGATACACTAGACACTATTCCGGCGCAGCTTCAGGAAACATGTCACAAAGGGAGAGTAGAAAGTGGATCTTGGGTTTACTTTCGTCAGCCTCTCTCTGGATCGGAATCTATCCATCTAACACTTATCGTTGGCTAGTTTTTGACCATGAAGTATTTTTTTTTTATTAGTTCCTTACATCAAGTGGCTTCATGCCTTGTCTGGAGCGATTTTCCATTAAAAAAAAAAAAATTAAAATGTCAGTCAGTCTGGGTGAAGAATGTGCATCTCAACATAACCTGCTATTATGTGATCTTGAGGCAAAAACTCCTTGCAAATGTAAACACAAGTTTACACCTTGCATAAAACAAAGCTGAAGGATCCAATCATCTGGGCTGAGTTTGCTGCGAGATTTGTTTCATCATATCAGGGTACACAAGCAGTGACTCAAAGATGGGTTGAATGATGCAGCGACAGGTATGTGGAGTATCATCCAAACGCAATTGGAAGAAACAGACTTGGTGGTGGAATGAGACTGTTGATCAAGAGGCTACAGAGCATGAAAAACAGGTGGTAGTAGGAAAGCATTCAACGGAGCCAAGCATGTTGCTAAAGTTGCTGTACACCACGCCAAGTCAGAGGCCGATAAAGAGATTTTTCTTAAAATAAATCCCAAGTCAAGTGACATCTACAAGCTTGCAAAACAGACATACCGTGACAGTCAAGATGTCTTCGGTGAAAAACCTATAAGTAACGACTGATGAACTCTCATTGAATGATGAAGAGAAAAATCAGTCATGGAAACAGCACTACGAACACTTACTGAACATTGAATTTCCAGCAACGCGGATGAGCTGTCCTATGAACCCCCTGTAGAGGGTCCTAGTATCCCATTACCCAGGAGATGATCACTAAAGCAATCCGTAAAATGAGAGGTGCTAAAGTAGCTGGGACATCTGGTACAGTTGCAGAGATGCTGAAACTAATCGGTGGCCTAGAGGATAGTCTGGTGCATTAACTGTTTGAAGCGATCATCAGAAAAGGATTCACACCTGAGGAATGGGAAGACAGCTTCATAGTAAGTTTGTACAAAGGTAAAGGTAATGCGTTAAACAGAGGGAACTACCATGGACTCAAGCTTATTGATCAGATAATGAAAGTCTTGGAAAGAGTTGTTGAGCAGCTGATCAGACAAGTACAGATTGCTGACATGCAATTTGGTTTCATGCTCAGCAGGAGAACCACAGATACAATTTTCATTGTCATGGAGAAACATCTAGCACCAAACAGACCACTGTACATGGCATTTGTAGATTTGGAAAAAGCTTTTTAACGTGTCCCAAGAATGATCATCTGATGGGCTCTACGGAAGTTGGGTGTTACAGAGTGGCTGGTTCAGGTGATGATGTCTATGTACACCAATGTATGTAGTAGGGTGCGACTCAGTAACAGCTACAAATCTGATGTTAAAATGGGCGTCAATCAGAGATCTGTCTTAAGTCCTCTTCTATTCATCATTGAGACTATCACTAGAATTTCGTACCGGCTGCCGTGGGAGCTCTTATATGCCGACGACCTGGTGATCATCGATACTTCAATCACTCAAGGAACGTCTGGATAGATGGAAGAGTAGCAGGGAGGAGAAAGGTTTCAGAGTGAACATGGGTAAAACCAAGGTAATGATTGCTGGTCCCAACCTCAGCTTACTGAGGAAAACAGGAAAACACCCACGTGCCGTATGTCTAAGAGGAACAGGCAGCAAATCAATGATCTACACCCACTGTTCAGGATGGGCCCACAAAAAACGCAGTGGCATAAAGGGCTCTCTCAGAACAGATCCTCACTTTAAAATGTTTGCATTGCGCTGGCACAGCAAGACCAATAGATGGCAGACCACTGATAGAAGTTGATACTAGTGATGGAATTTTGTTACCTTGGAGACGTGCTATCAGGTAGAGGCTGTGAACTCACGGCAACTACATGTTGCCAGTCTGCCCGGAGACAGAATTGGCAGCAGCTCTCTAAACTAACAAACACCTGCCAACAGTTACGAGAGGTTGTGTATTTTGTCACAGGTGTGCTAATGTATGGCTCCAAAATGTTGGCTGTCTCTGCCGGCACACCAAAGAAACTACACCGTAATGACAAGGCAACGGTCAGATGGATCTGTTTGGTGAGGCCTGAACAAAGTATACCTTTTGGATCTCTGCTCGCACAAGTCAACTTGAAAAGCCTCGCGGATATCATCCAGAGGAGGCGACTACGTTGGTTGGGGCGTGTTGAGCGCAGCAACAGCTGGATTGCTAAAATCCGACAGTTGAATGTGTCAGCAGAGAAGACCACAACTGGCAGACTAAAGTTGTCTTGGGAGGATGTAATCAAACGTGATAGGAAAGCTATGGGTATTTATTCTGTTGGGCCTCACCAAAGATAAGAATGGAGGGGAAGACTTAGATCGAGACTAGATAATCAGACCCACCTCTCATCAGAGGATTAATTGTGGCCTGATTCAACAAATAAACCGGTTGATGATGATGAATCAAATTTATCTTCTGGGAGACGAGTAGTTCTCAACCTGTTTCGGTTATGGACCATTAAAAGATACAGATCATAATGTAAAAAAAAAAATTAGAAATTTTGTGTCTGTAACATTTAAAACTAGTGAGACCCCGTGAAAATGCCATGGTGCTTTTTACATCAATCTGTATAATTTACTGTTAATAATATTAATTTTGAAATAAATGTCTGTTAGGATAAATATTAAGAAAAAAAAAATTCTGTAAAAATAATTATTGTCAACTTAATTTTCTTTAAATAAATAAAACGAAAATGTTTCTTTTCTATTTATTTTAAATTGTAAAAATAATATTCTTTGTCTTCTTACCATAAAAATTATTGTCAGCTGAATATAGTTCAAAATCAATAAAACAAATGTCATTTTTTGAAGTGTATTTATTTAAAATTGCACTATTTTAGTCGATGGGATGAAATAATTTGATTTAACACAATTCATTTAAAACTGGTAAAGTTGGAATGTTTTACCTTACTGACATCAGATTAATCACCAATCACTATTATTGCTAATCAGACAATTTTTTTTTTTTTTTTAAATGTGTGAACATGAAGTAGCTTAGCACATTATTATAAAGATGACCGACATTATTTAACAAAAAGTTCCTTTCAAATAAATTCCATAGGTTTTGCTACAAAAATACATCTCTATTATAGAAAGGATAATTTACAGTAAATCAATACAAGTAGGACTAGGAATCATAAACTGATCGAATTTTGATTCCTTTGGCATAACAACATTTTTCCTTTTACTTTCGGTCCTGTTTTGTTGAGTAGTTGAGTTGGGTCTCGTGTAAACTTTAGTGTCAAGATATTTTTTACATCAGATATTGTAAATACACTAATAAAAAAAATAGGTGCCATGGCTGGGTTGATAGTTAATTTTCCACCATTCTGAATTCAAGATGGCCACTATTTGATTGGCAGTGGGCTTACATTAAAGCCAATAACTTCTCTTTATTGACCAATTTCAGTAAAAAAAAAAAAAAAAATTGGGGTGGGGTGCTATGATTTTTCTATCAAGAAAATATATTATGAATAAAAAATTATGGAATCAATTGTATCATTAATGCAAGAAAATACCAAATTTTGGTCAGAAATATGCAAAAAATATTTTAATTTTATTTGCATAGAGAATTGTTTTGTTATTAAAAACAAATCCTGTTAAAAGCAAATATTAATTTTACCTCAAATATGCCATTCTTTTTTTTACATATACTCTAAACAATGTACAAGTCTTTGATAAGGAAAGTTTTACTACTGTTCTTGCAAGATTCTATGGCTTCAAATTTGTAGAAATTTTAAAATAAGCGATTTGCTTTCTCTAACAGGTGAAATGTGTAGCTCTTGCACATTTCAAGCAATTGTAAGAAACATTAAACTCTTCAGGGATACATCGTCCAACAGTAACAGCAAGCTGAAAATCTTCATTTAATGTATCGACATAAGTAGATCAAATTTTATTTCTTCAGTGAAAGCTTAATGGACCCACAGGTGACACTGTAATTAAGCTGTCTGATAGCTGCTGTAGGCAGTAGTTTTTCAATGTCAAATCGAGCTTCTTAGCAAAAACTTGTTAACAAAGGTCATCAAAAACTGGATATAAGATGCACTTATTAGAAAATTTGGATCAAATGGATTTGAGGCACTCCAGAATGAGACACAACCAAAAGGACACATTTTGTCTTAACACCATTTTTTAATTTTTTTTTTATTTACTCTTGACTTCCAGTTTTATAGCTTATGACAAATTAAAGATTTTTATAGCAAAAAATCCAATATTAAAAAAATATGTTTAATACAATCCAATAATTAAAAAAAATATGCTTTTTTCAAAGTGTGTGACACTATCTCTGCACATCTTTTTATTTAAATGTTGATTTAATATTTGTTTCATTTGTTTATACATTTTGCTTAAATAAAAGCTTTATAAATAAAACTATGTATTTTTTATAAATCTCCAAAGTTTACAAAACAAAACATTTTGTAAATAAAACTTTTTAATTTAAAAATGTGTCTATAACAAAACAGGTTTGTAAATCAATGTACTTTTTTAGGTTAATAATAATTCTTAGTTTTAGCATTGTTTTATTCAATAAAATCTTTTAAATATTTTTTTATTTAAAAAAAATCTTATTGTGTTCTTAAATAAAAACATTTCATGGAAAAAGTATATCAAAAGAGAACATGGTTAATTTACTTCAAAGTCTCATTCAGTTGTATTTCGTTTGCTACCAACCAGAGAAGGAAAGAACAACTTCCTTGTAATTTAATGTGTCTTCTGATTGCTTGTAAAATTTCAAGAAAATTGATAAAGATTAGCCACTTTAATTTTGCAAAACAAGGGACATGTAAAAATGGGTCTTGAAAGAATAAAGAAAATTCATATTTTGTATTTTCAATTGTTTGAAGAAAAATACTGTTTCAACTGGCTGTAAAAAATAATCCAATGGATACACATACAAATTATATATTTAGAAAAATTTTCTTTTTTCTTTTTAATCATATAAATGCTTTCAAGATTGGACCAGAAATATGCAAGAAATAGCAAGTTGAACAGATTAAGGTGAAAATCTGTCAATATCACATCACAATAGCTGAGTCGCTGGGAATACTATATTGTTTTAAGGAGTTAACTGCCATAAAATAATCATAGATGCTTAATTTCAAGAGGTAACTCTTTAAATAAGGGAATGATCGAGTCATAAAGTTGACCACCATAACAGTGGTATAATTCAATGAGACATGGGATAACTAATCATCAGACAAAAGGATGAATGGCTTCCTTAGAAAGAAAAGAAATATAAGAAAAAGAAAAAAAAACAAGCTGCGCATGCTTGGCCCCCCTCTGTATGTGACTCGATGTGGCGAGTGTAAAATGCAATAAGTTTGGGCAATTCGGGGCATTTTTGACCCCTCTTTGACCCCCTGGGGACACGAACCAGAATTTTTCTGAGGTCAAGGATGCTCATTTTATATCCAGAACAATTGCCTCTACATTTTGGCCAAGTTTCAGAAAAATTGAATGAATGGATCAAACGTTATGGGAGAAAAGGGTCATTTTTTGCCATTTTAGAGGGCTTTTGACCCCCTGGGGGCGCAAACCAGATTTTTTCCAAGGTCAGCGATACTTATTTTCTATTAGGAACAATTGCCTCCACATTTTGGCCAAGTTTCAGAGAAATTGAATGGATGGATGAAAAGTTATGGGGCAAAAAAAAAAAAAAATGTCATTTTTTGCCATTTCGGGGCCTTTTGACCCCCTGGGGGGCTAACCAGATTTTTTTCCAAAAATCGGAGAATGTCACTTTCTAACCTGACCAAAGTTACAACTTCATGCAAAATTTCAGAGAAATTCAATGGATGGTTACGGAGAAAAATCCGGACGGACGAACGGACATGCCTCAAAAGATAGGTCCCCCGATTTTTTAAATCGGAGGACCAAAAAAAGAAACCAAACAGGAAACCAAGAAAGAAAAAAATAACAGATGAATACCGAAACTAAAACTGTCGTACTACCCAACTATATATGTCTTAAACCATGACATCTATTTCAGTGATAACAGTAAATAATGCACCAACCACTTTTTCTGGCATTTTTCTAACCGATAAATCTATTTAACTCAGCAGAGATTTATCCATTAATAATCCAAGCTGTTTAACATTGTTAACTGTATGATTATTGCATTGTGAACAATAGTTTTATACAAATGTTATTTACTTTGTTATTACAGATATGTTGCAAAAGAAATATTCGTTGTTTGAACTGTATTAAAAAAGTATATATATTTCTAAATCCTAAATTTAACAAAAACTTTATTTACTTAATTTCTGTGATAAAAAAAAAATCTATTCGGCATGTTACATACAATGTTTTGAAACTTGTTAGTTACATAACTAGCAGGACATGTTAATGAGCATTTCCTGGGAAAATTGAAGAACTCAAAAACTTACGCTCCCACTTTTGAATCCCATAAATATTTTTACTTTATTTTTTAATTAGCTATAAATATTAATTGTAGTGTTCTAGATGTACTCATTTTATAGATAACAATGAATACTTAAACGTTCATATTATTTCATAACTACAAAAGAACATCCTCACAACAACAGTTACGTAGAGGCGAGGAAATATTTTAGGGGGTGCATGGGGGGGGATAAATAATTGTTTATACACAAACATTGGAAGGAAGGTAATATTTGATATAGCAATATGAGGGGAAAAAAGAAATGACAGAAAAAGTGTATGTAAAAAGCGAGCATAACAAAACCATGAAAAGTCAATTTAGCCCCAAAATATCCTGGTCAGCCCCATTGGCACTCCTCACGGAAAAGAGTGCCTCAAACAACAGGCCCCTTTCAAAAGGAAGTGGTAATGCTTGGAAGAATGCCCCCCCCCCCCATTACCTTTGGAGCTGTGACGAATTATAAATAACGCAAAAGCATTGTATCTTTGTATCTTAACAGTAACCCTAACTCCGGGTGACAACACAAAAAAGGAAAAAAATACGGAAACGATGTGTGCACCACAGAACAGTTAAAAATCAATCTCACCCCCCCAAACATCCTGGTTTGTCGTGTAGTCATTACCTCACAGATGAGAGTGACTCAAATGACAGGCAATGAACTCATCCCTCAGCCTAGAAGAGGAGACAATGCATTGGAAGATGGCCTCCCGTGACAGCTGCAGTTGTGATCATTTTATAACTAAAACGAATTCAGGAAAGAATTTATTATTTCCAAGTAGAAAGCTTATTTCAAGAAATAATTCAATGAATTGTCTCTAACACATGTGGACACCTATTAGTAAAATTAAGTAAACCTAATAGCGGGTCATATTTTTTTTACGTGTAAATCTTTATGAATGAAGTTAAAAGTAAACACCCGCAACATTTAGCGTAACCATAGCGACCAACAGTTGAACTGCTACTGTACGGTGGAAGCTACGTCAAGTGGGAAGTCACCGCGACAAATGAAAGCGGAATGAGGGAATATATTGTTATGCTGAGAATGTAAAAGGCTAGCGTCTGCACTCCAATCCTGAGAAAATTAATAATTTATGAAACCAGGAAAACTGAAATGAATGAATAAGTAAATTTACCTGGCCAGGAATCGAAGGCTTGTTACATACATGTTACTTATATTAGAATGTAATATATAAAAAAAAATATTAATGTTTATGTTTGTAAAATGTAAGCGAAATGTTGAGCAATTGTATTATTAGCTCTAAAGGTTGTTTAGCGTTCAAAGAATCCCATTCTGCTGTTATTAGAATGTAAAATCTATTCCTTTGGAATGAATGAAAGTGGTTAATTTCATCTCGGTATTTGTAAGTTTCTGAAAATCAGTACCGAAAAAAGAAAAAAAAAGTCAAATCAGTAGTTAAATGTACCCGCCGTGACCAAGAAATATATATATATATTCTTTTCTTTTACGTAAATCCTATGGTTCGAAAACGGTAAAATAAAGTCTTTGATGTAGACCCTCCCACCCCCCAAAAAAAGAAAATTGTAGATAAAGGGAGCATCCTGTTTAGGTGGAAAATGTAAAGTAGCTAACATACAATAGAAAGATCGAAATAATGATGGTGCCACAAACATGGATCCTATGAAGAAGACTTCCTAATGAACGTGGGTGGCAGTGGCAGTAGATCCAAGCATGAAAATTCCTTCGACTTCCTGCGTGGATGACTGTCTGAGGAGAAGATGTCAAGCAGGATAAAATGTAAAAATTAATGAAAGCGAACGAAACAAATGCATATTTTCCAAAAACATAAAGAATTGGCTTAAATTAATGTTGCAGCAGATTTGCACAAAGCTTTTGGACAGAAAAGGTCAATGAAAAGGGGGGAGGGGGAAATCACTACTTTATTATAAAGAAGATTAACAGGAGGGGGGGGGTCGATTTCAAATTTTCTGTAGTTCAGTTTCCACTATAGTTAAATTCCCCTTTTCTCCACTTTGTTTCATTATGTGTCAAACGTTTATCTTCGTCTCTTTACTTCCTATCCTCCCACGTACACTCTAACAAACTATATAATTCAATAATAGAATAAACAAGTTTTCTTAGAAAATTCAACATCACTGTTAGGTACTTTTTTTTTTTTTTTACATCTTCAAAGAGAAAAATAAGGACAAATAATTGTAAAAGATTTTTTAAAAATAAGTATATCCTTTTTATGTTCATGCATTGTCAACAAAATTGCAGACATTTAAGAATTTGAACAAAATCAAATAATTTTATTATGGAAAATTACACACAAATAAATTTCCGTTTAAGATGCCTAGAAATGTCCCTATGTCAAATAAAGTTTGTATGTGTGTGCATACGTGGGAGAGGAGGGGGGGGGGGTGAGAGACTCAATTTCTGTGTATGTTGCAGCGGTGGAGGGATGGTTATTTTTTCAGCTATTACATTCTATGGTGATTGTGTTACGTAATAGTGGGGAGGTACACCAATCACTAGCCTATCCCTCTTAGGTAGGATACAAAAAAGAATTTCTAATAGGTCCTGCACTGTCTGCCAAGCTTCAGCCCATGTTGCATCACCGCAGAGTTGCATCCTTGTGTTTGTTTTATAAATACTTTTGTGAAATGTGCTTCGCTGAACTTACTGCACTTGTACCCATGAAATGAAAATACCCCAACTAGCTGCTAAATCGCATTCCTTCACTGTAGCAGTTCCTAAATGCAGAAAGATTTTCTACTCTGAGAGCTTCTTTCCTCAAACGTTTCCCTAACAGTATCAATATGCAGAGATTAAAATGTAATGTGAACCCCCCCCCCCCCTAAAAAAAAAACTCTGACCCCTACCATAGCAGACCCTTATGCTTCAATGGCAATATGCACTGTTTGGGGTGAATAAAAGTAAATAAACAAATCAATAATACACTGAGACTTTGGTGGGAACATGCGTAACTGACGTCCTCAGTGAGGAAGAGAGGATGCTCAACTTGATAATGGATCAGTTGATGGTATAAAGATGTCCAGGATTGGCAATCACAATCCACGTACAGAGTTCCAAAACATCTGAAACCATGAAAATCGTCTTTATACTATATCTGTCCCCAGAAAAAGGAGATCAGACCCAACTCACATTAGGAACGGTGGACACAAAGCCATCAAAACAAGAATACAACGCTCTTTCGGCAGTCAATGTGACTGGTTGGCTTTTCAGTTTTATCTTCTCTTCATTCAGGCTTTTTTTCTTCTCAATTATGACAAAAAAAAAAAAAATGAGTTGGATAAAAATGTTTCCAAAATGTATCTTGCACTTTATTAGTAACTAGCAGGACCCATACCCTGGCGTTGCCCGGGATAGATATAAATGAAATAAAGATTTTTTTTTAAATATAAGTAGTAGAGTATTAATTCGTCAAAAAGCAGTTGAAAACAACCCTGTAATTTAGGAGATTTTGTTATGCTCGCATTTCGCATATCAATATTTTGAATCAAACAAAATAGATTTCTCTATGTTTTGGGTGATTGCACCCCCTCTACGATTGTAAGTAGTGGTTTATTCGAAAAATTACCCCTCTCCCAAAGTAAATATGATCCAAGAATATGTTTTCAAGGTTAGTAAAGGAAAAATAGTTCTAGATTGAAGCAATTTTTATCTCAATCCGTAGTGCCCATTTTGATGGGAGATTGAATTTACCAACATTGAAAATTGATCTTCCGTCTAACTCTGGCCTTGATTTAAGAAAATTTTTTGTGGTTATTTTGTTTTTCATTTATCGACTGTTAACTAATCTGCACTTTTACCATTGACTATGTTGTTGCTATTTCGTTGTCTCTCCACGAGGGGTGAGTTATACAATTGTGATGTTTAATATGTTGAAAATCCATCCATGTGGAAAAAAAATTGCCACAGTCTAGAAGGATTTCTTCTAAAATTGACAAATAGTTAAATAGAGGGAAAGTAATAAAAAACTGCCGCAGTCTAGAAAGATTTCTCCTTCACTGATTTAGAAAAGAAAAGACAAAGTAATGAATATTGCACTTTAAGTTGAAGTATATTTAGACAAGTAAAAATTAATATTTTGGGGGAATAGCAGTAGCAGTTTTAGTGTCAAAGAAAGTATGTAAAAAAAGTTATGAAATAAATTAGAATAATGCTCAGTATGAATTAATATCGAATAATGTTCGATGAATAGGAAAATGTAGATGTAAATAATGATTTTAATTGTTATGCCGGTCTATGTTTGAAATTGATTTCAAAACCTTTTAACTGTCGTGAATTAAACAAAGGAATGTTATTTGTAACTGACGTATAATCATAATAAAAATATACTTAAATAAATCGACGAATGCTAATTTAAATAAAATGTGAACAGAAAAATTGTACGTATCTGTTTAATGGAGGTACTTTGCGTGCTGCGATTATTTAAGTCAGCAAAAATGTAAACACATTTTTTAATAAATTGTTGCAAATGAAGAGAGAGGGGAGGAGAGAAAGGGAGGAAGAGAGAATGGATGGTTATAATAGGTAAATCTAAAGAAAAGAAAACGTCTTACGTACCCCCCCCCCCTCAAATAAAAAAAGAATACCTAACATAGAAATGAAAACACAAATGTTGGATGGATGGTCAAAAGTGAAAAAATGAACGTGTGTTGTCTGTTAATTTTTAGTGGAAGGTTCATAGAGAAACTGATATTACGTGCTCCCATTGAATTGGTATCAACAAATGAATGTTGTCGAAGTGAACACTGCAGTTAGTTATGTTATAAGTATTTTGAAAAAGATTTTTAAGTCTTAAAGGTATTATGTATTAAATTGTCTAAGTATTTAAGTTAAAACATGAAATTATACCTGAAGTAATCGAAAATTGCTAAGGGAAATGCCTGAAGTTGATTCAATTAAAAGATTGTAGCCGCCATTTTGAATCAATGTACAGTTATAATTGATTAAGTTTGTTAAATGTAATCTGTAAATTCTGGAATGAAATGAAGTCTATAGGTAATAATTAGAAATAACGTAATCCGATATTCTCAAAAATCAATGGAATATGAGGGAGCGTCTATTAAATTTGTGCAGAATGTATTGCATTTTGTATTAAATTAATGGAAGACGAATAGAAAACAATAACAGTTACGTTTTTCTAAAGTATCCGTTCTGTATTACTTCCCGGTGATGAAAGGAAGAGTGATAGTAGAAAAATATCAGAGGGGAAAGTTTTTGTTACCATCTCTATGGAGTATGTTTTGGGGAGAATCTTTGATGGTGTTCTAAAAGTAGTTTTTTTATTGTTAGATGGAAGAAGATAAGCATAAATTTCTTCAAGCACACTAGAGTGAATATGGTGAATATAGTGGTGAGTTTAGTAGACCATGATGCATGTGGTTATTTTCTTACTCTCGCCAAAGGTGCAGAGGAAAAAACGTCTTCACTTTATATATAGAGATAAAGACAACATAAAAGTGCGTAAGCCTTATGCAAGGCAGAAACATTTTCATTGCATCTCTATAGTTTATAGAACCAAACAAAACTGTATGTATATAGGGATTTTAAGGAAGCAGTTGGAGATTAAAAAAGGAGTACTTTAAGTAGAGCAAAGACACCCTTAAGTAGCAATGCATACTAACAAGCTAAACATCAGAATTTAATTTTTAAGCATACTCCTTGCAGCAAAATCCTAAAAACTTGTTAAATGGCACAAATTTTTTTATTAGGTGCAATCTTATATATAAAATTATGCCGACCAGATTTTAAAAGTTGGATGGGCTTAAATAGTATTTAAGCTGACGAATCAAACTTTGATTTTGACTAATCAATTTTCATTTGTTATACTACGGAAATGAGGTGATACTTTCTAAAACTTCCATAGATCTTTTGCCAGATGATTTATTATAAAAACGAAAAAAATACAAAGCAGCAATAGTCATCAAAATAATACTTTTTGAGCTGACCAACAAAAAAAACAAAACTGTCTTGTTTTAATTATAAAACATACTATATTTTATCTTTAATCAAATTGACTTAAAGTTTGTGCCTGTTTTGTACTCGCGCATATCAGGTTTGAATGTTAAAAAGGAAGGATGCAAACTACAAGTCAGCCACGCTTGCAACTAAAGTTGTTTTAACAGAAATTAATCACCTTTCTTTTCGTTAAAGTAGAATTAGATTATTGAATTGCAATTTTTTCTATTAAACTTCCAATAATTATTACATAAGTTATGCTTTATGTTGTTTAATGTTCATCCAGGTGGCAATAATTTGAAATTATCTGTCCCAAAGTAGACAAGATGTTTTTTTTTAATAAAATAGATTTCAGTGATTATGCAACACGGAGAAGGTTTAGTTTAAAATAATAAAAAACTCAAATGCTTTTATTTAGTGCTTTTGCTTCAAAGTCACTTTTTCATGTTTTTCATTGAAACAATACAAAATTTAAAATCAACCAAGTACACGCATATACTTGAAAAATACTTGTTCATGGATGGATAAAATTCTTGAACAGACAGTTTTGCACCGCTTTTATGCCTCATCATGAAGTTTAAAATAAAGATATAATACTAAACCTTATGTCTAGAATCCTTATTCCAATTTTGATCAAAATATCCTTTAAAATACCCCAAAGAGAGTGAAATTATGCAATATTTATTAATTGATGTCTATTGTCAACATTTCACAAAAAAATTCAAATATTTTAATTCTCAAGAAAGAAGTTTAAAAGTAATGTGAACAAGCATCTCGCTGCACAACTCCCCACTTAGGATGCCCCTAATTTACAGTAGCCCCCTTACGTCTCAGTTTATGGTGTTAACCCCCCCCCCCCCCAAAAAAAACCCCTCCTTTGCATAAAACTAAATATAGACCACATTTGGACCCCTTACAGCTGTGTTCCAAAATTCATAATGATCAGTTACTTAGCTTAGGAGTAAATCCTGTGCATATATATACATATATATATATATATATATATATATCTGTACCCTGCAAGCATTGTCCAGAAGTATTTACTCTTTCATTTCCCAGCTAGAATTTAAGAGGGAAGGAATTAAACTGCACATTGTTGGCTACACTCCACTGGTCGTTTTTAAAACTAAAGTTATATAACTGTTTAAATAACAATTAATGAATTTCTTCATAGTACATCTACGTTAGGTCTACTCTTTATTTTTATTACGTAATAAGTGAACACTGTTTTATCAGTGTGATTTATCATTTAATAGTGGACAGATTTAAAATAGACATCATTCGCCAAACTCCACCGACAGTCAAAGCGAAAAAGAAATTTCTTTTAAATAAGGAAATGAATGTTCCGTTAATGTACTGTTTACAATTTCAGAGGGGAACGATTTTAACTCTGCACTGTTGGCTACACTCCACCGATGGGTTTAAAAATAAAGTTAACTACCTCTTCAAATTACAAAAGAAAAGGATAGAAATCAATATCATCAGAGTACATCCACGTTAGGTATATTCTTTAATTACACTGTTGGTTAGATACCAGTGATCGTTTTGAAAAGAAAGATATTTCAGAATAAAGATGTGAAGAAAGTAAAATGTTGAAAGATCCAATTTGTTTGGAAATAGATGATGACTTATTAGAAAATGTGTTCATTGTTACAGGATCTCAGCTTTTATGAATCCAAATTTATGGTCAATCTGTAGACACAGCACAAAAAAAAAGGTTAATATGTGTAGAAAACTGAAATGAAAGTCAACATATTTTATGTCTGATATTAGCAAATCTGTTTCTTAAGACCCCCCCTTTCATTATAAGATGTTAACAAAAAAGAAAAACTGACATTAAAGTACTCATTTATGAATATGTTTACTTTGTTATATAACATCCTAGATAAAAAAATAATTTTAATAAAAATTTTAATAATAATTTTAATAAAAAAATAATTTTGATTAAAGCATTCAGTTAAAGTAGCATTTACCACAAGTAAAAAAGTTCAATAGAATTGTATAGCAGGAAAAAGAAGTGACGCAGAAGGAGAGTGTAATTGAAAACAATAATAATAATGGAATAAGAGGAAGTAATTTCCTAATGTTTGGTCGCATATTAGTTATAGTGAAATGCATTACTCACAAGTGAACAGATTTTGGCAGCCATTTGCAATTAAGTAACAAATGCAGCCATTTTATTGGCTAATGAACATAGCAGATTAGCCAATGAAAAATGCAATGTACATCTAGAATTTTCTCCTACTCAAGAAAATGTTGGGTTGGATAGAATATGTAATCAATGAAATTGAGTGTATGTTTTTAATTTTATGTAAAGAACAAACTGAAAATTTATGTAAATGACTGGCTAGTCAGAATCAAATATTGATTTGTCAGACGCAATGCTATTTATGTCTAACCTTGAGAATCTGACTTATCTTTATATATTAGAAAAATATTTCTACTTGATTATAGATGGCTTAATTAAAAAAAGCTTTTATTGTATGCAAAAAAGAAAAAAAAAAAAAAGACATGTTTTCTATGGTAGTCATTCATTTTTAGATAAATTTATTTATACAAAAATGAAAACTTAACATTTAGTTGACTATTCAGAGAATGTTAATGAAAACTGATTAAAAAAAAATTTGATTTTGAATAAGAATACGCTCAATCAAACGTTTAAAATTTTTGAATTTAAATGATAAAATTTTTTGCCAAAAGTGTAGTATAGTTAACTGAGAAATCAAAAATAAGCAAAATATACACCAAATAATTTTTTACCAAACGATAGAAAATGAAATTTTCTATCGACATGCATAGTTTAGAACTTTTGAAACTAAGTTTTGTTATTTTTAAATTTATTCCGTTACTTTCACTTAGCCGATTTCGTCAATCCAAAAATGGCTGTCAATTTTCATGGAGGTGGTCGCTAATTAAAAGCGTAAAGTTAAGCCTGAAATTAGAGACCATTTTGGATTGATGAAACCAGCTAAGTGAAAGTAATGTACCAAAACAGGCGACCAGGGAAAGAAAGATAATATAAAGAGGGCTGCCGGTGGAAACGTGGCTAACGGCAAGAAAGGTAGAAAAAGGGCAAATGATAAACACAAGATGGTGAAGAACTATCGCTGCAACCCCATCTTGTCTCCAAAACTCATGTTTACAAGTGGAGGTGTATATTCAAGTTAAAGGAGAATAAGGGACTCCCAAACCTGAGAAGGTCAAGAAGCCGAAGTGGAGATAAAATGGGTAAAACCAATAAAGTTAGGGTTTGCTGATTGTCACACATCTCCAAATATCAGAAGCCTTTTAGGCCAGCACAAAAAACATTATCGAAGTGTTTCTACTCATCTAGGAACTGTTGTAGCAGAAAAACACTGAGGAAAGTGAATTGTATTATGAACTTACAACTCAACACTGGCCCTCTCTTTGTGACTGATCCATTTGTAACAGTTGTCCAATGAGGAAAATCAACTAGATCTACACAATTGCTACTTGGCTAAGATCAAAGTGTAGTATCTGTTCCGATGGATACTGCACCCCATACTGGTGTTGTCTTGGCCTTCGGGTCTTGATTTACGCCGGTCAATGGGTCTGTCCTGTGCAGTTCTGGGAGGTCCACCTTCCCAGGCTTTGCCTCCCCTCTTTGGGGAGGAGTAAGTTTATGGCTTACTGCCTGAGGCGCCCCTACCGGGGAATGCCGACGGGGCTGCCCAGACAATTTTTAAACCCCACTTTCCTGACCCGACCTTTTGAGAATAAAATGATGATTATTTCAGAAGAAAGTCACTAAAAAAAAAAAAAAAAAAAAAAAAAAAAACACTGTCAAAGAGGAATACACTTTGTCAAATGAACCAAATTGGCTGTTGACAAACAGATTCTAAATGTGGTCAGGGCTTTAAAGAGAAAAAAAGAAAGATCTTAGAATTACTCAGAAACTAATGTTTGCTCTTAAAAATAGGATGTCCAGTTCAGATGGTTTTCTAATCTGTGAGGCCATTTTAAATAAAGTTATGTCAACCTAACAATTTTTTTTACAAAAGTATGTATCTATATATCAATAAAACTGGATCTTGCTGGCTTGTCACCATGCACACTAAATGACATTGGATGTAAATAAATTTTTAACATTTAAATTCATAATTTTAAAACTATTTTGATTGAGTGTATTCTCTTTTTATCAGTTTTTTTATTTTTAAATTCATTTCTAATTAACTTTCTCTAAATGGTCAACTTGGTGTTAAATTTATTTATACAAAAATGAAAAATCACTACCATAGAAAACAAGGAATAGTGGAAGGAGGTGAATGATGTAAATAAAAAAAAGGTAAGGAGGACTAGGAGATAAGTGAGAGGGCAGAGACTGTGGGGGGAGAGAGAGACGAGGAAAGGGCAGAGACTGTGGGGGGAGAGAGAGACGAGGAAAGGGCAGAGACTGTGGGGGAGAGAGAGACGAGGAAAGGGCAGAGACTGTGGGGGAGAGAGAGACGAGGAAAGGGCAGAGACTGTGGGGGGAGAGAGAGGAGGAAAGGGCAGAGACTGTGGGGGGGAGAGAGAGGAGGAAAGGGCAGAGACTGTGGGGGGGAGAGAGAGGAGGAAAGGGCAGAGACTGTGGGGGGGAGAGAGAGGAGGAAAGGGCAGAGACTGTGGGGGGGAGAGAGAGGAGGAAAGGGCAGAGACTGTGGGGGGAGAGAGAGGAGGAAAGGAGAGAGAGAGGAGGAAAGGGCAGAAACTGTGGGGGGAGAGAGAGGAGGAAAGGGCAGAGACTGGGGGGAGAGAGGTGGAAAGGGCAGAGACTGTGGGGGGGAGAGAGAGGAGGAAAGGGCAGAGACTGTGGGGGGGAGAGAGAGGAGGAAAGGGCAGAGACTGTGGGGGGGAGAGAGAGGAGGAAAGGGCAGAGACTGTGGGGGGGGAGAGAGGAGGAAAGGGCAGAGACTGTGGGGGGGAGAGAGAGGAGGAAAGGACAGAGACTGTGGGGGGGAGGAGGAAAGGACAGAGACTGTGGGGGGAGGAGGAAAGGACAGAGACTGTGGGGGGAGGAGGAAAGGACAGAGACTGTGGGGGGGAGAGAGGAGGAAAGGACAGAGACTGTGGGGGGAGAGAGGAGGAAAGGACAGAGACTGTGGGGGGAGAGAGGAGGAAAGGACAGAGACAGTAGGGGGGAGAGGAGAAAAGAGACAGTGGGGAAGAGGAGGAAAAAAAGAGTGGGGGAAGAGGAGGAAAAAAGAGTTGGTGGAAGAGGAGGAAAAAAGAGTTGGGGGGGGAAGAGGAGGAAAAGAGACAGTGGGGGGGAGACAATGGGGGGGAAGAGAGACTGGGGGAGAGGAGAAAAAGAGAGAGACTGTGGGGAGAGGAGAAAAAGAGAGAGACTGTGGGGAGAGGAGAAAAAGAGAGAGACTGTGGGGAGAGGAGAAAAAGAGAGAGACTGTGGGGAGAGGAGAAAAAGAGAGAGACTGTGGGGAGAGGAGAAAAAGAGAGAGACTGTGGGGAGAGGAGAAAAAGAGAGAGACTGTGGGGAGAGGAGAAAAAGAGATAGACTGTGGGGAGAGGAGAAAAAGAGAGAGACTGTGGGGAGAGGAGAAAAAGAGAGAGACTGTGGGGGGGAGCGGAGGAAAGGAGAGAGTCTGGAGGGGGAGGAGGAAAGGAGAGAGTCTGGGGGGAGGAGGAAAGGAGAGAGGGGGAAGAGCGGATAAAAAACGAAGGATTGTTATCAACAAAAAAATATATATATTCACTTGAAAATGGATGACGTCACAAAATTAATCTTATTTTTTCAAAAGTTACTAAAAGCTATCATTCATCCTTTATGACGTCACCCATTTCAAGTAAATCTTTTTTTGTAAAAACATGATTATCAATAAATGTCAAAGTCAAGAAATTATATATTTAATAATAATAAATATATTATATATATATATATATATAACGGTTAATCTAGTTGAAAATAAAAATGTGTAGATAAAAACACAGGCGATATACATCGGTAAATCGAAATAAAAAATAAATGCTAGTATTAAATTGTAGAATCAAATAAATTAATTTGATAAATCCAGGTACCTCTGTCGTCGATGAGATCAAACCATATTTATTTCAAATATACTTTAATGTTCTATCAACAATATTACTTATGGTGATATTTGCAACAACAAAAAAAAAAAGAAGAAAAGCTTATATTGATGTCGCTTACTTAGTCAGAAAAACAAATGAAAGACGTTGATTCACATCATTGAATACAGGAAAATATCATACGAAAAAGTCGCGCAGGAGGTTCCAACATCGTCCTCACATAATCGACATTTTTCACAAGATACAAAACTGAAATGGCAAAAAAATACCCGCCCAAACACTAAATACGCATCAAAAATGAATACAAAACAAGCGACGAGTCGACATAGATAAAATTAATTCAAGATGACTTGGACGAAGCAATGAAAATAGGGACTTTTGAACAAAAAACGTCTACCAGGAAAAGAAGGGAGTTTGAAATGAAACTTAACGCCTTATTAGGTTTTAGGGAATCATTTAGAAGGAATAATCCACATAAAAAATTACATAAACCATTAATCTAATAGATGAATGAAAAGGGTGTTTACTTACAGGAAGATTGGGACTTATTTCAACAGAGCAAGTATGGCAATAAAATCTATTCTGGCTGGACTGATTTGCAACAGCAGCTTCCGCCATTTTGTCTTTCTGACTAAAAATAAGGCACGAGTTGCCTCCCCGTTGTAATGAGAAGGAGTGGCGGCGCTGTTGTCCTCTTGTCAAGCTTTTCTTTATCAAATAATAGATTTCCTTTTTTTTGTTTGTTTGTTTAATTAAAAGAATTAATTCACAATTAAAATCGTATTCCTTTTCTATTTATTATCAATGGATTTGAAAATTTTAGATTAATAGTGTAACTCCATGTAATATCTAATAAAGAAAAATGCATAAATATTAACTAGCATCGCAAAAAAGAAAAAAAAGAAGAAAAAAAAAGGTAGAAATCAAATTCCGTGAGTGCGCGTGCACATAAACAAATACAGACTCACTTTAAATTCAAATAAATCTAAAAATGATGCATTTTAAGACACTTTGAAAACTTGCAAGCATGGGAATGTAATTCATCATTATCCAAATTTAAGTATTTTTGACTAGTAAGATTGTAAAAAAATGGCTTATAATTTAAACGAATATTTTTTTAATTTGTTTAAAAATTTATTATAATTTATTTACCTGGAATGCAAATGAATCTGAAAACTTAAGAATCCAATTTAAAACAACAATGGATATTTATAAATTTATAATGATTATTAAAGAGAAAACTGATTGACTAAATGGATTAACAGAACACAAAAAGGTTTTGAGTGTTCTCCCTTGGAAATAAATTTTAAAATAATGAATTTCCAATAAATGGACCAAGTGTAGAGTCGGCACCCCAATTATGCTAGTAGTTGAAAGGAATGCGTTTAGCCTGACACCGTAGCTAACATAACTTCAAGCACAAAACATTTTTAACCAAAACATATTTTCAAATTGACTTGATAGCAGAATGATAATTTTATAAAAAAAAACCAAAGCAATTTATATTTACTTCAAACAAAGAAAAAAAAAAAATTATTTCGGTACTTTTCCAGATTAGGACTCAAGCTAAAATCGACTTTGCGTTGGTAGTTTCCGGATGTTTACGTAGACGGCCGGAAAATGCTGAAGCGCTTATCCAATCAGAATGTGAGAAAATAAGTAGACAAGTTAACATTTTAATTGATTGAATCGCGAAATTCACTAATTGGTAATAAAAATTGATTAAAGCGATAATGAATTTTAACGAACCCTAACCCTAACCCTAAATGTAACCTTTAACCCTAACCCTTACCCTAACCCTAACGCCGTTTTAACACTTGTTCAGTGAAAAAATTCATCCATCAAGCTCCATCTTTGTTTTTGGTGACATCAATGTTCACCATTCTGACTGGCTCCCACACTCTAACTGCACAGATCTAGCTGGTGAAATCTGTCTTAATTTTTCTCTATCTCATGACTTGTCTCAAATTGTTATATTTCCTCTTCTCCTCCATTGGATATGTCTGATCATGCTGTTGTTGATGTTGAGGTTGATTTATCGGTGAAGTCTTCTCTTGATCGTCCCTTCCATAGGAAGACGTTTAACTACAAGAAGGCTGATTGGGATGGCTTTCGTAACTTGCTATGTGATGTTTTGATGGGGTCCTATCTTTGGCATGTCTCCAAATAATACTGCTAAGGAGGTTACTGACTGGCTTCTTGTTGAAATTGACACCTTCATTCCTCATCGTAAGTTTCAAACCAAACCTCATTCTCCGCCATGGTTTTCATCTGTTTGTGCTCCTGCTATTGTAGCCATTACTTTAATCAGTATCGCCAGACAATCCTACAGAAAAGCCAGCGATGCCTGCAAGAGAGCAATTTTTTAAAGAACCCTAATCTTTGAGGATAAGTCTAGCTATTCTTAAAGGATTAGTGACTCTATCTCATCTTAAAGGGTTGGTCCTTGTGATTTTTTGAAGAATCTACAATAGTGTTATTGTTAGTGGCAAGTTTGCTATTCTTCCTCTTTTTAATGGTCTTCAGGTTATTCCATCTTCTAAGGATAAGGCTGATCTTTTTACTCATCTTTTTGCTGACAATTCTTCTCTTGATGATTCTGGTGCTGTTCTTCCTGATTTTCCTTTGAAAACTGATCAGTCTATTGATTCTGTCATTATCACCCCAAAGATGGTTGTTAGGATTCTTTCTGATCTTGACCAGTCTAAAGCTTCTGGTTCTGATTCAATTCCTGTTGTCGTTCTCAAGCGTTGTGCTCCTGAACTTTTTTCTATCCTCTCTAAATTATTCAATCTCTGTTTGTTTCAGTCCTGTTTCTCTACTTGCTGGAAGGAGTCCTCTGTTGTCCTTATCTTTAAAAATGCTGGTGATCGGTCTGACCCAACTAAGTATCATCCTGTTAGTCTCCTCTCTGTTATTAGCAAAGTTTCTGAAAGGTTGGTCATCGGCAAGCTTGTTCATTTTCTGGAGAGTCTGGGCCTCTTTAGTGATGTTCAGTATGGCTTTCGTGGTTTTCGTTCAACTGCTGATCTGTTAACTGTTGTAACTAAGCAGATCTGTCAGTTTATGGATCATTTCAAAGGCATTCGACAAAGTGTGGCATTCTGGTCTTCTACACAAACCTTGGGGTTATGGTATTGGTGGTGAGGTTCTTGACATTATTAGGTCTTTTCTTTCTGATTGAAGCTTGCAAGTAACTTTGAACGGTGTCTCTTCATTCTCTTTTCCTATCAATGCTGGCGTTCCTCAGGGCTCTATTCTAAGCTCAAGACTGTTTCTTCTCTATATAAATGATCTTCCAGAGAGTATTATTCAGAAAATTAACATTTATGCTGGTGATACCACTCTCTATTCTGGTGTTGCTTCTCGCCCATCTCCCTCGGATCAGTTGAAATATGCAGCTGATCTAGAAGTTGACCTGGGTTCAGTTGTGGATTGGGGTACGAAATGGCTTGTTTCGTTTAATCCTATTAAGACAGCTCGTGTCTTTCAATCGTAGGCATGTCCCTTTTCTTCCTGCGATTCTCATCGATGGCTCTGCTCTTGAGGAGAAATCGACTCTAAAACTTCTTTGTCTTTCTCTCTCATCAAATCTTTCTTGTAGTTCATACATTAGATCCATTGCTTTTTCTGCTTCTCGTTAAGTTGGTTCTCTCTATTGCTCCAAACACTTTCTCACACCTGAGGCTATTCTTTATCTCTACAAATCTACTATCAGACCATGTATGGAGTATTGTTGTCATATTTGGGCTGGTGAATCTGTCCCATTTGAGGGTTCTTGATAACGTGCAGAAACGTATCTGTAATTTGATTCACCCCCCCCCCTTTCTTCTTCTCTGCACCCTCTTACTCACAGACGTGATGTTTCTAGTCTCAGACTTTTCTATAAATACTATTATAGCATGTGTTCTTCGAACTTATGTGATCTATTCCCTGCTTCTTTGGTTCCAGCTCGTTTGACTCGTTGGTCTAGTAGTCTCCATCAATTCGCTGGTTTGATACCTCATTGTAATACAGCTTCCTATACTAGTAGCTTCTTTCCAAGAACTGCAAGCTTGTGGAACTCTCTTCCTGTTGACTGTTTTCCTCCTACCTATAGCCTTGGTCTTTTCAAGACTAAGGTCAATAGGCATCTCCCGTCTTTGCGATAATCATATTTCATTCTTATAAGCTCCTTACATCAAGTGGCTTCATGCCTTGTCTGGAGCGAACTTTTTTTTCATGCAGAAAAAAACATTTTCTAACCCTAATCTTAACCATAACCATACTAGTGATATTTTTCTCAAACAAAAAAAATTTACGTGCAAAAAGAAAACATTTTTTCCAGTTGTACATCTAGCCTCGTTTTGGATTTTTTGGGTTCAGGTAACCGACTTTTCATTCGACTTTTTCCAGCCTTCTACGTAAACATCCGGAAACTACCGACGCCAAGTTGATTTTAGCTTGGGTCCTAATCTGGAAAAGTATCTTTATTTCTTATTAAAATATTAATATTTGTAACTTTTCATGTTAAAAAATTTAGATATACAATAATTACTTATTTATCAAATGCAAAGTAGGGTGCTATTAGCCATGGTAATTGGTGCTTGAAAAGGTTTCTTATAATTGTTAGAGGAAAGGAGCTTTGTTTTAGCAGCATTAAATGTTACCATACATTTATGACTCCATTCCACTACAGACTGGAGGTCACTTTTTAAGGATTCAGCCATTGCCTCGGATATGTGTGCATCCGTTTTGCCCCCATGATGACAGTAGAGTGTGGTGTCGTCAGCAAATATACCCATCTCAGACACAATATCATCAGAGAGGTCATTTATGAAAATAAGGAACAATAAAGGTCCAAGGATGGATCCCTGGGGTACATCTGCATTTATGTCATGTTGTTTGAATGAACGGCCATCAAGGACAACCTGGATCTTTCTTTCGATCAGGAATGATCTAATTATATTAAATATTCGTCCAGTAATACCATATGAATGAATTTTTATGAGAATCCTTTTATGCCAAACCTTGTCAAAAACTTTGGATATATCAAGCACTACTGCCATAGCTTCACCTGCCTTGTCCAGTGTATGGTATATGCGTTCAGAGATAACCGTTAAGATATCCGCAGTAGACCGTGCTTGCCTAAATCCATACTGATTGTCAGAAAGAAGTTTAGCGATAATTCTAAGGGTTAGTACTGTCTCCAGAATTCTTGAAGATTGGTACCGCAGAGGCAATTTTCCAGCTATCAGGGAAACAAGATTCGGTGAGGTATTTGTTGTAGAGTTTAGAGAGAACAGGGGCCAGTTCAGCAGAGCATTTCTTTATTACTATTACTTGTATAAGATGAGGCCCACATGCTTTCGAGGCGTGAAGGTTTTTATGATGTTTCTGGCATGAGATGGGGTGATGACCAGGTTATCAAGTGTGACTTCAGTCCGCTATGGGAATTTGGGGAGGGAGTAGTTATCTGAGTCCAAAGTGGAGTTAGAAGCGAAACGCTGGGCAAGTAGTTCAGCCTTTTCAGTGGCTGTGCAAACAACATAATTGTGGTTTGATAGTGGGGGAATCGTTGATTGACCATTGTTCACTACACTATTGTAGATTTTCCAGAAATCACGAGTACCTAGTTTCTGTGACTGAATGCGTTTTTTTGTTAACTCATTATACCTTCTCTTTGCTTCGCCTATCATGGCCTTACAATTATTTCTTGACTCTATAAATTTATGTCTATTAGTAGCTGACTTATGGCGGCCGAATTTACGGAATGCTTGTTGCCTCTCAGCAATGGCAGCTGCACATTCCGAGGTGCGCCATTGGGGAGAGTGGGGATTGCTAAAGATTTTTCTCATGGGGACATAGGCTTCAATGCCTGCTTTGACCCATTTAGTTAATTCATTTGCACACTGGTTAGCAGGGAGTGAGAAGGTTTCTCTCCATGGGGCATCGCTGATGTGATCTCTGATTGACTCAAAATCAGTCTGCTCGTAGTATCTCGTTATTTTGAGCAACGGTTCATCAGCTTTTGGATGACTTTTTAGGGTGATATATATCATTAGCACAATGTGATCAGCATTCCCGAGTGGGCTATGAGCTTTCGAAACACAAGTCTCGGGCATTGAGGTCAAGAAAAGGTCTAGAAGTGAGGCTTGTTGGAGAGAGGTAGTGAGCCAAGGAGAAATTATACGTAGAGTTGCTGGCTGCGTCAGTAAGGCTGGAGAATCCTAACCAGTCACGGTGGTGGGCATTAAAATCCCCAAATTCATGTATCTGGGCATTTGAGTCAATTGAGAGTGCTCTATCTATGCTTTCAGAGACAGAGTTTAGCAGAGTACAGTCCTGGGTTGAAGGGGAACGGTATAAGAAATATAAGTAACTGACACTGTGATGTAAAGTCAATCTAAAGCACATGTAGTCTTGGTCATCTGATTCTAACCTATGTTCTCTAGTCAGGGGGAGGGTGTTCCGAACATAAACTCCTAGCCCGTGCATATGTTTGTCAGAGTCTTTACGGTAGAGTAGGAGGTAGTCAGTCATGTCAAAGTGGTGAGAGGAGATTGAGGATTGAAGGTTAGTTTCACTTAGAGCTAGGATATCCGGGGAGTTTGTTAGGAGAAAGGTTTTTATGTCCCCGGATATTTGTGAATGTGAGCCTCACGGACAGAGGCAAAAGTGTTTTTTGTTGGGTGTCTGGTTTAGGTTTGATTTTATTTTTTTGTAATGACATGCTTGTTTTGATTATAGAGTGGGTTGGCCAAGGTGGGTTCTTGTTTGGTGCCAATAAGCTCACACAACCAGTCCATTAGTCGCGACCTGGTCCATGGGGGTTGTGGCCTCGAGAAAGCCCACCGGAGATAATTGCAGAGTCCCCTTCCATACGCGACATGGCACATACAACTACCCACGGTATTATGCATTGGGCAAACTCTAAGAAGGTTCGTTTACTACTTGGAAAACTAGGCATCACAAATTTATTAACTATATTGTACCCCATAAAACAAGTGAACTGACATTAAAGCGGTTAAAGAACTTTTTATCCCTAAAACTTCACTCTTTAATAAGAGATGGAATTGGGTCACTACATTGGTATAAGGATTGCACTTAGCGGAATAAGAAATGCCTAACTTGTAGCCATGTCAGGCACAAGAGCTTACACTGACGAGCGATTAAAAAAGTTAATAGCTGCATGAAAAACACAAAATTGTATGAACAAGATGGGTTAAACATTAGGAAATACAAATCCTAAATAATAATATTAATTACAGTTGGATACTGAGTCAGATTCGGCAATCATAAATCTACACACTTGAAAAAATTGGGACACCAACCTTGCTAAGATCTAATAAAATGGCAAAGTTCGTGAGAGGGGATAAAATCAAGTTTATCACAAATGTAACCTTTCAAGGGAGGATCTTAAAACTAAAAACGTTTGTATTAAAAAATACAGAAATTTATCCGGGACTGGCTGAATGGAGAAATTTAAGTTGTGGGATATGCCAATTAATTTACTTTGCCAAAGACTTGAAAACCTGACAATCAAAGGAAAAAAATTAATAAAAGATTAAATAATCTTTTCCGTAATGTGTTTCTGGGGGCGTTGGGCGGTGTAATAAGATGAGGGCCAAATTCGAGTTAAAAGAGGACAGCCAGCCAGTGTTTAAGAAAAGCGGAAATATGCCCTTTGCCTTTTTATCACAAATAATTTTTTTTTTTTTTTAAATAATCAATCTCAAAATCAAATACCAGGGAGGAAGAATGTTTTAAGTTGCTCTGTATCAACACCCATCCTGGGTTGTAAAAGTTTGAACATCTACTATCCAAGGTCAAGACTGTGCCGACAAGTTTTCAACAAGTAATGGACATTATGCTGTGTGACGTTCACTTCGCAGTTGCTTATTTAGACGACATATTAATGAATAGCAAAAATGTCAAATCAAATCAAATCAAATTCATTGGCAAAAAATAGCAAAATGCAACAAGCCATGTAAATGTACAGTTAGAAGATATATACATCTAAACAGCGTCTGAATGGTTTGTCCAAGGCGACCTCAATCCTGGATACAATAGACATCATTACCATCTCTGGAAGGCTGCCTCACGAAGCATAAACACAGAGAATGTTGGCCCTCCTCCAATGAGACACTGTACATCCTCCACTGGGTTCCATGGAGACCACAACCTGGCTCCTGAGTGAAAACCTCCCCGAAAGGTACATCCAAATTCTGGTTGATGTTTTACTCCAGAAACGTGTCCGCAGGCATCCTTCGCTGCTAAATTGAGGGGCAATCATCCAAAGGTCAGTGGCCATGATGCATCCAGTGTTGCCTTGAACTGTTTGGTCGTCTGTAAGCTGACCATCGATTCTGGCAGCCTATTCCACAGTACAGCGACCCGAACCCCAAAAGACGTCTTCTGACGATTTAGCCAAAATCGTCTAAGGTACAGCTTCTCTGAGTTTCCATGAAGCCCTCTTTGAGGAGCTGGTGTAAAGAATAGGTCATGAAGCATATTGTAGTTGATGTTAAAGGTGAGGATGAGATCTCCATGCAGTCATCCATGCTCCAGCGAATACAGGTTGAGGGCTTCATAGGACTTTATGTGGAGTTGACGGACCATTCGCATCGTAAGTCTCTGAACCCGTCCAGGTGCTGGATATTCCATACTAAATAGGGGATGAAGCTTGGATACCATATTCTAGAATGGGTTGCACCAGAGATATGTATAGCAGTAGGAAGATGTTAGTTGTCACGGTGGCAAAGAAGCTTTATTTTCAGCCTGAATGCATTGGGCAGTGGGAGTAAAAGAGGAATCGATCACAACACCCAAGTCCTCGTTCAGCATCAATCGGCCAGGTTCAAAATCAAGTGGTCTGTTGGGTGAAGAACAGACTGGAAGGTAATTGAATTTGTTGACACTGAGTAATACATCCCAAAGGTTTAATAATTTCCAGACTTGATAGAGGCATCTACGAAGATCTTCACAGTTAGTTCTCTAATAAATTATCTTGATGTCATTGGCAAAAAATAAAAGAATCTTCGACGTAAATTCGCTAGACCAACTCGACAATCAACTAAATCCCATCCATTCCCTGTAGAGGTCCCCAGATGCCGGAGAGCTTTCTACTCAAATAGCTTATTTCCTCGTGCTGCTGGCCCTTGGAACTCCCTCCTTTCCCCTGTTTCCCCGACAGTACTGACATGCAGAAATTTAAAATTAATGTAAACAGACACTTCGCTGTGCAGATCCCAGTTTAGGTTGACCCCCCCCCCCAACCTTCTCCCTTTTTTTTCTCAGTAGCCCCTTACGTCTACAGTGGCGGACTGCCTTGTTTGGGGTGAACTATGTTAAAAAAAAAAAGATGGTCTCCAGCAAATCATTAACGAACACCAGGGATGAGTTACAGAGCCGGGTGAGAGGACCAGCGATGAATAGAGAGAGTGCTTGGAGTATTTTTGTATGCAAACTATCTTATTTCCATTAAGTGATCACAAAACTCACTCAATTGACTTTCTCTAAAGAACGGTGCGGCATCTCGGCTATCATCTAATCTTCTTCTTCTTTCGTGTGAATCAGATGATTCTGGCGTTGGCATTAGTTTCTCCGATGTGTTTCTAGTTAGAAATCTTTCTGGAAAGACATCGGGTACTTACAGGAAGGACCACGACAAGGTTGCCAACATCCCTAAGTGAAAGTGGTACTGTGGAACCGACCGGATTCGAACTTGAAACACCCAGGTCTTCAGTCCGTGTCATTATCCACTTAACCAACATCACGTCCCTAATAATGTAGAATCACACAAGGAACATTTTTATAAAGTCTTCTCAATGATTCAGGAGTACGGTTCAAAGTGAAAGAATCCAAATGCGACTTTTTTTTTAGAAGATTAAATACTTGGGGCACATTATTGACAAAGATGGTAGAAGGCCAGCCCCAGAACAGGCTACTGCAATCAAGGACATGCCAGCCCCTAAAAGGTCTCGTCCTTACAAAGTTTCTTGGGACTGGCAAACTGTGTTCATATCTAAGATGCACAACTTAAACGAACTTCTGAAAACAAACAAGGATTGGAAGTGGACATCTGAATGCTAGAAAATATTCGTCAAATTAAAAAAAGTTTTGATGTCACACTTGTTCTTCACCTATTATAACCTGGACGTGGACATATAATTACAGCGACACCAGTTTGTATAACATCGGAGCATGTATTCTGCAAAAGATACCGCAAATCAATTGCCCACACGTCGAGAAAACTTCTTCCTGCAGAAAAGAACAGCTCCAAAATTGAGGAGTCGTTTTGCAGTAATGAAGTTTCACCGGGATATTGCAGAGTATAAACTTACCATCTTTGGTTCTAAAAACGGTTTTCTCATGCATACAGCAAATAGATTGCGGAGATCGGGAATATTCCTCTTAAATTATAACTTTAAAATGGAGTTCCTACCGTCTAAAAAACACTGTCATGTCGACGAACTGTCCAGATCAATCCAAAAACACAGAGGACCTCTTGAAGATTCTGTGATTGCTTCACTTCGAACAGAAGGAGAATTTAAAACCACATTATACAACACAGTAATCCCTGTTAATCTCGACTAGATCAAATGAGAAGCTCTAAGCGATGAGTTTATCAGCCAAACCAAAACCAAAATTTGCGAAAAGAACTAACAGACTTTAAATATTTTCTCTCGGTGCAACAAAGTACTGCGATATAGTAAACGAGTCGTCATTCCCATAACACTATAAAGGAGAATTCTGAGAGATGTCCATGCTGGCCTCCTACGGATTACAAGGATGAAAAGCCTTATGTGCAGTTATGCATACTGGTCAAACATAAATAAAGATATCGAAAACATCGTAAAATCTTGTAAAGATTGTGTCTTGGCAGCTAAGGCACCCCCAGTCAAATATAGTTCTTAGCCTAAAACAGACCGACCATCGTCCTGAGTATATATAGACTTTGCAGGCTCACTAGACGGATTCTACTATCTTATAGTAGGAGATAGTTTTTCGAAATCTTTACATGTAGAAATCCCATTACAGAAATTACAATCTCTACGAATTGCTTGCTTGATTTGGGGTAGTCGATTGACTATTGACAACTATGGGAGACAATTTACATCCGGTAACTAAAAAGAGCCCTGAAGAAAGCTAGGTGTACAGCCACAGGAAAAGCCTTACAACAGTTCCTTCGGATATATATAATTATGCCCAACAACACACCGTCATCATTACACTCAGCCGAGGTCATGTTTTTGTATAAAATCAAGTCTGTGGTCAACAAGCTACTTCCCAAAGAAACAAAACCTGGATGATCAAACGCTGTACCGAAAAAAACTCTACCAATCTGGAGAGAAAATATTTTTTTCAGGATGTTTTGTGATAATAAATCTTTCAGGGAATAGGTGCAATTGAGAACAGAGTAGGACATCTGATTTACATAATTAAAGGTCCCTAGTTTACTTACAAGAGACATTTGAACCTGTTATGGTGTGATGTTTATCTAATCTATTTCGGGGGTAGATAGTTACAGATGGTTACAGCTAAGTATCATGGTAGTCATTGATGTCAGTCATAGTCACAGAATCAAACATTCTATTTCTGTACTTTTGTAAATAAACTCTTGTAAATATACAACCATGTTGTCTTAATTATTATTGGCCCTTCAAAGTCACAACACTGACGATCAGGATTCGAAACCTATATCTCACAACACTGGAGACAAGGTATTTGGACTTATTCGGACCAACATTTTTTCCGAACGCATGTCGCACAACTCTGGTGACAAGGAATTCGGATTTATTCGGACACAAAAATAACCCGGACTTATGTTGCACACAACATTGGCAAAAAAACCTTGGATTTATGTCTACGATGGGAATGTTAGATTTTGGGGATAAAAAGACTTTGGTGGCATGCTCTGGATATTTGTTAACAATAGAGCGAGAAGTTGAAATAAAACTGAATTTTAACAAGCAAAGGATGTAAATTATGCAACAAACAAACAAACAAACAAACAAACAAATAAACCACGTCAAGGTTGTGAAAATATTGAAGAGAAATTGTCCTTTTCTTAGTAGGACGAAACAGTTTTCAAATCAATGTTTGGAAATTCAAGTCGTTAAACCGTGAAGGAAAAAGCGAAAAATAACCCAACGTAAAGGTCTGTCGATTTTTTGTCGTTAAATAAATTTTGTACAAGCTTATTTTTTCTTTCCACAGAGAGGTTACAAACTTATCTCCCAGTTAGAAAAACTATGCCCGTGTGAATAAAAAAAAGTATATATATATATATATATATATATATATATATATATATATATATATATTTTATAGATGATTGGTGGTGTGTGAAGCATTAAAAACGATGTTGTTGTTTTTTTTAAATTGTTTCTATTTTTATATTTCGACCAGTTTCTGGTCTTTGTCAAAAAATGAAGAAAACTGAGGATTATTGGGCAAACTGTAATCTCAAACTGTGCGGCGTTCGTTTTTTGTCATGACCTGTGCGATGGTCCACGCATAACCGTTGTCTTTTTGAAAAAAACGAACTTATATGTGTCCGTTGTCAAAAAAACATATAAGTTCGTTTTTTTCAATTTCAGTTTCTTCTTAAGCCCCCTTAAGCTTAAGATTTAAATTTTAGACATTTTCTTGAATCAAAATCATGTAATGGATTTTGATGAAAATTAAAATATGGATTCTAGAGATAAGCTTTAGTATCATTATATTTTGATTTTAATCTTCGTGAGGGGACATAAAAGTGGTGCAAAACTGTTCTGGTTTGGGAATTAATTTTACCCATCCTGGGACAGGTATTTTCTAGTATATGTTTAAGTATTCTTTTTGACTGATTTATTGCAACTGTAAACGTTTTACTTCCGATGGATACTGCACCCCATAGACTGGTATTGTCTTGGCCTTCGAGGCTTGATTTACGCTGGTCTATGGGTCTGTCCTGTACAGTTCTAGGAGGTCCACGCTCCCAGGCTTCGCCTCCCCTCTTTGGGGAGGAGTAAGCTTATTGCTTACTGCCTGAGGCGTCCCTACCGGGGAATGCCGACGGGGCTGCCCAGGCAATTTTTAATGGCCAGAGTGCTCACCTCTCAGGCGCTGGCTTTTCAAACCCCACTTTCCCGACCCGACCTTGGGTCACATCTTACTTGTGGGAGTAAAATAAAAACTAGCCTTGTGCCTAACTCCTGGAGAGGAGTAAATCAATACTATCATAGTGACGTTAAGGGAGTGTGAGCTTGCAGACTCATGGTAAGTAGTGAGTTTTAGTAAGAGTTATTGTAAATCTATGAGAAGACGACATCCCAAATAACGCTACACATGGGGTGTGCTTTGTTCATAAAAATCAGAAATGAAGGCAAACAACACCAGGACACCAGAAAAGAAGAGGATGAATTCAGTGAGACCTACAATCCAGCCTATGATATTAACTTCGTCCTCACCCTTCTTATGGATCTTTGGAAGAAACGGTAGCATGGCTGACAATGACCAGTTGTTCAGTGTACCATGACTCTCGCAAACAATAAAAAAAAGTAAATAAAAAGGCGTGATGATGAACATGCAGGGCTTTACGCGCTCCACTACTTTTGGAGCTGCAACCGCTCCTGCTCCAACGCCCAAAATTGGAGCTGGCTCCTTTTTCAAAAAGAAACGGCTCCTGCTCCAACTCCTATAAAAAAGGAGCGGCTCTTTTCATAATGAAAATGTACCTTTTTTCATAAACGTTCTATTCTGCTAATGAGTGGTCGAAGGATAGGGGTGGGCGTCAAAGGATCTCGTCAATATGGGTTGGGATGGCACTTTAAGTGTAAGACCGTAAGATAATATTTGACAAAATCTCGCTAATATTTTGAGAGTTATAGGAGAACATGTCAGACAAAGCACAGGATTATACGTACATTTTCGTTTCCTGAGGTATAAAATAGAAATAGAAAAGTCCATGAAGTATTTTAAAACAATTTTAATTTCCATTACATTAACAACAACCTATTTTTTCAGGGAAGGAAAATTTGATCCAATATTTTTTCTATTTATTTAAGTAAATAAAGTTTTACTTTTAAACATTATTAGTGATTATTTTCTTTTTAAAGAAAACATTTCGTTGGGAGAGGAGAGAAAGCCAGGGCAACATTAATCGTCGTACTGTTGTTTAATATTTGTTTGTATTACGAACGTAACTATATTGTATAATGAATGTTATTATTTACAACAGAGAAACGCGCAAGAAATTTCAAACAAATCGATTTATCCATTTTTTTTCAATAGTACAATTTGGGGCGAAAAAAACCCAATGAAATTTATTTTTTAAAGATTGAATAAAAAAAATATTTTTCATAAGTTGGTCAAAAAATATCAATAAATCGTCAATAAACAATTCAGAGATCCATTTAATGTCTTAACTGGAGCAAGTTTTCCTAGGTCGGGCAAAAATATTTATTAAAATTAAAAATTTGAATAAAAAAGGTGAAAACATCTATATTTGAAATCTCTAACAAAAACAAACTGTTTACAATTTTAATATTCGATCATATATTTTTTAAGATAAAGAAAGATATCTAATCTACTTTCGGTTCTAAAAAACAATAAAGTAGTCAGAAAGTGTGATTATTTGCTTTTTTAAATTAAAATTTAGGATATTTTCTTTAATTTAATTAAGTTTAAACATCGGTTTAATTGTAGAATAGGGACCGCTGTTTTCTTTCGCTCATTTCACCCAAATTTTGGATGATTGTTAGTCGTAATTGTATTTTTGGTCTTGAAATAAAATTCTCATTTACTTTTTAAAGTGTTAAGAATCTAACTTTAATTCGAGGTTTTAATCCCTGGCGGTCATGTTGGTTTAATTCTTTTTTTCCTTGGACTAAAGATATTTTTTCCTTGGATTAAATATATTTTTTCCTTGGACTAAAGATATTTTTACTGCTTTAACAATTTATTACACACACACACAAAAAAAAACTTTGAACATTCTATTTACAAAAGCAAGTTTTAACGGAATTTAACGAATTTAAAAGCAAACATGAAAGGTTAAAACATACTAGTCGTGAATTTAAGAATAAGAAAATGTTGCTGAAAAGACGACGGGTAAAAATGTGGCATAAAAGTTCAATTTGATATATGCTAAAAAATAAATTAGAATTTTTTGTCACTACAACATGTACCATTTCACCCCAAAAATCGATTTTATCGAACATTTGGGTGAATACCGAGCGAAATGGGCGAGAAAATCCAACGGCCCCTATAGTATAATTGAACCTAAAATTCTTTATTTAAAAACACTAATTAAAAGAAAAATTGGCTTATTTATTCAATCAGCAATAAACATCCTTGTCATAAATACAAAAAAAGTTCAAATCTATAAGAAAATAACTTCAATGACATCTATAGACTCACTGGCGCATTAAAAGACATTTGGTGCCAAATTGTCTCCTGCCTTAAGAAAACTATCCCATCAAAAATTTAACATGTCGGTGTTGAATTTCAAATGTTTTGTTTTTATGTGTAACTCTCTAGTTCTTTCTCGCTCTCTCTCCCTTCCTCTCCCTCTCCCTCTCTCTCTCTCTCTCTCTCTCTCTCCCTATCTCATATACATTTACGAGAGATATCATTTTTTAAAATAATTCAGAGTAAACTCTGAGACTTTCTTTTCTTTTCCTTTTTATTGCTGAATAAAAAACTAATGTTTAAAAAAAAAAATAAAATAATTTTGGAGCGAGGAGCGTTAAAACCACGCTCTTTAGTCCCAAATGGAGTTGCTCCCGCTCCACTCCCGCTGAATATAAAATGAGCCCTCTTCTCCTTCGCTCCAGCAAAAAGGAGCGTGCTCCTGGAGCGCGCTCCTTTTTGGAGGGCTCCGTAAAGCCCTGTGAACATGACAACAACAAAAAGAAGACAAACTCGGTTGTGCAACAAAATTAGAGGATTTTTATTTCAGACAAATAAAATATGTCCTTAGGAAGGAGCTGTGAGAGTAGATGATGATGATAGTGGTTCGAGTAGGATCAGAGGTTGCTGCTGCTTGATGTGGACAGGATCACTGCTGCTAGTTGTAGATAGTAACAGAGTTGCTGTAGTCGATGATGATGATGTTACTGCGGGCAGGTTAGCGAACTGCTGCTAGTCATAGAGAACAAGATTACTTGTTAATTGCAGATTTGAATTGTTAGGGCCGATCGTTGATGTGTGCGATCGGGCGTACAACTAAGAAAGAAAACACAGGCAAAAAGGTAAACGGCAATGGAAAAGAAGAGAGGACAAACACGAATGAACAGTTAAAAATAAAGATGTTTATTTACCATAAAGGTAATCACGTTTGAAGGAAAGAGGTCTTCTTCTTTGCGTGTCTTTGAAGCATGTGGTCATATGACAGTTTCCCACATTTTTATGAAGTCCTTTGCAATAGTGTTGTACTCTGCAATATCTTTCAAGCTACACCGGTTGGGCAGTAGGGAACAGACCAGGCAATGTTGCATCGCATGGTCCTCCTCTCCACATTCACAGATGGTTGGGTCAGTTTTGTAGCCCCATCTATTCATAGCAACTTTTGATCACCCCATTCCTGTTCTAAGGCGGTTTAGTGTTTTCCACTGGAGCAAGGGTGCCTCTGAAACGGAAGGGAGTTCCTCAGACTTTCATTTTTGTCTTCTTTACATGTTCACTGAATGAGAGAGTGCGGTCTAGGGTTACACCAAGGTAGACAGGGTTAGTGCGATTCTCAAGTTGTATTCCAGACCACGTGATGTTTAGGGGTCAGTTGGCCTCTCGGTTCCGGAGGTGAAACGAGCACACTTGAGTTTTTGCAGGATTTGCATGCAGGTGGTTACTCTTGTAGTAGAAGATTAACTTATCTAAGGCTGAGTTGAGGTTTGTTTCTACTGACTCAAAAGTTATGCAAAGATCGTCAGCATAGATAAACCACTCACTGTTCTGGCGCATTGGTTGGTCATTAGTGTAGATGTTGTACAGTAATGGAGCCAGCACACTACCTTGAGGAAATGCTGGATCGACAAGACAGATGTCTGGAACTAGATAGCAGGAAATGCTGGATCGACAGGACAGAGGCCTGGCATCTGAGCAGCTTGGGAAGTTGTCAAACGTGGTCTGATGTGGACGTCCCTGAGGTGTAAGAATGTGCCTCAGGTTGGTCCGGTCCGTGTAAACGTGGTAAAGGGCTGGATCAGCAGGAATCAGGGAGTCAACAGTGTTGATCTGTGTCACTTCCTCTTTCCAACTGAAAACCCTTGACCGTTTTTGCACGTCCCCATCTTGTCTTCCAACAACAACTAACTAAGGGAAGTCACTCTCAATGCTTTACCCCATATAAAGGAGATGACTCAAAGGGAGATAACTCAGGAACAACTTAAACAGACAGGAACTAGAAAGGCAGGATATCGATAGGCACTGGAAAAGGAGCTGGAGAAGCTGGTGCTGGAACGATGAGCAGGTACTTCTGGAAGAAGCTGGAGAGAGCTGCAGATGACTCAAAGAGAGATAACTCAGATACAACTTAAACATTACTGGCGTCCTCTTGTGAAGACTACAGTACCATAACAAGTATCATTGCAACAGGTCTCTCAGAATTTCGGAAGAGGCTCCTATCTTTGTCAGACAATTTGCGACCTGTTCTCAGCCCCTGATCTATTCAATTTGGATCTCCTTCACCATCATTTCCTTCACTCTAGCTACATCAACTCTGAGATGTCAGTCACTCACAATATTTGATGACTTTAAAATCTCTACCAAAGAACTTCAGGTAACCTAGGTAGTCTGAATATCTCTTGAAGCATTGCAGCTATCAACATTCCAGCATCAGCCGCTTCACTAAGCGCAAGAGTCTCTGAAGCTAATGGGCTTTTTATTACACGGTCAAAGTTTTTTGATGACCAGTATAGGAGCCATTCTGTTCATCTTGACACAAACAAAGATGATAAAACCACCCTGTGAAGATCCATCCTGCAGACTAGCATAGGTGGCATCTGAATAACAAACAATATTCAGATCTGAAGGTTTTCCAAGCTGGGGAAAAGATACGGATCCTGTCCTTGATTTTAACTTTATTAGCGATTTGTTTGCTCTGAAGAGTAACTTCACCTTTGGAGATTTTCCAATATTATTCATTCTACACACATAAACTGATATATCTGGTCGCGTCTGTTAAGAATTATTATCGATATAAAGCCAAGTTCACACGAATGTGAGACATACCTTTTGATCTCAGCAACATTCTTCATGGCAGGACAATTCAGTTAACAAGACAAACACATTTTGTAGGTTTCCACGCGAGTTGTGCGTTTATTTTTCTACGACAGAACAACAACAAAGAGAAAAAAGAGAAGGACAGATAACCCCAATTCTTACAAGGAAAATCTCGTCCCCATATAATAATGGAACAAGGGAGATAACCCTTAAAATAGATTTTAACAGTCTGACAAAATTGATAATTCAACAACGTCTGGGTGGATAACCACATCATTTGACCTGTCAATCTTTTTAGCTTTCGCCTCCTCTTGACTCAATTCATCATTTTTGCTTAATGATCTTCCTTTCCTTATGTCTATTGGGGATAAGACTGAAACATATAGATTTCGATCTAAAATAATCCCATTTTTTGTTTGCTTAACACTCAATCCCCAAAATTTGAATGTTCCACTTTCATGCTTTTCAATTTTGAATATCTTTTCCAATTCTGCGATCACATTTTTCTTAAATAAATCGTTTCCACAGAATATGAAATCATCAACATGTATTGCCAGAATGCCTATCAAGTCACCAGTGGCATCATGCCAAAGAAACATGCATTGTCATATGCACTCACCATTCCTTTTAAGTGCATTAACTCATGATTAACTCACTTATACCATGAACGAGGTGCATCGTTTAATCCATAAATACATCTTTTCAGCTTCCACACCTGTGATTCTGGACACACATCAGATGGTGGTCTAAGAAATACCTCTCTCTCCAACATATTACCTTGCAGAAATGCTGAGGTAAAATCAAGAGTCTCCACCTGCCACATCATAAATATTTCTGTTATCACCCATCTTGTTTATATGCATTTTTGCCCCATGTCAGGCACACATTCATATACTCCATGAATTTCCATATTTTCCAATTCTCTTTCCTTTGCATCAATCACATCTTGTTGAGAAGAAAGGAAAACTGCATGTTCCTGATAACTTACTCCCTCTATTGCTTGAGGAAATTCTCTCCATTGATCAATATGATTCCAATTGATACATAGAGGATTTTCATCTTCGACTTCAGGTTTTATATTTAGCCAATGGCTATATTTTCCCGTTGACTTTGGTTGTGTCTTCATAACCATTCCTTTTTTCCATTCATCACTCCCTTTCAATTTATACTCTACAACTTCGTTTCTACTTGGTTTTATACTGTTATTTTTCACTTCTCTTCTATCGCTATTTGAATTGTTATTATATTGTCCTTTATCTTCCTCCTCCAAGACTTCATTCATCTCATTTGAATAGTTTGTATTTTCTTCATTCCTTGGACTTCGCAATCCCTTGTCTACCTTCATCAAGTGACATGGATGCATCCTGAAAAATGCTCCTCCATGTATGATCAATACACATTGACCTTCTTTACCCAAAACTTTAGCAGGACCATGCCATCCTTTAAAGTTTTGTCTTCTATAGTAGACACGGTCACCTGTCACAAAACCTTCATTCACATAAATCCTTATATTGGATCTCAAAGCTCTCCAAATTCTTCGCTTAATTCAGCTCATATGAAGCTTTTCCTCACTGTATGTAGGGCATTTAAATTTATTCTAACCATGTCACTGGTTGTTGCAGTTTCCAATGCAGGTAATCGATCATTCAAAACTGAGGTGATGTTAATGTTTGACCCAAATACAAGCTTATTTGGATTATATCCAGAATGATTCTGAAGTGCAGTTTTGGCACTGACAGCCCACGCCAGAGCTATTTCTGGCTCACATTTTTCAACATATAATGTTTTTTTATTGCTTTAGAAATTATTAGATTGTGACGTTCCACAGTACCATTGCTGAATGGACTTTTTGCAGCTGTCGTGCATGTTTCAATATTCAGCTTTTCGTTCATCTGCTGTCGGTAGCCCTCATGATTAAACTCTTCCCCATTGTCATTCAAAAATCGCTTAGGAGCTCCAAAATAAGATATCCACATTAACAAAATGTTGAAAATAATTTCTTTACTTTTTTTTGTTTTAATCAATCTGGCAGCAGAGTACCTACTGGATATATCAATTAGGTGCAGAATCCAGCATGGGTTATGCTGATGTTCTTTTAAATCCAAACATACATTGTCATTAAACCTGTTACCAAGAGCCAATCCTACAACTGGTCGAGGAGGGGGTCTTCTAAACCTTTTACAAACCGAACAAGAATCGCAAACATCTTTGATCTGATTCAGAAATTCCTTATGAAATGCCTTACTGCCTTTAACCAAAGCTATTAACTTCTCTTTAGATGCATGAGCAAACTGTCTCTGTATTTTCTCAGCATTTCTCCTTTTTTCCACTCTAGAGCATCCTCTTAAAGTCTCACAATACAAAACTATGCCCGGTGCATTTTTAACCCCCAAAAGCATATTAGATAGCAGAAGACTATAATGTCCAAAAGTTGTGATTTGCAATTTTATATATCTGCCAAAAATTCGACAGCTGTCATTTTTAAAATGTAATAGTATTCCTGCAGTTTTCATAGATGTATGACTTAATAACAGGGGTAAATCATTTTTTACAATATCAGCTTCAATATAACCTCTGACACGTTTTATACCCCCTATTGTTACAGGAAATTTAACTGTTTTAATGGCTTTCACTTCCACTTCATCTCCAAAACAAAATGTTCTGTTAGACCTAACAGTTTCCACTAACTGCTTATCTCGATCATTTAATGAATCAAAGAATATGTTAAACCAAAGCTCCCCAGCAACTGTTCGTGAACAAGCAGAGTCCAACACTTGGATTGGATATTATTACATTAGAATAAGAATTATTTATCAATGTCCGATAACATGAATCAACATTAAACAAAGTAAAGTTCACCTGGTTAGAATCTACGACAGTGTTGATATTGTTTCTAGAATTGAAGCTCGTACAATCTCGGGCAAAATGCTCAGTCGAATTACATTCAGAACAATGCATTATCTTACTTTGTCTGTCCATTGGATTTGTATTATAATCCCAGTAATATTTTTTTCTTTGATACTTATGTATCTATTGTAATTGACTGTTTCAATTTTTCTTTGATAGCAGGGACGGTTTTACATTTCGTTGATGAAATATCAGAAAATCATTGTTGCATGTCAAGCTAGAACATGTGGTCCTTACTAATTTTTCATTTTCTGCCAATACGTTTGCTGCATTCAAAAGAAAAAGGGCCTGGACTACTTCTGGCAGAGTAATTCAAAATTTCCTTAATTTCTGGTATAAAAATTCATATCGTACCAGAAATTCATTTATATTAACTCCGGCCACCCTTTTGTATGAATAACATTAATGTTAATGACATATATGCCACCGTGTTCTCATTCAGTAAATAAATTTCGTCTAATTTGTCCATAATTATAGTCAGTCCATTGTTCCACCGATATCCATTGTTGCTAAATGTCGAACACATTCTCTTATATTTTGTAGCAGTGACAAACATATTGCTGGACCCTGTTTCTCTTTAGACAAATCCGTAAATAAAGACCATATGCCGATATCTTACTTCCATTCTGCATAAGAATCCTGATTTATTAAAATGGGTGGGCTTTTACTACATGAAGCCATCTTTCTTTTAATTGTGTTTCAACGTTTGCTGAACAAGATAGCTTCTTATCACACAAAGAAGACAGCTTCTTCTACCATTGTTCATCTGTGTCACTTCTTCTTTCCAACTGGAAACCCTTGACCATTTGTGCACGTCGCCATCTTGATTTCCAACAACAACTAACTAAGGGAAATCACTTTCAATGTAAAGGAGATGACTCAAAGGGAGATAACTCAGGAACAACTTAAACAGGCAGGAACTAGAAAGGCAGGATATCGATAGGCACTGGAAAAGGAGCTGGAGAAGCTGGTGCTGGAACGATGAGCAGGTACTTCTGGAAGAAGCTGGAGAGAGCTGCAGGCGTTGTTGGAGAGAGCTGTAGCAGGAGCCGCAGGAAGCTGGTGCAGGAGTGAGCTGGAGCAGGCGTCGCAGGAAGCTGGTGCAGGAATGAGTTAGAGCAGGCGCTGTAGGAAGCTGGTGCAGGAAGCTGGAGCAGGAGTGAGCTGTGGCAGGTGGATGGAGCAGGCAGTAGCAAAGTGTGAAGGTTTATCACATTAGTAGTTTGTGTTAGCCCTGAAAAAACTGTTTGATTGCTGCTGCGCTGCTGCTGCTGAATTCTTCTGCTTCGACGACTAGACAAGGACGAGTCTTAGTCGATTCTGTGAGTCTCCTGATCCCCTGGCTGAGTCAGTATTTACTTCCTTCCCACGGCAGGAAGATGTGACACAAGGTCGGAAGGTGGGATTTGAAAAGCCAGCACCCAAGAAGCGGAGCACTCTGGCTGTAAAAAATGCCTGGATAGCCCCATCAGCATTCCCGGTATGAGCACCTAAGGTGATTAGCAATAAACTAATCTCTTCTCAAAGAAGGTAAAGCCTGGGAGGGTGGATCTCTTAGAGCTGAACAGAACCATACCTCAGCCGACAGAAAAAAGACCACCTAACTCAAATGGACTCGACTCTGTCGGACTGATTGTTGAAGACGTATCCTCGATTTGGTATGAAAAATAACACAACCTTAAGGTCAAGGCCCCCCTCCTCCTGGCTGAGTTGAAAACGGCATAACAGCTGTGATCCCATGAAGCAAATAAACTACTGAAATTAATTCCTGGCCGAATTTATCACGGTCAAAACTAACTGGAAAGTTTGTTGACTGTGTTTACATAAAATTCGGCCAGTTTTCAGATGCTGGTGTTTCGTATTAGGGTGAGAAAGCGATGTTTGAAGTTGAAATGTGTGGGTGGTGATAAACACAGAAACACGACCAAAGGAGGAGAGTGGACGTTTACCACAGCTGCTGCTGATGCCGCCCCAGTGGAAAAGTACTGGGGTGAAGTTGTTCTGGGTTTGTTTGTTATTTTTACGAGCGGTGAACGGATACCGCGGCAGAATAGAGAGATGATGATGACGATGATGATGATGATGATGATGTAGGCAGGATTGGGAACTGCTGCTAATTGTATAAAGCAGGATCGCTCTGTCTAGTTGTAAATAGGAACAAAGTGATGATGATGATGATGATGATGATGATGATGATGATGATGATGATGATGATGATGATGATGATGATGATTCGTTACTGGACGAGAATTGCTTCTACTTCTACTACCATCATCGTCATCCTGGTGACAGCATCATGTTGTTTGACATTGACAGCAAGGCTGGTGTCGGCAACAACAGTGGGACGAACCCCCAAAAAGCTGTTGAGTGGGGAAATGCACCTGTTTTATACTGTGTTCTGATGTCAACTGATTGGGCGACGAACAGGGAGATGTGCGCAGAGAGACCAAATGATACCTGTCTCTGCCACATGCGTCGAAGCTATAGAAAACATCCGGTTTGTTTTACAAGGTGTACCGAGCCGCCCACGGGGCACATTAAGTTGAAAACCTTTACAAAAACAACTAATATAAAAAGTCTATGTTTTATAAAGCTGCGCTGTGTTTGTTTCTTCTCTTTGTTATCGACAAATTGGCCAGGAAATTGACGTCTACAGTGTGTGTGCGTCAGTGTGTGCGTATATGCACGCGCTTGTGCGTGTGTTTTCGGAATTTTTTTAGCGAAACGAAACACTTACAAAGTAACAATCTAACTGGATACAATATTTTTATAAATCATAGAATTAAGCACTAAAAAAGAAGAAAGCCACAAAACACGTTCTATTGTTAATGGCCTGTTTGTGGATAACGAATAGATGCAACCTATTCCTTCGTGACCACCAAAGTTAGGATTTGTTTTTGCAAAACATGTATCTTGTACCTGCGCGTTAGTTTAGTCTCCTAGCAACTGAGATACTCACCCCGACTGCTTGGTTACCTGTTTAATTTGATGACTGTCAAGTGTTGTTAGTGTTGTTGGCATAACGACCGCAGGTGAAAACCGAAGCAAGTTTAAATATTTATGATACACTAACTGACTTTTCCGAGAAAGGCAGGTGCAAATCAGAACGCCTCTCTAATGAATCGGAAACGATCGTCGCCAAATAATGTCTAATGCCCAGGTAAGGTGAAATAAAATACATTAAAAAAAGACTTCATTCACAATTATGCTGATCGATTTGATGTAGCATAGACACCTGCCGTGTCTTGTTTCTTTGATCGGTGATAATCAAAAAGAAAGTAAAACGGAAAAGTTATTGTGCTTCTTGTGTTCGGCCCCTTTTTATTGTTAGAACTGCCTCTTCTACAGACATTGTTTATTCAGACTTTTATTTTAAAAATTGATAATAACAAATAAATAATCAAAATTGGCAATTGTTAAGAATAGTGTCCTATATTATGTTAGGAAAAACAACAAGGGAGGTAACTAAACTTGGTGCTTATGCAGTTTACGAACCGGGCTATTTTTTTGAGAAAATTTTCAAGTTAAATTCAATTTTTACGATATCTTTTGTTTATTGCATAGCTAGGTGAAAGTACAGAATAGTTAATAAAGTCCCCCCCTCCCTATGTTAAGAATAGCTTTCTAAATAATACGTTATTATTTCAGCCCGGTCCGTAAACTGCATAAGTACCCCAAACTCTTTATAACGGATGATTGGTCAATTGAATAACGAAACAATTTAATCATTATATTTATTTGACATTTTAATTATTTCTCAAAACGACTTGCAGTACGAGCAACGGTTTGTGGAAGAAGAAGGCATGTGAGGACATTTCAAAAGAAAAATCAGGAAGGAGGAAGCGACATGAGAATAACCTCTTGCGATGCCTGCATGTATTCGTGAGCAATCTGCTAAGAAATAAATCTGAAAGTTCACAGCCCCTTCCCCTCTTTGTTTTTATTATGAAAAATAATATAAGACCCTGTTCTTAACGATTCTAAGTTCATCAGTTATTTGTTATTGTCCTGTTGTAATTAATCAATTAGTAATTTAAATACTTTAAGAGATGCAACATCTCTTCCACCCCAAAAACCGCCATGTCTAGCAAAAGTTTTTTTGGTGCTTCTACAGATGAGGGTACATATGAAAAACGCAGTTACACCGGTGAAAATCGCAGTTCCAATTAAATTAACCGGAAAACTCTTTGATATACTTATGTATCAAGCAAAAATAGGTAGTACACCAAAAATTAGCAAAAACTATCAAGTAGAATTTTAATCAAAAACAAAAATACGTTATATCGTTTTTTCGGGTTCCGCCATTGATTCGAGCGAAAAACACGAAATTCAGGGAGAGATAACTCAGTTTATCATATTAACAAGTAATAAATCAATGGCAATCATCAAAATACGATGAAACTGGTGTTTATTTTTAATTACAATTCTACTCGATCATTTTCCCTACTTTTTGGTGAGGATACTTATTTAAATCTGCTGCTTAAGTATATAATAATGGTTTTTTTTTATGGTATTGATAATTTAATAGTCACGCGTCTTCGTAGAAACACCGTTTCTTTTAACAAAAAGTTCGAAATAGTTTGCATGATTTTAAATTTACAATAAATTCTGGCGTTTTATCAAATACTGAATTGCAGTTTCTTTGATACGACAGAGGCGCGTGAGAAAATTAATGTTTTTATTTTAGTAAACATTGAGTTAGCAGCACAGAAAGACTACTATACTTGACTTTTGCATTTAAACTTTAATTCACGCCAGAACTTATTTTCTATTAGGCAGCTTAAAGAAGTGTGAAAAGTTCCTTCCGAATAATAAAGAGTCACGATAGTTACTTAAACTGTCAGCCATTTTTCAAATCTTTTAATAATAATAACAGATTTCTTTTAACATCTGGCCAACCTGTTTACTATCGTGACTTGATTTTCGAAATCAATTGTTCAATATTTCACCTTCCAATTGGAATGTAATTTTAACTAAATTGAAATTTATTCCTCCTAAACCAAACATCAATTTCGTCGCACGGTTCTTGTTTTTTTTTGTATGATAGGGTTGCATCGTATATATATAAAAAAATAATAAAAACGAATTGGTAAATTGGTCGTTTCTCAGCCTAAATGTCGGACAATGAATCGGCTGCTTTTTTTCCGACCTCACAAATGAGTAAGTAAACCCAAATAAATTGTTTTGGACTAATTTCAAATTTACCTTAAATTATTTTTAAAGGAAATACAGCTGGGAAATTAGTAAAAAACAATTTATTTGGGTTTACTTACTCATTTGTGAGGTCGACAAAAAATCAGAAAAACAGCCAATTTATTGTCCTCTATTTTGGGTGGGAAACGACTAATTTACTGTTTTTTGTTCTAATTTAAGTTTATAAGATAAAAAGATAAAACTCATATGTACCATAGAGTAAAAACCAAAACTACAAAACAAAATTATTATTATTATTATTATTATTATTATTATTATTAATAATAATAATAATAATAATAATAATAATAATAATAATAATAATAATAATAATAGATAGATAGATAGATAGATAGAGATTATTACTCTTATATTTGTTTTTCAGTTTCTTTTCAATATTGTCAGATAAGTATCTGCTTTGCCTTTAGTCAGAGGAGGAGAAATCCTCCTATACTCAGGCAATTTTTATTTTTTGCCCAAACCGAACTTTCCCTTTTGGGGAGCTAGATTTTACTCATATTAAAACTGATTTTGTGTCTAACTTTGACCTTTAGGCAAGTTCTTCTATTGAAGGGGAGAGAGAGAACAAAAAGTGCATTTTTCTGATGATACCAAATGTAATAAGTTTATTACCCACCTCCTTCTGCAGCAAGGTTAGACATGTCGTCAGTAGAGAATCCATCTCTCACAAGAAAGGGTTACACTTGATAGATGCCAAATTTGCAGTGATCGAACCCGCTGGCATTCCACTGATAGGGAACGAGCGATAAACTAATTACCCCTTTTGAAGGAGGTAATGCCTTGGCAGATGGCCTCCTTGGACCTAACCGATCTAAGGATAAGGGCCCATGTGCCAGGTAAATATAATGCAACATTTGTCATTTCATTGCGTAATAATATAACCCCAAAATCAATTGATAATTTTGACAAAAGTGTTTCTATCAAGTAGCTGGACAAGTGTTTAAATAAAATGTGATCTTTAAATTGTAATCTAATACATAAAGAAAAGTCAGTCAGATACTCGAAGTTTGTCCTAAATAGCATTGCTTCTGACAAAGCAATATTTGATTTTGACTAGCCAGTTTGTGTTTTTTACATAAAACAAAGACATTCCAATCGATTTCATCAATTACATATCCTATCCGGTTCAATAATTGTTTCAGTAGTATACACTGCGAGATTCACTATTTATTTTCATTGGATAATCAACAGAAATGATATCCAATTAAAACGCTGCATTCACATCAAATATTACCTTCTTTCTAGTGTTTGTGTATGGATGCAATTACTTATCCCACCCAATGAAAAAATTCCTCGCCTCTACGTACGGGCATTGCTGCGAAGAAGCTGTTTTGTATTTATGAAATAATATGAACGTTTAGATGTTCATTATTATTTATAAATTTAACACTTAATTTTTCTCAAGCAAAGCCTATCCACAAATCCCAATAGTTATATAAATAATTACCTATTCACATTTTTTCATTTTTTGATGTCTTTTCTTTTGTGACGGTTTAAAATTCAAAGGTCATTTAAAAAAAATTAAACGTTTGTTTGAATATCAATTTCTTTGTGACCAAGTGAATTTTGAAAATGATTCATACATTACTGATTAAGCTATACTGCATTAATTAAATTTAAGTTACTAAATATTTTAGTTACTAAGTATATATTAATATAGATATTCATAAAATTTTTACTTTATTTACAATAAAATACATTAATTTAAAAGTGACGAACAAGAATTCAATTAAAAATATTCCTGGGGCAACTTCAGTTACAATATTTAGTAGTCCCCCTCCCCTCCTTCTCTCCTTTTTGCATAGAGTTGGTCAGTATCATCTTTCAGGTGCAATGTGTTGTGCATGAACATTGGTTTTCTGGGTTTTTTTTATTCAGGTACTTTAGTTCTTTTGTCCAGTTTAGGAATGGTCCAGAGTATCTTATTAGGTCCTTGGATTTATTGGTTTTATCAGGTTTCTACTATATAATTTATTTTCAATGAGTTTTCTTGTTCAGTCGATCAGCAGAACATTGTTTGCAACTGTTTCAGTGCAAAAAAAAGAAGAGTTTTTGCATCAATATGTAACAAAGGATGAAATATTGATCCATCACTTATTTGAGAGTCAAACCGGCAGTGAGCTGAGTGGACAACATCTGGTGAAAGCTGTTCAATGCGACCAAAGATGCAAACATCAGCAGACAAGGTTTTGGCCTATGTATTTTAGGATGCATAAGGTATTTTCTTCATGAATTACCTTGAGAAATAAAGAACCATCAATAGAGAATATCATATAGCATTGCAAGTGCATAAAAAATCGGCCACAACTATATAGAAGAAATATTTATCTTTCACTAAGACAATGCATTGTGTCACAAGTCGATCACAACAATGGCAAAATTACATGAATTGCACTTCCAATTGCTTCTGCACCCACCCTATTCTCCCAATTTTGCTCCCAACAACTACCGGCTATTTGCAGACCTCAAAAGAATGCTCCAAAGACAGCGATTTGACTCCAATAAAGAAGTGATATCAGAAACTGAAGCATATTTTGTTTTGAGACCAAAGGCAAATCGTTGTACGAAAAAGACATCGAATTGTTAGAGAAGTGTTGGAATTAGTGTAATTTTACCTAAAAGTTGTTGATTTATTAGTTAGGCTCGGAACTTATTAAGTGATATATATATAAAACTGGTAACTACAATTTAATTTGCTCTTAGCTGCCTGAAATGTTAGAAGCTCACTCATTTGATTTCTATTTTTAGAATCAACAATTTCTATACCCACTTCCCACTTCAGATTAATCCCACCCCCCAAAACCTACATCCTACCGACCGCCCACACCCTTAACCTACCCGTCACTTTAACTGCATCCCCATACCAACCCTTCCTCCTTTTCCTTTCCCTTCTTTTTATTCCCCCCAATTCACAAAGCGGCTTTTTAAACAATCCCGTACCTCATAACACCCCCCTAACCTCAAATCTTTAATAATTTTGCCTTTTTGTCTCATTCAGATTTAAACCTTGAATGAGATTCATCTGTTTTACTTGGCCCTGGAAGTACATTAAAAAAATGGCCTGTTTCCCTCTTCTCAACCCCCTTTAAGTGCGTCTGGACTTACCTATATTTTGAGCACTTTCTCCAATCTGCTCCCACGCAAAGAGTTTTTCTTCACATTCTACAATTCACCGGACTTCTTTTCAACGGAAATTTTACCACCCGGACAATTTGCATATCTTTTTCACGGAACTTTTCTTTTCATTCAATACGTTTTTTTAACAAAAATTATTTTAATAATTTTTAATAATAATTTTCATATTTTTCAAATATTTGAACTTTGGTTTTTTCGAAAGCCAACTTATCCATCTGTATTTCTCCTCTGATGATAAGATTTCGATCTTTGAAAAGCCTTGGCTTAAGGAAAGAATAATAAACACTAGTTTATTACTGAATACACCTTGCATTGAACAATTGAAATTTGAAATAAATTTGGACAATCGTCGCATATTTATCACTCTTTTTTCTTCTATCTCTCTCTCTCTATATATATATATATATATTAAAAACATACTACTACTTGTAGCAGAAAAAATTAATCTTCCACCTCTTCTTTCTCTACTTCGTTATCTTCTTCTTTCTCTTCTTTTTTCTCTTCTTCTTTCTCTTCTTCTTTCTCTTCTTCTTTCCACGTCGTCCCTCGTAGACTACGCTCTCAGCCTTCTGCCGTCTTGCCTCCAGCGACCCGTTTTTATATCAAACTGGACTCTCGTCTCCGCGAGAGAACACGAGATTTCACGGGATTACCTGGCGATATTAAGCCCAGGACGCCATCTTGCCGCTCTTTGGGCGGTCCAGCCCTGCAGAGCGCGCATCGAGACCGTTTGCCAGGTAATCCCATGTTTTCACAATTTATAACACACTCCCCCCTGATCTCATTATCACAGAAAGAGCAGGGAGGCCGTGTCCTTTTTCTTCGAGTGCTTCTTCGGGGAGGGGGATTCGGGGCCTCATCGTCATCCGTGCTGTCTTCCGTGGCAGGAAGGTCAGCGAACCTGAGGCTGCGCATCGCAGCATCACTGTCCGGGCTTTCATCAGCAGTAGGAGGGTCAGTACATTCAAGGCTATCACTCTCAGTGTCGCTGCGCGATGAAGCCGTCATGAACCAGAATGATGGTTCGCTGGTCACGGATTCAATGTCATTATCCTCGTTAAATGGCAGCTGCGTTTGGAATACCGATCTTAAGTCTTTAATGTGACGGGGTACTCCATCAACTCGCACCGCCTGCGGGCTGATCACTTCAGTGACACGACCGGTTCCGTAACGAGTCGTGCACTGGCCTCGGGGTTTTTTAACCCAAACGACATCTCCTTTTTTCATTTTCTCCTGTGGAGGTTCTGGTTCGGGCAGTAAGCTGCTCTCCAAACCTCTCGCCCTGACATGGTATGTATGTAGCGCATTAGCTGGCGCGGTGGAGGGTGAAGTATCGTCCTTAGGGGTGACGTTATACCAATAGACTGCTTCAGCCACCGTACACCCCTTCCGCGCTGCGATGGTCTTGATAGTCCTATGGTTGCGCTCAATAATTCCGTTCCCACTGGGCACATGGGCACACCGAAAACGCAGACGGACACCCCAGCCATCTACAAACTGTTTGAACGGTGCACTAACAAAAGCGGGGCCATTGTCGGTCAATATCTCAGAAAGAGGGCCACGCTCAAGGAACACACTTTCCAACTCATGGACAATGGCAGCCGTATCCTGCCGGCGAAGGGACCGCCACAATGCAAATCGGGACGGTCCGCAGTCAATAAGGGTCAAGAAATTCCCCCCGTTGTAGTGAGTTATGTCCATCGCAATCCTATCCCAGTTATACTTCACACCGAGTGTGCCCTTCTTCCACCGGACAGGTGCTGGGTCGATCGATTGGCAGGTGTTGCAACTTCTCACAACAGATTTCACAGCCCTCCGTGACACAGAGGGGTCAACCAACCTGGCGAAGTAAAAGGTTCGGTTTACACCAGGGTGTCCGCTTTGGCAATGGACATCAGCGATACGCTCTGGGCTGAGTCTACGTCCCACCGCAGCACAATTTACAGGTGCTGGTTCGTTCACTTCTTTCTGCAGGTCCAGCCAATGGCGAGGCACTCTGGTCAATCGATCCGCTCGATTCAAACAGGACTGCACCAGTGTCACATCTATGACCAAGTTGTATTCATTGATGGTTTCGGTTAGGGTAGCAAGCCGCCTCCGGATTAACATTTCGGCCGATGCCTTCGTTGTCAGCCGTGCTTTTCCGTTCAAGGCATCGGTCATCCACCGATGCACACACGTGGAATCCGTGATAACGTGGAGGACGCTAGCCTGCCACTGAAGCGCTAGATTGACTCCTTTCAGTGTAGCATCGAGTTCAGCTAGGTTTATGTGCTTAGCGTCATTCTCTGGCCGGAGCCAGCAGGCATCTTCTACTATACTTCCGTTGACTGCCAGAGCAACGCCAAGGGCAAGTGAGCTGGCGTCCACCCAAACTGTAAACTCACTCCCATCGACGCACCAGCTCCCTCGTACAGGGTCATCATTGGTCACTCTGGCCACAGCTTCCACCAGCATGCTTCGCAGGGAAGGATCACGCACCTCATCGTCCCATCCTGTTGACAAAGAAGTTGCCCGTCGCTTTATAGCCGCCACAGCCACTCGGAGCCACCCACACACAGGGAAGTGACCCACCAGTTTTCCACACACGGAAAACGTGCTCCGACGTGTGATGGTAGATGGGATTTCCGGGATTTCACCGCCCCTTCCCCATTGGAGGCCATCTGCACTTCCGCTCACCTGCAGCCCGAGCACTTTCGCCCCATCCTGCAGCCGCTCCGGTTCCTTGCACGACAACCTGAAGTGCTCAAAGTGTTCTTTGACCGCCTGGGCAGACAGCAGGCTCTCATTGACAAAAATGTCGTCTATATAAGACGATGTCGCCTGTTGCACAGCTTTATCCTGACGCCGGATCGCCCGCATGATCGCCGTCATGATGCCCGGGGCTACATTCAAGCCGAACCCCAGCCTGGTCAAGCAATAGCGAGTTCCTTTGATTACCACCGTCTGGAATGGCCACAGCGATTTCTCAACACGTATTTGTAGGTAAGCTCTTCGCAAGTCCAGTATGGCCGCTTCCGCACCCTGCCGTCGCCACTCTCGCAGTTTATGAGCACAAACGTCAGCCCCCGAAGTGTACGGGTCAACGTGTTCATTGAGTTCCCGGTAATCAAGAACAGGTCGAACTTTCTGCTTGTTCTCTTGTCTGATAGCCATCAGGGGAATTAGCCCCCGCGGGGGCCCGAGCTCATCCTCTGGGTATGGAATTAACCAGCCGTTATCCAGCCACACTTGAAGTTCTGCCTCGTACTGCCCCCTAAGCCATGCAGGAGGGGGATACTCTGTCAGCCGATTCCGCAAAGACACTGGTGGCTGGTCGCCTGCCCACTTCCAGGACGCTGTCCATGTGTTTGTGCCCTTGTCATATTCTGCGTGGAAATCGGGTTCGTCAAGAGTGATTGCTGCACACATTTGTTTGTCTGGTCGAGGGAATCTCACATCACCGACGCTGTTTACAGTAATTCCGCCTAGCTGTGTAATAGTGTCCATTCCAAGGAGAAGGTCATATCCGAGCAGCTCCCCATCGACCACCAACACCGTCACAGCCACCGGGGGGCCATTGTCAATGCTGATATGAACAACACTGGATCCACAACACACTAATGAGCCTTTGCCGACAGTCAGGACGGGGATCTGTCGTTTCTTCCATGTGGTGCAACATTCCTTTCGAAGGAGGGTTTGGGTACAGCCGGTGTCAACCAGCGCTGAACGTTTACACCCATCAACTTGAACTGTCACTGCAGGAAGCGCTTTGTTCAATGCCGCTTTGGGGAGGGTGCTAGCGCTGCGGTGTCCTCCCCTTGCCCGTTTCCCGGACAATTCCGTGCTATGTGGCCTGGCTTATTGCATTGGTAACACCGTATTACTTTTCGTGCTCCATAATTTGGGGTGCGCCTTGTGCCGCCTCTGCAGTCTCTGGAGAAGTGGTTGGGGCCACCACATGTATAGCATCGTAGGCCCTCTGCTGGCGAGTCCAAGGTGTCAACCGCTGCAGAGACCAGTTCTCGATCGTCCTTCAAGATGTTTCGTGCTCTCGCCAACAACTCCACCAATTCAATCTCTGTGAGTCTCAATGATGCTCGCAGCAGTCGGCTTGCATCGTCCGGAAGTCCAGACAAAAAGGCGCATGCCAATATGCGGTCACTCGCACCGCCGAAGGGAGCAGCAAGCTTTTTCAAGTCGGCCATGTAGACGTCCACTGTCTCCCCCGGCCCAAGCCGGCGTTCGGAAAATTGCCTCCAGGCAACAAAAGGATCTGCACCAAATGCCCCGTGCAGCGCCTGTGCAATCTGCTCCATGGTCGCATCATTACTGAGCTGCTGGTACACGGCGTAAGCCCCCTTAGTGAGTCTCAATGGGATGACCATAGCTGGGTCTTTAATTTTGCACAACCGGCAAACACGCTCGGCCTTCTCCAGCCATTCGACCACCGATGGACCAGCAGGAGAGCCGTCGAATTCCGGAATCAATCTGATGTCGAATTTTTCCATAACAATGCCGAAAATAGCTTGTAGCAGAAAAAATTAATCTTCCACCTCTTCTTTCTCTACTTCGTTATCTTCTTCTTTCTCTTCTTTCTCTTCTTCTTTCTCTTCTTCTTTCTCTTCTTCTTTCCACGTCGTCCCTCGTAGACTACGCTCTCAGCCTTCTGCCGTCTTGCCTCCAGCGACCCGTTTTTATATCAAACTGGACTCTCGTCTCCGCGAGAGAACACGAGATTTCACGGGATTACCTGGCGATATTAAGCCCAGGACGCCATCTTGCCGCTCTTTGGGCGGTCCAGCCCTGCAGAGCGCGCATCGAGACCGTTTGCCAGGTAATCCCATGTTTTCACAATTTATAACACACTACTATTCTCAGCAATGCTTCAAGCAAACTACCGTTCTTTATTATATATATATATATATATATATATAGGACTAAGTGAATGCTTACAGATTCAAGGGGGTATCTCTGTGAAAGGAGTTCGCGCCCTGTGACTGTCTGAGATTGTTATTTCCCTGTGCTGATGAGAGCCATAAGCTCAAAACGACGTCCTACATAGATAAAATATATTAAAAATTATAATTTAATATTATTTAATATTATATATATATATATATATATATATATATATATATATATATATATATATATATATATATAAGTGATGTGACGATTACCAATTCCGATACAATTACCGATTCTGTTTTAAATTCCCGATCACAATACAATTACCGATACTGGTTTCGATTCTTCTAAAAGTTTTAAATATTTAATTAAAGATTTGTTGTTTTTTTTTTAATTTTCAAATTACTATGAAAACCCTGTGTAATGTCCGCATATATTTTTGCAAACGTAAAAAATACACTTTGGGCGTATATGACATGAGTAGATCTTTCTAAATATTTTTTCTCAGATGTTTTCCTTGTAATTGATTGAAAATTGTGAGATAAGAAAAGATTTGTTTTTCTTTCAAAACAAAACTGATGTGTATTAGTTCGTTGTTAGTGTACAAAATGCTATTTGAATTTTTTCATAAACAAGTAAAAATAGTCACCAATTGGTATGCGAAATAAGAAAACGGTTTAGGAACAAAATAGTTAACAAAGCCCCATCCCCATGTTAAGAATGAGTTTCTAAATAATATTGTTACTACTTAGAAAACCGTTCTTAACATGGGCAGGGCAGGTAAAGAATATTGATATTTTTTATCCTAATTATAAAGATTTAGTCGGTTATTAGATTGATTTGTTTTACTGTAAAGAAAAACAAGATACAGATAATAATAGTAACACTACTACTACTAATAATGGCAAATTTGTAGATTAACAACCTCAGCTAAATCCTCCTCTCCCCCCCCCAAAAAAAATGAGATTCTACTTTTTTTTAGGTGATAACGTGTGAACACTTTGAAAAACTTGTTGGAAAAGAAAAACAACAACATTATTTTAGAATTTATAGTGGGAGATCAGTTTTGTATATAAATTTAATTATGCTTCTGCATTATGGCAACGACCTAAATTTCCTTCCTTATTTCTAGAAGAGTGAATCGAAAGTGGAGATAATTTGAATTTTTTACGGAAGAGGAGATAATTCAAACTGTGTCTTAATTCTTTTATTAATTTTCCAGAAAATGGATTCTATATCTAACTAGAGATAAGGCAAATTTAGTAGATTTTTTGGAAGCCCACAGACTAATTTCTGGTGAGGAGATATGCGTCTGTGGAGGTGATATACGACTAATTAAAAACTGATGGGTTTATTTGGCGATGCGGTTGTGGAAGGAGCTTGTCCATTAGGTGTAAAAGTATTTTTTTTCACATTCAAAACTACCTATAAGGGAATCACTGAAATTTATTTATTTGTGGGCACGTGACAAAGCCCAGTACAATAATATAAAATTGGAATGCACGATCAGTTCTGATCACACAATCGTGAAATTGCGTAAGACAATGCAGGATTGGTGTGTGAAGCACTTTCTACGTCATCCACAAATTCTTGGAGGAGAAGGGCAGATTGTGGAGATTGAAAAGAGTCATTTTTCATGATGAAAGAAGTATACTGGCTGTATGTCACAGCAGAAGTGGGTGTTTGGTGGCTACGAAAAGGCCACCAAATTAGTTTTTTTGGTCCCCATGCTTGCAAGAGATGCTGGCACGTTAATTTCTATCATAAAAAGCTATGTGAGACCAGGTACCACGATTGTTTCGGATTGTTTTCAGGCATACGATCGCCTAGATGTTGAAGGATTCCACCATCTGCGTGTGAATCACAGGTACAACTTTGTTGATCCGCGAACAGGTGCCGCAACCAACCATGTGGAACGGATGTGGAGTGAGGCTTAGAACCAGAACAAAGTCGAATGTGGCACACACACGCAAATGATGGAGTCGTACCTTTATGAGTTCATGTAGAGGCAAAAGTTTGGAAAGGAGACTGCCCTGGAAAGTATTTTCTCCCAGATAGCTGAATTGTACCCAGTGTAAAACTTTTTTACAAATATGTATTTTATATGGGAAGTATTTTCTCCCAGATAGTTGAATTGTACCAAGTGTAAAACTTTTTACAATTATGTACTTTATATGGGAAGTATTTTCTCCCAGATAGTTTAATTGTACCAAGTGTAAAACTTTTTTACAATTATGTACTTTATATGGGAAGTATTCTCTCCCAGATAGTTTAATTGTACCAAGTGTAAAACTTTTTTACAATTATGTACTTTATATGGGAAGTATTCTCTCCCAGATAGTTTAATTGTACCAAGTGTAAAACTTTTTTACAATTATGTACTTTATATGGGAAGTATTCTCTCCCAGATAGTTTAATTGTACCAAGTGTAAAACTTTTTTACAATTATGTACTTTATATGGGAAGTATTCTCTCCCAGATAGTTTAATTGTACCAAGTGTAAAACTTTTTTTAAATGTGTACTTTATATTTTTATATTCTATGTGGTGTTGTTACTTAAATCAAACTAATTTATTTCCTTTTTAATACCGTTTCCTTAATGTATTTTATTACAAATATACTGTTTTTTGATGTATCTTCTTACAAATTCTCTTGCTTCTCCATCTGCGTTATGGTTTCCCGTGAGAAATTCGAATATAATCGTTTCGTTATGAGTCTCCATAAAAAAGAATTCGAATTATCTCCCCTTTCGATTCACTCTTCTAGAAATAAGGAAGAAAATTTGGTTCGTTGCTATAATACAGAAGCACCAAATTTTTTTACTACTAATCTTTAATCCGACTGGCAAGGTCGTAAAACCATGTGTAATCGCTTAAAGAAGTAGACCCCTCCTTCCAAAAAAATAAACACACAGAATTTATCTCCCAGAAAAAAATACAAATTTTTGGCTAACTGCTCTAAAACGCTAGAATGTCTCGGAAATAGGACCAATAAAAAAAAATTAAATTAAACTTGGAGAGTCAATGCTAAATATGTGAATGTTATTCCTAACCTGCGGTCCTGTGGCTCTTCGTCTTATGTTTTAAATAAACGATATTCTAATAAATAAATACATTGTGCTTGTTTCATTTTTTATTGTCAAAAGAAAAATAAAAGAATCATTTATGGAATCGGAAATAAGGCTAAAATTTTTCTGATTCCGATACTGAGTCCAATACCAAAAAAGTTCTGATTCCTGATTTTGATTCTGATTAATCATCTCAACACAAATATATATATATATATATATATATATATATATATATATATATATATATATATATATATATATATAGATAGATAGATAGATAGATAGATAGTAAATAAAAGTCACTTCAAACCATTGGGGATATTTTAAGTAGCGTAGTCCATAGAGTAAATGTTCATAGAGTAAATGTGATATTGTGGTGAAAGAATGCTTAGAGGAATGGGTCAAAATGCATCTAGTTAAGAGTAAGAGAGACAGAGTATAATTCCTCCCCTCTCCACACTTTCGATGGCCTTGTGCCTAATTTGTTAATGGAATTGATTTTTTATTTGCAAATAAATAATTCAAAGTGTAGTATCTGTTCTTGTCTACATTTCTTACCCTCACTTTTCAGATATCGGCTTGCATCTGATGCCCTGTCCTGGAGCCGTTTTAAATAACTGACCTGATATATTTTTCGTCTGGCAACAGGACGCTTGTTGAAGTTTGTACAAACTTCACCAGCCAAATTCTCTAGCTGTAAACAAGCTCTGTTTGGTCCAGACATTGACTTGGTCAGCTGCTCCTGCTGATGTTCCGGTTACACTATCCGCCTCTACACTACCACCTCTGATCCTGCTGATGTCGACTGACTCAATAGTCCAGCCATCGACACCACCAGCCTAGACACCATTCAATTCCACAAATAAATCCTACCCATCATTCTTGACTAGTTCTAAACCGAGCCCGATAACTCATGTCCCTCTTACCTGACCAGACACCTGTGATCTATATGTCCTTGCCAGGACAAACTCTGTCTACAAACAATAATCTTGTGTTCCATCTGTCCTTTTCAGGACACTTTTTATTTCAGTTTGTCAAGCTATTATTATCCCTAAGTGCGAAGTTCACATTCGACCAGCATCGTTGGAGAAGTGACTGGCCCTGCCAAGTTTTTCTCTGACTTTAGTGGAACGTCACACTTCAACCATCAACGTTGACGAAGCAACCCGACACTCAATGTCAACGTTCCTGTGATGCTAGCAACAGACCCAAACTACTCGGATTTGTACCTTTGTCGGCCAAATAAAACCTGCTGTTTTTTATACAACTTAAATACTTGTTTGTCGTCTGTTCATCTTTCTCTGGCCATTGCAGTATTATATGATGTCTAACAAGATGTAAAATCAGACCATGTAACTGACTCTCTTGCACATCAACATCATGTGAATTGCGAGAAGAATTTTTAATTTAACTCATTCACCATATTTTTAATCTCAGGACGAAATGATTAAGAATAACTTGTTAATTCTCTGCAATAAAATTCAGGAATCAAGAAATGTTATAAACAAAGATATTGATTTTAGACAACTAAATATTTTTTATTTCAAAGAAAAATGGTGAAAAATACTTTTTAAATCTTGTATTTTTTTCTAAAATGCATACATACAAATGCCTGGAACATTTATGCATACATACACATGTTCAAAACCTGTATACATACATATGCATGTTCAGAACATGTACACATTAATACATACCTACGTTCCAAACATATACTGTATACATACATACACAGATTCAGAACATATTAATTTTTAATAAAAGTCCTTTCATAAATTTGTAGATAGAGGGTCAATAGATTTAAAATGAATGAGGTGAAAAGGTCATAAGTATAAAATAACTATGAACAAATAATTTGAATCCACATCACAATGAAATCTGGCAAAAATATTTGCTCTTCTTAATCGAAGGTAAAAGAAAGTTAAAATAATCCACTTTGAGTTCACATGAATACGAATTATATTTTGATTACGTTTTGAAAAATTTAGGTATTTAAATTTATCCAGTATTTGATTCATAAACAAATAGTTAAACGATTGAACATACAAATTCAACATGAACAACATTCCTGTTTAAATTTTACACAAGAAAGATGAAACGAGGAAGAAAAACATCACCTTATATAAACAATACACCTGAAGAAGGCCAGAGGGTAGATCAGTCGAAACGTAGTTAAAATATAAATATCAACCTTGATGAGGAGGACAACAGTCCAAAGAGAAAGAATGGATGTAAACAATAAACATATAACTGAAACATGAAAAGATGATTTTTTTTCAGTGTTAGAAATCTTGTCAGATTTGATCGTAAAAGAGTCTCAATTGTGGTTGGTGCTAAATAGTTTGTCATATCCGAATGTACACTTTGCATCTGATACATGACAATGTGCTGCAGACACGAGAAACGACGGACACTTCGCTTCCTTAATCCAATCTCTTGTGGCATTGATTGATTTTCAATTAAGACACTGAATCCTGACTTTCTAACCATTCAAAGATTTTCTTTTAAATTGAATTAATTTCTATTAAGCTGTTTATAAATGAATGTTTGAAAAATGAAGATTTAACGTATATTCATCCGAAGTAAATATTTGATTTATCTTTTTTTTCATATATTTTTATAATTTTCCGATTATGTTTTTATTCGTTTCCTTGAACTGGAAGAAATGTGAAAATCTCATTCTGGCCATCATGACTCAAACAACAAAAAAATGAGGATTGTTTTTCAAAAGAAATGCAGATGATTTATTCAGCTGTCCGCATTGTCCCGGTTTTCCCCATGCATCGGGTAAAACGAGACATCAGCTGGGGCAAAACGAGATGGGTCTTGGTCTGCATGTCAGTCTTCGCAGAGCTCTCAAATGAAATTTGGGAACTTGTTGCTCTCATCTAGACATGCACAGCCATAGTGTGCCCATCTCCTACAGTCCCCTTGAAACGTTACTCAGATTTCTGCACTCTAAGAGTACAGTCCATCACAGTACAGGCACTGTGTGTCTTTTTCCTGGCACTAACTCTGGGCTCTGGGTCGAAAAAGGTTCTTTCTGGCTGAACTGACACCTTTGCCTTCACCCTTTGTTTGACTCTTTGGCATTATCTTCTTCTTTTTCTTCATCAAAAATGTTTTATACAGAAAAGATGTGAGAATAGCCGTCTTCCCTCTCTTTCTTTTCTGCCGTGACACTCGTTTAGTAATGTTTGCTTTGGGAAATGGTATGATGGCGTGTGGGGAAATGGCAAATGCTGATTCCTTTTGATTTTGTGCTGTAGTTGGAGGGCTGGAGATTGAGGTGGTGGGACAGCTGGAGGTTGAAGCAAAGAGGTGGCTGGAGTTTGAGACAGAGGGAGGGCTGGAAGTGAGGCAGAGAGGTGGCTGGAGGTTGAAGTGGTGGGTTGGAGGCTGAGGTCATCAGCAACGACATGGATATCGGTTGCCTCAACTGCAATGAAGTCAGCATCGATGAAAACACTTCTATCCAAGGGCCATATTCCTGAACCCTTGAAGCCTTTTATTGCATTTAACATCGTTGCTGTCTGCATGTATGCCCGACCAAAGAGGGTTGTGATTTTGAACTGGGTCACCACACACCCTGGTGTTCGTGCAATCAAATCCGAACCTGGTAGTTATAGAATGTGCTGAGCAGATCTATGAAGAGCTGCAGTCGATGCGTGCAATGTGGTGGAAGGCACAAAAGAATGACACCATGTTCTCTTGCAATGTCAATCAGCTCCACGCTTTTGGTGTGTGTTGCATGACCATTTACAATCAATGGCACAGGCTTCTCTTTCGATGCTTTGCGAACTGTCTCATCCATTTGATAAAGAGTTCTGTTTTAATCCATCCATTCGGGTGGCACTCAGTCCATGCTCCAGGTGTGGCACCCTCCATCAGCCGAGGAAATATCAGCATTAATGGCATGGATTGTCCAGCAGCAGAACAGCATATCACCAAAATGACAAGCTGGCCCCTCTCTGCAGAAGTGACTGAACCTATCTGCCTCTTCCCTTTGGTTGCCACAACTTTGGAGAGAGACTTTGAAACTGTGGAAACACCTGTTTCATCACAATTCCAGATCCTGTCTGCACTCAATTTGTGTTTATCCACGACATCCTCAAGTAGGTCAAAGAGAGATGAGACAGCTGAAGTTGGTTCAGGTTTTCGAAGTGACAGTTTGTCTGAATGCCGGGCCATAAACCCACTGTACCAGTCGAAGCCAGCCATTCCCTCTTCATCATTGAATTTGCTGACCTTTCCATTCCTTTCGGCAAGTTCATAGGCCAGTTTACAAAGTTCATATGCAGAAAACCCGAAGAGCATTCTTTCCATCGTAGCTGACAAGGACTGTTGCAATTGATCCAAGGGCTGAAAAAGAAAAGAAGAATATTTTTGTAAGGAATAATTCTGATAAAAATAGTTATTTTTTAATTACAAAAACATATACAATCATACACACATGTAGCCTACACAAAGATACATGGGCGCATGCATACTCACATGCATAGGCCTACATCATTTTCATCTCTCTCCTCTCTCTCTCTCACACAGCCATATACAGCACACATTTGAATACTCACCTGTATTTCCCTCCGCCCTCTCATCAACAGGTAAATACATTCACTACATAGACACATGTTCATACACACTTTATTTCCTCTTTTTGATTTATCTTTTTTTTCATATATTTTTATTCTTCCGATTATGTTTTTATGGGTTTCCTTGAACTGGAAGAAATGTGAAAATCTCAGAGAGAGAGAGAGAGAGAGAGAGAGAGAGAGAGAGAGAGAGAGAGAGAGAGAGAGAATTTCTTTAAAAAAAAATTAAACTCACATTTTTTGCATAATTCCTCGACAACACCAGGATTCTTCCTAAGATTTGCCACTCTCCATTCTATGGCGCCTTCAGGTACACCATACATTTCGGAAGCTTTCCTGTACCCATGATCACCATTGAGGACAGACAACACAGTTTGCTGCATAATTTCTCACCATTCTGTGAAAATAAAGCGCTATGAATTAGGTCTCAATTACAAAACCCATAACGTAGTAGTGATAGTAGTAGTGGCAGTAGTAGTAGTGTGGTGGTGGTATCAGTAATAGTAATACTGGTACTAGTAGCATTTCTAAGTAATATTTTGACTACTACTGCTACTACTACTTGTAAGCAATATAAAACAAATGTTTTATTACTATGAGTTGAAAATTCTGATTAAAACAGATAAAGCCAAACATAGCAGCTCACCTTAATGACCCTGTGAACATCTGGGGTAAAACGAGAGAGCGTCTCATTTTGCCCCACTGCTTTGTCCTGTTTTACTCCATACATGCTTGTTCACAAGGCTTCCATACCACACGCTGCCAGGCTTAAGTAAGTCAAATTGATGAATCTATTACCATAGTCCACAGAAATATCTATCAGAATGTTAATTCTTGTTTGACAAATCTGTATCCTTTTCGTTATGAACACGATTACAGCAGAACCATAAAAATAGATCAAAATAAATAAATTTAAAATAATACCTCTTTTATTTACAAAGCTGGACTAAACAGTGCCAGACGTTGCCGCCAATCTGATACCAAGCGATCTCTTGATCAGACTCCTTGTGAAAGGGCTCTCTCTCTCTCTCTCTCTCTCTCTCTCTCTCTCTCTCTCTCTCTCTCTTATCTTTGGTGTCTCGTTTTACCCCGCTTTCTCGTTTTATCCAGGTTCCCCTATATGGAATCCAAATATGAACCTCTGAGTTTTTTTAATTCTCGATCTTTGAGAATTAAATGATTCATTGATATGTTTACTTTTAATTATCATTCTTTTAAATTGTTTTTTCTTCTCACTTGTATCTCATGAAAGTAAATGGTAAGAAATTCAATTTTTTTTTCTTCAAACTTAAGGGGACATTTTCTGTTTTTAAAGTTTGATCTGTAATATTTTGTTTTAATATCCCCCCTCAAGCCTGAAAAAAAAAAGTTTATTTTTTACAAAGATTTTTCTGAAACATTACTAGCGAAATAACATTGCTATATGCAGACCTACCCGAGGCGCCTCTCTAACCTCGGATACATCCACATCAATCAGTCCAGTACAAGGTCTCTCCTCAGCCTCTGAGATTATCACGGTAACAAGACATACATGAGGCATCTCTCCATCCTCTGAAGCCGTCTTCAACGGCCAGGCTCTCCTGAGCAATCTTCACAAGTAGAGACGCCCCCACGTTGACCAGGCCTACCAAGCAGACCTTTCTCTGCAGAGACGTTACAGAACATCCCATTCTGGAAACTCTTCATCATCTTGTTCTGCAGTGTCACCAGCCGAAACACACATCGTTTGATCCCTACTACTTTTGTACCTTCTGATACAATAGACACTACTCATTTCTTTTACACCGTTCTCCTGTGTTTGCCATTCTTTCTTGTCATCGCTGTATTTTTGTCTTGTGTCTCAGCAATAGTTGTAAGACCGCACAATGTTTCAATCTGGGTGCTGTCTATGGCAGTTCATTTGGATGCACGCTTCAGTCAAGTTGAGCGATGAGATAATTCGAGATACTTTATATTGGTAGTTTTGGTATGGTAGTTTTGTTTTACGGCATATCAACCCTTTTTGGGTTATTTAATGCCGAATCTGGTCATTATAGTAAAAGTTTTTATGCTTCAAGTTCTTTATATCTTCAAATGTTTAATCATCGTTTTTGGTTTGGTAGTTTTGTTTTACGGCATATCAACCCTTTTTGGGTTATTTAATGCCGAATCTGGTCATTATAGTAAAAGATTTATGCTTCAAGTTCTAAAAATAAAATAAAAAAGGGGAGGGAGAAAGGGAGAGGGGCTGTTGTTTTTGTTTTTGGTTTTGTAGAACATAATTAAGTTTTACAAAAAAAAAAAAAAAAAAAAAAAAAACGTCAATGTAGGTGAATTTCGTCTCAGGGAGCCACAGAGCAGCCTGATCTGGTATCACCAGGATACTTTATATTGTTCAGTTATTAAGGAAAGTGTATGCTAAGTATCATACACTGCCCTTAATTGTAACTGCTAAATGCAAATAAAAAAGACATGTAATTCACTTCTATTGTAGTAGATCGTCATCTATTTTTACGAGATGCAACCCCCAGATGGTGTTGTACCTTTAATTTAGGCAGGTCACAATCTCAGCAATATTGTAGGGTCCGATGCTAGTGATCATCGGACCCTACAATAAATTGATATGAAGACTTTAAAGTGGGATAGTGAAGGGAGGGAGAAGAATTAGAGGAAAGATAAATAGATGAAAAGGAGAGAACAGAAGGAATGATGAGGGAAAGAGGGGGAGGAGAGAAATGGAAAACAAGATGGACTGATTTTCAACACTTCATTTTGGCCTGTGCTAGTTTAGAATGGTTAAATCAGTCCTCATGGAATAACTTTTTAATAGAAGAAACCATATACAGAAATATTGTAGTGTATCAAATTTTGTTAACATACAAAATTGAAGGCTCAGTTGTTTTTAGGATCAAATCTGATTTATAAAAATAACAACAACAAAAAGAAACCCCTTAAAACGTATTTTTCTAAAAGTTTTCATAGTTACAGACATTAGTTCATTAATTCGTTTTTTGTAAATTTTTTATTTGTAGTTCAGAAATCAGAGGCCAAAGAAAAAATCAGATGTGACTCATTTTCTCCCCACATTACCAGTGAAGAGACGTAAACCAATATGGAGTCAGACTCCACCTTTGTTCAACTTGTCTGGCAAAATAGACGATGACACAGAAGGAAAAATAGACTTTATTAAAGAATTATCTCCCCGTAAGTATAGTTAGCATTTTTCTTCATTTGGACGATGTTGCTTTTTCATTTTGGAGTCATAAAATGTTTTTGTCCCTTTTCATAATTCTATTACTAACCCTTCCTCTATATTTGATTCGAAACAACATTTTAAACAAAACAATTCGTCACAGACGAATAGTAACGAGACGCATCAACTTAACGATCTCAGATTCCACTCGAACAATTCGAATTTTAAGAAATCGCCTGCAGCTATTTTACAAAAATAAATTTGAATACGGTCAACTCGTCTCGTCTTCACAACTCAGATTTACAAAACCACCGTCATTGGCAAATATATATATATTTTTAAAATCCTCTCTACTTTACAATTTGGATTTATAAAACAATCGTCACTGACAGATATATTCACAAAAGAAAAACTTTTCTTTTATTTTGATAAATTTATTTCGATTTTCTATCGAAAATTATTCCTAGAGGAGGGTATCTGTAGCATACTACAATTAACATTGTTTGAAATATCTGCTTGACTTCTAAGCTAGGCGCTGATTGGCGCGAACATTTAACTTCGATTCTGATTTGCCCAATATGAAACAATATCTTATGCGAGCAGAGATAGGTCCCGGAGTTTATAAAAGGGAATCCTCGCCACTATTCTTCCTCTTTTTAACCACGAGAAGGCACAGCTGTTTAACTTATCCACGTTGCTCAGTGTAAAACCCGCAAAGCCATGGGCTTCGGCATCGACAAGAAAACTCCAAGATCCAACATGGCGATCAGCCCCCGTGCACATAGACTTATACCATTGCAACACACACACATACTTACAAACACACATGAACTCAGATTGCCTCATTCTCCTAACATGAACTATTCTCTGTTCCCTACAAATGGGACATTTATCATTCATATTATGGTCTTAAAAATCCCTTTCTTCTTCCAGACTCATGGACTTATTCTATTACAAACACTTTCTCTCCTTCTCTATATTCATATGCCAATGAAGACGGATAATAAAGATAATATAAATATTAGAAAGAGACTTTGTCTTTCTATTCTACAAAACTATGCCTTTAATTATTACATTCTTGTTTCTCATTCTTTATGATTTAATTGTAATCATGGAGATTATGAATTATCATCTTATGTGAACTTATCACACCAATTCCGTTTATATATTAGATCGAATGATATGGGAATTTGCATATAGATTTTAGCTTTTTGTAAACATCAGACATGGTCCCATTGAGAAATCTTATAAAAAAACAATTAAAAAAAGAAATAAGTGTCATTTTTTCTTAACCTAGTTCAATTAGAAAAATTTATCTACAGCGCACTGTTAGGAATTTTGCATTGTTAGTATAAAGAGGTGAAAGAAAAGAACGTAATGTTAGTACCCAATAGCTAGTCAATTTAATAAAACCATTAAATTTAAACAGCATGACTTTATTTTGCTAATCTAAACTGAACATAAATTATTTTGTTTGTAACCATTTGGGGGGTGGGGGGTAATTTCAGATGTTCCTTTGAAAAATATTTTCAAAGGAAAACAAAACTTAGTTTACTGGTCGCATATTTTTGCTACGCTGGGAGTATTATATAATCGTTACAAAAAAAACAAATTCCTGCCCTGAAAAATGCAAGATCACGTGATATTATTTTAGCCAGTGTAAAAAGAATAAAATAAAAGTAAAGTACCTTATTTATGGATGTCAAGCGCGAATGCAGATTCCACAATATTTTTATAAATAAAATACAGTAAAATCTATTAGCTTTTCATAGATGTGAAAATAAACGCAGACACCACAATTTTTTTATAAATAAAATTAAGTAAACGTATTTCCTTTTTATAGATGTTAAGCAAGAAAGAAAATAATAGGAAATTACAACATCGCTGCCAGCGATTAAGACATTGTATTAAAGTTCGATTTCAAGTCTTTAAAAAACAAATTAGAATTTTATTTCAGGATAAAAAATATAATTTATGACTAATTAATAAATTTCATCCAAAATATGTGCAAAAATCAAATGAAATGAGCGAGATATTCAAATAATCCCTATAGTACAATTGAACACCGAAAGAAAATGTCTATTTCGTCCATTCAGTTTTTAATTTGAACTATTTAGTAATTTGAAAAAAAATTTTTTTAAGTTTTAAATATAAAGAAGGATACATGGGAGGATTCCCTCAACCCCCCTTAAAAACGGAGGAGCTAATTCCGAGGAGGATGGTCTTATGACAACAGAACCACTACACTTATAAATTCCGATTAAATCAAGTTATTTTTTCATTCATTTAAAAATGTCTAGCCACAAAAGAATAATTATTTTGGCTAAGATGAAAGCTTAACATCAGCGCCGGAAGTTTTCATGTAATTATCTACCTTGAAACTGAAAGTTTTTAAACGTTTTTAAAAAGCTGTCGTTTTTTAATAAAATCTCTTTAATTAATTGTATCAATAATTATAATAATATTACTATCGAGGAAAATATTCTAAATAGATAATAAAATTCGACAATACCAATTATAAATGTATATTACAGAATATTAATTTATTAGAAACTTAAAAAGAAAATAAATATAAAAATGTGCAAAAGTGGGTTTTGTTTGACGGAGTTTAGAGATTACTATATATACCGTATCATCATATTTAAGTAAGACTTAAAGGTTTTGATGTTAATATACTTAGGAAAGATTTGCATATATTCATATTTAAATTAGATTAAATTGGAATATTAGATTATCTAAATGCAGTATTCTCCATTATTTCGCAATGTATTCATTTAAAAAATTGTGACTGACGGACAGACAGACAAAATCCCTATTTATATAAGATATCAAGATCTTCTTTTAACATATTTTAATGTATGTATCCATATGATTCATGTACTTATGTATGTCTGTGTATGATGTGTGCACAAACATGGTTACATATGTGTGCATATATGTGTTTACATATATGTGTACACATACCACACACATTTAATTGATAAATGTAGGATTTAATCCAATGGCTTCATATTTTGTTTTATTTGTGTTGACTATGCACTTCTCTCTCATCCCTATTTTGTTTGACTGAAACTAAACCTTTGATTGTCGTCCTAAATCTCGCCTATATTTGGCCTCTTACACTACTGTCCTATGTTTAGCCTCTTACAATACTATCTTGTGTTTGGCCTTTCACCCTTTTGTATCGTGCTCTGCCTCTCATCACTACTGTCCTATGTTTGGTCATTTAAATCTTAGTCCTATCTTTAGCCTCTTGCCCTACAGACCTATGTTTATCTTCTTGCACTTCAATCCGGTGTTTTGTTTCTTGCACTGCTGTCTTATGTATGGCTTCTTTTACTACTGTCCTGTTTTGCCACTAACATCTTGGTCCTATTTGGCCTATTTCACTATACTCCTATGTTTAGTTTCTCACACTTCACTCCTGTGTTTTGCCTCTTACACTATTGTCCTATGTATGGCTTCTTGCACTACTGTCCTATGTTTTGCGACTTACATCTTGGTCCTATCTTTGGCCTCTTTCACTTCAGTCCTATGTTTGGCTTAGCCTCTCACACTTCAGTCTCGTGTTTTGTCTCTTACACTACTGTCCTATGTTTGGCTACTTACATCTTGGTCCTATCTTTAGCTTGTTGCACTTCAGTCATATGTTTAGCCTCTTACACCGCTGTGCTATTTTTGGCTTCTTGTACTTCTATACTATGTTTGGTCTCTGTTTTATTGTAGTTATTTTACATTATGAAATATTCCTAAGTTTTAATAATATTTTCTTATAATAGAATAATCTGGTTAGTCTGCTAGGAACTTATATGGTCACGAAATATTAGTATGCTTGTTTGTAGCTTTTAATCAGAATAAAATGTTAAAAAAATGTTCGTTAACAAACTCATTTCATCAGCATCGTTCTTCGTAACCATCAAGTGAACTGAATATACAATGAAAAAAATTTAAAAAACTAAGTGGTTGTTTCATAAACTTTATCATAACATATCACCAATGTTTTTGAGTTGCAGAAGCAATTGTATTAGTTTTTTGACTCGTCCAAAAGAAATTGATAGTTTTCTTTTGGGCTCAAAGATTGTTTCTTACCCTTTAATATTACTTTCGAAATTTGTTGAAATTAAAAAGAAAAAATTGTTTGATATTTTAAATACAATATTTAAGCTGATTGTTTCACTTCCAGGGACACCTAAGAGATGGAAGTATCCCCCAGCAAAAAAGACTGAAGATATCTCTTTAAACACAGGACAATTGGGAATTCTTCAAAAACCGAAGAAAGATCGTGAAAACTTCCGAAAATCATTAGTGGACATTATTCTGTGAGTACGATATTTACACAACCGATATAAAAAAATGCATTCATTGGTAATTTCTGCTTTATAGTATGTTTTTCATAAATCATTATAAAATACAATTTATGCTTTTTTAAAAGGAAGAGGCTATTTTGCCGGTCCCTGAAAAATAACGACCCCCTCGTTAATTTGCCGGTCCCGGCAGAATAATGAGGGCTCGTTATTCTGCCGGCTATCTTTTTTAACCTAATTGTTATGGGCTTGTGAAAGAAAGGGTAGTGAAATAAATTCGGACAAATATTTAATAACAATTTATTTTCATCGTCATCATCAGTTGTTATTCTGTCGGTTATTTTAATCTTTTGAATATAAAAGAAATATCTGCAAAAATATCTGCAAAAACATTAAAAGTAAAAATTAATTAAATGAACCAAAATATTACAGACAATTAGATTCTTTAGTCGGATTTAGAAGTAATTTGCGTCGGATAAAAAATGTTTTAGTTATTTAAGAAAAAAAAAGTTTTCATTCATTGATATAAAAAATAAATAACTCTTGTTAAGAGATCTGATTATTAAAATAATTAAAGATAAGTCCTTGAAGAAATTAAATCAGATAATGTTTTTTCAACAGTATGTATGTTTATATAATTTCAGTTTTATAAACAGTCTAAACAGCAATTTTAAAACTGCTTTTTCACTATCTTTTAAGATAAATGTTAGGACTATTTCTCATCATTTCACTAAATGAACCATTAGATTGAATGTTTTTCTTGCGATAAAATAACAACAGTAGTAATTGTCAATAATTTCAACTGCTACATGTAACGACGAATTTTAATGCTAAGTTGAATTGTTTTTACAAACTAACATTGTGAGGTAATCTGGTAGAGAGTTATATTAAAAAAAAGTAGGCATAAACGGGGTTCAAAGCGAATTATTTGTACTTAAAAACATAATTTGTATTTTTTTTACAATAAAAACAATACGTAAATGCATTTAAATGGACATAGAAATTCATCGTAGTTACTTAGTCTATGGTGAAATAAAACTTATTTTTTTCGTAAGTCGTGGCTAAAATCGCCTTATGTATTATTTATTTAAAAAATAAACCGGCAGTTAAGTTGACTCGTGAAATCTTAACTAACTGTAACAGTTAGGTTAAATAAACATGAACCGGCAAAATAACAGCTCCATCGTTATTCTGCCGGGACCGGCAAAATAACGAGGGGGTCGTTATTGTTATATCTACATATTTTGCCCCATAAAGCATAAAAAGGGGAGCAGGTGACTTGTTGGCACATGTTCCCCTATGCATAAAGAAAGGGGGTGCAGGCGGGCGACGTTTGTCAAAAGGAGGTCAACAGGAAGCTCGACAGACAGGCTTTCATAATTCAGCCCACGCATTTGCGGGGGCGGAGGATTCAACCAATCAAATGAGAGGATACGGTTGCTATGCACAGGAGAGGCCAGGAGAGCGGGGAAAATCGAAGGGAGAAGAAACACGAGGAGAAGGTCATCGAGCAGCGTTAAGAGCGGACGTCCAAGAGATTGGCAGCTCACTTCGCTGTCATGTCGGACTATTTATCCCCGCACACAAAATCAAAAATAGGAAAAGTGGAATTCGAAAATTAACGCTTAAGAAATACAGCGACGTTTAATACTGCTATCTACCGGACACCAAAAGAAAAAAAGCCTGGTCCAACAAAATTGATTATAACAGACCAGTCAATCATATTACCTCTCTAAAGTCGAGATTATGTATATCTCGGGATCCTAAAAACAGCTCGTTAAGAACGGACCACAGAATCTAAAATTCTGTTAAAATATCCTTTCCTCCGCCGTCAAACCAAAAAAGTATGTGTTTACGACATATGGAAAAAAAACAAAAAAAACAAACTATATTAATTCGTCCTAAAATTGAACTTTCATATTATAAATTGTCGTGTTAATGATCTCATTCAATCGTTCTCCGCGATTTTAACACATTTACCTTTATATCTTGATCTCCCGTAGGAGAAGGACTTCTCATTTGTTTTCCTCGAATTACATAAGGAAAAAGACTTTCTTATTTTCATTTTCCATAAAGGCTATAAGCCTTCTTAATTGCTATATTTGAACTTATCCTGACTGATCAACTTTCTCGGGATAACAAAAACCAGCCTCTTATAAAGAAATCCGTTTGTGTGGAAAGAATATTAGTTAATCTTTTGGAAAAAAAAATACTTGTTATGTATTGTTAATTTGTCTTGGTTGTTTATACAATATATGATTATAATTTGTGATACGATGTGTTATTCATTTTTATGGAGTACGTGTCGTTTCCCTTTCATCGGGTGTTCAACCTTTTCACATTTTTACATTCGTGGCTGAATTACGTATATGTAACGTTCGGTGTCCTAGTACAACAATTATAACATTATTTTGCTGGTCCCGGCAAAATAGCCTATTCGTTTTTAAAATCTCATAAGCTCTTTTTATTGTTCCGGTTTTTTATTTTTTAAAGATGTCTACATTAGCTTGCAGAGGTCTGGTGATACCCTTGATTTTACACCCCAAAGTCTCAAGTATTCAAGTATAAGTCCTAGTACTGAGAAATATTATGAGTAAAGGAGATAGTTTGAATGTGATTAGATGTCTCACCCTCAAATTTGAATGCCCCCCCTCCACTAGAGACAATACACATTTTTGTTATCAGTTGCATAAATAAAACTATTATTAATAGAAATGATCATCTTTGCATTGTGCGTCCTGTTTTTAGTAAGTAACTACTTTATTAAACAGTATATTCAAATAGATGACCTATTTGAATAACTTTTACTTACTTTAGTTTGTGAATTCTTTCCTCTTCCAGACAAGAAGACAAACCAAAAAAGCCAAGCACACCAATCCATGAAGGAGAATTGCCCCTCATACATGCAACTTCAGCACCAACCATTGTGGAAAAGGATATTTTGGTTCGTCTTTTCATATAACGTATAACGTTTTGCTCTTTATTGGTTTCATAAAAGCAAATAAGCAGCCAATTTAAAATCACCAAAAATAACCTAAAAATAAACAGATAAAAATACAATGCGTAGAATTTGGAATATTCGGACTGCTGTTCTCATCTTTGGTGTTTTTATCACAACGTTTCGGCCGATGTAACCTCCAACCTTCTTCAGGTGTACTTTGTCGAACTTGGGAATCTTTCTGTCGAACTCGGGAATCTGGACGGAATTTCGAACGGAATCCTTTATTTAATCCACGGGGGTAGCATGCTTTCGTTCCATCTGCCATGACTGGGAAGAAGTCTTCAGTAATTGAACCTTTAAGCTTCAGATGACTGTCACTTAGAACTGAATTATACTTAGTACTATATCCACTGTGCCACGGGTCCTTGCGTTGTGATAAAAACACCCAAGATGAGAACAATAGTCCGAATATACCAAATTCTACGAATTATCGACCCTCATCTTAAAAATTCCGAAGCAAAAATACAATGATTCTTAAGATGAATTATTTTATATTAATTTAATTATTTATTATGAAACAAAATCAAACAAATCCTGTGAAGATTGTGTGTAAAGTGTATTAATATTTCCACCCTTCAGTCTTGCAAGTTTGGGAAATCATTTACTTCAAAACTGTTGTGGGATAGACAAATGCCCAATAAATGACAAAGTAATTCATACAAAAATATATTCAGTTTCACTGACAACCAGATATGATGTTTGAAAATAACCCAAATAAATTTCAGTTTTGAGAAACGAGTAAGTTGGAGTTGTTATTAGCAACGAGTCGAGTATTGATTTACTCCTCTCCAGGAGTTAGGCACAAGGCCAGTTTTTATCTTACTCCCACAAGTAAGATGTGACCTAAGGTCGGGTCGGGAAAGTGGGGTTTAAAAATTGCCTGGACAGCCCCGTCGGCATTCCCCGGTAGGGGGCACCTCAGGCAGTAAGCAATAAACTTACTCCTCCCCAAAAGGGGGAGGCGAAGCCTGGGAGGGTGGACCTCCTAGAACTGCACAGGACAGACCCATTGACCGGTGTAAGTCAAGCCCCGAAGGCCAAGACAATACCAGTATGGGGTGCAGTATCCATCAGAACAGATACTACTACACTTTGATCTTAGCCAAAAGGCCAATTAATCAAATTAACGAGTCGAGTAGACGTTTTTTGAATTGTTGTGCTGTGTTTTGTAGAACGTTCAAAGTGAGAAAAATTGTTAGTTTGTGTCTTTTGTCACTGTGTAACTTTGTGTGTAAGTAAGTTCATAGTAGCCATTGTCTCTTCCCTCTGACTAGTTGCCGAGGAGAAGTGTAGTTACATGCTTCCTTTTTGACAGACTAGGAGAGACTGATTGTGGAACTGGGGTGTTTTATTTAAATATGATTTCGATCGGCTCCCAGCGATAGGCACTAATAAACTGAAACGTTTTTTTAAATATTGCAGAAGTGTGTGATTTCTACACTTCTGATTGGCTGAAATCAGATTTTTATATTTAGACTCTTTTTCCAATCAAAGATTCGATATTTTAAACAAAATTCGCTTGCCTTTTTATCTGTTTATTAAACATGGGTTCTATAAACCTAAAATATATTTAATCAGTTATCATTTTTTTAAATATTCAAAACATACTTATCTATAGTACATGCTTATGAAAACCAAATATATATAGATAGTAATATCAACATTCTATAATAACTAGATTGTTGTCTGTGGTAACATTACAGAGGAAAATATTTGTTAACTATGGGTATATATTTCCTCTTTTTATCCCAATCCACCATGTTGTGGATTACCGTTTTGACTGACGCCCGATATGAAGCATAACGTTTCAAATAAAATCAACCAGGGAAATAATTTTTGACGATATTTCATGTACCAATCCCCAACCAGATTTAATCAATTATTCATAATTAATTAAACTTAACTAATCAATTAAAATTTCACTATCAAGTTCCTCATTATGCCACGATATGAATAAATGATGATCAAAGGAAACAAATTTTGTAAAAAAGTTTATGAATTATCATTAAATGTTACAAAAAGTTTGTAAATTATCCAAAGGTTGTTCTTAGACATTCAATATATTCAGTGTAGTAAAATGTAAACAGCCTTTTGCATACACTTACTGTCAACCATTTAAATTTCTTTTCAGAGGTATTATTATTACATTCATACACTTATTGGCAATCATTTTAATTTATTTTCAAAGGTATTATTATTACATTCATACACTTACTGACAATCATTTTAATTTCTTTTCAAAGGTATTATTATTACATTCATACACTTACTGGCAATCATTTTAATTTCTTTTCAGAGGTATTATTATTACATTCATACACTTACTGGCAATCATTTTAATTTCTTTTCAAAGGTATTATTATTACATTCATACACTTACTGGCAATCATTTTAATTTCTTTTCAAAGGTATTATTATTACATTCATACACTTACTGACAATCATTTTAATTTCTTTTCAAAGGTATTATTATTACATTCATACACTTACTGGCAATCATTTTAATTTCTTTTCAAAGGTATTATTATTACATTCATACACTTACTGACAATCATTTTAATTTCTTTTCAAAGGTATTATTATTACATTCATACACTTACTGACAATCATTTTAATTTCTTTTCAGAGGTATTATTATTACATTCATACACTTACTGGCAATCATTTTAATTTCTTTTCAAAGGTATTATTATTACATTCATACACTTACTGGCAATCATTTTAATTTCTTTTCAAAGGTATTATTATTACATTCATACACGTATTGGCAATCATTTTAATTTCTTTTCAAAGGTATTATTACATTCATACACTTACTGGCAATCATTTTAATTTCTTTTCAAAGGTATTATTATTACATTCATACACTTACTGGCAATCATTTTAATTTCTTTTCAAAGGTATTATTATTACATTCATACACTTACTGGCAATCATTTTAATTTCTTTTCAAAGGTATTATTATTACATTCATACACTTACTGGCAATCATTTTAATTTCTTTTCAAAGGTATTATTATTACATTCATACACTTACTGGCAATCATTTTAATTTCTTTTCAAAGGTATTATTATTACATTCATACACTTACTGGCAATCATTTTAATTTCTTTTCAAAGGTATTATTATTACATTCATACACGTATTGGCAATCATTTTAATTTATTTTCAGAGGTATTATTATTACATTCATACACTTACTGGCAATCATTTTAATTTATTTTCAGAGGTATTATTATTACATTCATACACTTACTGGCAATCATTTTAATTTATTTTCAGAGGTATTATTATTACATTCATAATGGAATCGACACAGAACATGTTGCTCCAATGGAAAATTTGTGGCTACAAAATGTCTTTAAATTGGTTCCCCAAAATACTAGGGTAAATATGATTTATTTCTATTTTCTATTTATAGTTGAGACCTTTCTTAATATAATCTGTAGGTAGAGAAAGTTGAAGATGCGCACATGAAAAAATATATCAGAAGTCCGACTCTCAAATAGTATTAACAATTCTCCAAAACACGACGATGCTAACTTCCAAAAGTCCGACTCTCAAATTTTTTTTTTTTTTTTTTAAATTTCGAAACATTTATTTACCTTTTAAAGTTCTGGATAATGTTTGTTATCTAGAGAAGCAAAGAGACAGATACAGACATAGGTAGATAGAGAGGAAAAGACAAAAAGAAAGAGTCAACAGATGACGGTTAGAACGGAAGTGACGCCGCCGTTACTGACATAGCGTTGCCACGAACGATAGCCAGGGAGATGCGTTGGAACAACCAGGCTGACTAATTGTAATTAACAATTCTCGAAAACACGAATCTCGTCAATCTCGTAACTTGACATAAATGACGTAAACTCAATTTTTTCTTCTTTTCTCTCGCTTAACACTCAACATGGTCCCAACTCGTCACGGCAACTTTTCTTTCTCTCTCCCAAGAGGAAAGTTTCTCCTCTTTTTATCTCAACGAGCATTCGTCCATGCAAACGAATGCTCATTTTCATAAGTGAATTCTCGTTGTCGCACAGAATAGCAAGATTCTATTTTGTAATCGGAACACTCTGGGTTCAATCCCCGACTGAACAACACACGGTGCGACCCTCACTCTTTTACCTCGTGGACCTGTATGATGGCTGCTACATCTGCTAAAGCTTTTTTTTTAAATACATTCTGTCAGTTTTATTAAATGATTCTATCATTTGTTAAGTTCAACCACTGAAGAGTTTTTCTAATTTAATCTTATAGTTTGTGTAAGACAAGTGGCGTAGATATGGTTGTCTTCTATTACTATGTGACTTTGTTGTGCGTATGTTCATAGTAGTCATTGTCTCTTCCGTCTGGCGAGTTGCCGAGGAGAAGTGTAGTGTCCTTTGGCTTGTCAATTTACTTTATAAAGATTGAACAAGGGACAGATAATAGACAAAATTATTTATATTCCATCATTTTCAAAACTTCATCTCCTGGCAGGGGCAAACAACTCCACATTTCTCTGACAGGAGTTACTTCCCTTGGTTGACACATACTACTTAACGATTAAGAAATTTACAGAGAAAGAATTGGAAATGTTATACATAAAACAAAATCAGTGAATTTTGCCCAAACTACAACAGGCGTCCAATTGGTTAAACAAATATGTTTATCTTTAAGTAGGAATGTTATGAAAGTTAAGTAAACGGGAAAAAAGAAATTAGATGTACTAGAAATAGATGAGAAGCGTTAATTAAGCTAACAAACTATTTTCTGGTGACTTTTGGAATTTGTGTCTTATCACATTTTGGTAACACTGTTGATGGGGTGAGTGTGAATATATATCAGTGACTGGGCAAATTCTCCTCTGACTTCCTCTAACAAAAAACAAAAAAAATATTGATCAAGACTAAATAATAAAAGCAAAGAAAGCGAGCAAAAATAAAATGTTGTTTTCTAACAACACAGAACAATATGTGGCAGAAATCATTAACTGATCAGATTTATGTATGTGGCTTTTGTTACAAAAGCTATCAAGCATCAATGTAGGGAAGGAAACTTACTTTATTTTATATATTAGATAAATCGTTTCTTTATTGGCTTGTGGTGGTCGTCATGCCTTTTTTTGGTGATAACTTCCTCCACAAATAAAAATAATAATAAGAAGACTTACATGCAAAACCAACGGAAGTTTATTCACTGAAATAAACCATTAACAAATATAACATACTTTTTTTTGTAATGAGTTCAGAAGTCCTTTCTTTAGTTTCAGGGTAAGTAAAAAGGAGAATGTCTTTTGTTTTGTTGAAATGCTCATATGTTATAAAATGTTAAGAGAGGCAATAGGTAATGTTCGCCTGTGTAATTGTATGAAGCGCGCGAAAGGTGAAATGGAAGAGTGATAGTAAGACGCGTGTAACCTCCGAATGAAGAGTCAGTTGAGAGAGAGGGTTTGATGTTTGTGTGTGCTTAAATACTATTTGGATAGGCTCCAGCGAGCTTAAGGAGAAAAGTTTAGAAAAATGTCTTTGGAGAAATCCCATTGGACAGAAATATCACGTGGTGTGCTCCCTACTACGTCCGCTCGTTTTGAGTTGATTTAATATATAAGGCCACGCCGGAATTTGCGTGGGCGTTATTTTTTATCTTTCACGCGCCAATACAATTATATTCACACTGCGCGCCTAAATTGTATTTATCCCAAACAACAATTTTTATCCGAATCTTAACCGTGTCAACTGGCACAGGCTGTCATAGAAACATTTATTTGTGTATCTTTGATGATCTTGTAACCAGACGTCTTCAAGTCTGGCTAGAGAGGGTGAAGATAGAGGTTAATATCATAGCTTGGGTAGACTGAATTGTTCTCTTGCTTCTCGTTCCTCAGAAACGAGACAATTTACATGAAAGCAAGAAAAATACATACGAAAAATTGTGAGCAAAAGTAAAATTATATGAATGAAAAGTGCCTCGTCACTAATTCCTAATTTGCATTTGAAGTTTATCGATGAGAAGATATATATAGAGATGACAGATGATAAGCTTGGTATATCCAAAGCTTTTAACAAGATCTGGCATAAAAGTCGGTACTCTTATAGCTGACGCACCATGTTTCCGTGACTTCGCGTCGTCAACGTCCGGTCAGGTCTCGGAAGCGCCCGAGAGTTGATGAAACTATTAACCAAAAAACATTTGCTTATAAACAGTTTGTTTTCGTTAAAATAAGAAAACAAAACAAAATAAATTTGCTTAAAAGCAGTTGTTGCAGTGTTTATGTTAACAATAAAAAATTGACGAAAAAATAAAAAAAAAAAACATTGAAAATAATTTAAAAAACAATAACATTTGCTTAACAAATCAAACAAAATCATCATTTGTAACTTTCCGGTACACAAAACAAAAAACATTCTATTTAAAAACATTTGATTAACAGTGGTTTCTTTGACAAAAAAGAACAAAAATAAACATCTAATTACTAACAGTTGTTTAGCTATGGTTTGTTCGTTCCTTATTTGTATACATGTATTTTAGTTTGATTTTCTTTCTCGTAATTTATCACCTGCCAGTCTTCAATTTAGCGTTTGTCAATTTTTGCATTGTCAACTCTCGGGCGTTTCCGTTACCTGCACGAACGTTGACGACATAAAGTCATGGAAACTTGGTGCGTCAGCTATAAGAGTACCTAAAAGTATTCTCATGAAAATTAATTCGTACGGTATTACTGGACGAATATATAATATAATCAGATTCTTCTTAGACAAAAGAAAGATCCAGGTCGTTGTCAATGGCCGTATATCTAAACAACATGACATTAATGTGGGTGTGCTCCAAGAGTCGACCCTTGGGCCGTTATTATTTCTGATTTCCATAAACGACCTCCCTGATGCAATTGTGTCCGAGATGGGTATATTTGCTGATGACACCATGCTCTATTCTTAACATGTGGGCAAAACGAATGCACAACATATCCAAGGCAATGGCTGAATCTTTAGAAAATAACCTTCAGTCTGTAGTGGATTCGTACGATAAATAGATGGTTACATTTAATGCTATTAAGAAAAAACTCCTTTCCTTTAACAATTATAAGAAATCTTTTCAACCACCAATTGTCATGACTAATACAACCCTTCCTTAGAGTCTATCATTCAAAGTCCTCAGCCTAACATTCACAGGTAACATGAATCGGAACAAATACATAGAAGACATGGCCAAGGCTGCTGCAAAGAAGGTGGGCTCCCTCTACCGAGCTAGAAAACTCTCATCTGCCAGAATCCTATATCTCTACAGAACCAGCATCCGCCCATGCATGGAGTATTGTTGCCACATCTGAACTGGTGCACCAACCACTAGTCTCTCTCTCCCTCTTAGACAGAGTTAAAAAAGAGCCTCTAATCTAATAGGTCCAACACTGTTAACCAAGCTCCAGCCTTTGTCCTATCGCCACAATGTTGCGTCTCTGTGCTTGTTTTACAAGTATTTAAACGGAATGTGTTCCAATGAACTTGCTGCACTTGTGCCTCCTCTACGTAAATATCCTCGACCAACCCAACAATCAGCAAAATCCCACCTCATCACTGTAAAGGTTCTCAGATGCCGGAAAGCTTTTTACTCTAATAGCTTCTTTCATCAAACTTTTTGTCTGTGGAATTTCCTCCTTGCTCCCTGTTTCCCCGAACGTACCAACATGTAGAAATTTAAATTTAATGTAAACAAATATCTCGCTGCACATTTCTCCGTTTAGGATGCCCCTATTAATATGACCCCTAATTCATAGTAGCCCCTTACATCTCAGTGGCAATGTGTCTTGTTGGAGGTGAATATAAGTAAAAAGAAAAAGCTTGAACAGAATCTCTCCCTGAGAGTATTAAAGGTTCTTCTATGGTGCTAATGAAGGCACTTCCTTGGAGATGCTAGGCCTTCCTCTTCATAAACACACAGATTTATTTTATAGCAGAAATTCCCACTATATAGATGACACGCCAAACCCCGATTTCACAGTACACTAACACTTCCTATCTCTAACGTGTGTATGCTCTCATCTTATACATTGATGTTAAGAAACTTTTTTTTTGCCTTTCCTGATTTGACAATATTTGTTAAATGTTGTTTTTATTTATATGTTTTCGACTGTTGTTCTCATCTTGGTGGTTGTCATGTTCACAACGTTTCAACCTGTTGTATTTGTTTAAGTAAACCATTTATCTAATCGACTCGGATAGACTTCTCTCATTCCATGTTCCATACCGTTAAGATATTTTTTTCAAGATCCTTCACCGGGTATTGAACTCACACCAACTGAAACGATGTGAGCATAACAACAAAGATGAAGACTTCTTGCAATCATGACGTAAAATAACAGTCTATTTTTTGCAAGACGATCTTGTGGCAAAAACGACATTTTATTTGTTAACTTTTTATGTTTTTTTCAAGGACGGTCATAAAGTGACAATTGAAAATCTGTCTGATGAAATGCGAGAAGATTATCTTTTGAGCGTGAAAAAGGCCATTGGTGAGTTTCAAGATTCAAATATTTTTGCAACAATTGACGATAGAAAAACATTGAAAAATACTTCACTAAATAAAAAATCAATGCAGAAATTTACACATATTAAAATGACATTCCATAGACTTTTCTTTAGTTTGGTTTTACTGTTTTATGGCATGTCAACCCCTTTAAACTTATTAATGCCAAAACGCAATTCACCTATTGTAAAAGATTCATTATACATGATTAATTAAGGTCTTGGATTAGTAGATGTAGAACAATTGAGGTAGCAGGGTCATTTCATAGCGAAGGACCAACGAAAACATGGGCGGAGGTGATAAAGATGGACTTGAGAGAAAAAGGGATAAATAAAGACCTGACCAAAATAGGTTAGCTTGGAAGTCAATTTCTACAAACCGTCAAGCATATGCCAGCATGTAAAATGGACTTTAAATCGAATATGATGATGATAATGATTAATTGAACACAAGTTGCTATTTTATTTGGATGAAAATTTTAGATGCAAATCTTTCTCAAGGGTATTAGTGCATAATTTGATCACAATAGATCCAGCAGTAGGATTTAAAATCGGTCCATTAAGCTGTTTATGCTGTGATTAACATATTTTCTTTTTATCAAATTTCATTCTTTGTTATATTTTACTTTAATCATGAAATTCTTTACTTTTAATGTTTTAATGTCATGCAGTCGACTTCACAGTAAAATTAATGTCAGACCCAACTCCCCGAGGAAGCTTATTTCAAGCAGCACCAGTTTCAATTCACTAAAAAGGAGGTCTGTGTTAATCCCTGTGATGCTCCCACAAGTAGAGATATGTTGAAGGAGCTGAAATCAATCTATGTATCTATTCTGGATATAAAAGAAGCAACTCACATTAAATCGATTTCACATCATACCTACCCTTGTGAGGAGGCCATAAAGTAAAGTCTTATTGCGAATTTACAATACTTCTAGTTATACCAATATCTCTAACTAGAAATTTATATTTAAAAGGGAAGTAACTCTTTGCCCTTTGTTATTGCCCCTTTCTCTCATAGAGATTTTGAGAGTGAGTTATGTCTCTTGCATTTTAGACCAGCCGACATTTTAGATTGTATGTGTCGCACAGAGACTTTTAATTAATACGTCTTAAAGTTGTAAATATATAATGAATATAATTTGTTGATCTATACAGAAGTGTTTTTATTAAATTCATTTTTTATATTCGTCCCATATCTCACAAATACCATCACTTCACTTCAACTGGCGATGAGGTCACTTCATTAACCATGTTCATTCTAAGAATTATTTGGCAGTTAAAAGTTATTGGGTTTTTTTTATCTCAAGAGAATCAATTGCAATAATCTTTCGCTGCCAAATGATAATCCCTAAGAAAATATCTTTTTCATGTATCATCCATTGTTTATATTTTATTTTTTTAGTTGATTTTGTGTTAAAAGATCCACGTGAAAAAGATGATAAAAAAGAAGAAACCTTGTTGCCTCATCGAAAGGAAATGGCATTGGTACCAAAACCTTGGATGAAGATGTTTTTTCATAATAAAGATGTCATTCACAGAATCCTACATATTACAAATCCTTCCATGAAACAAATTCTGGAACTTTGGCATACCTATTTCCGGTAATTATTTCTTTTAATATCTGAGAGCTTTTGAACTGGAAATGTGTGTCTGGTCTGAGTTGAAAAAACTTTCAACTTTCCAGCTTTTTAAGTCTTTAGTACTTTTCTTCTTCCTTTTTATCTGTTTAAGTAGTAAAACAGAATTACATGACTTTTGTTGGGAAATGTTGATGCGTATTAACAAGAGAACAAAATATTACAATTCTTTTCCTGGTATGAAAACGATTAAAGTCCCCAATAGTTGTGCGTTAATTTATCAGTCACATTTCATTAAAAAGCTTTGACTGCTTGTATGGTAAACCAGGCAACTAGCAAAGAGCCGTAAAAAATGTATTTTGTAGATTCCTTGCATAACTGGAGTAGTAGCTAAAATAGCTCACATTTACCTTATCTATATAAAAGACGAGAATTTTTTGTTTGTTACTTTTCACACTGGTAACCTAAAACTAATATTTATAAATAATCACTTCTAACAAAAACAAAAAAATCATTGGGATTAACAAGCTTCCCGCCATGGTATTAATCAATTTTCAATCTAAATACTGGACCTTTACTTTAGTATCAATCAAGAGTAAATTATTTATTTCTTGTGAAGAGTTTCTGCTGAAGAAATAAAGTTTCTTTTCTTTCATTATTTAACAAATACTTGAGTCAAAAAGCTTAAAAAACGAGTACTACCTGGAATATTAATAGCTGAAATCAATCAAGCATGTTATTTCTGAGTCAAGCATACTACTCCTATCACTGACACAAAGGATACAGTTCCAGAAGATAGAACCAATGATCTACTGACTTTTGAAGATAGAGGAATGTGTCAAATGCTGACTAATATGAAGAATTGATTAATGGAATAAAAAGTGGAATTCCATGATAAAAACTCTCAAATTAAGTCTAAGACATTTGACTTTATGTAAAACTAACTGTCTCTACTCAGTATTGCATGGGATTATTTGTACTTTATGTGACTGAAATGTAAAAAAGTGAAAAGAAGAGCAAACAAAGGGAAATAACTCTGTATTGATGAATACAGAGTTACTTCGCTTTTTTCTTAAGATGATAATTTTGAAAATTATTCCGGTCGGATAAAATAATTTTGAACCAATCCTTTTCTCCTTGGCAAACACTGAAGGAAAGATGCATTAAAAATATAAAGCAGAACTCATCATTGATTAAGAGAATTGAAACTGTGACAACTTTCAAAATGTGACATGAAGACCTGTTTACCCATGGATGGTCATGCACTATGTTATAAGCTATGAAAAGCCTCGTGGATTTCAGACATTTGGAGATTATGGTACTGTATTATTTCGCTCAGGTCACATTATTTTTAAGATAACATGTAATGATAAAAGAAGAATGAATAAGAATGCCTTTCGTAAAGGTTTTATCAGCTTAAAATATATACACGTGTTTGGCAAAGTCAATATGGCGGAATCCTTAGTTCCGGCCAAAGGGGAATAACCATGACTCATTTCCTGAAGAGTTACAGTAATTTATTATAACATTTTCCCCTTCAACAATAATCAAGTATGGAATTACAGAAGTTAAATTTAGTCTGTTCTGTACTAGGTTAAAAAGTCCTTATATTTACTTGGAAATCGCCGCATTCTGGACGATCTCCGCACTGACTCACAGGGATTTTTGTTCTCAGCATCCACATCGTGGCTAGTATGGATATGTTCAGGATCAGGTAAGGGATTCTTCTCCTCCACGTCGATATTGTTTTCGTCAGGTGGCGGTTCTTTATGGGCTTCAGGGCTTGCAGTATTGTTTTCATCGTGTTCGTCTTCTTGGTTTGAGGAGTTAGGGGCCAGGTCTCGCACATTGACAGTAGTTTCCGCACCAGAGGGTAGTCGTACATGAGCATAGTAGGGGTTGATGTCTAATAAGGTAGCAGGGGTTACTGGAGGGTCGAGCTTACTAGACTTAGTATGGTTTCTGACATATACTGGGCCTGGTTTCGCCCAAGTGGGAACAGAAGTTCCGGAGGAAGATCTACGACTATATTTGAACATTCTCTCATGAGGAGTCATATTGGTGGCAGTGCACAGTAACGACCTGATTGAATGGAGAGCGTTTGGTAGTATCTCTTCCCAATGAGGCAGTTTCATGTTGCTAGAGTGTAAGGTCGTTTGGATGGCCTTCCATAAAGTTCCATTGAGCTTCTCAACTTGCCCGTTACCCTCAGGGTGATACCTACTTGTTTTAGAGGTGGCGATACCTTTGCCACGTAAGTAATCTTTGATTTCTCCTGCAAGGAAGTCAGCAGCTCGGTCAGTGTGTATCATATCGGGCATGCCAAAAATAGCAAATAGTTGGTTTAGGCAATGGATCACGGTTTTACTAGTCATATCCCTACAGGGGAAGGCAAAGGGAAAGCGAGTATATTCATCAATTATGGTGAGTAAGTATTTGTTACCACGTACAGAGGTAGGTAAAGGGCCTTTAAAGTCGATGTTTAGTCGCTGGAAAGGTAATATAGCCTGTATGAGTGTTCCTTTGTTACAACTGGCAAATTTAGGTTTCAAATACTGACAGGAGGGGCACGAGTCTGTTATGTTTTTAATTTGTTCTAAAGAAAAAGGAAGGTTTCTTGTCCGGATGAAGTGGCTGAGTCGCGTGACTCCAGGATGGCATAGTGTAGCATGCAAGTCGCGGAGGTCTTGCAAAGTGTGCGTTAATGCAGAGATGCGAGAAAACGTATCAGCAGCTGTATTTTCCGTTCCTGGGCGGTAAGTAATGCTGAATTTGAATTGTGACAGTTCGATCCGCCAACGACATATCTTATCATTTTTAATTTTTGATTTTCTCTTATTATCGAACATAAAACTGACGCTCTTTTGATCTGTAATAACTTTGAAATGTCTCCCGAGTAAGAAGTGTCGCCACTTTCGAAGAGCTTCGACAATCGCAGCAGCTTCTTTTTCGACCGCGTGATGTCTAATCTCGTTCGGACTTAGTGTCCGAGAAAAGAATGCAACGGGTCTACCCTGTTGGTTCAGCGTAGCAGCAATGCAGTATTTACTGGCATCAGTTTCCACTACAAATTCTTTGTCCGGGTCAACAGTTATAAGGGTGGCATTACTTAAGTCGGTCTTCAGCGTCTGAAAAGAATTTAGAATAGACGGGGGTAGTGGAAACTCCCTGTTATGGTTCAGCGGCAGTATCTTATCAGAAAAATTTCGAATGAATTTACTATAGTAAGAGAACATACCAATTATTCGTTTTTGCGACTGTAGATTTAGAGGCGGTGGCATTTCAAGGAGTGGTTTTAGCCTCAGGTAATCAGGAGTAATTTGGTTGTTCTGGATTGTGTACCCAAGAAGTGTGATAGAAGTAGTAGAAATGATGCTCTTACTTTGGTTGAGTGTGATGTTGCATTTTTTTGCTACATTATAAAACCTTTGAAGGTTGTAATCGTGTTCTTGTTGATCCTTTCCGCATATCGTGACATTGTCTACATACACAAAAGTATCTGTTAATTTTTCTCTTTCTACAATGTCATCGATGCATCTTTGAAAGGCACTCACTCCGTTAGTGACTCCAAAAGGGATACGAGTAAATTGGTAAAGTTTTCCATTTACTTCGAATGCTGTGTATTTCCGATCGGCGTGACTAATTGGGATTTGGTGGTAAGCAGACTTCAGGTCAAGTGTTGTAAAAACGTTGTATCGAGCTATGTCATCAATCATTTTAGTAATGTTAGGCATGGGATAGGCATCCAGTTCTGTAAATCTATTTATGGTGTCGCTGTAGTCGACCACCATTCTTTTTTTTTGATTCTCGTTAGAGGTCACTAAAACTTGGGCTCGCCAAGGAGATATAGAGGGCTCTATTATGCCTTCCCTCAGCATTCTGGCAGTTTCCTCTTTAATAAAAATGTTGTCAGTGAATGAGTGACGACGAGATTTGGTGGCAATAGGGGTCGTCCGAGTAGAAAGATGAGAGAAGAGGGGAGGAGGAGAAATTTTGATACATGGAAAACTGTTACTCTTACCCATCGCTCCAATAACAAGTTCTTCCCTGGGACCGTCGAATTTCAACGTCACAGTTTTATATTGTTTTAGAAGGTCTTTTCCGACAATCATATCCGTGAACAGGTCCTTAATTACTTCCACCGTCATGGCGTGGTGGTTTTTACCGTTTAGAGAGATGTCAACAACAGTTTCGCCGATGATTTTAGCATGATGATTCGGGTCCGCCAATGCTACGGTTTTCAGTTTGGGGATAACAAAAAGTTTCAGCTTTCTTGCTGTATTTTTGCTAATGAACGTCCTCACGCTGCCGGAGTCTACCATAGCATTCACTACCTGCCCATTTATTTCGCATTTGGTGTAGGTGATGTCTTTGGCACCCGTTCCTAGTCAGGAGAGATTGGGTGGGGGGGAGTCCGGGTCGTACAACACAGCAGCAGGAGAGGAGGATGATCTACATACCTTAGCCCAATGGCCATTTTTTTTACATTTTCTACACTCGGCATTACGTGCAGGACACATCGCCTGTGCATGCCGTGTGTTCCCACAGAAGAAACAAATTCCTTTTTGTAACGTATTTCCTTTTACAGCGGCTAAGGGAGTTTCTTCTGGTTGACCTACGGTAGCTGTTACGCTCGGGTGGTAATCGAAGCTGGCCGTATGCTTCTCCGCTTGTTCTAGGGATCTAGCCACTGTAAATGTCTCTTGTAGTGTCGAGAAAGGTTTTTCAAGTAGGCGCTGACGGATAGACGAAGACGAGATGCCGCTAATGAACGCGTCCCGTATATATTGTTTTTTGTTTTCCTCGGCACTTACCGCTTGAAATTCGCAAGATTTAGCGAATACTTCCAACTGTTGCATGAACTCGTCGATGGTTTGTGTCGGTTTCTGTTTACTTGTCAGGAGTTGATGTCTGTTAAATACAATGTTTGTTGGTTTCATATAAATAGCGTCTAGCGTTTCTATGGCGCCGTTGTAATCCGTGGCGTCGCTTATGATTTCGAAAATTGTCGCCGAGACAGAATTGATCAATGCGAAAAGATTTTGCGCATTGTTTTCGATTTGGTCGTTATTTAACGTGCGTAGGTAATATTCAAATGTTAGTTTCCAATGTTTGTATATTTTTTCCGAATTCGGAGCAGTTGGTTCTGTGTTAAATCTTTCTGGCCGCAGTAATTTGTCCATTTTTTTTTTTTTTTTTTAATTTTTTAATTTTATTTTAAGCTGATAAAATTGTAATGATAAAAGAAGAATGAATAAGAATGCCTTTCGTAAAGGTTTTATCAGCTTAAAATATATACACGTGTTTGGCAAAGTCAATATGGCGGAATCCTTAGTTCCGGCCAAAGGGGAATAACCATGACTCATTTCCTGAAGAGTTACAGTAATTTATTATAACATAACACTACAAGAGTTGACATTGTGTTGGATCACTATCTGGGTGGGGATTCAATTTAAGTTATTACCAGATGAAAATGACAAAAGGAAAATCGATTTCGATAATAATTAATGGACGAGACAGTTGCAAATGTTTCTAATGAAGTGAAAAATAATATCTTAAGTTTTTATGCACTCACGGGTTGCAACTCTTCGTTTAATAAATATGTGAAAGAAAGCTGTTAGAAAACATTTTTAAATTTCTATGGAGGCCCAGAACCACACACTGTTGACAGTTTAAGATTACAGATGTTAAACAAAGCCAAGTAATGTTTAGAATTGCATCCTCCAACACCTGAGGTTTTAGAGCTTCATGTAGAATGTTCAAACTACCAGGCCAACATGCAGAGAGGGAAATGTGTCATTAGCCCTACATGCTTGGAAAACAGAGTTGGTTTATCTTAAACTTCCATAGACCAAACTACCTTCTATACAATGATCATGCATCACACTTGTGACCTGCTCTTACAAAACCAAATGCAAGACGTACTTGCATTAAAAACAGTGTGTCATGTACAATTGCCTGTGACTGTGATTCTGTTGGATATTATAATCCATCAGATTGAACACGATCTTTGTATAATATATATATAGTATACACACTTTTTCTTTTTCAAGTATATGATCATTTTTATGTTTTTGAGCTTAACTTAAAAGATATATCCTTATATATTAATTTATAGCAATGTAAATTAATATATAAAATAATTATTTAAAAAATTATTTTTCAGTATTATAGTAAATCAATCAAGAAGCAAAAAAGGATTGCAATTTGTTAAATCGATTCTTCACAAAAATGCTTCGTTAAACTGATCTAAATTATGTTAGGTTAATATTTTAACCTACAAATAGTACCACACTATTTGTCTCTTTAATTTTCTTTTGGTATGTCACATGACTATATTTGGACAACTTCGAAATTTGACCGTTTTAACTACAAATGCCATTGGAATGATCTTTAAGATCAACATTTTTCGGCTTACTGTTTCTCTATGACTTATGACTGATTGATTTATAAAAATTGACTTCTATTAACATTCTGTAATAAAAAAAAAACATGTGTTACTTGGAAACCAAGCTTTATTCAACTAAAAAAAAGGAATACAAAATGGTGGCAGATATGGCCAGTTTTAATATGCGTCAACTAACGACTTCCGGCTCTGGGAGCACGTATGGAAGCCCATACGAATGTAATATAACATTCTTCCTTGCTAGAAAGAAAAAACATAGTGTCTTCAATAATTTAAGTTTTACTTTCTTTTTTTTTAACCTTTGTCTTTTACTTTTTACTTTTTACTTTTTTACCTTTACGAAAGTAATATTACATTCCTTCAAAATATATATATTTTTACTTGCTACTCCAGCCAATCTCCATATCGATTGGGAGGTTTTGGTACCCAACTGGATCGCCTTAGTTCAGGCTGGGCCAATGTACCATCATAGGCCCCGTTATGACATGGCTTTGGTACCTGACTGGATCGCCTTAGTTGAGGCTGGGCCAACGTGTCATCATAGGCTCCGTTATGGCATTGTATATCATCCTGTACACAGTGGTTCCCTTTCTCTTGTTCCTCAATAGGAGACCTTAAAATTGTTTGGGCTTCGGGACAAGGTGCTAAGTCACGAACAGACACAGTAGAGTTTCGTCCATCTGGGTACCTAATGTGTGCATAGGTCGGGTTACTATTAAGGAGCTCAACTTGGTTTACATAGAGTTCGTTTTTGTTCCTTACAAACCTTCTTAGCAGTACGGGTCCAGGAGTCATTAGCCAAGAGGGAAGTGAGTTTCCATGGGAGGAACGGCGCTGGAATGTGAAGAAACGTATATGCGGTGTGACGTTAGTTGCCGTACACAACAACGATCTCTGTGAGTAGAGCACCTCGGCAAGTACAAGTTCCCAATGCTTTTCAGACAGGTTACGTGATCTAAGAGCTAAACGAATCGCCTTCCATATAATGCCATTAATTCTCTCTACTTGTCCGTTTCCGGTTGGATGATAAAGAGTGCTATTACTAGTGGCAACTCCTTTCTGGGAGAGATAAGATTTCAGCTCCTTGGACATGAAAGATGTGCCTCAATCTGAATGTATATAACTTGGCATTCCACATAGGCTAAATAGCAGATCTAAACATTTGATCACTGTTGGGACATGGAAAAGCAAAAGGGAAACGAGAGTATTCATCAACTATAATTAATAAGTAACAATTAGTCGATACACTAGGCAGAGGACCTTTGAAATCAACACTAAGTCGTTCCATAGGTTTTGTGTTAAAAGACAAAGGTAAAAAAAAAAGAAAAAGTAAAACTTAAATTATTGAAGACACTGTTTTTTCTTTCTAGCAAGGAAGAATGTTATATTACATTCGTATGGGCTTCCATACGTGCTCACGGAGCCGGAAGTCGTTAGTTGACGCGTATTAAAACTGGCCATATCTGCCATCATTTTGTATTCCTTTTAAGTGATTTTAAGTTCTTGGGTGAATGAAGCTCCTTTAATGGGCGAAGTCGCTCTGTATCAGGCTTGATGACACCATTCCAAACACAGTACCCCAGTACATTAATAGAAGGCACGGACTTTACAGTCTTTGATTGGTTAAGAGTAAGGTTTCTCCGACCGACAGTGTCTAGGAACTGCTTTACATTTTCATCATGTTCCTCCTAAGTATGTCCTGCAATTGTTACATTGTCAAGGTACGGAAAAGTACCACGCAGGTTCCCCTCTTTTACTATACTGTCCATAGCCCGCTAGAACGCAGCGACCCCATTTGTAACTCCAAACGGAATTCTACAAAACTGATACAAGCAACCATTTGCCTCAAACGCGGTATACTTTTTATCAGCCTCATTCAGCGGCACTTGGTGGTAGGCACTTTTAAGATCAAAAGTGGAGAATACCTTGTATTTTGTAAGATCATTCACCATGTCGTCTATCCTTGGCAATGGGTAGGCATCTAACTCAGTGTATTGGGTAATTGTTTGTGAATAATCCACACAAATCCGCTACCACTACTTTGGCTCGCCATGGTGATATGCTTGTTTCGATTATGCCCTCAGAGAGTAGATGATTAACTTCCTCTGCAATGAATATCTGATCGTCCTTGCTAAAACGTCTGGATTTGACAGCTATTGGTTTGCAGTTTGAAGATACATTTTGAAAAAGAGACGGCTCTTCTATTTTTGCTGCGGCCAATGCACAAAGGGGGGAGATCTATCCATAGTTGACTCGCCGTATTTAAAAGTTACACTTTGATGTTGACGCAAGAAATCCTGGCCAAATATTAAGTCCGAACACAGATTTTTCAGAATACCAAGCCGTGTAGCAACGTACAACTGATTATTAAGATCGAAAGCTAGATTAACAACAACATAGCCCTTGGAACGAGTATTCAAGGTTTTCTGAACCATAGAAATGTCTTTATTGGACGGATAAACTTTTAGTTTTAGTTCCTGCACAATTCTTTCGTTAAGATAGCTGTCAGTACTGCAAGCATCCAGAAGAGCACTTAATCTTGTCCCGTTAATAGTCACATACGTTGCAGCTGGCGCGAGTCCTTGTGGTATGTTGGTAAATGTGGTCAGTAAGTGAGCACCGACCAATGTTGCCACTGAACTTGAAGACTTAGATTTGCACACGCGGGCATAATGTCCTTTCTTGGAGCATTTATTGCAAGTAGCCTCGCGGGCGGGACACCTATCTCTTGAATGATAGGAGAAACCACAAAAGAAACATTTACGATTCTTATATGTTGCAACTGTAGCCGATTCACTGGGAGGAACTTGAGGACTAGAACAACTACATTCACAACTACATTCATCCTAGGTCCACGACCGTAGCCAGGTAGGTATCCGGAGTTGCATACGCATCACTATTACGCTGGGCTATATCCAACACAGAGGCTTGATTGTACGCCGTCAGAAGGTCCAGCGTTTTATTTTCCAGGAGCCGCTGTCGTATTGAAGGCGAGGATATCCCAGAAATGAATGCGTCATGCATTGCCTCGTTGCCACACACCTCTGCACTGTGGTCGCCGAAGTTGCAATTCCTTTTTAGTTTCTCCAATTCTCGTAAAAATTCGTCCATCGTTTCTCCTGGCTTCTGTCGTCTGGTTGCTAGTATATGTCTTGCAAAGACTTCATTCGGCGTTTTAATAAACAAGCTGTCCAGCTTTGCTATAGCAGCATCAAAGTTCGTACATGTCTCTATAAATTCATAAACATTAGAGCTCACACAGCTTAACAGGGCTCTGTATTTGTTCGGTATCCTATCTTCATAATCTTCAAGGTAATTACTTAATATTGCACGCCAGTATTCCTTGGCAGCTGTCTAGGCATTTTGGTTTCCATGTCGCATCCATCTTAGTATCGTGTTTTAAAAAAAATTTTTTTTTTTAGTTGAATAAATTGTAATAAAAAAACACATGTTACTTGGAAGCCAAGCTTTATTCAACTAAAAAAAGGAATACAAAATGGTGGCAGATATGGCCAGTTTTAATACGCGTCATCTAACGACTTCCGGCTCCGGGAGCACGTATGGAAGCCCATACGAATGTAATATAACACATTCCATGTGGGTAAAAGTCACACTTCTGCTACTTGGCTGGTCTACAAGTATATTTTTACAGATTTTTAGGATTTGTGAGTAAAAATATATATTTATATGTGTGTATAAATCTTATTTTCAGAGATCTGCGATTCATAGACATCAGAGAATTTCATGATCGTAAAGATTCAATGGAAATAGGGTGCTTCCAAAATCTTTGTATGAAACACATTGAAAGTGCCAAGGGAACTCTCATGAACCAGTAAGATTTTTATTCGTACTCATTTTTCTTTTATGAAAAGAACATAGACAATATGTAAAATTTACTGTTTTTTGTCATGCAAATCTTTTAAACAAAGCATTCAGTTTCTCTCTCTCTCTTTCTCTTTGTCTCGCTCTCTCTTTCTCTCTCTCTCTATATATATATACATATATATATATATATATATATATATATATATATATATACATACACATATATATATATATATATATATATATATATATATATATATATATATATATATATATATATATATATATATATTAGTGGGTTCATATAAAAAATATATATTTAAGTATATACTTTTTATAATATCCGGAAATGTTTCAAATTGCAAGCTCAATGAGGTTGTATTACAAGCTTCAGAGCATATATACTTTATAGTTACATTCTAATGACCATAGGAAAAATCAATCTAAAACCATAATTTTCATTTGTTCTTTCTTATGCAGTAGTTCTTTTAATAGTAATAGGAAAACATTATTGCAAAGACTGGAGGAAGTAAGATGGGAAAAGTTTAAGAAGAAGCCTTAACAAAAATAACGGCAAGCCAAAATACATGAAAACAACTCACATAAAAAATAGTGACAAAAATCCAGGACCCCTCCATCCAAAAAAAAAAACAAAAAAAAACAAAACAAACAAACCTTGCTCTCGAAATTTGAAATGACTCTTCTACCTGTCACTTATAACTTTTTCCTTCCTCTAGATTTTTGAATATGTTTTCCTATTACTATTAAAAGAACTACTGTTCTGATGATCAGCAATGTCTGTATATTTCTCTTGATTTTGCTGTGAAACGCGCATAAGATTTAGTAAAAAGTATTAAATTTGGAAAAAAAAAAATTAAAAAAAATGTTGTTTGTGAGACGAAGAAGAAATACAGGCATTCACCGAACTAGGAAAATAAAGAGATTACAATAACAAATGAAAATTATGGTTTTGGATTGATTTTTCCTATGGTCATTGGAATACAACTACAATATATATATATATATATATATATATATATATATATATATACTCACAACCATTACCACTGTTTTGATTTCATTTGAAAGTTCATAAAGTGTGACATATCTGTTCAAACATTCTTCTTGCATAACTTAACATAAAAAGTCTCTTACTTCTATGTTGTTGTTGTTGTTGTTGTTGTTGTTGTTGCTGCTGCTGCTGCTGCTGCTGTTGTAATGAATGCCCACTATGGTTTATCGAATCATTCATTGTTAACTCAATCGTACAACTAAAGTATATTTTAGCATATATTTTTTGTTATTAAAGAATTAAAAAAAAACTTAGTAGAATAATATAAACTCACATTTAGTATAATAATAATAGATATTGTGTATATTTTGGCATCAAGTCAACTTTTAGACAAATGTAATTAAAGATAAGATAATTACTTTTTTTCACAATCTTCAGTTAGTATTTTTCTTGCTTCCTTGGTCGATTGAATAGAAAAAAGCACCCACGTTCATATTGCCTTAAGCACTTTCGATACACTTAGATCATCATCAGGGGAGTTGTTTGCTTTTTTTTTTATTTTAATTTGGTTATGGAATTATTATCTAGTAGTAAATATATTAGGTAAGGCTAGTTATTAAATAGATTTAGTCTGTATTCCATGCGATTTCATTAATGTTAGAGCTTTTGTTTTTAATACTGTCTCTTGCCACAATGCTGCTATACCTGAATATACTTGAATATACCTGAATATTCTTTGTTCACTTCTATCTGTAGCAGCCATGCCCACTAAAATGCATTTTCTCATGCTTGTAATTTTATCACCCTGTAGATATATATTCGTCATTGACCTTCTGTCTGACCTGCACACCGACCTTCCGTAACCCGACTTATCACCCTGTAGATATATATTCGTCATTGACCTTCTGTCTGACCTGCACACCGACCTTCCGTAACCCGACTTATCACCCTGTAGATATATATTCGTCATTGACCTTCTGTCTGACCTGCACACCGACCTTCCGTAACCCGACTTATCACCCTGTAGATATATATTCGTCATTGACCTTCTGTCTGACCTGCACACCGACCTTCCGTAACCCGACTTATCACCCTGTAGATATATATTCGTCATTGACCTTCTGTCTGACCTGCACACCGACCTTCCGTAACCCGACTTATCACCCTGTAGATATATATTCGTCATTGACCTTCTGTCCGACCTGCACACCGACCTTCCGTAACCCGTCTTATCACCCTGTAGATATATATTCGTCATTGACCTTCTGTCCGACCTGCACACCGACCTTCCGTAACCCGACTTATCACCCTGTAGATATATATTCGTCATTGACCTTCTGTCCGACCTGCACACCGACCTTCCGTAACCCGACTTATCACCCTGTAGATATATATTCGTCATTGACCTTCTGTCCGACCTGCACACCGACCTTCCGTAACCCGACTTATCACCCTGTAGATATATATTCGTCATTGACCTTCTGTCTGACCTGCACACCGACCTTCCGTAACCCGACTAATCACCCTGTAGATATATATTCGTCATTGACCTTCTGTCTGACCTGCACACCGAACTTCCGTAACCCGACTAATCACCCTGTAGATATATATTCGTCATTGACCTTCTGTCTGACCTGCACACCGACCTTCCGTAACCCGACTTATCACCCTGTAGATATATATTCGTCATTGACCTTCTGTCTGACCTGCACACCGACCTTCCGTAACCCGACTTATCACCCTGTAGATATATATTCGTCATTGACCTTCTGTCTGACCTGCACACCGACCTTCCGTACCCCGACTTATCACACTGTAGATATATATTCGTCATTGACCTTCTGTCTGACCTGCACACCGACCTTCCGTAACCCGACTTATCACCCTGTAGATATATATTCGCCATTGACCTTCTGTCCGACCTGCACACCGACCTTCCGTAACCCGACTTATCACCCTGTAGATATATATTCGTCATTGACCTCTGTCCGACCTGCACACTGACCTTCCGTAACCCGACTTATCACCCTGTAGATATATATTCGTCATTGACCTTCTGTCTGACCTGCACACCGACCTTCCGTAACCCGACTTATCACCCTGTAGATATATATTCGTCATTGACCTTCTGTCTGACCTGCACACCGACCTTCCGTAACCCGACTTATCACCCTGTAGATATATATTCGTCATTGACCTTCTGTCCGACCTGCACACTGACCTTCCGTAACCCGACTTATCACCCTGTAGATATATATTCGTCATTGACCTTCTGTCCGACCTGCACACCGACCTTCTGTAACCCGACTTATCACCCTGTAGATATATATTCGTCATTGACCTTCTGTCCGACCTGCACACCGACCTTCCGTAACCCGACTTATCACCCTGTAGATATATATTCGTCATTGACCTTCTGTCTGACCTGCACACCGACCTTCCGTAACCCGACTTATCACCCTGTAGATATATATTCGTCATTGACCTTCTGTCTGACCTGCAAACCGACCTTCCGTAACCCGACTTATCACCCTGTAGATATATATTCGTCATTGACCTTCTGTCTGACCTGCACACCGACCTTCCGTAACCCGACTTATCACCCTGTAGATATATATTCGTCATTGACCTTCTGTCTGACCTGCACACCGACCTTCCGTAACCCGACTTATCACCCTGTAGATATATATTCGTCATTGACCTTCTGTCTGACCTGCACACCGACCTTCCGTAACCCGACTTATCACCCTGTAGATATATATTCGTCATTGACCTTCTGTCTGACCTGCACACCGACCTTCCGTAACCCGACTTATCACCCTGTAGATATATATTCGTCATTGACCTTCTGTCTGACCTGCACACCGACCTTCCGTAACCCGACTTATCACCCTGTAGATATATATTCGTCATTGACTATCTGTCCGACCTGCACACCGACCTTCCGTAACCCGACTTATCACCCTGTAGATATATATTCGCCATTGACCTTCTGTCCGACCTGCACACCGACCTTCCGTAACCCGACTTATCACCCTGTAGATATATATTCGTCATTGACCTCTGTCCGACCTGCACACCGACCTTCCGTAACCCGACTTATCACCCTGTAGATATATATTCGTCATTGACCTTCTGTCTGACCTGCACACCGACCTTCCGTAACCCGACTTATCACCCTGTAGATATATATTCGTCATTGACCTTCTGTCTGACCTGCACACCGACCTTCCGTAACCCGACTTATCACCCTGTAGATATATATCCGTCATTGACCTTCTGTCTGACCTGCACACCGACCTTCCGTAACCCGACTTATCACCCTGTAGATATATATTCGTCATTGACCTTCTGTCTGACCTGCACACCGACCTTCCGTAACCCGACTTATCACCCTGTAGATATATATTCGTCATTGACCTTCTGTCTGACCTGCACACCGACCTTCCGTACCCCGACTTATCACACTGTAGATATATATTCGTCATTGACCTTCTGTCCGACCTGCACACCGACCTTCCGTAACCCGACTTATCACCCTGTAGATATATATTCGCCATTGACCTTCTGTCCGACCTGCACACCGACCTTCCGTAACCCGACTTATCACCCTGTAGATATATATTCGTCATTGACCTCTGTCCGACCTGCACACTGACCTTCCGTAACCCGACTTATCACCCTGTAGATATATATTCGTCATTGACCTTCTGTCTGACCTGCACACCGACCTTCCGTAACCCGACTTATCACCCTGTAGATATATATTCGTCATTGACCTTCTGTCTGACCTGCACACCGACCTTCCGTAACCCGACTTATCACCCTGTAGATATATATTCGTCATTGACCTTCTGTCCGACCTGCACACTGACCTTCCGTAACCCGACTTATCACCCTGTAGATATATATTCGTCATTGACCTTCTGTCCGACCTGCACACCGACCTTCTGTAACCCGACTTATCACCCTGTAGATATATATTCGTCATTGACCTTCTGTCCGACCTGCACACCGACCTTCCGTAACCCGACTTATCACCCTGTAGATATATATTCGTCATTGACCTTCTGTCTGACCTGCACACCGACCTTCCGTAACCCGACTTATCACCCTGTAGATATATATTCGTCATTGACCTTCTGTCTGACCTGCACACCGACCTTCCGTAACCCGACTTATCACCCTGTAGATATATATTCGTCATTGACCTTCTGTCTGACCTGCACCCCGACCTTCCGTAACCCGACTTATCACCCTGTAGATATATATTCGTCATTGACCTTCTGTCTGACCTGCACACCGACCTTCCGTAACCCGACTTATCACCCTGTAGATATATATTCGTCATTGACCTTCTGTCTGACCTGCACACCGACCTTCCGTAACCCGACTTATCACCCTGTAGATATATATTCGTCATTGACCTTCTGTCTGACCTGCACACCAACCTTCCGTAACCCGACTTATCACCCTGTAGATATATATTCGTCATTGACTATCTGTCTGACCTGCACACCGACCTTCCGTAACCCGACTTATCACCCTGTAGATATATATTCGTCATTGACTATCTGTCTGACCTGCACACCGACCTTCCGTAACCCGACTTATCACCCTGTAGATATATATTCGCCATTGACCTTCTGTCCGACCTGCACACCGACCTTCCGTAACCCGACTTATCACCCTGTAGATATATATTCGTCATTGACCTCTGTCCGACCTGCACACTGACCTTCCGTAACCCGACTTATCACCCTGTAGATATATATTCGTCATTGACCTTCTGTCTGACCTGCACACCGACCTTCCGTAACCCGACTTATCACCCTGTAGATATATATTCGTCATTGACCTTCTGTCTGACCTGCACACCGACCTTCTGTAACCCGACTTATCACCCTGTAGATATATATTCGTCATTGACCTTCTGTCTGACCTGCACACCGACCTTCCGTAACCCGACTTATCACCCTGTAGATATATATTCGTCATTGACCTTCTGTCTGACCTGCACACCGACCTTCCGTAACCCGACTTATCACCCTGTAGATATATATTCGTCATTGACCTTCTGTCTGACCTGCACACCGACCTTCCGTAACCCGACTTATCACCCTGTAGATATATATTCGTCATTGACCTTCTGTCTGACCTGCACACCGACCTTCCGTAACCCGACTTATCACCCTGTAGATATATATTCGTCATTGACCTTCTGTCTGACCTGCACACCGACCTTCCGTAACCCGACTTATCACCCTGTAGATATATATTCGTCATTGACCTTCTGTCTGACCTGCACACCGACCTTCCGTAACCCGACTTATCACCCTGTAGATATATATTCGTCATTGACCTTCTGTCTGACCTGCACACCGACCTTCCGTAACCCGACTTATCACCCTGTAGATATATATTCGTCATTGACCTTCTGTCTGACCTGCACACCGACCTTCCGTAACCCGACTTATCACCCTGTAGATATATATTCGTCATTGACCTTCTGTCTGACCTGCACACCGACCTTCCGTAACCCGACTTATCACCCTGTAGATATATATTTGTCATTGACCTTCTGTCTGACCTGCACACCGACCTTCCGTAACCCGACTTATCACCCTGTAGATATATATTCGTCATTGACCTTCTGTCTGACCTGCACACCGACCTTCCGTAACCCGACTTATCACCCTGTAGATATATATTCGTCATTGACCTTCTGTCTGACCTGCACACCGACCTTCCGTAACCCGACTTATCACCCTGTAGATATATATTCGTCATTGACCTTCTGTCTGACCTGCACACCGACCTTCCGTAACCCGACTTATCACCCTGTAGATATATATTCGTCATTGACCTTCTGTCTGACCTGCACACCGACCTTCCGTAACCCGACTTATCACCCTGTAGATATATATTCGTCATTGACCTTCTGTCTGACCTGCACACCGACCTTCCGTAACCCGACTTATCACCCTGTAGATATATATTCGTCATTGACCTTCTGTCTGACCTGCACACCGACCTTCCGTAACCCGACTTATCACCCTGTAGATATATATTCGTCATTGACCTTCTGTCTGACCTGCACACCGACCTTCCGTAACCCGACTTATCACCCTGTAGATATATATTCGTCATTGACCTTCTGTCTGACCTGCACACCGACCTTCCGTAACCCGACTTATCACCCTGTAGATATATATTCGTCATTGACCTTCTGTCTGACCTGCACACCGACCTTCCGTAACCCGACTTATCACCCTGTAGATATATATTCGTCATTGACCTTCTGTCTGACCTGCACACCGACCTTCCGTAACCCGACTTATCACCCTGTAGATATATATTCGTCATTGACCTTCTGTCTGACCTGCACACCGACCTTCCGTAACCCGACTTATCACCCTGTAGATATATATTCGTCATTGACCTTCTGTCTGACCTGCACACCGACCTTCCGTAACCCGACTTATCACCCTGTAGATATATATTCGTCATTGACCTTCTGTCTGACCTGCACACTGACCTTCCGTAACCCGACTTATCACCCTGTAGATATATATTCGTCATTGACCTTCTGTCTGACCTGCACACCGACCTTCCGTAACCCGACTTATCACCCTGTAGATATATATTCGTCATTGACCTTCTGTCTGACCTGCACACCGACCTTCCGTAACCCGACTTATCACCCTGTAGATATATATTCGTCATTGACCTTCTGTCTGACCTGCACACCGACCTTCCGTAACCCGACTTATCACCCTGTAGATATATATTCGTCATTGACCTTCTGTCTGACCTGCACACCGACCTTCCGTAACCCGACTTATCACCCTGTAGATATATATTCGTCATTGACCTTCTGTCTGACCTGCACACCGACCTTCCGTAACCCGACTTATCACCCTGTAGATATATATTCGTCATTGACCTTCTGTCTGACCTGCACACCGACCTTCCGTAACCCGACTTATCACCCTGTAGATATATATTCGTCATTGACCTTCTGTCTGACCTGCACACCGACCTTCCGTAACCCGACTTATCACCCTGTAGATATATATTCGTCATTGACCTTCTGTCCGACCTGCACACCGACCTTCCGTAACCCGACTTATCACCCTGTAGATATATATTCGTCATTGACCTTCTGTCTGACCTGCACACCGACCTTCCGTAACCCGACTTATCACCCTGTAGATATATATTCGTCATTGACCTTCTGTCTGACCTGCACACCGACCTTCCGTAACCCGACTTATCACCCTGTAGATATATATTCGTCATTGACCTTCTGTCTGACCTGCACACCGACCTTCCGTAACCCGACTTATCACCCTGTAGATATATATTCGTCATTGACCTTCTGTCTGACCTGCACACCGACCTTCCGTAACCCGACTTATCACCCTGTAGATATATATTCGTCATTGACCTTCTGTCTGACCTGCACACCGACCTTCCGTAACCCGACTTATCACCCTGTAGATATATATTCGTCATTGACCTTCTGTCTGACCTGCACACCGACCTTCCGTAACCCGACTTATCACCCTGTAGATATATATTCGTCATTGACCTTCTGTCTGACCTGCACACCGACCTTCCGTAACCCGACTTATCACCCTGTAGATATATATTCGTCATTGACCTTCTGTCTGACCTGCACACCGACCTTCCGTAACCCGACTTATCACCCTGTAGATATATATTCGTCATTGACCTTCTGTCTGACCTGCACACCGACCTTCCGTAACCCGACTTATCACCCTGTAGATATATATTCGTCATTGACCTTCTGTCTGACCTGCACACCGACCTTCCGTAACCCGACTTATCACCCTGTAGATATATATTCGTCATTGACCTTCTGTCTGACCTGCACACCGACCTTCCGTAACCCGACTTATCACCCTGTAGATATATATTCGTCATTGACCTTCTGTCTGACCTGCACACCGACCTTCCGTAACCCGACTTATCACCCTGTAGATATATATTCGTCATTGACCTTCTGTCTGACCTGCACACCGACCTTCTGTAACCCGACTTATCACCCTGTAGATATATATTCGTCATTGACCTTCTGTCTGACCTGCACACCGACCTTCCGTAACCCGACTTATCACCCTGTAGATATATATTCGTCATTGACCTTCTGTCTGACCTGCACACCGACCTTCCGTAACCCGACTTATCACCCTGTAGATATATATTCGTCATTGACCTTCTGTCTGACCTGCACACCGACCTTCCGTAACCCGACTTATCACCCTGTAGATATATATTCGTCATTGACCTTCTGTCTGACCTGCACACCGACCTTCCGTAACCCGACTTATCACCCTGTAGATATATATTCGTCATTGACCTTCTGTCTGACCTGCACACCGACCTTCCGTAACCCGACTTATCACCCTGTAGATATATATTCGTCATTGACCTTCTGTCTGACCTGCACACCGACCTTCCGTAACCCGACTTATCACCCTGTAGATATATATTCGTCATTGACCTTCTGTCTGACCTGCACACCGACCTTCCGTAACCCGACTTATCACCCTGTAGATATATATTCGTCATTGACCTTCTGTCTGACCTGCACACCGACCTTCCGTAACCCGACTTATCACCCTGTAGATATATATTCGTCATTGACCTTCTGTCTGACCTGCACACCGACCTTCCGTAACCCGACTTATCATTGAATGCCCCAAGGAAATTCAATATATTATGTAAATAGTGTTATTATTATTATTAGTGTTATCATAATTGTTAATGTTTTTTGTTGTTTTGCTGAATAGTTTCTTTAATTCATTGTGAAAACATTATTGCAAGACTTTGTTTTATGTTAGTGAGTTCTTTATGAAATATTCTTCTAGATGACTAAATGTGAAATGCTCTGCTGATTAGGACGATTTTATATTTTAGGGGGACATTTTATATTTTAGGAGGACATTCACCATTTAAATTGAATAATGATTAGTTTCTTTTTTAGTTCTAGTGAGAGAGTTAAGATGTTGAGAGATAGCTGTAGATGTTTTTAATTATTATTTTGATGGTTTCTTGGATAGAGACATTAGTAAATGAGTTTTAATCATTCATTTCATCTGCGTCCGACTGTCGACTTGACCAGCCTGTTTATGGCTGTTGCCTCAACCAGCCCAGCAACCAACGTCCTTCATTCAAGAAACTGGCATTCCATTCATCAGCCCCGGCACAAAAACCTGTCCAATTCACGACTACTTACCTACTACACTTTTAATGTATTAAACATTTTTCCAAGGATAACTTCTTTTTCAATCTGCCTAGCAATGATTTGACTTTGGTGTGACGTCCTCGCCGGATCAGCATTGACCTATCAGCTGTTTCTCAGACGTCAGTGACGTTCATGTTGAACTATCAACGTTGGAGAAATAACCTGACTAGACACTCCTCATCTGTGACAAAACCATTTTTCCTTATCTGTTCTTTTACGGTTCACTAAACCAATTATTTGTTATTTACAAATTTAACTCCTGTCTTTGTCATCTTTCTCATTGCCATATTTGCCTTGTGTCTCTAACAGTTGTAAGATTTCATAGGCCCCTGCAGTAGTCTGACATAGTTCATTCAGTAGATTAAAAGGATACAAAATGTCTTTCACATTTAGCAAAATATGCTTGAAGGAACAAATGCTGCTTAACCACACACACACAAACGCCTATATCTATATATAGTAATCCAGGTAATGTTTGTATCCACAGAGTAAAAATCCGGAGAATCTTTACTGTGTTTATATAATAGTGTTCAATAATAAATAGAGCTATATATATATATATATATATATTACTATTTCATGTATCCACATAAAATGAGATGGAGATGCACATAACATTTTATAAGGAGATATAATTATTTATGTATCAATTTTCAGTATTTACTTCAACAGTGTTCGATACGTAAGTAGAGCTACGTAGTAAGCTATGAAAATATATTTATGGCAATTATATATATATATATATATATATATATATATACATATATATATATATATATATAATATTTTAAAAAGTAAATATGAATTATTTTTACCTACCGACACTGATGTTTAATGCTTACGCAATCTTCATCGGTCGGGGGGGGGGGGGGGGATTGAACCCGGTTTTTACAAATCGCCACTGATTTGCAGTTGGGTGTTGTTCCCCTCGGCCAGCGAGAATTCACATGACAATTAGGAGGGATTTAAATATATAAACGCTAAATCGGCGAGCGCTTATAGTGAGCAGTTGAAAGTGATTCAACAACAACAACAACAACAACAACAAATTGGGTCGGAATCTCGCTTTTTAAGTCATAGTATTACTACTCGTTTATAAATTCTCTCAGAGTGCACCAATCCTAGTAAAGGAGGCTATAATTATATTTTTTGAAGTAAATATTAATTATTTTTACCTACAGACATCGATGTTTCATGCTTACACGATCTTCAGTGTAGGGATGTTAATTATCGTTGGTCGGGGGGCTCGAACTCGGTTTTTACAAATCGCCACTGATTTGCAGTCGGGTGTCGGTCCCCCGGCCGGTGAGAATTCACATGGCAATTAGGAGGGATTTAAATCTATAAACGCCAAATCGGCGTATATATATATATATATATATATATATATATATATATATATATATATATATATATATATATATATATAAATAATAATAATAATAATAATAATAATAATAATGATAATGATAATAATAATAATAATGATTACTATAATGTAGATAGGATAGATGGGGTAAATAAAAAGGAAATGGATTATAGTAAAATGTATTAATTTAACCGATATTTAACCGATAAAAGATACAAATAACTGAATATTTCAGTTGATATGTTAAAAGACAGATCAATCAACACACACATATAACTAAACATTTCAAAAGGCTAGGATTATAGTTGTATGCTAACTTAAAAGTAGAGGATAGTAAGTAAGTCTTATTAACTCATATAGCTGTGGACAGGTAACCGATACATAAATCAATGAACCTAAATCTATACGTATGAGGTATAATATGCACACACATCACTCAATATATTCAAATCCCTTCAAGTAATTCATACACAACCACACATGTGCTAGCACATCTGAACCCTATACACAAGCTCAAAACACTATACATACAACACTAAAAATACTGCTACTCGCACTATGGCATCAAAATACACACATGTATGAAAACGTAACAAATCTAGATGCATAATTACACAATTCCATAGGGTGCATCAGATAAAATGAAAATAAAAATAAATCCGGGTACAGTCAACTGACGTATCAGCATATAGCCAACCATACATATCAGTTTCAAAGCAAAATCAAACATTGAATAGCTTTGCATAAAATACATATATAAATGCATATATAAACACAGATACATGCCCATCCATGCCTATGTACCAAAATGATGAATATGTGTCATGTAGAAGGAAAGGATATGAAGGTGGACAGTATCTATATTATTAGGTGGGATAGAAATTTTAGATTAGTAAATTAAAGGTTATTATTATTAATGATATTATTATAAGTTCAAGGGGTTGTACGCAAAGCACGAAGAGTGTGCGATTTATTATGTCCACAACACAATTAATCGAGGTTTCAGATTTTTTGTTAAGAAGTTTACCCCTATCACTAAATAATATTATTATATAATTTTAGTGGGAGTCTTATTAGTTCAAGGGGTTGTACACAAATCACTAAGAGTGTGTGATTTATTATGTCCACAACACAATTAATCGTGGTTCAGATTTTTTGTTAAGAAGTTTACCCCTATCACTAAATCTAATTATGCTAAGTTTCTCATTTAGGCAAAGATAATGTGGTGTGTTTAGAGATCTACAGGTACTAGTTTTTCTAATAATATTCCATTTAACTATTGGTGTTTTATTATTTGTGATTAGGTACTAGAAATGCTGTGTAAGTGAAGTTTTGCTTTTATAATTAATATTATTAAAAGTACATTTGTGGTCGTTGAATATTTCTTTGAAGGTATTTCCGGTAATTTCACTATAAAATTTATTTTCAGTTATATCTTCTCTAGTTGTAATGGTAGCTAGGTAAACTATAGAGGGTGGGAAAAAGTTTTTGTTGTAGTGGGCAATCAATTTTATTGATACAGTTACAAGTATATTTTGCATTAACTATATTATTTGAAGTGGGGTTGATATTTATGTTACAGTTCATTACTGCATTACTTTTTAGTATTTTGTTGTTATGTTTTTAATGATTTTTTCTAAGTTATTACTGAAACTGTAACTTAATCTGAGGGTATTTTTATTAAAAAAATATTATGGGCAATACTATTAGGTGGGAAATGAAGGTTAATTAAGTATAAGAATTTTTGTCCTAGTTTAGTTTTAACCTTTTTGTATGCATGGAGGTGTAAATCAAATAGTTCTTTTAGTTCTATTTTTTTGGTGCTATTGGTTTAAGAGGAGAGTAGAAAGTGGACCTTGGGTTTACTTTCGGCAGCCTAGTAACTCTTGCTTCCCTTATTTTGTCCTTTAGTCCTCACATTCCATGAGCGATGTTTCTGACAAAGGGAGAGAATCGCTCTTTCTGGGTCAGAATCTATCCATATAACACTTATCGTTGGTTAGTTTTTGACCTTGAAGTAGTATTTTTTTTACTTCTTACATCAAGTGGCTTCGTGCCTTGTCTGGAGCGATTGCCATTAAAAAAATATATTTCATTTGAGTTCTTTTAGTGCCTTGTTAAATTAAAAATTTCCTCGTTTGAAAAGTTGTTATTAATTCTTTTTCCTATTGGTTTAGGTATATGCTTGATGATTGTTTTGTGATGGTTTGGGAGTAGATGGACGTAAATTGAATTTGCATTGTCGTTTGTATATGGTTTATATATTCCCTTATCTAGGTTGAAAGTTACAGCTAAAAAAATACTTGTTTAGTGTTAGACTGAACGCACATTTTTATTTATTTTATTTTTTTCCCATATGATCGTTTCCACCATATTAAATTATACATTTTCTTGTTTACTATAAAATCAAGGTATGTTTAACCGGTGTGGATCTTAATACAATTAAAAAGCGCCAGCTCAACAAAGAAACAGTGAATATTTATGAAAAAATATTTTTCTTCATCAAAAACAAACGGTTCATTTTCAGATCTACCGACACAGTCGACATTTATTATATATGTGTGTGTGTGTTGCATACTTATATATATATATATATATATATATATATATATATATATATATATATATATATATATATATATATATATATATTACTCTGAATAAGCTGGTAATATAGCAAAACATCAATAAAAAGCATCATTCACATAATTCCATAAAGTTTTGTACAAGTTTAAATATTTTATTTCATTCTTACAGGTTTAATTATCCACTGTTCAGTTTATAATACTATCGATTGCATTATTTGAGTTATTAAACTTTTAAAACCAGTGCAGGACTTTATAAATTAATTTCTATCTTATGAAAAGAATATCTGAATAACATTTACCTATTTTCAATTATCAAATGATATAAATATATTTTGACTGTTTTAAAAAAGAAACTATATATTTTCCCCAATACATTCAACAGTAAAGAAACAGCGGCAGTATTAAAAAATGAAAATTGCTAAAATGTTATTGTTTATTGGATTCAGTATGTTTGAATTAAAATAACGTGAAAGAAGAGACTAACTTTGGATGTATATTTGAATATCATTTTATAGGTTTGAACTAAAAGTTTCTAGATTCTGTAATAAGTGGTTTGAAACATTAAATATGAAAAGAAAACAAAATGATTTAGAAAAGTCGTAAGAAATGAACATTCTTAATAGTGAATATTATGATATTAAATGCATGTCATATTTCATTTCTTTTTAAAATGTTATATGTCATACCATTTGCATATATTTTAAGGTGGTACAAAGAAGTGTTGAATATTCTGTGCCAATGCAGCAAACGCCGACAGATTGATCAATCTCAAAACAAACCTGGCTCAAGTCTGCTGAATTGCGTGAACACTTTAATGACCGGCCATTTACAAGAGATGACTAAAGAATCCATTAATGATTTCACGGATCTCATTGTGCCACCAGCTGTAAGTGATTTTGATCCATGTTTTCACATGAGAAAGAAGGTTTCAAATATTTTATTAGATTAATTTTGTTTCAATTTTTGAATGAGGAACCTTCATTATTGACATTGTTTTTTCTTGTCTTTATCTGTGTTAGTATTCATACCAAAAACAAACAAAAATATGCTTGATACTCTCTTTCTAAATACTCAGCATTATTATAAAGTAAGGATAAATGGAGTAATCCTGGGAAAGGAGTGACACCCTCCCCTACATCTCGGTGTAGTACCCAATGAAAAGGGAGCCTTCAGGTTGTCCTTGACTACGGTCGACTACTTTACTTACTTTTTGTTAACATCAAACCTCTGTATAATCCTGAATAAGACCATAAAGTGCATTCGTTAGTGAAGACCCAATTTGGTAGCTTTAGGGAGTGTAGAGTCACTCCTTAGTTGCCAGTACTCCCGAGTCCTTTCTCAGTGGCAGTACCTGTCACGGTCCCATCTGTGGTTTAAATATCATTTGCAGACTATCTATCTAACTAATCAAATCTGTATAACCCTAACTAACTGCCACCCAATTCTATTACGCACTCCATCTTAAATGTCCATCCCAAAAAACTTCATAGCTCTGTGTATTACTACTATGAAGCTCACTTCCTTAATAAAACCTTTGATCCTCAACAAACTTTTTGTTCTTGACTCGATTAAATAGCAGTTTTTGTTGACTTTGTTTTATCTGGTAAACATGAATCAGACAGATTTTGGTATGACTGATTTTTAATTGACTAAGAACTCTTCTATAACTTCCTTGTTGTCGTTGTCAAAAAATGTTGGCCAGTAAAACCATTTTTCAAGTTAAAGCTCAAGTGGAAGTCCAAGGAAGCTGATTCAGATGAATACAATGGCTAGGCATACGTTTGAATCCGCAGTCATTTCAACCACTAGGGTGTGGGCTCAAGAGTTGCTGATAATGCAATACTCTAATTTCTTTCATTTTAAACAAATCACTGGACTTGTTAATTAAAAAAATCTACAACGGTTAAACTAAAAGATTTAGAGACATGAAAGTAGTAAATGAGGGTAGATTGTCATTTTCTTGGCCGGCTCAACATTTTTCAGTCAGTCATTCATTCACACACATGCATGAAGAGAGAGAGAGAGAGAGAGAGAGAGAGAGAGAGAGAGAGAGAGAGAGAGAGAGAGAGAGAGAGAGATGAAGTTTACCAGTTCTCAGAGATCTACTTAGCTATTCACACAGATTATTTAATTTGGTGACTTTTAGGATATAACATTTTATGGAGTCCCACAAGAACAAGAATGCACTCTCTTTTACTGGATAAAAAAGAAGAGAGCTCCTTTTTTATCCAGTTGCAACAGGAACAGTTCAATTTGGAACTTACCCCTTGATCTAAATTTTTTTTAAAGCTATTAATTTTATTCAAAACTAAAACTAAAACAAAAGTCTGAATGTGGGAAAGAAATAGAAGATTCCAAAGATTGACTGTCAGTTCTACTCTTTAAGAAAAAAAGGAAAAGAAAGATCCTTCAATGCGAAACAAGCTACAAATGATGAAGGGGGAAAGAAAGATAAACACAATTGAGTCATAGACTGTTTGAAAAGATTATCATTTTTGAAGTTTGCTGACAGTTTACTGATATCCATTTGTTTTCAATATCGACCAACTCAACACACAGGAAGTAGGACAAATGACAACACCCAGTAACCTCTGTATTACATTCCTGATAATCATTCTTAAAGAGTTAAAGAGACAGAAAAGAAAATCAAGAGTTTAAACGTTTGCATGAGACAATTTTATGCATACTTCCAAAATCCTGCACACATAAAGTTGAAGAATGTTGGCAAAATTAAAAATAAAATTAAACAAGAAATGAATGATAAATCATTAAACAGTTTGTTTTAATAATTTCATGTTTTAAACATTTTTATTTTTTTCTCAGTTTTATCTTTCAACAGAGAGATTATTTTGGTGCATGATCCCAGAATTTAAAAAAGATTGATTTTAGTAGAAATTCATAAATAAAATTAGAATTAAAATAAAAAAGAAGTTCAATTCTAATAATATTTATCGAAAGATTTTTCTCTTGTTTTTGAACCGGTATGGTATATAATTGAAACATATGCAACTCTGTACTTTTTTTTTTATTTCTATGATATTTTTGGAGATTGAGGGCCGCAAAGACTACTGCCATCCTCCACCTCAAGACATTTAGTGGTTAATACTTTGGGAATTATGAAACTGTGACTTTTTTGAAAATACAATTTATTGACCTTTTTGAAATTTATTGGAGTGCTGAAAAAGAGCTATCTTTTTTGTAAAGAAGTTGGATGTATGGGCGACTTCATTTTACAATTAGGGAGTACAAGGGAACCAGCTCCAACTTTTGGTATAGCAATCTGGGTATTTTCCAAATTAGTGGAATGATTCCCCCCCCCCATCTCAACAACATTTCACAGATGATCTTAAAACTTTTCCTTCTCTTACTATTTTACGCACACCTGCGGAGGTATGGTTTCAGCAATACTCTGGAGGTCTCCTTATTTGTTGTCTTTGTCCCTCTTACTGGAACAGATGATATACATATAAAAAGTCCGAAACAAAGAAACAAAACTTTATTGTGCATGTGAGTTAATCTGGGCAAAACTTAAATTCTGTCAAACTCTTTTAAAAATTGCTATGCAATTGAAATTCCTTATAAAATATATAATTTATTGAATATGATGTTGAAATTGAAATTCCATATAAAATATACAATTTATTGAATAAATACTGAAAATGTCATTAAAATTTGGATAATGCTTTTATTTTAGATTATTATTTTTTTTTAACATATTAGTTTGTTTACAAAAAGTAATCATTAAGTGGTTGGGTGGAATAAGACATGAACCCATAACATCAATATGTTGCTAAGCATAAAAAAATACAATATTTAAACATATTTGTTGTATTTTTATTCAACATAAATTGACTATTAATTGGTTAGATTATTAATTGTTGAAAAAAAAATCTAGTAAAAATTTCTTTCACAAAATTCTACTTTTGAGATCAACGTTTGAGATCAATATTATAACTGCATTTCTTAACCTTTTTAGGAGTCACAGAACACCAAAGCTCTGTATCTTATTAAAAAAAAGAAATACTTATTTGGTTTTTACTTATTTTTTTTTTTTTTTTTACTGTAATGGAGATTTTGCGTCTGTATATTGGTAACCAAAACGTAAAATATTATTTTAAAATGACATAAACCAGTGACATAGTTTCGGTTACAGACAGACACAGAATCTGCATTATAATAAAATGTGCCAGTGTAGTTCAATATAATGACTTTTAATTTCTTTTAAATAATATTCCAACTTTTGGTTACAAATATACAGACACAAACTCTCCATTATAATAGATATGACTAATATTATTTCTACTATTACTATTTAAAAACATCTTTTTCAGGATTCTATTAAGCCATATGAACATTCAGGAATGATTCTGCGATTAATCTTGGAACAAGATTCAATCACTTTTGAACCCAGTATACAAGATTTTGAAGTCCTTTTCTTGAATGTTTATGATACCATTATCAGATATTCTTTGATGATACCCAAAGTGGAATTTGGATTGTTTGAAGACATGGTAAGTAGATATGAATGTCTAATTCAAGTCAGTCCTGCTCTCCTAAATCTCAAAATCACCAATTTCCTTCTCTCCCCATCCTTATCCCCTTTTTTCTATAATCGTTTTCCCCCCTCTATTCTTCAACACCTGCAAGATAGGATCAAACTGATTACTATTGACAAATATTAATTTTATCAATTTGTGTCCTTCACCAAAGATTGATTATGATTGGCTAACAATGAAGCATAATATATGGCATAATCACGTTGACACACTGGTTCTCCATAGATCACCAAAGCGACGTTGAACCTGGTCAGTACCTGATGGGTGACCATTTAGGAATACCAGACACTGTATTTTGGAGGACGACGACACCTCCCTGTAATAAACTGAAAAAAACTAATGTTATCAAAATTATCTCACCTGAGCCCGATAGACATATGATTGAGGACCACTTGTGAATTTAATATTTCCTAGAAACTTTCTCCTTCAGAGGAAACTGGTTGAACCCACCCAGGGTGTGTACTGAATTAAATAAACAAAAAAAAACAATGATGCAGCACCATTACTATGCAAATTAGTAAGTGCCTCCATTGCAATGAGCAGATTAGCAACAGCGCCATCTATTGGGAAAAACATTTTCTTTAATTTAACAATTATGAATGAGGACATAACTCTTGGTTAAAATATGTAACAGATACTCTCCAAGTTCAAGGGAGTTTCTTGCTTGTGATGCATCAAACTCAGTGTCTACTTTTGATCTGGTTTATTTCTTTACTAAAACGTCTATAAACATTTTCCTGTCCTCAATATTATTTTTCTTCATCTTCAAAAGGCACATAAAACACACATTCATTTTCAAGTTCAGACATTTTATTCACCAAACCCCTCCCTAATCACATGATCACACAGGTGACAAATTGGTATGGGCTTCATAATTCTGGTGCTTCTTTGAATCTCACTAAAGCACTAGTCATACACAGGAACATTTTTACCCACATTTTTATCCTCAGATGAATCCTCTCTCGCACACCGCAAATGCATTGGAAATGCTGTAATTCTTCTCTCATTACCATCTAACATAAACCTTAGGTTCGGATCTTATTCCTTAACCAAACATCTAGCAAAAATCGCACTCAAACAATGCAATATACTTCGTCACTGAATAACAAACTTCCAGTTAAAGTACTACTTATTTTTACTGCATTTCATCCATGTTTCCATTTGTTCTTTTGATTTTTATCTTTTTTTTTCAAACCCCTTTTCCGAATTAACGTCTTTGTTGCACATGCCGCATAATTTTTTCAAATAGTTATGCACGTGCAAAAACATCCAGTTTTGCGTCTTCATTTTCCAATGTTTTGCCGTTATACAATAAATTTCAAATCTTTACATTTTTTAAGACGTTCATTGATTCAAATGAAACCAGTAAATCTCTGGTTTGATGATTTCTTCCTGTGTTATTTTTCGTTTTGTCTTTTTCATATATATATATATATATATATATATATATATATATATATATATATAGTTTTCAGGTTCGATTATTTTCGATAGGATTCCGAATCAGAGAGCTCTATGTCCGTTCAAACAGAGCATGAATACGTTATGAGGTTTAAAAAGACTAAATATACATTCGGATTGTACACATTATAAGTTATTTCGACCGTAACTAGATCTCCTCGGATGTGTTTCCAAGTTTGGAAACACATCCGAGGAAACCTAGTTAAGGTCGAAATAACTTATAATGTGTACAATCCGAATGTATATTTAGTCTTTTTAAACCTCATAACGTATATATATATATATATATATATATATATATATATATATTAACAGGGTACAATTCTAAACATTAATATGTTTTGAATAAATCGAATTATACCTTATTAATATATAAAAGCTCTAATTGATGTAACCGATTAATTATGTTAACTGCAGTATTGAAACAACTTATAGGTATGAAATAATATCTATATCTTTTTTACAAAAATTATATATAAATGAGAATTAAGAATTATTTTAGTTTATCAACAAGAATAGTTCCTAACACACACACACACACACACACACAAACACACGCACATACACACACACACATGTATATACATACAGTTGTGTACTTAAATTTTGTTCAGATGCACATTCATGTTTTTAAGAATAAAGAATTTTTGGAGAATATCATTAAGCCATTAGAGTTAGCTCCCTTTCCCTCTAAACTTATACTGTGCATTTTCTAACCATTATATACGCCTTCTTATTATTACTAAGCGGTTACAGAACTTTGTTAATATTGTTTTGCAACTAAGTTTGATGCAAATTACAATTGCCTATTCATATTAACAATATCCTGTAGCCACTTAGTAGAGATGCAAGTATTGGTCTCAACACAACAAAATAAATTTTGTAGACAAAGGGAGCTAACTCATAGATTCTCTAATTAAGTCCCAATACTTTGATAAAATGAACTTAAAACCAATATCTTTTCAAAAGTACTCAATACAAAGTAGAGCTTTATAAATAAACTTATATAAACATTAGAATACGCGAGTTAACCAGCATTTAATATTTAGTTAATCTTGCAGCACCATAGAGATATACTAATATCGAAACGCTGATTAACTCGCGAAGGCTGTTCCAATATTTATATATATATATATATATATATATATATATATATATATATATATTGTTTATTTTTAAGTAAATGGGAAATTAAATTCTGCTGATATTTGTTGTTTTTTTTTCATACAATTTTTTCCAGTGTCACAGTAAAGTGAAAATTTGCTTGAAGCCCAAAATTCTGGATGAAATTCTAGAAGTTCACCAAAAGAAATTAAAAGCTTACATCCATCAACAGGGAGAACTACCAAAGAATTTTTGCCACACGTTTGACAAATACCAATTCCTTATAACAAATCAAGTAAGATAAAGAGTTAGATTTTCTAAAACCAAATATAAAAATTGACTAAAAACAGAATTATCAACAATTATTTCAATGAATATATGATCATAAAAAGTTAAATAATTTTTTTAGTGATGAATGATTTGTCAAAAACGAAAATAATTCAGACAGGGTTACAGCAACAAACGAGATGTTATATGATGATTCTCTCAGTAGCTTTATCTGTTATTTGGACTCGATGTGTGTCACCATCTTAATGTTCTTAATGTTTTCCTTCCTCATCAGTCTGGCAGCTGGATAGGGATGAATGCATGAACATGGACAAGGTTGAATATTCATAAGATCCATTTATTTAATTTTATAAATTTGTAGAGAGGTAGAGATGCAATGCAAATGAATGTAAAAGTTACATACTTGTATAAGTTATTCTCTTTTTTTTTTCTCCATTTGTTTAGCTTACACTTTCCTTTTCACTTTACCCGGAATATAAAAAAACATGATTTTACATAACGGTGTTAGCTCAACATTTTCCACCAAATGAAAATGATTTCTGTTCGTTTGAAACGATAAAGTTAGTGAGCCAGTGTGGAATACCAATTCCTAATAAAAACAGAAAACTTGACAACCAAAAAGGCCAGAAGAGAGAGTCCAACAGCATCGGAGACAAGGCATGCAGTGAGCACAAAATTACACCCACCTGCTCGTACCTTCAAGGCCTGGGGGAAGCAAACAATCACTCCATTCACACACACATACCCACACATTAACAAAGAGCAGCATATACTGACGGAAGGCAAATGACTACTTAACTCACCCACACAGGTTCTTAAATAGTCACACACTAACAAAATAAAGGCAAGCAAATACACACACAATCCCACATTGCCTATCATTCACACACACATTGTAATGACAAACAAGAACAGTCGTAACTTAAGAAAGTTTTATTCAGCATAAACTGTCAGTACAATATTAGTGCTGCTATTTATATTGTCAAGACGAACAGGAGAGTTCTCCAAAGGGGAGATAATTTAAAATAGGGAAATTATTCGTAATTGTTCATTACACACATATTCACACTAACAGAAACCAAACATATAGACATACACACTTCTAACATTTGTGTTTTCTTAAACACTGGAACATTCTACAAACATGAAAACATTAACTTTTTTAAACGAACAATTTACTCACTCAAAATATCTTTCACATCACTGTAAATTATTATTGACATATAAATATGTTTTGTTCGTGGCACAGTGGATATAGTACTAAGTAAAATTCAGTTCTAAGTGATAGCCATCTGAAGGGTTATGGTTCAATCCTCGAAGAATTACGAATTACTGAAGACTTCTCCCAGTCATGGCTGATGGAACAAGATCATGCTACCACCATGGATTAAATAAAGGTTCTCTTCGAAATTCCGTCCAGATTCCCGAGTTCGACAGAAAGATTCCCGAGTTCGACAAAGTACACCTGAAGAAAGTCGGAGGTTACATCGGCCGAAACGATGTGATAAAAACACCCAAGATGAGAACAGTTGTCCGAATAATCGAAATTATACAAACCATGTTTTTATTTATTTTCTTCACAACACCCTTTTGGTGAATTTAGCACTTGCTAAATGGTGACCTTCAATCATAATATGTGTTGTTATCCATTTTTCTCATTTGCCACTTACAACATTTTAATTGTCAACGTGGGCTTTGGTATATTTCAAAGACACAACCGTCATCTATATCCTATCTAAGCCAGGACCAATGCTACATATCATTAGTTCCAGTTGAATGATTAGGAACTTTTTATTACCATTTCAGTTTCTCGGTGGGGAATGAGGTCAGAAGCCTCAGATGAGCTTCTGTATGCCACTGATGTTTAGACACCAACTACTTAACTTAGGTGCTGACTATTTCAAAATGCCACTCTTTCTCCTCACCCGTGATCTTGATTGACCAATCAGAGCATTTAGCATCTCTCGCACCCCTTTCACTATCTAAAAAAACTCTTGACTTTTTTTTTGAAATTTCAGCTAAGTATAATTTAGCTCAAAATAGTTAAACTCACAATGGAGAATGATGATTTTCTCAGTATTTAAGATTCAGTAAAAAAAATTTTTTTCTTGCTCTTTCAACTTTTTCAAGTACAATTATTGTGTCTTTTATTGTCTAATGGATACTATGGTATATATTATCCATTAGACTGTACTTTATTTACTTTTCTAATTGAGCTCTATTTCATTACCTCGGAGTTGCTTTTCAACTATCTTTAGAAGGGGAATCTTACATTATGTGTACACCTTCATGAAAGTGATCTTCAGCAGCAGCAGCAACAACAACAACAACAACAACAAAAACAAAAAAAAACAAAAAAACGGATCTCTCAATCCCGGCTAGAAGACCATATCCAGTTATAGTGAAAAAGAAAAAAAATGTATCAAATTTGCGAATTTGCAATTCCAGAAAACCAGTTAAAATCAGGTGCTACTGTAGTGAATAAGCTCAAATAATTTAGTAAGGCGAATAAGAAGTTCCAGAGAGAGGGAGCTTAATTAAGCCCCTTTTCTCTGGAGCTTCTGAAGAACAGCAACAATCAATCAGATTATTAAAGAATGTGGAGTATTGAAGAGACTTGCTGTCACTTAGATTCCATTAAAAGCAACCAGTTCTGATCAAATAATTTTTAATTGAGCAATTTAATTAAAGAAGAAAATTAACTAAGGCATTATTGTAATTTTGAAATATTTTTTTAACATTTTTAATCAAATATTTTGTGAAAATCAATTTCTGAATTTAAAAAAAATATTTCAGGCTGAAAAGGATGTTGAAGCTTTCTTAGGTGAGGAACACACATTTGAAGATTTTTGCAAAGAAGTCAAGAAATTCCAAAAGTTAACCGATGAAATTTCTTATTCAATAATTAAAGTAAGTATTAGATGCCAATAATAACAATACCCCCCCCCCAATAACATATGATTATTTACACTGTTTTTTATTCGACTTTTTTCAGGCTTATTGTTTACCTATGGTGATGCTTTTCTCATGTTAAAATGAATAGCATGACATAGAGAATGGCATGAACCGTGATATGTTTGTATAAACCATTGTATTGGGATTTTTTAAATCGTTTGATGATATCTTTTAATAAACGAATCTCTATGAAATGACATAATAAAGTTCATGTCATGATCCACATGATTGCTTATATCACAACAGGCATGAGTATTCATTAACTTAGAAATAAATGTAAAAATTATTAATTCATCAGATTTAATTACATAAGAAATAATATGGGAAAAGCATGAACAACTGAAGAAGTTGAGAGGGCACATCAGCTGAAATATAGTATAAATATTTATGTTGATGAGAAAGCAATGTACATGATGCTAACCCCTCCCCAAAAGTTCAGACAAAAACTCACCTGAGATTTCTTTCTCAAATGATATTCTCAAGTGATATTGAGAAAATGATTCTCAAAATGTAATAGTTATATGAAGTTTTAAGTCAGTGTAATTATTAGAACTAGCAGAAATACCCAGCATTGTCTGGGAATCAAATTCATACAATAAAAATCATAAAATTTAAATATCCATAAATCTTGTTGCTTTGTTTATTTGAGAGGTTGAAAGAAGGGCTTTCCACAAATATCCACCCCATGGTTTTGCCTACAGACAAATAGTAAATCGACATGTCTTTTTCTAAAAATAATTATAATTTGCTTATGGGAAGCAGCATATTTTTGTCATAAAAATATTTAAATTTTGAAATAATTAGCATTTAATGAATGGACATTGGCTGTTTTTGGAACAGGTCAGATGAGAACGAGTATTTAAACATGATATAGCTGTAAGCAACGTTAAGTCAGTACTTAGATGAGTAACAATTTGGGAATATCAGGTTCTCAAAGTTTTGAAGTTACTGCCAAACCATTTTTTCTAATACCCTTGGAGAAGGTATGAATCCACCTTTCCTCTCACTAACAATGCGCAAAATAGAAGGGTACACTCGCTTGGGCAACGAGTCTATGAGAAAGAAAACTCTGAAATAAAACCAGTCTTTCTTAGCATTGTCTTGGATTTCTCTTTGTCACTGAACTTAAGCCATGTTAGGTGAAGGGAAGTTCAGTTGGTGATTGCACAACCTTTGCTTCACTAGGGTATCCATTGTCTCTCGAAACACAAAGAGACCAGTTATAATTAGGAATATTGTTTATGGTATTATAAGGGTGAATGAATGAGGAGTAATTGGAGTATCCATTATAATTAAAGTTTTAGTTGAGGTTGATGGGCCATCTGACTCCATGTTCAAAACAGTTAGACAATTCGAAACAGTTAGAGTAGACAGTGCAGGCTGGAGTCATGGATATGTGCATGAATAATGGAATTGGTAAACCTAGTTCAAATTTCAGCTAAGGCTGTTCATACTTTGTACTAATGTCCTTTTCGAAAGCGTGAATTTATATTACTCTGTGTTCAGTCTCATCATCTGATATGTGGAGAATGTCTCTTCAATGGCTTTAAACCTAATATTGCCTAGATGTGCAGTATTACTACTTATGTAACGGGACCCCACACGCTTCTTCCTTGGTGACGGCATCAAATGTAAACATAGGTCGCAGTGCCGAGTAATACAGATACCTCACTTTGATCCGGTTTCACTGAACCACTATAACATAGGTGGTCCACTTGTGTCTTTATCTCGGTACTCACACGTCTGGTCCTCGGCGCAGGAATCCTTCTAGACTGTGAACACCCTCTCTGGCTCGTGATGTCGTAGCGGCAGAAAAAGAAAGATGGGTCGGAACTCCTCTCGATCGGATGAATGACGATTGCCTCGTTGGTCCGCTGTGAAGGCAAGGTTACTCAAACAACAAACTGACAACAATAGAAATAATTCAACAAACTCAGCGGTTTTTTTTGTATCCAATTAATTATTAATAAGATAACAACTGTTTTTAAAACGGTGAATTAAAGTCTGCTTTTCGATAATGGCTTTGTTTACTAAACTAGTCCGTCTTCTCTCTGTGCGTGTGTGAAACTCCATTTACGATTTCCAAGTTGTTAATTAAGTTGTAACTTGTCTACTGAAAACGGTGTGGGGAGACACTATCGTTAACACCACCCAGACAAGAACTTGTTCGCGCAAGTCCCTGCCTGGTCGGCGCACGTCCGTTTTGGTCGAATTCCAATTTCTAACTGCCTGTGACTGTCTTCTCGTTTCAACAACAAAGGTCCTATCGTTCCCAGAAAGGCATATCATCACACCCTTTCTTTCTCCAGCCCATTTCTCCATTTCTTCCCTTTCTCTCGGGGCAAGGGTGGGGCATACTGACTTACTCTCCCTCTCCCTCTCCCCTCTCTCTCTGGTTGGGTTTTTTTCTTTCCTGTTATCGTAAAAGACTTATTCTCCCTCTTTCTGGCCAATGTTCCCCCATTGTGTATAGATAATTATAACCTACAGCTTACACGCTTTTTCCAGCCAGCCCGGCGCCGTTTCTCGGCTCGTTCCTGTAGTTGATTTCGTGTGAATATATACTAGCTTCAATTCTCTACCTCAATTCTACGTAGGGCCTGATTTTCCTGATACATATTAGTGCGCCCTAAAGGGACAGACTCTGTCGGCTACAATCACTGTTTCACACTTATTACTATATCTAACATATAAATTAATCTTATGAGATTTTAAAAGTTGGATCTTAATAGCATTTCAGCTTCCAACTTGATATTTGCTTCTAACTAGTCAATCTTTGCTTTTTGTTGTTGTACCATTTTGTTTGACCTAAAAAGAGGTACTCTGTTTCGGTTTCTTTTAAAAAATTTATAATTTCGGCCCGGAAATTTTTTGAAATAGGCATATTCTTCACTAGTGAACTTAAAAGAAAAAAAGATCAGCTTACATCATTAATAAATAACACATATCATCATTTTCCTAGGCAAATGGTGAAATGTGTATTTTAGTTATCGGATAAATAATTACATTTCTTCTTACTTACATATTAGCACATTCATTTCTTAATATTACTTGACTATCATACTTTTAGGTAAACACTTCTTTTTATTATACCAACAATTTAAAGTGCTGTTATTTAAAGTGGTGTTGTAATGCGAATGGAGGTGCACTACTTTTAAACCTTCAAAATCTTGATTCAAACACTGTATATATAAACTAAAGTCTATTAATTTACGTGATTGATACATTATTTTATTTTTCATACAATTAATCAGATATCTATTTAACTAAAAAAATACTGTAAAATAAAAAGCTGCCTTATAAAATATGTTTCAGAAACTACTAGGTTTAAAATATCACATCTGAATAACAGTAAGCCCTCTGGAATTACAGTTACTTCCTTTTGATTGACCACATTGTATAATAAAACTACAATGTTGTGTGCCCATGTGAGCTTGTTTCTTGGCTAAAACTAACTTTGATAAATGTAGATAACATTAATTTTCTTATTTACAATGAAATAAAGCGAAACTAAAACGAATTTTTTAACTCCTACTTAAAATAAGTTGTAAATATGACTATGTTTTGGATTATTTTCTTCTAGGTCCTCCTCCGGCAATATGTTTACAGCCTGGCAATGCAGAGTAGATACAGCTAGTATATATATATATATATATATATATATATATATATATATATATATGTGAAAACAGATTTTTTGTAGTATAGAATTTTATCAAAGTTTTAAATAGGATTTTAATCGAATGTCTTCTGACGATTAAATATATTACTATAAATCTATTTTCTCTTTTTTGTCTTGCGATATTATCCTCGACTCGCTATGACTCTGTTCATCCTATTTAAAACCTTATATATATATATATATATATATATATATATATATATATATATATATATATATATATATATATATATATATATATATATATATATATATTGTATTATAGAAGTTCAGAACAACATGGTACTGTCGGTTTCGAATCAACAAGTGATCAATAAGTAATCAACAAACAAATCGCGTTGGCGACTAAAACAAAAACAAACAAAATACGAAAGCAGTTACCGTCCCAGTTCTAGCGATTATGAGGATTTTGACGGTAGGGGTTAAAGGCAGTATATTACTAATAAACTAATTTTATAGCTACTAATGAAATTTATAATAATAAATTAAGCTTATGATAGATGTCGGTGACTGTACCCTGCCGTACAATTGGGCGAGATGTCGCAACGTGTGACTCCCCAGTTTCCAACCAGAACTCACAACAATGGCTGATAAGAGTCAATGAGACGCGATCATGTGTTTATCACTTGTTGATTCGAAACCGACGGTACCATATTGTTCTAAACTTCTGTAATACAAAATATAAATAAATATTACGCTCTTATTTTGAATTTCATTTTTAATAATCGAGTTTTCTTCTGGGTTTCTTCCCACTGATCTTACCAAGAAATATATATATATATATATATATATATATATATATATATATATATATATATATATATATATATATATATATATATATATATGATGAAAATTATGGAAATAATATTCCAATGTGAGGGAAAATGTAATAGAAAAAAAACAAAATTATTTATATATTCGTAAACGTTTCGTCCTTATTTCAAGACTTCCTCAGAATGATTGATTTGAAAAAAATAACCTACAAGTTCAATATTTTAAAATATTTGGTGCGTTTGTGACGTGAAAGGAATGTTTTTGTTCTTTTTTCGAACAAACCATAGCCGTTAGAATTCAAAATGTGTGATACATTTATAAAATGGAATGAATGTTTTTTTCTTTTTTCATTTTTTTTTTCCAAAAAAAGAACAAAAAATTATTTTCACATCATAATCGCACCAGATCTTTTTGAATTCTAACGACTATGTTTAGTTTGGAAAAAACATTTTTTTAAATAAAAAGAAAAAACATGTTAAGATAAACAAAATTAGAACATTATTAATATCAGTTCCAAGAATTCAAACACAGCGAATATTTTGCGTACAATCGTTTCTAAAACAATTTGGAAAATTTTATTTCGTATTATATCTTAGATGATTCCAAAAGGTCACTTTTTCAGCGTTCCTTATAACATTACATATAGAAGTTATATATATATATATATATATATATATATATATATATATATATATATATATATATAAAGATAAAGATAGAAGAAATAAGAGTGATAAACATGTTCGAATGTCCAAATTTATTTAAAATTTCGATTGTTCAATGCAAGGTGTGTTCTGTAATAAACCAGTGTTTATTATTCTTTCCTTAAGCCAAGGATTTTCAAAGATCGAAATCTTATCATCAGAGGAGAAATACAGATAGATAAGTTGGCTGTAGAAAAGCCAAAGTTCAAATATTTGAAAAATATTATTAAAAGATGGGGTGAAAAAAGTTTGTGTAAAAAAGATATGTGGTTTGTCCAGATGGTAATTGTCCGTTGAAAAGGTGTCCAATGAAAACTAGATTTTGGAGAAGACGAAAAAAAAGAAATTTTTCGTAGGGTGGTATGGAGAAAGTGTTCAAAGTGAAGTAAATCCAAAAGTGAAATGTTGAAATCAAATCGTAGATGGAGCGCACTTAAATGGAATTGATGTAAGAAAACTGGCCATTTTTTGTAACTTCCCGGACCATAGTGAAAAAAATGAGAAGAATTATTGGAGAGATATGCTAGCGAGCGAATCCAAGAAAATAACTTAAGTTAAAAACTATGCTAAATTAGGAGGTGGGTTGGAGAGGGGGGAGAGTGAAAAAATGAGGGAGTAAAGTGGTCGGGTTAGTTGAGAAAGCCGCAGTAGCAGCTGGGAGGAAAAGCGGGGTGGATGGGGGGGAGGGGTTCAAGTGATAAGGGATTGGTAGGTAAGATGCGGGCGAAATTGGTCAAAAGTTAAGAGATATGTCATTGAGTGTAAAATATTATTTGAAGAGAAAAGAGAAAAGGGAAGAGGGATCGTAAATAAAAACTAGATTTAGGGTGGGGACAAAGGGAATTCGAGAGTTAAAGATGGTTACTGATGCTAAAAATAGAATTCCAATGAAAGGAAGTCTGCAATTTAAAAGTAATAAGCAAAAATTGGGCGACGACAAAACGTTAACTAGCTGAAATTTCTAGAAATTAATTAATTATAATTGCTCTATCTCGTAAATTGAGCTTAACCTTTTCACTATAGATTCTATTTACTAAAAGTCTACTTTTGGTTTATATATATATATATATATATATATATATATATATATATATATATATATATATATATATATATATATATATATATATATTGTTTATTATCTATGTACATATACGTTTTGTCTTTTAATCGGGACTCGTCAGCATAGAGATGGTCGTGTGATTTGAAACCCCGGGCTCTGAGTATGTTACAACTCAAATCCGACATCTAGACCCCCACGGCCACCGCTGAATAGCTATATAAACAATGATAATTTTAACACTTATTCGGCGGCTTGACGTCAAGAGAGTGTTAAAGTGCTCAATATCAAACAGAGCTTTTATATATGATTATTTTTATTTACACAGACATGTACAAAATCTGCAACACTTTTTAAAATTTTATTCTATTTTATATTAATATTTTGTTATTTTTGACATTATTATTTTTTGATTTTGATTCTTAACGATGACAGCCACGTGACTTTCCAAATTTAAGTTTGAAATTTCTTTTCTTCTTTCTCCATTTCATTCTTTCCAAATATGATCTAAGGTTAAGATCGGATTCTAACTCTGCCTGATGAGATCTCAGTTTATAATAGCTGTTGATCGATAACATCGACATGCCAGTGTCGCAGATTTTGTACATGTCTGTGTAAATATAAATAATCATATATATATATATATATATATATATATATATATAATTGGTTTTATAATATACTAGTTCTAATTATTGGTTCCTATATGGTATTGAACTCTATACTAGGTCTACTTAGGAGGCCATTGTCCCTTAACATATGCGCTGCTTCTTAGGGACATCTTACTCTCTGCCATTCTTCTCTGTCTATGATTTTTATTTTGAAATTCCGTATAGGTTCCCAATTTTGACATGAATATTCTCAATTTTGAAAAGATGCACTTCAAGAAGGTCGGGGGTTATATCGGTCAAAACGCTGTGAAAATGACAACCAAAATGAGAATACTAGTTCAAATAATCCAAATGTTTTGTGTTATTTTTTTCTTCTATTTGATAAGGTCCAACGCTTGGGCATGTTTGAAGTTCACTGTAATGAATTGTGTCACTCGTTGACCAAAAGAGCCAAAGGTCTGAAAGATAAACTTTTGGACAGACTTAAAACTGACCATATGAAAATGGTAAAGGAGTAAGTCAGTTTATTTTAATTTATTTTATTTTCTTTTAAACATGACTAACATGGTTGGATTTTCTTGAATTCAATTGTTTTTTTATGTTTTCTTTTACTCACTCAGTTGTTGCGGTTCAAACCAACAGTTTTGAATGATTCAGTTGCAGATGGAATCCTTATGATTTGATAGCACTTTTAAGAGCAAAACTCATTAAATCAAGTGAAGTACTTTGATGTTGCTGCAAACATTTCATTCGCTGTTGTCACTAATTACCAATGTACCTACCAATGTACCTACAAATGAACCTATCAATGTATTTACCAATGTACCCACCAATGCCCCTACTCATGTACCTACCAATATACTCACCAATATAACTACCAACGTCCCTACCAATGTACTTACTAATGTACCCACCAATGCCCCTACTTATCTACATAACAATATACTCACCAATGTACCTGCCAATGTCTCTACTAATGTACCTACTAATATACCTACCAATATACTCACCAATGTACCTTACAATTACCCACCAATGTGTCCATTAATGTTCCTACCAATGTCCCTATTAATGTACTCACCAATGTACCTCGCAATGTCCCTACTAATGCTCCTTCTAATGTCCCTACTAATGTACCTACCAATATACTCACCAATGTACCTAGCAATGTACTTACCTCGGTGCTGAATTCGACTAGCACCATGAGAACTGTTGCACATTTTTAACATAAAAATTAAAGCATTAATTCAAACATGCCATTATTTAGAAACACAAAAGCCATTTAAGGGACAACAAGAGTGCAGCACATAAAGTGCTAAGAAATAATAATTAGTTCTAAGTGACAGTCTTCTGGAGGTTGAAGGTTCAATCCTCAGTACAGACGAATGTAATTAAGAATATAATTAAGAATTACTAACGGCTGACAGAATGAGAACAATCTACTTGTGTGGATTAAATAAAGTGTTCAGTTCGAAATTCCGTACTGATTCTCGAGTTTGACATAAAGATTCCCGTGTTCGATAAGATTCACCTGAAGAAGGTTGGATGTTACATTGGCCAAAACGTTGTGAGAATAGCATCCAAGATGAGAACAGTAGTCCCAATACTCTAAATAATACAAATGAAACTTATAAGAGACAATTATTTGATGATATCAAAAACGTCAATCTCACACACAAGTTCATTTTTAAATGTTGATCAATGTAAAATCATTTAGTCTATCTTGTTCTATTGGTGATTTTCCATTCATTCTTGATTCTCTTCAACTTTGTAAAAGACCTTTCTCAACTACAAGTGGCCACCATAAGTGAGTAAGAAAAATTAAATGATTTCTACATTTCAAAAAATTGAATGATTTCTACATTTCGAAAAATTGAATGATTTCTACATTTCAAAAAATTGAATGATTTCTACATTTCGAAAAATTGAATGATTTCTACATTTCAAAAAATTGAATGAATTCTACATTTCGAAAAATTGAATGATTTCTACATTTCAAAAAATTGAATGATTTCTACATTTCGAAAAATTGAATGATTTCTACATTTCAAAAAATTGAATGATTTCTACATTTCGAAAAATTGAATGATTTCTACATTTCAAAAAATTTAATGATTTCTACATTTCGAAAAATTGAATGATTTCTACATTTCAAAAAATTCCCTCCCCAAAATGAATACAAAACAGACATCACAACTACATTAGGAAGGCAATCCACTGGGAACTATGCAAATGTCTATACTTTGAACATGTATAGATACAAACCAGTATTGGAACATGAAAAGCACAAAATATTCTTGGACATGGAAGTACAAACAGACAAATTCATCCGAGCAACACATAGTAATAGTTAACAAGAAGGAAAAAACCTGTCAAATCATAGATTTCGCTATCCCAACGGTTCACAGTGTAAAAAATACTGTGCTACAAATAATTGTAGAAGCACTAGGAACAACCCTCCAAAACCGGGGAAACCTGAAATCAGGAGAAATTGGAATCAAAGAGAAGATTGACAAAAGATTGATGAAAAAAGTTGAAATATGAAGAAAAATCCTCAAATGTGGAAACCAACGAACGCCAACGAGTCACAGGTAAGTTGAAATAGAAATAGAACATCACACGAGCTTGAAGGAACTGAAACTGCCAGAAATCCTATAAACTGACATACCTCCCTCCCTCCCTCCCTCCCTTCAAAAAACACACACATGCATACACATATAGTAGCACCAGTCGTGAAGATTCAAGGAAGATGAAAAAGTTCTAGGAGAGAAAGCACAAACCCCATTAAAGCTTTTGACAAAATTGGAAACGCTGTCGTTGAAAAAGAGAAAGAAATGCAATCTCTCAACAAAAAATCTTTAAGAAAGATGATTGATATGCTAAATTGTTCAATGGTCGAATTATGAGCTTGGAAGACAGATTATGCAGTAAAAAACGACACCTTGAACAAGTCACAACTTCCACTTGACTCCGTCATAGTGGAAGCAAACAGCTCAACACAAGTAAAAGCTAAATGTTTAAGAAAAAAAATCAAGAATAAAGTCTACACTGATGATCAAATCTTGAATGCATTATCTGTCCCATCGACAAGCAAGCAAGAAAGTGTGGGCACCCCAACTCTGCAGTCGGAAATAATCATAGTTCCTGCAGATAATGATACTTTCTCTTATGGGGAATGGAAAACTCAAGGAAAAAGTTGCTGTCTCTCATGCATGGGCAATGTCCAAAAGAAGCCTGTGTATAATGATTGTACTAGAATTGACGTAGAAAATACAAAGCCATCTGCAGTATCTCAAAACAAGAGTGTTCTGTGATAATCTATGGTGCTGAAGAACCAGATACCACAGATTGTCTTGAGATCCGGCAGCATGATGTATCTCTCATTAAAAACTGTGCATGCTGCATTTGATGACACAAAGTAAGTGGTTCAAATCCAAACTTACAGCCCCGTCCAATAAAATTTATGTTCCATAAATACAAACATGCAACCACATTTCTTAAAAATAGCTGACGAGTGTATGGTTCAAATCATCATCTGGGTTTAGTCGAGAATATTCCTTGAGAGAGCAGATCAAGTGGAGAGCCCCCTTTTGATGCGACAGAGAAAATGTTACGTGGGTGGCGGCATCATATACATTAAAAGCAGTCTGACACCATCACAGTGCCAACTTCATCATAGTCTGAACCAACCACCTACTAAAACCCTTCACAATGCAGTCATGTCTGTTTTTGTATTCCTTTTCAGCTAATTTGCTGCATTCACTTAAATTGAGTGATGGTTAAATTGAGAAAAATAATGTCATCACGCAGCCAGTTTGAGTGTAAAGCAATACACTTGAAATCTTTGGATCAACTGATTAAAGGCGATTTAAAGTGGGAAAATAAAGCATCACTTGTGGCAGCCGAGGACGAATCCCTAAACATGAACTCTGTCCTCGGCTACCACAAGTGATGCTTTATTTTCCCACTTTAAATCGCCTTTAATCAGTTGATCCAAAGATTTCAACATCAGGATATGTGTGATATCCTCCATTTCTTATATCAGGATATGCGTGATATCCTCCACCTCTTACATCAGGATATGTGTGATATCCTCCACCTCTTATATCAGAATGAGGTGGAGGATATCACACAATCTGATGTAAGAGGTGTAAGATATCACACAATCTGATGTAAGAGGTGTAAGATATCACACATATCCTGATGTAAGAGGTGGAAGATATCACACATATCCTGATATAAGAGGTAGGGGATATCACACATATCCTGATGTAAGATGCTTGTACAAAAGAGACTTCACTGTGTACGAAATATCATTTTGAAGTACACATGAGCTGATAAAATCTTGGAGAATGAAAGGCTAAGATACTGTGGGATTTTCATGTATAGACTGAAAAGATCATTAAGCACAGACGGCCTGATAAACAAGCTGACATGGGCTAAATTATCAAGGCCACAGTATATATCAGGTTGGAAAGAAAGTAATTTATTTCATCTGAAAAATTCACATTAGGGCATTTTTAATCTTTACAATAATTTCCCTCATTTTCTATTACTTCTGTCCAACGATCAACTAGCTTCTTAGTGTCTTCTTCAAAAAAATTCTCTGATTTTTAAGAGAAAAACAAATTTAGGTCATTTTTGAGTTGGTCGTAATTTTCATAAATTTTATTGTTTAAGTGATGCTGCAATGACCGGAAAAGATGGTAGTCGGATGGAGCAACGTTAGGTGAATAAGGCGGATAAGGTAAAACTTCCCAATTGAAACTCATGACTTTTTCCTGAGTGAATTTTGCTGTTATCATGCTGAAGCACTACACCCTTCCTATTGAGTAATGCTGGTCGTTTTTTTGATAGAGCAATTCTTAGATCATCCAGCTGCGAACACTATTTTACTGCTGTGATTGTTTGATTAGGCTCTAGTAACTCATAATGAATCAGTCCTATCATGTCCCACCATAAAGAGAGCATAACCTTCTTTGGGTGTAGTCCTTGTTTTGGAACAGGCTGTGGACTTTGGTTTTGGTCTAACCATTGTCTTTTGCTTTGGGTATTCTTGTAAAGAACCCATTTTTCATCTTCAGTCACAATTCTTTGCAAAAATGGTTCTCGATGATTCCTGGAAAGCAAAGATGTGCAAACAGTCAATCTTTGATTTCGTTGAGCGTCGGTACAAATCGTGGGGAACCCAGACTCCAAGTTGTGAAATTTTTCCTAACTCGTGAAGGCATAAAATAATTGTGGTATGGGTTGTATTGAATTGTTGAGCTAATTCTCTGCTGGTTAACTTTGGACTGGCCTCCACAGCATCTTTAATGCCGTCTTTATCAATTGATTTTGGCCTTCCCGAACGTCGCCGATCTGATCGGTTAAAATCTCTAGAAGAAAATTTTGCAAACCACCGTTGACATTTTCGATCATTCAAATCATTTATTCCATAGACAGTTCCAATATTCCTTGCAGCTTCTGCAGCTAAGTTTCCTTTTTTAAATTCATAGAGCATGCAATGTCTCATATGCTCCTCACTAATATCCATTTTTTGACGGCTGAGACCGTTAAACTTAATATTTTCCAACTAATTACTATATCTGAAAGGCAAAGCAAGATATTAAGGCACCAATTCACCAAAAAATCTAAAACTGTGTACAACTTAGAGGGCTGCAAAATGATGAAGTAAAAAATACGCCATTACTTTCTTTCCACCCTGATATTATCAAAGTATATTTAAACAGTAAACCGTCCTTTATATATGTTTCATTGCATAATCACTTTTTAATTAGATTTTTATGTATGCCTAACAATTGAATATCAAATAAAGAAATGTCCAAGCGTTCGAACAAATGGAAATAAAAACATTGAAACATCAATGGGATATTTTATTGATTCCATCGATAAGAAGAAATCAATACTTTGATCTGGAAGACTTGATCAAATTTGTCAAGAATGTTTAAAAAGAAATGTTAATAATGGGATCGGATAAAAAAAATGTATTTTAATTAGTCAACGCTTATCAAGGATCGGGGGCCATTCAGGGATAAGGTTTGAAGAAATTGTTGGTAGAAAGATGAACTCAACCACAAGAATATTGGAAACAATGATAGAATGGGCAGAAGAATTGATTATTCAAGAGAACAGCTTAATAAGTATTTGCTTACATCAAACTAAAGACGACCATGTTGTAGTCGGTTAGGAAGCAGCCTTGTGGTATTTTGTTCCACAGATAGGATGTTCTAGGAAAGAAACATTGTTCATGAAAATTTCGTTTTGTTACAGAGAGAGAGAGAGAGAGAGAGAGAGAGAGAGAGAGAGAGAGAGAGAGAGAGAGAGAGGAAAGTTCTTTGCTGTTGTTATAGGTGGGCGAGTTCTTGCTATGAATGTTTTACAAAGATTGGAGCTCAGTCGAGCACCTACCATGAACATACAGTAGAGAGAGGCTAGCAACATCTCTTCTGTGTGAAAAGGGCTGTAAAGAGAAGAGATCATCCCCCAAGACAAGAAAGAGTGCTTCGAGCAGAACCTCCCCAGATATGACAGCAGTACTCCATCTTAGGACGGATCTGGCTCTTGTACAAGTAGAGGATTGCATCAGGAGTGAGGTACTTTCTGGAGCGGTAGAATGATTCAACCATTTTTCCAGTGCCCTTAGCAGCAGATTTGATGTAAGGCTTTCATTTCAGATCTGAAGTCAAATAGTAACAAGCCACTTTTTCCCCCATTGCACCACATGCTCCAAGTCGGAAGATATATATATATATATATATATATATATATATATATATATATATATATATATATATATATGAGAAAGGAAGGATGAGAGTAATCCGACGTAATGTGAAATGAAAAAGGAAAAACCAAGAGATATTTTTTATATATTCATCAACGTTTCGTCTTTATTGTAAGACTTCCTCATGATGATAATTTTAAGAAAAATGTCATGCAAGTACATCGAAATATTGGGTTGACATGATGGGTTGATGAGAAAAACGTTGATGAATATATAAAAATATCTCTTGGTTTTTCCTTTTTCATTTCCCATATATATATATATATATATATATATATATATATATATATATATATATATATAGAGAGAGAGAGAGAGAGAGAGAGAGAGAGAGACCTTGGTCAGCAATGCTTTTCGAAGTGCTGCCATAGATAGTTGTGTCCTCTGCATATCACAGTCAACACGTCAGCTGTTGATCTTGCAGGACGAAATTCATATTGCTTGTCACTAAGTAAATTGTTTTTGTGTAGATGGTTGACAACTTCTTGATTTATTACAGATTTAAGCAACTTAGTCGTGATGCACAGGAGACTGATCAGTCTGTACTGGAATGCAGAGGACCGATCTCCAGTATTTTAAAATATCGGAGAAACCAATGAAGTCTTCCAAGCTGATAAAAAGCATCTCTCCTTTAAGCAACGATTGAACAGCTTTGTAAGGATAGAAGCTATTTCTGGTTGCTGTTTCTTAAGTATTATGACTGGAATGTTGTCGGGACCAATTGCCTTATTGGCATGAAGGTTCTTGATAAGTTATTCTGATGTTGATTTAATTAAGAGAAAAATAAAGGATTGTTATTGAATAAATTTGATCTTTATAGTAATTGCTTCATATAAAATACGTTTTAAATGACAACATTCAACCAAAAAAATTATAAATTTTGAATCTTAAAAATCATTTAATATTGAAATATTTCTTCTAAATGTGCACTTTTACAATGCTTTTAGATTGTAGAAATGCAAAGTTTTTCAAAATGAACAACAATCTAGAATAAGAATTTTTTTTAATTGTATATTGGTAGATTGGTGAGTCAATATGATGAAATTACCACAAAAGCCATGTCAACGCCAACCAACACTGCTCACCTAATGGAACTGAAACAATATATAGAAAATATTGAGTCCGTCACTATTTATCAGCTGGAACAAAAACTGACGAATATGTTAAAGCAACTCAGTTATTTGCTTGGTGCTGTAAACATATCAGTTAGTGACATGAACATTAACCAGATGGTTATCAAGAAACATGAGAGGATGCCGGCCATATTTGAAGAACATAAGACTACAATTTCTGACAAACGGATTCAGTTTGAAGAAGGTCTCAAGGTATGTCACTTATTTTGACTCTCTTTCATCATCATCACCACTAGCTGTTGTGCTGTTGACGGTTGAGAGGTACGCGTTCTGCTTCCCCCCCCCCCCCTCAAGATTTGCCAAGTTCAATTTTTTCTGCTGTATTACTGAAGAATAGTTAATATATGTTCTTATTTTTTAGATTCCCTTACACAATCCTGCAGGTGAAGTAAGAAATAAAAATATAATTCATTGTAAATTTGGAACTTGTAGTGTTTTGACACCTATATTGCTTTAACAGGACAATCTGAAATATTCCAGACAAAAATTGAGTTAAAATGGTTTGATTTTGTTATATATTTTTATTTGATTGAATAAAATATTCTGATGATATTTTGAAAATGATTTCTGAAAGTTGAGTAAACTTTTTCTCCTATTGTAGCATGTTCTGACATGTTTACATAGGTTGCAGCTATTGACGTCAGATAGAGTGTTATATTTTAAAATATGTGGTCAAAATGGAGGAAGAAAAACATGCTTTCAATAAGGTAGAAGAGTAACATTTCTGTTTCAGTCTGTAGTGTAGTGTGTGATATTAGAAAGTGAGCATGGTACAAACCTGTTTAGCATTTTTGTGGTTGTTGCACATGCAAAAAAGGGGTAAGACCAGTGATGTGTAGAGATTTGGTGATGCCTATGTGATGTCTGGGGCCAACTCCTTGATTGTATGCCTCAAAGACTCAAGTATAAGTCCTAGTATTGAGAAATATTATGAGAAAGGGAGATAGTTTGAATATGATTGGATGCGCACCCCCATTTGAATGTCCAGAGTCAACGCACTGCCCACCTTCCCCTCTGCATGCCACTGAGTAGGACACTTGAGTTGTGAGAGAAATAACCGCAAGGACTTTCAAAGCTTTGCAGATCAATGACTTCTCATTGAGAGTTCATCAGTCCGATCAGTAGCCATTACCAAATGCAACAGGGTCATGAGCACTCTTGCGGAGTCCAATAATGGCCAAACTCCATATTAAGCACTAAACCTTGTGTCACATTCAGTGCTTGTGGGGATGGGGTAGCTAAATAAGGATGCATGATATTCCAAAAGGCATGGAATTGAACGAACTTTGAGACACTTTTGACAAAAGAACAAATAATGGTGTCATAAGTGGAATTGTAAGGTTTCCACTATCTACCATTGAAAGCCAAATTTAATTCTAAGAATGAGAAAAATGAATGAAAAGGTAAAATGTTTCTTGGTGTTCTGACAAGATGAGAACTTCAAAGTTTGTAGAATCTTTAGAGGTGCATTTATTACAGATTGTTAATCGCAGAAGAAAATGTCGAAAATGTAAGGCAAAATGTGATTCTAAAATGTTGTCAATTTCTTTTGAACTGTTTTCTTTTCTGTTTACCTTTAGTTACGCCGTGAACGATTTATTGAAGAGCTAGAAAGTTATGCTAAACAAGTGGAAGAATTTCAAACTTGTGGGGATTTGGAAGAAGTTAAAAAATATGCCCGAAAAGCACAAGCATTGGAATCTAAACTGAATACAGCAGTAGATAAGGTATATTATTTTTCTTTCTGACGGAGAAGAACTGAAAGAAGCATTAAAAAGCACAATCAGACTGCTTCACATCCGCATTAAAGAACATCTCAACTAACACACGCATCCTCCTTTAAAAAACACTTCGACAAATTCAGAACACTAATAAAGACAAAAGAGTCACTATTGAAGTTATAGAAAGAAAGTTGGACAACTATAGAGTCAAAGACCCAATATCAATAGCTAGACTCAACTTCAAAACAAAAACAGATTAGAACTAAATGCTGAATATTTAATTTAAAGCATACACATACACATAATTGACACATGCACAATGTTTTCTACTAACTATTTAGTTGTAGTTGGTTGCCCGTCATGTCCTATGATGCAAGTACTGCTTCCACTACAAATGTGAACCTCATATGGCTCCACAGTTCAAAAACCTAACAGACACACATTAAAAAATTAATGAAAAAAGATCTATCTAAATAAATAAATGTGAAAGTTGGGCCCATTTCTCACACTAACAGTAAAGTCAAAATGTCCTATTTCAAATCTATCCAACTTTACACAATAGACGCACCATCTTTTTTTATATATGCGATATAAGTCAAAAGGTTAAATAATTTGAATATTGGTTTGAAAAAGAACATTTTATTAATTAACTATTGTTATTGTTTTTTAATTGAATAATTGTTTTGATTTTAATATAACAAATAGTTCTGTTTCAAAATATTGTTTTATTTCCTGGACAAATATATTTAGTATTTGTGTTCAAATGTTCCTTTCTCTAGAGGAACTGACTTAATTTTCAACAAGTTGCAATCTATTCCTAGAGGCAAATTGATTTGTTTCTTTTCTTTTCTTTTCTTTATGGTCACATTTAAAAGATAAATCAATTTGGATCGAAATTACCAAAATGTTAATGTTTATCTTATGAATAAATGAAAAATATTTCTTTTCGTGTTTACAACAAAGTTATGAATGAAATTTTTATTATTTTAAATTAATGTTTCAAGTATTTCAAGTAGCGAACTTTGCAAAGCGATAGCGAGTCGTTAAAGCCAACTAGTATGTATTTTATTAAAATATAATTATTTATAACGAATAGGAGTCACGTCGTCCTTTGGTGATTTTTTATTTTAAAAAAAATGCAGATTATTAGCGTTTAGAGTACAATTATCAAATAAAGATCCTTTTAAAAATTATTTATTTTATGCACTTCCCTGACTTTATAGTAGGTGTAATTGAAATCCCTAATTTCAAAATGTACAACTTTACATAGAATTTTGTAGATTTCAGTTACAATGAAAGCATAATAGAAAACTGAAACACCTCAGTTAGTGTATGAAAATAAATTATTTTTTAATTTTCTTTTGATAATCATATTCTAAACGTGGTAATTAGGTTTTCAATTTTTAAAATTGTCAAACCAATGATATAGCTTCTACCAAAACAAGATATGATCTTGTTTAAACACATTTATAATTAATCTTTTAAATTAATTATATAAAAAAAACCTTCCATAAGAAATCACAAGTTAGAAAATTAATTTGCCTATGAAAGGATGCAGCCGGGAATTTTTTCATTGGTAAAAAAGATAAATAAATAAATAAAATGATAAATAAAATGATGAATAAAAACGATAAATAAGTAAAACGAAGGAAGAGAAATTTTTTTGATTTTGGATTTTTTTTTAGATAAAAGGTTACTTTTGAAAACCTATCTTGAATTTATTATCAAGCAAAAATGTGTTTTGAAATGGACAGAAACAATTGTATGAAGAAAGATTTTTTAAGTAAATTATGAGAAAGTTATCATATATTTTAGAGCTCTAGTAATATAAAAACTATGGAGCTCTTAAATCACTTTTTTGTGTGACCTTAAAAGAATTTAAATGATATATATATATATATATATATATATTAATAATGGAGTTTATGTATCTGTCTGTCTGTCTGTATGTCTGAAGCCGAAACTCCATCAGAGTAGTATGACTATTTACTAAATCTGCCAGCTTCATTATATACTACTAAAAAAAATGCCGTAAACACTATGCGCATTTCTCAATTTACATAATCAATTGCTTTTGAACTTCTAATAAATTAGTATTCGCAAATATACACTCATGATTGTTTTCTTCAGATTTCCACATGTATTTACGCAATTTTGCTCGCTCATTATCTTACTTATAAATTATAATTATTGAATCAAATTGTTTAATTAAAATAGTAATTGATTTAAAAATTAATGAGTTACGTAGTTATTTTATCTACGTCCAACTGATTGAACAGCGAACGTTAATCTATTGAAACGACAAATCAGTATGGACGCAAGACGAGCGCGTAATTTGAAATGTAAACAAAACGCTGGCATTTACCGTGTTACTTTAACTTACGCTGTTAAGCTTTTATTCATAAACTGTTCTTATTATTCCATGTTTTATTTATTAAAATAAAAGATGCGATTTTTTTTCTTTTCTGTCAACAAAAAAATAATATAACTGATTTTAGAAACAAATTGTTAAATTTAAAAAAGGTCATTAAACAAACAAACACACACACACACATTCTAACGAATTTGATTTAGGTAAACTTTCTTTCCGAGACCATTTACATAACTAATCGTGTTCACTGTATTTGATTTGTTGGTGCTTTTACACTATAGGACCCGTGCTAACTTTGACTCCGTCGTTAGGGTTAGGGTCATGGTCAAAGTGGGGGTTAGGGTTAGTGTTTGGGTCATGGTCAAAGTCAGCACAGGTCCTACAGTAAAAGAGTACGGATTTTTTTATTGTTTTATTTTATGTACACCTTTCTTCAGATTAAAAAAATACTGTTCGCTGTATATAGTTTTTTAAATTGTTGATTTTAACAATTTTATTGAATCAAATTGTTTAATTAAAATAAAAATTGATTTAAAAATTACTACTTAAAAAAACACACACATTGTAACACACACACACACACACATTCTAACGAATTTAATTTAGGTAAACTTTCTTTCCGAGACCATTTACATAACTAATCGTGTTCACTGTATTTGATTTTTTGGTGCTTTTACACTATAGAACCCACGCTAACTTTGACTCCGTTGTTAGGGTTAGGGGCAGGGTCAAAGTGGGGGTTAGGGTTAGTGTTTAGGTCATGGTCAAAGTCAGCACAGGTCCTACAGTAAAAGAGTACGGATTTTTTTATTGTTTTATTTTATGTACACCTTTCTTCAGATTCAAAAAAATATTGGGATGGGGGGGGGGGGGTCAAATAATTTTTTTTTCTTTTCTTAACTAAAAATATTCCTATGTATGGGTGAGGGTAAATAAAAAATTTGAGGGGGGGGTGTCCAAAAATTTTTTTCTTTATTTTTTAAACTAAAAATATTTCTATTTATGAGGAAGGGTAATACAAAAATCGGGGTGGGGTCGAAATTTTTTTTTCTATTTATTTACATCTACAAATATTTTTGGTCATAAATAAAGAATATCAACGTCTAACCACCTAAGAAATATGACTGAGGCTCCATCAGTTTACACGTCAGCGTTCATTTCTGACGCGGCAGCGTAGCAAAAATATGCGACCGGAGAGAGCATATATTTGCTAGTATATATAATCTGCCGTTTATTCTAACCTGGAAAGGAAAGAGGAAAAAGAAAAGAGAGAAAAACAAATATAATAAGAATGTAAAAACGTGGAGATTTTTGTAACTATTTTGAAACGCAAATTATGATTAAAAATACAAAGTTTTAGCATAAAGAGAGAAGGGATTATCGACCTATTATTTTACATATTCAAAGTGGGTGTATTAATTAATTCCTATTTATTTGATTATTTTTTTTTTGTCTCATTAATTAATTAATTATAAATTTCCTATAATATGTGGGAATATGTATAAAAGCATTTTGGCATAAAGGGAGAGGGGGTATCATAGCTACTAGTTTAAATATTCAAAGTGGGTGTATTAATTTATTCCTATTTATCTGATTACTTTATTTGTGTTACATTAATTAATTAATAGATTTCTTGTAATATGTGGGAGTATCTATAAAAGTGGGTTGGAAATAATATAGCTCTTTAATTTATTTATGTATGAATGTATTTATTTATATTTATTTAGTTCATTATTTGTGTATTATTAGTCGATCAGTAATTATTTAAAAGTATTTATAATTATACAAGTGTGTGTATATGTAATATGTGAATATAAGTAAAAACGTGAGGATATACTATTCATAGTGTCTTGAATTATGTTTGAATGTGTTTATTATTCCCATATATGAATGTAAAGGCATGGAGATTTTTACTATTTTGAAAGGCAAATTCTAATTAAAGATGAAAAGTTTTGGCATAAGGAGAAAAGGGGGTATCATATCTATTAGTTTAGATATTCAAGTGAGTGTATTAATTTATTCCTATTTATTTGATTACTTTATATGTGTCTCATTAATTAATTTATAAATTTCTTGCAATATTTGGAAACTATGTACAAAAGTGGGTTGGAAATGATATAACTAGTTAACTTATTTATATATAAATGTGTTTATTTTTATTTATTAAGTTTTTTATTTGTGTATTATTAATTGATCAGTAATTATTAACAGTATTTATGATTATACACATGTATGTATATGTGGGAATAAATAAACACTTTCACACATAATTTAAAACACTATGAATATTATAGCCTCACCTTTTTACTTACATTCACATATTACATATAAAATGTACTTTTCTACCTAATTTAAAATAGAAAAATACAAAAAGTAAATCCTCATACTTCGTAGACGGTCGGCGAACGAATGTCAGTTTCCAGTCTAACGTAATTTATTTGACAGAACTTTTTAATTGAAATTAAAAAATAAATGCTTTTAAATACTATAAAACACAAAAAAATGCAGATAGGTAGAAAAGTAACTTTTATGTTTTTAGTAACAGTTATTCTGAGAGTATGATACCATGATGAACGAACTATATGCACTAACCCCAGGTAGGAGGTAATGACTGAGAGGATGATATCATGACGAACGACCCCCCCCCCCCAAGTAGGAGTTCATGCCTGGGAGCATGATATCATGATAACAGAATAGAGAGTACACTACCCCCATCTACAAAAAGGAGAAGGTAATCCTGGGAGGATGGTATCGTGAGGAACGAACGTATACTATACTGCCCTCCCCCAAAGAGGAGGTGATGCCTGGAAATAATATATTATGATGAATTAAAATATACTATGCAGAATTAAATAAGCATAAACTGTTTTAATGTTAATATAATTAGGTTAGGTGGAAAATCTTTCGCATGTTATTCATTTAGATGACATTAAAAACAATGGCAAGTTTCGTTGTTCACGTGAAACGCCGAAATGAAAATTGGGCTGAAAAATATAGTCGTCATCTTTATTAACAAATGAAAATATGCTAACTAAGTAGAACAATAAGTTCCTTTCATATATTTCTAGTTAAAAACATGTTTATAAACTTGCATTATAGTGTTTCCTTAGCTGGCCTCTTTCTCGACTTGTTAAGATGGCAACTATATTTTTCCGACCTAATTTTTATTTTACCGTTTTACGTGTACGGTAAAACTTGGCATAACAAAAAAACTCATTAAACTGTTGTTTTTTTTACAAAATATATATAAGTTGTTTAATGCCGAAACCTATTTCACTCTAAATAATTCATGTGACTGAAATAAGAATTAACCTCAAGTAAGAAATAAAAGCCAGCATGTCTGTTTTTTTTTAAATTAGTTATTTATTGGGGGATTTTATAACAGGATATATTAAGAAGTGAAAGAAAACTTACAATTTAAACAGAAAATTCGACTTTATTGGTTTGCATTTTAAGTGAAAAAGGTTTTAATTTCAGACTATGCATATTTATAATTCTTCAGGAAAAAATGTTGAGCTCTTACAGAGGTGATTCCTGGGAGGTCGGTCTTATGACAACAGAACCGATACTACACTACAAACCCCATTAAAAGATATTCCAATTAAATGGAGTTTTTTTTTTCATTTCATTCATTTAAAAATGCCTTGTCACAAAAAAATTTTTTTTATGGTTCCTTGGTCTGCTGGCTAAGATCAAAGTGTAGTATCTGTTCTCCACATCTCAGAGACATTTGACGGAAGTTTCATGTAAATTATCTCTCTTGAAAGTGAAATTCTGAAAGTTTTTAAAACTCTATCCTTTTTAATAAAATCCCTTTAGATAATGTTATTAATAATTAAAATAATAATACTATACATAAAACGATTGCGTGTATAGAAGAAAATTTAACAATACAAATAGTAAAGTAAATTCCTGTGAATCAACATGGTACAACTTTGTTGACCGGCTTGATTCTGTTGTCAGCATGCCTAAGTGAAAGTGATATTATGGAACTGACTGGATTCGAACTTAGCACACCCAGGTCGTCAGTCCTATCTATATCGTCATTCCTATCTATACGGCATTTGAAAATATTCTTGTATCATTAAAATGAAATAAGCCTTTGATAAGTTATGATGTTAATATAGTTAGGATAGATGGAAAAAAATATTCGCATTTTTCATTTATATATATATATATATATATATGTAAGAAAAATGAAATGATGAAAATAAAAATTGGATAAATTACAATATTTATTAATTCATCAAATATTCAAGCAAGTAATATTTAAAAAATGTTTATCCATGGATCTTCAAAGATAAGCTCTTCTCATCAGAGGAGAAAAATCAGTAAAGTAACAGATTACTGGTTAGCATGAATTTGAAAATTTAAAAGGTGCAAGCAAAATAATTTTTATCATGTTTGAAGAAAAAGATTTCAAGGAAAGTTTCAAAAATGGGTAGAAAAATACAAGGTATCCATATAAATATCCAGGGAAGCAATCAGAAATAATCAGAGATAATATGAGCATTTAATTATAATCAAATACAGTTCATGAGATATGAAAGTATTAATTAGAATGAAATCCAAAGTAAGAAATCATGTTGACATTGATGTGAATGGCTCACCAAGATCTAAATCCAAGGAGTCCGTAGAAAGTCAATATATAGATAGAGTCGTTGCCATCAATAGAGTTTCCTTGGCAAGTGAGAATAAAAAGTGAAGAAGGTAGTCCAACATAAAAAATTAAAATTACTTTAATTTTTTCTGTTGGACTACCCTATTATTATGCTCAATATTTATATTAATGCTCTATCTATTGTAGCGAGCATTATCTTATCACAATAGCATCTAAGATAAAGATAAAATATTTATTTTTATATTTTGATATATATATATATATATATATATATATATATATGAATGAAAATATAAAAATAAATATTTTATCTCTCTCTATGTATTTAATTTTTATTTTTTACATACATAAAAGTAATCCATGGACACATGTTTCTGGTTATCAGGCGTCATCAGCATGGCTAACCTCGACAAGGATCGAACCCTCGATGTTATTGTCTTTAGTCTGACGTTTTACCATCAGGTTGTGACGCCTTGCCCGAAATATGTACAATTTTTCATCGCCTCAATATTTAGTTACATAGTTTTGTTATTGTTTTTACTGGCGATGGAAACAGTGTTGTTGTAGTAGTATTTTTCACTTCCTAAGCGGTAAAGAATATTCAATTCAATTCAATTCAATTAATTTGGCAAAAAATAAAACAAGCATGTTTCAGTTGCCATGTAGGGAAAGGGTTCTAGAAATTTACACAGAAGAGGATACAGTCTCCCAGCACCTGTCCAAATTCACATTGAATTGCCGCGTTGTTGGCGCATTTATTACCTTTCTTGGGAGACTATTTCAAGATTCATGGATCCTGATTGAGATCGAAATCAGCGGTGAAATAGTTTCTTGTGGTGTCCACGTAGACCTCTTTCTGGTGCAGGAGTGAATATTAGGTCCTGAGGTATATCGTAATGACAATTGAGAAGATTGTAGGCCAAAATGAGATCACTGCGTAATCGTCGGTGCTCAGGGGAGAAAAGGTTAAGTTTCTTGAGTTGGCTTTCATAAACCCTGCACTATTCGAGTAGTCAGTCTTTGAACTCTTTCCAGATGCTGAATATCACATATTAGATATGGAGCAGTGGTAGAAATATTTCAGGAGTTTGCAGAAAGAACGTTGAATGAGAAATAGAATGCTGCTTGCTTTGTTTGCAGCCTGAATACAATGTTTCGATGGCTTGAAGGACAAGTCGACCAGACCAAAATGCAGAATATTGCATTAAGTCTCCCTTAATCAGACAGAGGATGAGTGTTCTCTCAGTCACACGATTCAAAACCCTCAGACCCAAGTCAACATTTTAACTTTTGTCTGAACGCCTAGGACCATGCAGCCAACACAACAATCACGATCACAGGAAGAGAATTAAGGTCTATTTATATCTATGCATTACACATGTGTTTCATCCTTTTCCAGGAATCATCAATGTGGAAGATGATTGTTCTGCCGGTCATACGATTCAAAATATATAAAATTGAATTTTATCTTTCAGATTGATGCGTTTAATACAGAGGAAGAAGCATTTGGTTGGGAATTGACATCTTATCCTCAAAGGCAACAAGTTGTGTCTACTTTAAAGCCATATGTAAACCTATATGACACAACAGTGGAATTTAGAGATAAGCATATGTAAGATATTTTGAAAGCTTTGGTTTTTACATTTTATACTAGTACTGGTATCATCTCAGTTTAAAAATGTACATTTAGCTGAATTTCAATGAATTTTGTTATTAGTCTATTGACCAATAACAAAATAAAACTTAAAGAAAATTAAAATATGTACTATTCAGTAGTTTTTTTCAAAGAAGTGATGAGGTGAGTCTGGGCTGAAAGTTAATTTTATTTATTACAAGCAAAAAATAAAATGTAATCCCTTGGCATATTTAATCTAAATTGAAAAAAAAAAACAATGAAAAGGGAGGTAACTCATGTTGACTCTTCTTTTAATGCCATTATATTACCATGCCATTATATTACAATGTATGGATTACACATTATAATAAAAACAGGCATAATAGTACATACAGTGCATTACATAAGTATTCATCTCCTCCTTGAACTTTTGCATATTTTGTAATGTTACCAACTGGTATTCAAATTGACTTAAATTATCTTTTTACCACACAAAATACACTGTAAATTGAAGGTGAAAAATACACAAACAAGAATTAGGACAACAACATCTCTTAGATTCATAAATATCCCACCAAGACAATAAGGGTACGTAATAAGTTTAAAGGATATAATATTGTGTCTCAGCATTAAATAAACCTCAAAGGGTTGAGATGCCATAAATAAACAAAACCAAACCAATGTCAATATTTTGTCAAACCACCTATCACTGCAATTATAATTGTAAGTCTTTTACATCTTTTTCTCTTTATCAGATTTGTTAATCTAAGAACTGAAATGTTTGTCCATTCTTCTTCTTTGCAATATTACTCAAGCTGAGTCAGATTTGAAAGAGACAATCTTTGAGCAGCAATTTCACGTCCTTTCACAGATTATCACTTGGACTTGCGTCCAGCCTTTAACTGTGCTATTCTAACACAGTAATATGCTTTGTGCTACACCATTCAATTTTAGTTCTGTATTGCATTCAATTGTATGTTCAGTGATGGAAGGTGAATCTCTGTTCCAGTCTCAAGTTTTTTGCAGGTTTTCTTTGATGATTATCGTGTATTTGGTGCCATCCATCTTCAAATCAACTTTGACCAACTTTCCTGTTCCTGCTTACAAAAGCATACTCACAGCATAAAGTTGTCACTGCCATGTTGTCACCGTGGGGATCGTGTGCTTGAAGTGATGTGCATTGTTTGATTTTTGCTATATTTAATAATTTGCATTTAGGCCAACAAGCACAATTTGGATCACATCTGACCAGAGCAGCTTCTTTCACATGTTTGCTGTGTTTCTCACATGACTTGTGGCAAACCACACATGGAACTTTCTTTCATCAATGGCTTTACTATAAAACCAGGTTTGTGCAATACATGACTAATAGATTTGTGCAATAAATGATTAATAGCTATTCTGTGAACAGATTCTCCCACGTAAATCTTATTTTTTCCCATTATTTTTTTTATTCAAAAAAATTGTCAAAATCAGTGACTTTTGAAAACAATTAGTGGCACTTGATTTTACTTTAAGATTTCAAGGGGACTGAATAGATATGCACTTAACATTTTAAGATTTTTATTAGTAAGTCATTTTTAAAACACTGTCTTAGCTCCACTTCAAATTGATACTCTATTTTGGGTTGGTCCATTACATCAAACCCCAATAAAATATATATAAAATTGTTTTTGTAATGTGACAAAATGTGTAAAAGTTCAAGGGGGATTATATTTTCAAATTAAAATGCAGCTACCAAAATTTTGTTTTTTCTGGTGAAATGTTTGGTTTTCTTTAGAAATATGTGTATTCTATGGATTGTTGGATACCAATTTTCCTCTCTCTTTAGTTTGTGGATGGATGGACCAATGTCTGGTGTGAATCCTGATGTTGTTGAACAAGAGGTTGGAAATGTTTGGAGAAGTCTTTATAAACTGGAAAAACAATTTGAAGATGTGGCTGCGGCCAAGAAAATTGCTCAAAAGGTAAGTGCAACTATTTTTGAATAGAAAACACAACTTTATACTTTAAGAAAATACTTTATAAATGTTTCTGCATCCTTTGAACTTATCATGCATCTTAATTGAGAGGAAAGACATTGAAGATACATTTCCTGTAATTTTGTAAAATAGATAAATATAAAATGAAAAAGGAAATATATATATTTTTAAAATCTTTCTTGATGTCTGTATTTATTTTCTTAATAACACAAATCGTTTTAAAGATTATATTTATTGTTGAAAAGGAAGAATTTTCTTGGTTGCATAAAGTTGGAAAAGAATTATATTTTAATGGCTTGAAAGTCAAAATTAGACCCTAACCTGAGACTGATGCAGATTCAAACAACTCTTTGTGAACCTTGTCACAAAATGAATAAACAAAATGCAATGTAAGATGCACAAATGGTATCATTGGAATAACTAGGAATGACCAAGCAAGAGACAACTTTTGTATCACATGGTCAGAACGGTCACGCATCACATATGATGTAAAAGCATTGTTCAACTAGAAATATGATGATGAAGAAGAAATGTTTACACTTCTGAGATGTGAGAAAATTGATATCACAACAAGATTTGATGTATTCAGAGTTCATATTGTATCTGAAATTAAGCATGTTATTTCTGAGTCAAGCATACTACTGGTGTCACTGACACAAAGGATACAGTTCCAGAAGATAGAACCAATGATCTACTGACTTGTGAAGATAGAGGAAAGTGTCAAATGCTGACTAATGTGAAGAATTGATTGATGGAATAAAAAGTGAAATTTCATGATAAAAACTCCCAAATTAAGTCTAAGACATTTGACTTTATATACAACTAACTGTTTCTACTCAGTATTGCATGGGATTATTTGTACTTTATGTGACTGAAATGTAAAAAAGTGAAAAGAAGAGCAAACAAAGGGAAATAACTCTCTATTGATGAATACAGAGTTACTTCACTTTTTTTCTGAAGATGATAATTTTCCGGTCGGATAAAATAATTTTTCAAACAAACTAAATAAAATTAGATTCTTTCTTGCTAAGATGTACCAATGTTGCACCAAATAATTGATTAACCAGAATCAAACATTGATTTTGTAGGACGAAAGCTATTGATGACCAAAATCGACAAACAGACTGACTTTACATTATTATATATGGACAAATCAAAAGTAATAAAGACTGAATTGAGAAGTGAAAAGTAGTCATTGAAACATCAGCTAAAAAACTCTTGTGTAAATAAATTCTAACGTAGGGCAGTTTTTTTTTTTCATTTTAAAAATTTAAAATAAGATTTTTATGATTTTAAATTAAATTGTTAGAATTAAAGTTAATTATGACAGTATTAATGGAACATAATTTTTTGGCTTTAATTTTTCCAAGTGTAACAGACATATGCCTTTTTAAAAACTAAATACAAATAGCTGAGCTTTTATGAATAAACATAAATCACATTTATGTTCTAAGTAAACAATGTGTTAAAGGTCATTTTTTCTCAAATGTTATTTTTTGTTTATAATTTTAAATTTTAAATTTCAATTCAAGTTTTACAGTATGCAGATTTTTGTTTTCATTTTCCAAAAGATAATTTTCTATTCCAAAGGCAAGTAACTATTATGGACAGAAACATAGTTAAGTCTCATTATATTCTGGAAGGAATGAAACCTATTAACATTTTACTGTTCTGAAGAACATGGTGGAACAATCCACTAAAAACCCTGCTTATTCATAATGAAATATTGAGTTTGTTGGGTGCTACCTATTTATAACAGTATATGAGAATTAGATGGGCTTGTTTTTATTCTAGAGAACTAACTGCATCATACATGGCACATGTTTTGAAACATGAATTGTCACCAATCCCTCTCTCCTTGGCAATATGCAGTTGATCCTGAAGTTGACCTGGGTTCAGTTGTTAATTTAGGTACGGAATGGCATGTTCTGTTTAATCCTGTTAATACCCAGATCGTGTCTTTTAATGGTAGGCATGTCACTTTTCTTTCTGCGATTTTCATGGATGGCTCTGTTCTTGAGGAGAAATCGACTCTGAAACTTCCTGGTCCTTCTTTATCATCAAATCTTTCTTGGGGTTCATACATTAGATCCATTGCTCTTTCTGCTTCTCGTAAAGTCGGTTCTCTCTATCGCTTCAAACACTTTCTCACACCTGAGGCTATTCTCTATCTCTGAAAATCTACTATCAGACCTTGTTATGGGAGCACTGTTGCCATATTCAGGCTGGGGAATCTCTGTCCCATTTAAGTGTTCTTAATAAGGTGCAGAAGCGTATTTGTAATTTGGTTGGCCCCACCCTTTTCTTCTTCTCTGCACTTTCTCTCTTAAAGACGTAATGTTGCTAGTCTCAGTCTCTTCTATAAATACTATTATGACATGTGTTCTTCAGAATTGTCTGATTTATTTCCTGCTTCTTTTTCTCCAGCTCGTTCCACTCGTTTGTCTAATGGTTTTCATCAATTCTCTGTTTTGATACCTCATTGTAATACGGTTTCCTATTCCAGTAGCTTCTTTCCAAGAACTGTAGGCTTGTGGAACTCTCTTCCTGTTGACTGTTTTCCTCTTACCGTCTTTGTTTTTTCAAGCCTACGGTTAATAGGCATCTTCTGTGTTTGCGATAATCATCTTTTGTTCTTTTTAGCCTTTACATCAAGTACCTTTATGCCTTTTATGGAGCGACTTCCATAAAAAAAAAAAAACGCTGAAAGAGGGATCAACAAATAAAGCAGAACTGACCAGTGTTTCTATCAAGAGAACTGAAACATGACAGAACTTTCAAAATGTGACATGAAGACTTGTTTACTCATAGATGGTAATGCACCGATCTAAGTTATGAGCACTTTATTTTAAAGTTATACTTTTGCCACTTGGCTGGTCAACGAGTATGTTTGGACTTAAGTGATACAATTAATATTTCTAAGCACCGCTTTACATTCAGTATTAAAATCTGTCACTTAGCTTATATGTACATTTTTTACTTACTTACTTTACTTACTTTCTTTCCAAGACAAAACTCTCTTGCTGTTTCCTGTTCATAATTTTGACTTTGCCCTTTGTCTGTCTCACTTTATTTTAAAATGTTTTTATAAGACAAATTTCGTTGCCTTACTCTATATAAAAACTTTCTCATGTTATTAGGGTGTTTCAAAAGCATTTCAATTTTTATACACACATATCTCTATTATATAACATTATCTATTTCTGAGGTCAATATTCTGACCTAAAAATAGTATCACATTATTTGTCTCTTTAACGCGATTCTCTTGATATGTCACATGACTATATTTGGACAACTTTGAAATTTAACCGTTTAACCCTGAAATGACCTTTAAGATGAACAGTTTTCGTGGTATCCAGTCTAGCATTTCTTTCTGACCTATAACTTATTTATTTATAACATGTCGTTACTATTAACATTTCACACAGGTGAAAGTCACATTTTTGGCTCATCTAATATTATTAAAATTTGGAAATGTAACATCTGTTCTCAGTCTGTAATGTAAGTAAAATCGAATCTTTTTTGGTACTCTTACATTTTTAGTTTAATAAAAATCTTAATTATCAATAAATTTTAGTTATTTAGTTATAAGTAATTTATAATTGTTTTTATTCAAATAAAACGTAAGATTAAAAAGAGTGCATTTTAATTGTTTTTATTACAATTTAAAATTAAAAAAATAGGATATCTATTACAATAATCCGCAGAGTCGTGGACGGGGTACAAAAAACGAACGAGAACGGGGTAAAAACAATAAATATACAAGTATACTACGTCGAGAATAGATATTTTCCTACTTACCTATGACATTTGTTTGTATTTTTGCGTAGTATAAATGGGTTTTTATTAGATGTAAAAAAAAAAATTCTTGTTTTTTTGGGGCACGGATTTTTACTAAAAAAAAATGGCGCCGACGAGCATATTTTCCAGCCTCGCTTACGACCCCCCTCCATGTTCGTGTGACAAAAATATTGATTTCTAATAAATAGCATTTGGAACGGCTTAAAAATACAAACAAGTATCACAGATAAGTTGGAAAATAACTTTTATCGGCTACAGTTACTTTTATTTGTTGTATATTTGTTTTTTTTTAGCGTTTTCACTCTGCGGGTTATTGTAAAAGATACCAAAAAAATATTTTCTTTGGTTAAGTTTGTGTATAGAAAAGGAAAAGTTGAGAACCCATGTGTAATATATATCAAGGACGTGAGTTGTCGTCCTTATACCAGAAAGCTTAAGCTGAAATTACCGGCCTTGTATACCAATTTTCTATCTTGCCGAATGGGTGCTCTTGTTTTTGTTGTTATAAATAAAGGTGGGACATTTGCAGAACTGGCTTCGTCTTAGCATAAAACAGCCATCGGTGTTTAGTTTGTGTTTCCATTTTAATTGAGACATAATACTTCAGCTAGTATTATATCTTTTGATGTAACATTTTTTTTATTAATGTCAAACATTTGTAATCTCTTTGTCTATAATAGAAAATTTAAGTCTCTCTTACAGTCTATAATTTTAGAACAGACTAAACTCATCTTGTATTATTTTTTAGACAAAATCACAAGTGGAGGAATTCAAGACTCACATGCCATTGGTGCAAACTTTATTCAACCCTGGATTGCGAGAACGTCACTGGGAGCAAATCTCGGAGATTGTTGGATTCATGCTCAAACCAGATGAAACCTCCAGCTTGTCCAAATTGGTAGACATGAATTTAGAACCTTTTGTTGCCAACTTTGAAAGGATCAGTGAATCTGCCAGCAAGGAATTCTCACTGGAGAAAGCTATGGAGAAAATGAGAGCAGACTGGGAACCAGTAAATTCCTTTCTTTTTCTTTTCCTTTTTCTTTTTTTATTGGGGGGAGGGCATTTTTATTGTTTGCAGTTTAATTAATTATTGATTCATCAATTAGTTATATAATTAATTTCACTAAGATTAACTAATTTACAACCATGGGCATTTTTCAGTTCCAGGATGGTTGCAATGAAATTCTCTGTCCTGTGCAGTTCTAGGAGGTCCACCCTCCCAGGCTTTGCCTCCCCTCTTTGGGGAGGAGTAAGTTTATTGCTTACTGCCTGAGGCGCCCCTACCGGAGAATGCCGACTGGGCTGTCCAGGCAATTTTTAATGGCCAGAGTGCTCACCTCTCGAGTGCTGGCTTATCGAATCCCACTTTCCCAACCTTGTGTCACATCTTACCTTGTGGGAGGTAGATAAATAAATAGACATGTATTTAAAGATTGTATTCATCACAAAACCAAATAAATTTATTGTTTCAACTGTTTTATCATATTAATCCTATGTATTCATTATATCGGTACTGATTGAATAAATAAATTGTAGTAATTTCTGTCTTTATATTTGTCTTATTTATATTAAATGCTAGTAATTTCCATGTTAGTGATTTGATGTTAGGAAATTGGAAATATATGTTTTTGCCATTGTAGGTAATAACATTTTTTGTAATTTTGGGTCAGTTATCCCATGATTTGCTTATGCATTTAAGCAAATTTTAATTATACATATCCAGTCTCAATGCACACTTGAGCTTTAAACTTATTTGACAGTAGATATTGTAAATGATTGCATTTTCATCTAAATTATCCTTCCAAGATTAAGTTAAATAATAATTAAATTAATTAATTTTATTTTGATCTTACAATTTTGTAATAGTTTATTGTTGTAAGTTTTAAAAACTTGAATATGTTTGAAATAGTCGACTAAGTGATTTGTTTTTTCTCTTAACAGCTGGAATTTACAATGATTCCTTACCGTGAAACAGGCACATATGTCTTATCTGCAGTTGATGACATTCAATTGTTGCTTGATGACCACATAGTCAAAACTCAGACCATGAGGGGCTCACCTTTCATCAAGCCTTTTGAAGCAGAAATGAGGTGAGACAAACCATAATATCCCCCTCTCTCTTCTCTCTATCTATCCTTAATACAGGGTGTTAAGTTTGTTCTGCGCATTGTGCCATTCGTCCTGACAGAAGTTTTTCTTGTCTTGAGAAGAATCAGAGTATCCTGACTTGACTGAGTGCTTGACCTTGTTGAGGGGTTTCTTAAATTTCATAAGGTGGTACTCTTGGACCTTGGTGGTGAGTAGTTGGTCCTTGTGTCTCTCAAATATTCTCGTTCAACGCTTTCTTTATAGTCGCCACTCTGATGCCCATCTCTCTCGCCAAGGTCTGCATTACATTACCTAGATCTTACTGTGCCACTTTTTGCAGTTTCTCAATGAATTTCGTTGTGCAGACGCAGTTAGAATGCTTGCTATGATTTTTTCTGCTAGCCACTGTTTCCACATCTCCGTCACAATTCTTCAGTTCACTTCACATCTCACGGCCTTCAAGCTATTGAAGGAGAACTGAGCTGCAGCTAAGTTTCCGAATGTTTTAATCCGGCATGAATCATCATGATGCAGGTCACCCTTTTCCAATATTTCAGTGATTTCCAGTTGTTTATGGTCTTCAGCTCTTAAACCCACTAATAATAAACAGAAACAACCCTTAAGTACTTCAAATGGTTCTGAAATGAATAAATATTTAAAAAAATTAAAAGTTATCCTGAACACCTTGTATAAGTCTGGCGTCACTTCAAACTGACATTAATTTATGTCTCTGGTTTTGAAAATATAACTGATATATATATCTTCTTTTTCATAATGTGTTTTGCAATAATTGATTATTATATTGTTTCGGAATTTTTTAGATGAGGATTGATAATTTGTATAATTTGGATTATTTGGATTACTGTTCTCATCTTGGATGTTTCGGCCATAGAACCTCTGACCTTCTTCAGGTGTACCTTGTCAAACTTGGGAATCTTTATGTCGAACTCTGTGGACTTTTCCTGCAATGGATAAAGTGCTAACTGACAGTGTTCTGGAGGTCGAAGTTTCAATCTTCAGTACAGGCGATACTAAGAATATAATTAAAAATGACTTAAGACTTCTACCCAGTCATTTCGTGCAGATTCCCGAGTTTGACATAAATATTCCCAACTTCGACACAACACACCTGAAGACGGTCGGAGATCACATCGACCAAAACGTTGTGAGAAATAATATCCAAGATGAGAACAATTATCTGAATAATCCAAATAATACTGATTATTATATTGTTATAATTGTTATATTGTTATGATTATTATATTGCTATTATGATTATTATATTGCTATTATTGTTATATTGCTATGATTGTTATATTGTTATGATTGTTATATTGTTATGATTAAGGTGTTGTTAGCTGAACAAAATGGGCATGAAGGTTAATAAACGTAATTGATTGTTGAGAATAAATTTTTAAATATTTTATGTCCTATTTCAGGGATTGGGAACAAAAGATGATTCGTTTACAAGATATATTGGATGAGTGGCTCAAAGTTCAAGTAACCTGGCTTTACCTTGAGCCCATTTTTAGTTCTCCAGATATCATGGCTCAAATGCCTGAAGAAGGGCGCAGATTTTCCACTGTGGATAAGAATTGGCGAGAGATCATGAAGGCTGCAATGGCTGATAAGCATGTTTTGGCAGTTTTGGAAATTGACAAAATTCTTGAAAAATTTAAAAAATCAAATGAATTATTGGAATTAATCCAAAAAGTGAGTTGACCAAATTTCTTCCAAAAATTGAAAAAAATAATTCCAGTGTGAGAAGAATGGCCTATCTATATAAATAAAAATCATAAATTATCTCTCTGTCCACTAACAACTTTGAGATTATTAAGCCTACAAACTTAAAATTTGGTAGAAATGATACCATTCCTTTGCTTTAAATGAAGCATGAAATCACCTATTTAAAATGTCTTACCTCTGGTTTTAATGAGATGTAAACCACACAAAATTAAATAGTTTCTCAAAATTTTAGAAATTTTTCTCATTTTAAAACTTAACTCCACAACATTAAAACCATATCCATAAGTTTAGTTGTGTAAGCAGAATTTTTGACATAGCAGTCAATGTTTTTTATTACATTGAATTATTAAAATGCCTGACCTCTTATGCTTTTTAAAGGAGTCCTTAAAGAAGGCATGATTTTTTTTTATCTTATATATAAAGAAATAGAAACATCAATAATTCCATTGGTAATTGGGGATACAGGAGGGGTCATTGGGAAAGGTTCAAATTGGCTAATTGAACGTTTATCTCTGTCAGAAAATACACAACGTAGTTCCTATAAGTACAGCTTACACCCTACAAATAAATGTGTCTATGTTAAACATATATATTTTTGTGTATATGTGTTTTACTTCTCAACTCTGTGTATGTGTGTGTATGTGTGTGTGCAAAATTGTGTAATGGAAATATCAGGGCAATATTTATGACCTAAGGCCTCTGATAGAGACCTGTCCAGTAATGCAGCACAAGTGAAAAGAAACAGAAAAAAACAACAAACAAACAAGAAAAATAAGAAAAATAGGAAGAAAAACAGCTACATGGACGATTTATAAGACTGACCAAAGAAATAGTGCATGAAAATACATGTACATGACTATACATGTACATGACTATGGAAAAGACGCTTGAACAAGCGGAATTACTACAGACAGCTGTGCAAAACAACACAGCCAAGATCGACAAGATAGACGACCTAGTTAAATAGTTATGGTAGACAAGACCTAGGAAAACAGTAAATGTAGACTCTGTGAACAAAGAGACAAAACAGTAAATCACATAATAAGTGAATGCAGCAACTTAGCTCAAAACAAACAAACAAAAAAACAAAAAAACAGACACGATTGTATCTAGAAGGCAGTCCACTGGAAATTATGTAAACTTTAACACTTTAAACATACAAACTAATGGTACAGATACTAACCAGAGCCAGTAATGGAAAATGAAAATTTTAAGAACTCTCGGACATGAAAATACAAACGGACAAATTCATCCAAGAAGATAAAAGCCTGCTAAATCGTAAATTTTGCCATCTCAGCAGTTCACAGGGTGAACATCAAGTAGGCAGAAAATCTAAACAAATACATGGAGCTGGTCAGAGAGATGAAGGGAATATGGACATGAAGAAAATTACTGTAATACCAATAATTGTAAGAGTACTAGGAACAGTTAAAAAAAAAACGTGAAAAAAACTATGAGAAATTGGAACCAAAGGGAGGATTGACACTATACAACACATGACACTGATGAAAACAGTTGGAATATTAAGGAAAATCCTCGAGTGCAGAAACTAACCCACATAACCAGGTAACACAGGAGAATTGAAAGAGAAATAGAAAAAAAATATAGAAAGAAAATTATACGAGCCCAAGGAAATCACATAATTTGAGACCCAAGAAAACTAGTCATGAAAGAGTTAAGGAAGATGAAACAATCGAAGAGGAAGAGCATCATCCAAACTTCCACTGGAAGGACACTGAGAGTACTGGAATCCTGAGGAAGCTTATTGCCACTCTAATTCCAGAGAAGACCAATGACTGTTGTCAGCAAGAAATCAATGGTAAAAAGAATGCAGAAAGATTTGCAATAGGTATCGAAAGAAGAGGAGACTACTGGAAATGTGGGGAGACTTGCTGTCGCTCAAACTCCAGGGAACAGCATCTGTTTTTTGCCAGTGAGCGATCACTGATAATGACTCATGTGAGAACTCCTAGTGAGTAAATAATAATAATAAAGGGATACAATTTGAAAGAGTATTGTTATAATCTCTCAGCTGTCATAGTCAGAATTTACAATGATATTTTCCTTCTCTTTTCAAAGTGAAAAAAGTTTAATAGTTTAAACATTCGGAAGGTTTAAAGATGCAATAGTAGGAATTAGTTGATTTGTAAACATGCAATAAGGCTGCATGTTTTAGTGGTGCATGCGAATGGCAAAAGTTGCAAGTGATTTATGCTCGGCCAAAGAAAAAGCGGGCGGGGGACACAGAGGAAATTGAAAATATCTTTGATTTTATATTGAGCCACCCAGAATCTTATTTCACTTTGAAATAAAATAAGTGCCTAATAAAAACAGGGAGTCATGCTGGGACCGGCCCAATTGAGAGAAGCCGTGTTCCTAGATAGGCTCCATGATAAACCCCCTTGAGTGGATGCTGTCTGGCAGTTATCTCCAGTGGATATCTTCAGTAGCCATTATCTTGGGTGGTCAATTTCAGGGTGATCGACTGGAGAGGGGGACCTAACATCTTGGATTTCCAGTCAAAAGTATATATATATTCCAGCCTATGGGAGGGGGGTGGCAGTTAGACCCGGCCCTCTGGGGATAACACAGGTAGTTTGGCTTTCTGAGGGCTGGCAGTCAGCTGGGTCGGGTGCCTCTCTAGGTAATGTGAGCCTTGGGGCTTTTAGCCAAAATATTGTGTAATAAACATGTTTCGATTTGGTTGGCCAAAAATTTCATCTTGCAAGTTTGCTATTCAACCTGGGAACATGAGTATCATTTGTAACCTCCAACAAATAAATGTGTTACTTGTTTTAAAACTGGAGTTGTGATTCTACTTGGGATGAGAGTTCTGACTGAATCGAACAACAACTTTGGACCAGCACAACGAGTGGGACGAGTGAGCATAGCAGAAGTGTAAAGTTCCTGATTTGTTTTACAATTAACATTTTCACCTCATACAGCAATTTCCATGAACAAGTGTTAAATTCTCCTGTTAATATAGGACTTCCTCCTAAGAATATTCACTTTTTATTTTTTGTCTATTAATTAATCCCAACTTAAAAGATTTCATCTTTGTCTTTTTTGTCCGCTATTATTACAGTCCTACTATTTCTTTTATCCAGTTATTAAATCTCAACTGACCAACTGTTAAAGACAAGTAACCATATTGTTAGCACTTTTATTAATCTCAAACTCCAGCAATCTGTTTATCAAATAATCATAGATGTTTGTTTTTCTTTTATTATTAATTAGCTGTATTTGTACGGTATTGGAAACATATTGCTGGATGGAGGGCTTAGAGAAAAAAATACTTTTGATTTCAATGAATATTCGATCAATAATAAATAAAAATGTGTATTTATGAAAGTTACATATAGACGATAAACACACATACACACAGACATATAAGACCTTGTTTGATAGTTTTATTCATACAGAGATAATTTGTAATTTATATCAGCCTAATATCACAGTTAAAATGACTTCCAATGAATAATTTTTTTAGTTTAACATTTAAACTTAAGCAATTTTTATCTTTCTCAAGCAATTTTTTTCTCTCTATCAATCAGGGTCTAAATGAATATTTGGAAAAAAAGCGACTCTATTTTCCTCGTTTTTTCTTCTTATCAAATGAAGAACTACTTGAAATATTATCCGAAACGAAGGATCCGACTCGGTAAGTATTTGTTTTTCGGCATCAGAAGATTCATAAAAGGAACACATTTCACTCCTCTATTCATCCATTTATTAAAATCAGACTTATTGAATTAGGAAGAAGGTCAAAATAACCTTGTATGTTAATCCAGCTCCCCTAAACAGTAGCTCAGCCAAATAATACCAAATTCCAATGACAACGGTATATATGCATACGCTCAATGTTTTATCCTAGTCTTTTTCACTTGTTCCTTTTTGCACTGTTTTCTTCTCCGTTCTTTCTTGTGCTTATTTCTTTGTGACACTTTCTCAATACTCACTGTTTTTTACTTCTGTTTTTCTATCTAATATTTGTCCTAGTATTTCCATTTAAACTTTTTATAGGCCGGATGCCCTTCCTGACGGGAACACAGCGAGGTGATGGAGACCAATAATTTTATCGAGACACCATTCATTTTTACATTTTAGATTCTATATTCCCATTGCAATTGCTGGCTTAATATTATTCGACTGGGCCAGTGTCTAGAAGAGATGGAGAAAATTATAGGTTATTAGACACATCCGTGACATGTTGAGTGGCAACCACTACCACTATTTTGCCATCTAGTTTATTAAGTGCATACAAACACACGTATGTAAATTAGATGGCAACTTTGAAAAAACAAAGAGTCATTCTTTCTCTAAATACTCACAAAGACATTAAGAAATATTAGAGAGTGGGTGAATTCACATAGGGTGAGAGTGAGCGAGAGAAATTCAAAGATAGCTAAGAGAGAGATGGGTAATTTGTTCAATTAATTACAAATTATAGCTAATTAGAACAATTAAAACAGAATCTTTTTCAAACATAACTTAATCCCAGAACCGAGGTACATTTTTAGCATGCCTCTTGTATTATTAAAGTATATAGGAAAAAAGCCTTAGGGAAACAAGCGTTGATAAACTCACATTTAGTAATAATAGATTTGGGCAATCTGTAATTATAAATGTCCGATTTTCATGAATAAAAGTTTGTAGAGATCTCATAGTGAAATTTAAATTCAATCCGTGAGAAAAATGTAAATTTGTATTTGAGTTTTTCATTTATGAATACGAATATGCATACTTTTCAGTCCGAACTGAATCTAAAATAAAAAAAATACTCTCCATCCATTTCGTTTAATTAGAAAAAAAAAAGAAAGATTTTCTGATTGTCAAAATGTATTGCTCTTGTAAATATTTAATTTTTAGTGCATTCAAACAAGACTAAAAATAATAGCCTTGTAATAAGAAAGATGATAAAATAATCTAATCTCATCTACACATCTACATTGTGCATTACAAGCTCAGATTTCTCATGTTGAGAATGATAGACATTATATAGAGGATAACCACTATTTTGTTGTGCTTGTTAGTCCACAATTTCACTTTTGACGACATTGATTTTTACAGGAAGGTGTCACCCTCCTCTCACATACAGCGCCTGATATTTCCAAATGGTCACCCATCTGGTAATGACCAGGCTCGACATCACTTAACTTTGGTGATCTAACGAGAACCGGTGCATCAACGTGATTATGCAGTATATATATGTAACATAAGAAATCTATTTTTTATCAAAACAAATTATAATCATAACATATACTCAATAAATACTAAACTGTAAAATGATTTTTTTCTCTTTTCATATTAAGTATGCAAGAAAAATAATTGCAAATTTCTATGCTTAAAAGTCATGTTTTTCAATATTAAATGTGATAAACATTTTCCATATGATTTAAAAAGGACAAACTTACCAATTAAAAAGTGTTTATGGTAGTTCATGCGATGCACAGATGATATCATTTTACAAGGATAAACAGAAACAATGCATGCGATTCTAACCGATGATAAATATGTGATCGAAAAAGCAAGGTAGTAAATAAGAATTACAACCTAGATGGTAACAAGATGTAAGTCAGGAGTGTAGATAGAAGTCGCATTTGGAATGCGACTATGATTGTTTTGATAATTTCAAGATTGAAATGAGAATGTAAAGTATAAATATTTTATTGCTTGTATTTTAAGGTATGTTTTCTACCTGAAAGAATCTCTAAATTTTTGTTTTTTATTTTACTTTAATTCACCCCAAACAAGGCATATTGCCACTGAGATGTAAGGGGCTACTGTGGATTAGGGATCATATCTATAGGGAAGTTGTGCAGCGAGATGTCTGTTCACATTACATTTAAATTTCTGCATGTTGGTACAGTCAGGGAAACAGGGAGCAGGGAGGGAATTCCAAAGGTTAGTGTTCAAGGAAAGACGCTATTAGAGTAGAAAGCATTCTGGCATCTGGGGATCTCTACAGTGAAGGGGTGGGATTTAGTTAATTGTCGGGTTTGTCGGGTGTATTTACGTCGAGGGGGCACCAGAGAAGCAAGTTCTTTGGAGCACATTCCATTGAAATACTTGTAAAACAAGCAAGGAATGCAACATTGCGGTGATGGGGCAGGGGGTGGAGCTTGATAGACAGTGTGGAACCTTTTAGATTATAGACTCTTTTTTGGACCCTGTCTAAGAAGGAGACACTAGTGGTTTGTGCACCAGCCCAGGAGTGACAACAATACATCATGCATTGGTGATGATGGCTTTGTAGAGATATAGGATACTGTTAGGTGTGAGAAGTTTTCTAGCATGGTAGAGGCTCCCTCTACCATGCTAGAAAACTTCTCACACCTGACAAATTACAGTGTAATAAAAATATGGAAGAGCGGAATAACTTAATTTAACATTGAATAATTTTATACAAACACAGATAACTATTTATTGTAATTTACAAGCGGAAGAGTTTTTATTCAAGGGAAATAATCTTAGATGGAAAAGCTCTTATTCAAGGGAGGTATTCTCGATAGGTAACTTCGAACCACTGGCGTAGCTAGGGGGGGGCGAGGGGGGCGGGCCGCCCCGGGCGGCACACCTGAGGGGGCGGCATTTTGAGAGGGTAAAAATAGAAAGTAGAGAAAAAAATTAAAAAAAACAAAAGTTAACAAAAAATATGAAATTTTATACTATAATTTTATATAATAATAAATTTAAATGAGAACATTTGAAAACCTGAAAATGTTATGAAATGATAAAATCATTTTTATTTACTTTTTTGTCGTTGTTGTTAAAGTCCGAATTTTCGCCAAATAACATGGATGTATCAAGGAGAGAATAGTCCGATGTAGTTTTCTTTTCTTTGTCTTCATAATGTTATTATTAAGAGGGCGAGCCCTCCGAAGAGAAAAAACGTCTTGTATCGGTGCTTTTTTAAATCCGTGTGTGTAATCGCTCGGTTTTCAGAAATTTGTTGTTGTTAATAACGTTTCAACTCTTTTAAAAATAGTTTTAATATATTTTAAACAAATGTATTTATGAATGGCAAATAAGGCTATAAATTTATTTTTTGTGAGAGAACTGTCGCAAGGCATCAAGTCGGTTGAAAATTTACAAACAGATTTTTCGCGCCTTTTTTTCGGCAAAGTTATCAATGACTCTATCAAAATTCACTTCCTCGACAAGTTCCCTCTCTATTGAGAGGATTGCCAAGTCTGTAAGTCTTGTCTGGCTCATTGCTGATCTAAGGTAGTTTTTTATGAGCTTCAGTTTTGAGAAAGAGCGCTCACAGCTAGCAACGCTAATAGCTCTGGTGAGGAAAATTCTCAGCAAGATCACAATATTAGGGACGGAATCCCCAAGTTGGTATCTTTGTATAAAGTTCAAAAGTTCAAGAGGTCCATCGATTTTGTCTTTTTCTGAAGCTTTTACAACATACTGTAACCTCTTCTTTTCAGCAAAGAATTTCTCTTTTTCTATATCTTCGTCAAATCCACCAAGCTTTAGCAACTACTTCCAGCTAGGAACGAAATCCGATCATCTGAGAGAGCAAGGGAGAAATATTTTAACAACAATTAGCAGCCTTTGGGCTGATATCACAGTGTAGTATCTGTTCTAATGATACACTTCTCCTTTTCTGTCGTCGGTCAGTATGGGGAAATCGTTCATGACTGAGAATTTTTATTTTTGTTCCTATCCAGAGTGCCCCTTTTTGTGGAGCTGGATTTTCCCCACATTAAAAACCGGCCTTGTGTCTAACTCTGCCCTCGTGGAGAGGCAAGTAAATGGGAACAATCGGCAGTCGTTGCCAAACCGACCTCAGCTCTAATTGTACACAAGATCTAATTTTAAACAAGACCATTGCTATATTCGCTTACGGCCGTTTGCCATTTTCGGCTCTCATTATGCTCAACATTATGGGAGCATTATAATAAATACGTATTTATTTTATAACTATATATGTGCATATATACATATATATGTGCATATACACATATATTTATACATATACATATATACATACATACGTGCATATATACATATATACATATATACACACACATACACATATATAAATACGCATATATACATACATATATATGTATATGTATATATATATATATATATATATATATATATATATATATATATATATATATATATGGCTGGTTTTAATTCTTGAACAAAATTTCCATTAATTGAGAATAAATTGCTTTAATTCATTTCAATCACTAAGTTTAAAAAATGCAAGCATGAATTATTTCTGAAGATATACTCAGTGACCGGCTGACCTAACAGGATAGGGCCAAGCCTAGGCTTCGGCCAAGCACCAAAAAAACAAAATGACCTCAGAAAGATTTCATACTTAAAGGGGAACTTTCATATAAATTTTTGCGAAAGTTTGAATTCATTAATTTTATTACTGTCCAAACGTTTGTTTTTGTAGCATACTTTTTATAACTCCTTGTAAACTTTACAATTGCTAGCTGGGGGATCGGACAAAATCACCCCGGGCAACCCCCACCATCTACTTAAAACAAAAGGAAAACAGATGAAATCTCAAATGAATAAAAAATATTAAAAATCAGTTTTCATATTTTAATTTTAATTTAATTGAATTTAGGAAAATTAGATACCGTAGAACTAATTTTCGCAAGGTATGAAAATTAAGAATAATGTTAACTTAATAATAATGGACCAGTTTTCCTACCTAGCAAAAAATTTTCCATGGACGAATTTTCCGGGCACCCAAGTGCCGGGGGGGGGGGCGGCAAATTTTACTACCGCCCCGGGCGGCAAAAGGTCTAGCTACGCCACTGCTTCGAACCTTAACCTATTACAGGTAATTTGTTATTTAGAAATGCTTTTCTAAGTTTTTTTCTTTATTAAAGATTTAGAAATTAAAAAGAGTAAGTTAATAACATAATTTTCATTTATATTACTGTAGCGTTCAACCTCATTTAAAGAAATGTTTTGAAGGGATAGCCAAACTCGAGTTTACTGACACACAGGACATCACTCATATGATGAGCAGCGAAGGAGAATTTGTTAAACTGAAAGATATTATATCAACATCTAAGGCTCGAGGTCAGGTAGAAAAATGGCTGCTTGAATTGGAGTCAGATATGATCGCTTCAATTCATAAGGTAAGACTTGATTTTGCATCAATATTATAAAGACTTGAAGACTTCTTTTCACCAGAAATCTCAATTTCATATCATTTTGCATTGACCTAATTACGTTTCGTATTATTATTTTGTATTAATTTTACAAATTTTGTTGTTACTATTTTTTAAAAAATCACTCTACAATATTTATTTGATACTTTGTATAAAGTTTTCTCAAATGTGCATATGTATTAAAATGAAAAACTTAAGTTTAATTGAGGACTGTTTGAGCTTGACTAAGCTCAAATTCAATGTAACTTACCTTTGGTTATAAAATAGATGAGGCCATCATATTTTATAGAAAGAGGGAGATAACTGATTATCTTCATCATGATAATGTTAAAGTGCTTGAACAATGGTTACATTTTGTATTTGGTTTAAATTGAATATTTCACTCAAATATGCCACATTTTTCTGGCATATAAGATGCACCTATTTCTAGGATGTGTAGGATAACACATTTCATTACAACTTTTTAGTTATTTTTACATTGAAATGTGTTTTTATATGTCAGAAATTGTAATAGTTCATAATGTCATTATTTTTGGTTCTTACATTTGTGAAACTTTAAAAAAATACAGTTTTTTTAAAAATATATTTTTTATTCTTTTGAATCTACAATTGTGATATCATGCTAAACTGTGAGTAATTAAAAAAATTAATTTGATTTCTTTTTCTTTCTTAACTTTGTATAATAATTTCTATAATAGAAAATTGGAGAAACCCTTGAGGATTATATGAAAACTGAACGTGTGGAATGGGTGAAAAAATGGCCTGGTCAAAGTGTATTGTGTGTGAGTCAGACCTACTGGACGACCTATGTTCATAAGGCCCTCTGCAATGGACCAGATGCGATGAAACAATACCTGCAAATGAACAATAATCAGATAAATGATGTTGTTGCCTTAGTGCGTGCAAAACTGTCAAAGCAAAATCGTGTCACACTTCAAGCGTTGATTGTTCTTGATGTCCATGCAAGAGATGTTCTTGCAGAATTGGTGAAAAATCACATTTCCAGTGAACTTGATTTCCAGTGGCTTAGTCAGCTGCGATATTACTGGGAGGTAAGACAATATTTACCAGTTTTATACTTGATTATCCAAAACAATAATGACTTATGTATTCTCTTGAAAGACTTAATGATATGCTGTAATCTTTTTTCTATAGTAACCTACTATCAATTTTATGACATGATTATATGGTGAACATACCTTAGAACTCTTAGATCATTCTTGAAAACACCCACATCAACTTTTAATACGCCTGAATGCTCTAACCAATGGATAAAATGATGGAAATGACGCTTTATTCAGCTTAGCATAGTTTTGTATAAGTATAGATAACTTTTTATAGTCATCTATAAACTGTAGAGTTTTTATACAAGGGAGACAATCTACAAGGGAGATAACTTAGAATGTTATCTTTTTACATAGAGTATATTTTGGATGTTGTGAACTCAATAAGTCAAATTTCTATCAAATTAATATATTTAAAATAATTTTAAGTTAAAGTTTCCATAGCAAAAAGCAGTATCTTATTAGTATTACTTATATTATTAGCATTACATATACACAAGTATTAAATATCTTATTAGTGTTAATTGCCTTATTAGCATTAAGTACATTATTAGTATTAAATATCGTATGAGTATCAAACATCTTATTAGTATTTTCTGATTAGTATTAATTTATTCTTGTAATATAAATATAATTGTTGCATTCTCCATTTCAAATACCAAATGCAAAGCTGTTGTCTTCATCCTTTTCTCAGGAAAGATATATCTATGATGACAATGGATTTAACGTTAAACTATATTTTATTCAACTTAAATAATGGAGTTCTATCTCCTAAATTATGAGTTGCTTCTAGACTATATTCAGAGGGAGGACAAAAGATCTTAGTGCCCCTACTTCTTCGGACTTTACATAACATTCTTGCTTCACTAAAACTCTGAATATAACTGACTCTAAATTCAAATATTTCCATTTCTAACTAATCAGATATCTACTGTTCAAAGTCGTCACTGTCGATCAGACTGCATCTGGAATATAACTACATCTATCTGTACAGCTATATTATGACTATATAATGTGTAATCTAATGAAGTTATACTGAAAGGAGCAGATACAGGTGTGTCTGTCTGCACAGATTAGGATGTCTTTATAAGTCTTTGTCTACAAACTTTATTTATAAATTTCCTTTATTACCGATTGTAATGCCATGGTTGTGGAATCACAGAATTCAAAGCTTAAAAAATATGAAATAATATCAACATGAAATTAGTCTATATATAATTCATAGCAGATATATCCGGTTTCTTATTTATTCATTTAAAAATGTACTTTTTTATTCTCAGATATTTTGAAATAAAAAGAATTTGTATGTTTCAAACGAAAGCTTCTAGATAAACTTTGTCTTTTCATAGGGAGCATAGGTCTGACATGGGTTCAATGGTGACATTATTGTAGGATTCATATATCACATAAAAAAATACAGAGTAAAGAAACATTCCTCCTTTTCGTAATGACAGTATTTCTTTAGTTTATGTGTGTGTGTTTTTCAAGAAATTCAGGAAAAAATCTTTTTAAAATTCTTGCTGTTTTTAAATTTCAACTGTATTTAAAAATTAATCAATGTTGTTGCTGTTTTAAATTTTTTAATTCTATTTAAAATCAAAGTGGTTTCACTTTTTTCTGTTTGAAAATTTAAATTATATTTAATATCAATGATCAAAGTTGTTTTTTGACAGATCTAAGTCGGAATAAAGTTGTAGCTTTATATTTTTATGAAATATTTTTACCTGCACAAATTTCCTGATATTTTCAGTTTCGCCATTTTTAGCAATTTTAATAAACGTTTTTTAAATTTTATTTTTAACTCTGCAGTGTATACGTTTGTATCCCATGCGACTGTAATTTAAACACTTTTACATTTGATATGGACAATCTTTGTAACAGTGCAATTCCCCACAATCAAAACACTGTTTAGGAAGCAAATTATTTTTCTTTGGTTAATCAAGTTTAGTTGATGAATTAAATTTCTTTCTGTTATATATTTGTCTAATATGTGAAACCCCACTTTTCTCAATGTCCTTTGAATCTTGGCGAACACTAATATAACGTTAGTAATCTTCTGCAATATGATGAAGTGTTAAATCAGGTTAATTCTCTAGTTTATGTAGAAACCTACGTCTGATTTCTGCATCCGTATTTGATACTTAACCCTGAACTTATAGGAGGTGTTTTAAAAATGTTAACGTTTAACTCCGACAATTTGAACTCATCGCAGTGTTTGTTAACTACACTAGCCAATGTAGTGTAGTCATCGTCTTCTTTCCTTGTGAGATGCATATATTTTCACCTTTTGTGAAAAAGAAACGTTTTAGGGCTAAACAATTTAGGTAATAACTGTATCGCTCCAACAAATGTAAGATTGCTGGTTTTGTGGCAATATATAATTGCCGAATTTGGTATGTTCAACTGTATCCAACTTTCTTGATAGCAAACGAATCTTTTTAAATCAGTATAATTCATGCAGTCTGTATTATAAAGCAAACGTAATTTAGTTTTCAGGGTCGTAAGTAACATTATTGATAGCGCTCCAAATTTGCATTTTGTAAAAATGCACTTTCATCTTCAACATTTTGACCTCTATTCGATAATTCGTATCATTTTTTATGTTCTTGTTGGGTATGAAGAAACATCTCAATTTTATTTTGTTTACTCCAATTTTTTTCTTGAAATTTGTCTCCTAGACGAGGCTTTTCTATTTCCATTTTCTTCTGATATTCCATTTGTACTATTTGTTTTTCTTGGAATTTTAGTCAAAGTTGGTGTTCTTGTTAGTGAACATGGCACTTTTAAATTCCTCCATTTTCGTCACTTAAAATAGGCTACCGACATTTTTGAAAATTTTTTTACGCAGCCGTAACTTTTCCAACTGGAAGATAAATTTTTCACTTATTAGTGAGAGAATAAATAAGTAAGCTTGTTTAAACTTATTTACATGTTCCTGATTAAACAATAATAACTGAAGAAAAATCGATAGAACTCGTGTTTTTTTTTCCGTGGTCGAACAATTTAGATTTCAAAACATCATGTTGGGGGAATGACTTGAAACCTTTTTCATTCTCCTCAAGAAGGAAAACTTTTTTTCAATCCTATTTCCTGACATTAGAGACTTTCCTTCTGAAGAGTTGGTACACCTTGTGTGTTAAAAATCCAATATGGCTTTTAACTTCTCGCTGTTATTGTTGTAATTAAAAAATTTTTAGCACACCAACTAAGTGTTTTTCAAAAATCCAACATCACCACTTGTAGTAATGGTTAAGTTGTATCGGACATAATTCCGAGTTCTCGTCGCCAATGTTGTGTGTGTTATATCCACATATTTTTCCCATAAAGCATAAAGAACAGGGGGCTTGTTGGCACATGTTCCCCTACAATAAAAAACTAATGTGTAATTCGCCAAGAAGCGAACCCACATTACCGGATGTAGTCTAGACACAAGAGCCAAGAGATCAGCCCACGCAGTTTTCGGGGGAGGGAGTAGGGCAACCAATCAGATTGGAGGAAAGCTTGTTTCTAGGAATGAAAGGCCTTATAGAAATAGTGGGAAAATCCTGGGCAAGAGAAAACAAGAACAGTCAGATTTCAGGAGCAGACGAGTGAAGTCGTGTTAAGATTTGGGGCCCACCCAGCACTTCAACTTGAGACAATATACATATACAAGGAAAAGTTGAATTCAAAAATGTTATCGTCTGAGAAAAATACAGCGAGGATCTTACCGCTGTCTATCGGACATCACAAAGAAAACCCCAGTTCGACAAAGTTTACGAGATTACCTATAACTTGCCACACTAAAAAAAAGTTATCCGCGAAGGACGGACTCCAGGATGTAAAATCCTGTGATAATATCCTTCATGTAGCCGAAAACTCCACACTAAAAAGATATCCGAGAAAGACGGATATCAGAATTTAAAAAAATTCTGTGATAAAATCTTCCACTCAGTGTGTCAGCTATCACACGAAAAATACTCTATAAAAGGTAGGTGCCCTATGAAAAAAAAATTACATACTTTAATTCGTCCTAATTTGAACTTTCATACTTGCCAATTTTTTTAACTCCTGACTGATCAACCATTCTCGGTCTTAACAAAACCAGCCCCTCTATCAAAAACTCCCCCAGAGCGGAGCAGAACTTTTACTTGGTCAATTTGAATTAATAAACACTTGTTATGTTTGCTAATATCGCCTTTATTGGTTTTTACATGTGTCTTATTTTTTTTTATGTTTATAAATTGTGATACTAATGTGTCCCTTCTTTTCTTTCCCATGCTTATTTGTTTGTCTCTCTTTCAATGTTTTAATGAAAAAATAAATAAATAAATAAAAGTCGTTTTTACTAACAGCGAGTCTAACATGTGACCTGCAGGCCCGATTAAAACATAAAGGATAGGAGACGCGTGGGGGTTCCAACTTTACACATTATTAATATTCGTGGCTGATTTACACATTTGTAACATTGGTGTCATAGTATCACGTTTATAACATGTGCAACGTAAGTCTGAGTTCCTCGTCGCCAGTGTTGTAATCTTGAAGGGCTAAAAATAAATAAGACAACAAGATGGTATATTTACAAAAGTGTGTATTTACAGAAAGACTGCTCATCCTGCATTGTAGGCTCATATATACATAATGTCTATAAGAGTCTATATAATCATGAAATAAGGTAGATTACAATCATACCATAACACTCCCATTCTCTATATTTTAGTATTCTCGGTATTTTTTTTACTACTGGTTTCTTTGCCATAATTAATTTTAATCTATCAAAAGTTTTTTGTTGTTCCTCTGACCAGGTGAATTCAACATTCATTTTTCTTAAATTTTCAAACGGTTTAGTCAATTCCGTATATTTTAATAAATATCGCCTGTAGAAATTTATCAGTCCCCAAAAAGATTCTTTTTTTTTTATTTGTAGGTATAGGCATTTTTAGTATTTTTTCTATTAAGACCGTAAATCAAATTAGCAAAGTTGTAAACTGCTCTTTCGTAAAGTTGGTTTGTTCCCAGAAATTGTTTGGTATAAGTGTTAATTTTAACTTTTAGTATAATAGAGAGGTCTATATGCTGATTGACTCAAAAAAATCGCAACATTTTGTTTTTCGGTGGTTTTGTGCTAGGTTGGATCTAGTCTACAACATACTAAAAGTTGGACAAGATCTGAGTATTGGAAAGTGTCAAATTTCGAATATGACTTGTTTTGGTTTACAAGTCATTTTCCATTTACATGTGAAGCACTAACTCGGTCAGTTTTTATGATAAATCAATACATCTTGGATTTTTACCCAAGTTTTCATGGTCAATCTTTCACATAAAAGGGTTACCAGTGATGTCAAATAAACCAGGATAGTTTGAGCAAATGTATCAGTCTTCACATAGCAAATCTTTCCCTCACTTTTTCGTTTATAATCTTTTTTCGTAGTATCAGTTCCACAGAAAAAGCAATGCGTTTTACTATCATATCGTCCCAGAGAAACACGGGCGCCCTTTTTTACAGGCCGAGCAGAATCACCCTTTATTGAGGCTAAAGCAATGTCCTTTTTGTTTACGTGAACACTAGTTCCGGCTTCAACAATGACTTTGACACCTCTTTCGATACTTGCACGGTTGACACCTGCAGCACCCTTTTCTCAAAGCACCACGATCTTATCACAGTCCAAATCCTGTTTGCATAAAGGACAAGTTTCTCTACTGACAGCTGAACTCATGTTTGACCCTGAAAATATATGTGTATTAGTATATGGAGCTAGTGAATTGTTTGTGAAGGCAGTTTTTGATGGGGTTAAACGTGGTCTCTTTGGGTTTTTCAGTTGTTTTCTCAGAAATCCTTTACCCTATTAAACAATTTCATTTATATACGGAGGTAAGGGGCCCGATTAATTGAAGAAAGTAATAATTCATCACTGGTACCCATATGCCTGTTTGTGAACCTGGGTGAGTGCAATAAGGGGTTTAGGGGTACGGGTACCAATGTGGATGTAATGAGGGGTTTAGGGGTCGAGTACCCCTAGATATGGTATAAGGGTTTATTTGGCATCACTAGTAACCCTTTTCATGTGAAAGATTGACTCTAAAAACAAGTAAAAATCCAAGATTTATTGATTTATCATGAAAACTGACCAGGTTAGTGCTTCACATGTAAATGGAAAATGACTTGTAAACCAAAACAAGTCATATTCGAAATTTGAAACTTGTCCAATTTTTTGTATGTTGTAGACTAGACCCAGCCTAACATTAAACCACTAAAAAACAAAATGTTGCAATTTTTTTGAGGTAGGGGTACTCTGCCAGTATATTGACCCGTCTCTATAGTTTTTTTTTCTTTTGTTCAATTTTCTTCACATTTTTATTTTTGTTTCTTAATGAAAAGACTTTTATAGTGGTTTTATTCTCTTCAACTCTTTCAACGTTTTTCTTTTTGAATTTGCATACTGTTTGAAAATCGTTATTTTTTAAGCAATTTGTACAAGTCTTTCCAAATTCTAGGCATTTTTCCTTTTTTATTCTGTGTTCTCTTGCATTTGAAAATCCTTTTTAACATGTAAATATTGGCAAATATTTCTTCAATGGGTAAATTTTATACTGATTGTATTTCTGTATTAATTCTTGTTGTATAAAGTCAAGGAATATATTTAAAGACATATTTCCTATTTGTAGATGTTCCATTATTTTATATCGGTATGATGCATTGCACATACGTTCACTTAATTTTAATTGGATTAAGTCCTCTTGTCTGTTCTTCTTGTCCAAGTTTTTCAAATTCGTAATATCTACTTGAGGAGTTTTTATGATTGATTCATAGTTTTCTTATTTCATCAACATGAACTTCATTCTTTTTTTTTTTTTTTAACATAGTTCACCCCAAACAAGGCAGGCTGCCACTGTAAACGTAAGGGGCTACTGAGAAAAAGAAAAAAGGTTGAAGGTTTTGGGGGGGGGGTAACCTAATTTAGGAACTGCGCAGCGAGATGTCTGTTTACATTAGTTTTAAATTTCTGCATGTCAGTAACGTCAGGAAAGCAGGGAGCAGGGAGGGAGTTCCAGAGTCCAGCAGCACGAGGAAAGAAGCTTTTGGAGTAGAAAGCTCTTTGGCATCTGGGGACCTCCACAGTGTATGGATGGGATTTAGCAGATTGTCGGGTTGGTCTAGTGAATTTACGTCGTGGGGGTACTAGAGCAGAAAGTTCGTCAGAGCACAATCCATTGAAGTACTTGTAAAACAGACACAAGGAAGCAACACTGCGGCGATGGGACAGGGGCTGGAGCTTGGTGGATAGTGAAGTACCTATCAAGTTGCCAACTCTTTTTTGGACCTTGTCACGACCAACCTTTTCTTGGATCTCATATTTCTTTTGGTAATTTGACTTAATTTCTGAAAGTCAGGTCTTCCAGTTTTGTCGGATACGCCATGGTGGATACTTTCATTATGGCATCTCATCCAGCTATAGCCCAAAATAAATCCGTTATTTCATTTTCTGATCCCGTTTCCTTGTTTTCTTTTAGCTTTTTAGTTCTTGCACTGGCAGCAAAACATAGTAGCCGCGTATCGACAAAGTCGAATTCTCGAGAAACAATCGAAATTCTATATTACTACACATATATTTCTATTAAAACGTATTTACAAGTTAATTTATATTTAAAAGTGCAATTTTGTTTCCTTATGTATGAGTACAACAGATTTTATGCTACAAATGAGAATTTTAGTATTATTTTAAAATGTAGATACTGAACAAAAATAGTAAATTTTACATTCGACCATCATTAAATATTTATAATAATAATAGTTGGCACTTTCGGGGCTAAAGAAAAAAATGTAGTATTAATAGATCGGACAATGGTCTAGATCAGTGGTTCTTAACCTTTTTTCTCTAATTCCCCACTATTTAGTGAGCCAGCTCTCCATTCCCATCACAATTATCACATGGAATTAAATACATACGAAAAAATTTGTTATGTTTTTTTTCTAAATATATTTGGCCTATAAAAAGCATACAAAAAATGTAACACTAGAACTAGACGCATACAGGTTAATGAGACTTTTGCATTTGTTTTGCCTTGACAAGTGCCTCAATGTTCGGTTCCACCTTTGAAATAGCGTAAATCAGGAAGCAAATGTACAAGCCGATTTAACATGTCACCTTTCGACAACCAACGAATGGCATTGAATCAAGAAAATGGTCAAAATTATCATGGTCAAAGTAAGTCAACATTTGGATGTAATGTATTAAATTTTGAAGCAGTGGTTCTTCTGTCCGACCGGTCATTCCCCACTTGGCAACTTCGCCATTCCCCACCAGTGGGGAATTCCCCACAGGTTAAGAACCACTGGTCTAGAGGAACAACAAAGACGATCTCTACTCTCTTATAGCCTTATATCAAAAGAAAGGGTTCGCTTGGTCACCGTATTTTTCGACTCTCGGCACATTTTTACAAGACCAAATCACTATCTGGATGTCAGGATCTATACTTTATTTTCATTTTCAAACTACGTCGAACGATAATTCTTATTTATCTTTATTTTTATTGTTATTATTCGAGATAGAAGGATTTCTTTAACTTTTTTTTACTTTATAATTAGGGTCTATTTTTATGGTCACGAATTTGGCAGGGAGTTGTTTGGTTTCTGATATTTCAGAATTGTGATTCCTAGGGAACCAAGCAAATGCCATATATTATCCAATGGAAAATGAATCTGACTGCAGGCACAATCTACGTCAATGTTTTCACCCTTTAGATGTATCATGTTTAGTATATCCGCCACACCACTGCACTGTGATTAAAACCATTTTCGCGCCAAAACTCAAGGTGCTTCCTGAAGTCGATTGAAATGTCATTTAAAGTCAGATTTTCGTCGAGATAAAAGGTTGAAAAAATCAGTACACGGAAGCAGAGGACAACATTTCGACCTTTGGTAATTTGACTTAATTTCTGAAAGTCAGGTCTTCCAGGTTTGTGGGATATGCCATGGTGGAGACTTTCATTATCGCCTCGCATCCAGCTATAGCCCAAAATAAATCCGTTATTTCATTTTCTGATCCCGTTTCCTTGTTTTCTTTTAGCTTTTTAGTTCTTGCACTGGCAGCAAAACTTTGTATCAACAAAGTCAGAATCTTCGAGAGACAATTGAAATCCTATCGGCGACGCCATTGTTGTGAAGTTTAAGATAAACCTTGTTACTGGCTAACCGAGCTTCTTCAAACCTCAAACCTTTTCATTCACTGCGTTTTTTTAACAAAAATTCTTTTAATAATAATTTTCATATTTTTCAAATATTTGAACTTTGGTTTTTTCGAAAGCCAACTTATCCATCTGTATTTCTCCTCTGATTATAAGATTTCGATCTTTGAAAAGCCTTGGCTTAAGGAAAGAATAATAAACACTAGTTTATTACTGAATACACCTTGCATTGAACAATTGAAATTTGAAATAAATTTGGACAATCGTCACATATTTATCACTCTTTTTTCTTCTATCTCTATCTCTCTCTCTCTCTCTCTCTCTCTCTCTCTCTCTCTCTCTATATATATATATATATATATATATATATATATATATATATATATATATACACTTTCCTACCCTCATATCGCATAGCCAGTAAAACTACAACAACTTTATGTGATCTGCCTGTAATTCTAAATTTCATTCAAATTAAAAGTACAAACCTTTTTCAGTTAAGGGTTTAGTGCATTTAGTAAAATATGATTTCTACATGCTACGAATTCGAATTCTATTTTTTTAATATCTTATCACTATCAAGAACAATTGGATTTTAAACTGAAAACGAACTCTGTCTGACCATCAGAAGCCTGTACCTGTCGCTGACACTTTTCTTCATCCACCGGAGATTATACTTTTGATAACCAACATGAGGATTGTATAGCGATTGTATAGCACCAACTCTTTATTCGAAACTCAAACCCCTCCCCTGTGCTTGATACTTACCGGATCTATTTTCTTACCTTTATTGACTCTCTTATTTAAGGAATATTGTGTTTTCTGGATTGTTGAACTTTTACACTTTCTTATGGCATACTCCTGTGTCACCCATCAACGTTCTATAAATTACACCACATTTTCTTTCATAGACTGTCCTAATATGATTCAATGTGATCTTCGCTCGTCGCAAGATAATAGTAGCAAGATTCTCTTTCCCATATAATATCTCATGTTTCTTGTTCTTATTCTTTGCATGTTTCTTATTTATTTGATGTGAATAAACATTTGTTTTTAAAACATACTTGTTTATTTTGTGTTGTCTCTTGCTTGTTTGTGTTGTTCCTTATTTATATATTCAGTGTTTTGAATTGGAGAATACCCTTTCCTCCGTGTTCTGTTGATGATATCGGACCCAGGGACTCACAAGCCGATTCCAGATTGTTATATATTTTTTTATTATCATTGTCACGTGTAGTCGCAACGAAGGCTGAATGCGACAATATAAGTGTAATCATTTTGGAGTTTTCTTTATATATATATATATATATATATATATATATATATATATATATATATATATATATATATATATATATATATACACATTGTTTTTATTGGGGGAAGGGGGGAGCATCCTAGAGTTGTTGACTTTTACTTTCCTAAGTTTAATAGCCTAAAAATGATAGCAGACAGACAGACAGACAGACACATGTTTCTGATCTTAGTATAAATTCATTAGAAATTGAATTGACGTAATAAATCGTGCATTTTCTTTTATTTTGCAGGAAGATCAGATCATCACTCGAATGATTAACTCCATGCTAAAATATGGCTATGAATATTTGGGAAACAGTGGAAGATTGGTCATTACACCTTTGACAGATCGATGTTACAGGTACATGTTTTAGGCAAATTCTGTCAAATAAGTTTACAGGTTTTTCTAGGTTTTGACATTGAATACATTAACTGCTAAAAATAACCAATTACTATATTGACAAGAAAACTGACATTTTTTTTCTAGATTTTCAATCAAAAGTTGACAACCTTGATTCTAGGATTGAACCAATCTGGACAATTGGAAAGGGATTAGTTTTTGCTTGTGACTTCTTCATTAATATCTATATAAGTTTTCTCTCTGCTAGCAAGACGTAGGGAACATCTCAATTCTCAATAACATTATCTTATTTTTGATATTAATCTTCTTTATTTACGATTAGACTGATGTTCTTATATTGATTGTTACAATCCCAACGTTTCAACTGTTTTATCCTTGTCATTCTTCAGCTATATTTCAATTCCTCATCTAAAAATTTCAAAGACATCATTACCATACTTGCAGGACGCTATTTGGTGCATTACATCTCCATCTTGGTGGTGCCCCTGAAGGACCCGCAGGAACTGGAAAAACAGAAACTACCAAAGATTTGGCAAAAGCTGTCGCCAAACAATGTGTTGTTTTCAACTGCTCAGACGGACTGGATTTTATAGCCTTAGGCAAATTTTTCAAGGTATGTTTTGATTTTTTCTACCCTTTTTTTCCATAGAAAAAATGTCAACGATTATACATGGCTCATTTCTGTTAGAAAATCACACTGGATAAAATGCTTTCTTTATCTTTGTTGTTCTTCATTTAATTTCTATGTTTCATTTCTTTATAAATAATGCCATTCTTAATTTTAAAGATGCAAATCGATTAACCATTGAAGAAGAATTTAAATTGTCCCTATTGATAGTTAAAATGTTTCTTTAAATCGTATTTATATGCTAATTAAATATTTAATTGTTAATTTCATTCACAACGTGGAAATTTGTTGTTGATATAACAAAAAAGTGAAAGAGAATTTTAATCATAATGAAAATGAAATAATTTTTCTCATTCTCTCTCATTCTCGCTCTCTGTTTCTCTCCCTCTGTCTTTCTCTCTCTACTCCCCCCTCTCTCTCTCTCTCAATTTTCTTATCTGTTTTTTTTTGCTGGGGATAGGGCATCCTACCGAATACCAGACATTCACCCACTATTTCAGAGACTCCAACCGAGAGATCTTTTTAAGATTCTAACCGCCCCATTAAGAACAATTTTTTGTATCTCTCTTGAACTTGGTTCACCGGGTATATTCGCCAGGTATTTTTTGAAATTATTTTACATGAACCCGGTTGCTCATATAATTACTGGAATGATGGAAATCTTTCTAAGATTCCAGTTTCTTTTCATGTCCTACATAAGACCTTAATATTTCGTGTTCTCCCTCTCAGCTCTGTTTAAGCCAGCATCATTAGGAACACTAACTTCAACTAGGGTTTCTACTTGCTCCCTCTTGTCCCATATCACTATGTCAGGTTTAACAGCTCAATTTTCTAGGTATGTATCTGTAGGAATTGCATAGTCATAGTGGATGGTGTATGACTTATTTCCAAAAGTTCTTTCTGGTATATGTTCCCAGAACTTGCTGTTACACTGGATATTCAACTTTTTATAGATGGTCCAGTAGAGATATTTACACACTCCATTGTGTCACATTGTATAGTAGTCTTCCCACAGCAGAACCTTGCAACTAGATGTCAGGTGGCTCACACTATCTACTTCTGTGTGGCAGAACCCGCACTTGTTGTCGTTGCTGAGATTACTCATCTTCTTAAAAGCATTGGTCAGCAAATCTTGATCTTGGGAAGCCATTATCATCCTCTCCTGATCATAGTGGAGCGATCCTTTTTTCGGCCAGTCTACAGAGTCTTCCTTATCTATATATTCCTAGAATAACATATCCAGAAAATATTTGGCACGTTATTGGTTGGCCCATTCTTCCATTTTTCTGCAATGAAAGGTCTTGATGTATTTCTGGCAGATCTATTACACTATTTCTGTGGCACGTTTGATTGACGTTTCTGTCTCATTTGTAAGACAGTCTTGTCCAAAATGCTTGGCCAGTTTTGTGATGGAAGTTGTTCTACTGGGTCTTGATTCTTCATGTTGATGTACTATCATAAGGTTTGGGTTTTAGGAGCCCATCAGATATTGACCGGTGCTCACAATAGTGGCTCGATGTTGATGGTCAATTTCTAAGAGACACATGCCTCCTGCTCGTCTGGGTAGATACAGCCTTGGTAGACACTTTTTTCTTTTTTAGTGAAGAAATGTTAATTTAGTAAAGTTTATACAACTCGTGTATTTGGTAGGAAAATGTTCAGTGAATATCAGACACAAGGGTTGTGTATGTCTATATATATATTTGTTAGTGTGAATATGCATGTGCGAGTAATATGCTATGTGAGTATTAGACATTGTGACACTGTGTAAGTATGCGTAGGTTTACCTTGTTCTGTTAATGTGTGTGTAGATGTGCACGAGGTGAGGGAGCTTGTACGTGAGTTTTGAAGTGTTCCCTTCTTTTCGCCTTTCGAGGGGTTTGAGCATATGTTCTTGGTCCTTTCGAAGTGCGTCTCTAGAAAACTGTTTATTTCTTTATAGGTGGTTCTCAGTTCTCGTCAGCATGTTAGATTTTGGGTTCAAAACGATATTCATTGGTTAAAAAAATATTGAGTTAACACGTTTCTGTTAAAACTTTAACTTGTTTTTGAAAGTGAAGAGGAGAGTGTATTGAAATGAACCGGAGAAAGAAAAAGGGTAGCTATTCAAGCCAGTCGCTTTTTGGCATTCGTTCGAATCACATCTCTATTCATTCACCACATATTATCCAAAGACAGAAGATCAAATTTGAACATTTCATTACTAAATTTTTCATTACTTGTTCACCAGCATATATATATATTCATCTGCATCTATAAAAATGTGTATTTATACAATTAAGGGCATGCACAGAAGGCATACATGTTGATATATTTTATATAATCATAGATAGCCTATATTTACAACTTGTTAACATGTTTCACAATGATGAAATAAAAATTATTATTTTATAAAAGAATGTAAACTAACATTGTATATTTTCTGACACTTTTAGAATGTTGTCTTCTGTTGTAGGGCCTGGCTTCTTGTGGTGCTTGGTCATGTTTTGATGAATTTAACCGTATTGACCTTGAAGTACTTTCAGTAGTAGCACAACAGATTCTTACAATCCAGAGAGGTAAGAACACAATCGTATTTCACATGTATTCAATTGATTTTCATTAAGTATTTTTCACAAGATTTAAGGAATTATCAATTTTACAAACTGATAAAATATTTGATTTACAAAACGAATTTGAAAAGGTTAAATGTTCAGTAATGATGGAAATGCATCACATGACTAGGATTTGGAATGAGAGAAGTAATAATTCGCCTCTGGAGGTCATTTCGTACTCTGATTATTCACACTAAGTTATGTAGGTTATTTGCCCATGTTTTTTTTTTATATAATCCAGTAGAAAATTTGGTACTTTTTACATTAGGACTCGTGCTAACTTTGACCATGACTCTAACCCTAAACCCTTACCTCCACTTTGACTCTGACTCTAACCCTAACGATGGGTTCAAAGTTAGTGCGGGTCCTAATGTAAAAAAGTACCAAAAATTTTATACGTCAGATTTTCATAACTAAGGAAAAAATACACAGAGTTTATTGTTTTAAAATATGATTTTATTTGTTAAACCTTTAAAGAGACAATGCTAACGTATTGTAAATGTGTTTTTTAAAAATAAAATTACAGTTTACGATAAAAGTTTACGATATTAAAAAAAAAACGCAATTATTTTTTATTTTAACTGCAATTTCTTACAATATCTTTTGAAGTGCAGAATATTAATAGCATATTTAATATATATTTTTTTAATATGATATTTTTATGATACTCCTAAATATTTATGTTTTAGATGTTTAAGTAATGCAATTATTTTACCATATTTAAATATAAAATATCATTTAAACAGAAGATTTTGAGAAAATTCATAAGAATGATTAAAAAAAATGTAAATATGCGTTTTAAATGCATGTTTATGATGTAGTAATACTATAAAATAAGCAATATCCAATTTTTTCATTTATTTTCTCAGTAGACGCCGCATGCAGAAAAAAATGTGTTAGACTTCAATTAAACTCATATTTTTCATTAAAATTTTATTTCAATTCGTAAGAAAAGAGACTATAAAAACTATGATTTAAACATTATATTTCTTAATATCTAGAGAACTTTGTATTATTTGGTAATGTTACATATCCAAGTCGGTGCACGGAAAGGTTGTTGATAAAACAGATGCACCTGGCGATTGTCAGTTGATAAGATAATTGTCGGATGACCAAAAAGTTATTTGAAAGTAAAATAAAAAAAACTCACAACCAGACAAACACCTGCACAGGAAGAGGCAACATATGATCGATTGTCAAAAGATAAGTTTCTTCTGACAAAAAAAAGGATGCACCTGCAAGAATCACTTAAACAGTGATGTCAGAAGAAAACAGAGATATCGGAAAGGTTAAAGATCAGATTGCCAGGTGCGGTTGTGTCATGCCAGGAAAAGATGGACACATTTTATGAGTGTCAAATAAAGTTCAAGCTGTCACCGAGTGCAATCTCAATGAGGTCGTCCAGGTGGCGACAAAATCGTTATATAACAACCGAAAATCAAAAGACAGTCAGTTAACGATCGAATCTCGGAGAGAATCAAGCGTCTAGTTCCCTGTGCACAAAGCCTCTCCGACCACCACCCTCATCGTCACCGACAAATAAATATACATATTATATTTTCCTAAGATACCTGTGTTGTCATTTTTATTAAGCCCCACACAATACAACAGTAATGTCTTCTTTTAAATTTGATGTAACAGGAATGACCGATGAGATAGTGTACCATGTTAGCAAGTAAATCTAAAAAGAGTCAACGTGACAACAACGGTGACAACTAGTCTTGTGTAAGATAAAAAAAAGTGTGTTGTTTTGAGAAATAAATACAACTTGTTGTTTGTAGTTCATGACTCAGCAGACATCAGAGTTGTTTGTTTGAATGATTTAGTCGTGAAAATGACTGAAATTGCTTACTATGTTGTTTGTTGAGATTAAGGATTTGTCCCAAAAAGCACAGTATATCACTTGAAACAGTTGATGAGAAATTTTCCTTAAAAAATACTTCATCGCATGTAGCAGTCGGTAATAAAATTTATCGTTTGCCTACATGAATTTTGTCCTGAAAAGAGCAGTTGATAATGATAACAAATTCATTGCATAAAAGGATAGTTTATCGAATAATAATAATAATAATAATAATAATAATAATAATGATAATAATAATAATAATAATAATAATAATAATAATAATAATAATAATAATAATAATAATAATATTTGTTGTCTGCTTTTATGAAGCGCTGGAATCGACTGCAGCTTTTGTGATCATGGTGATGCCGTCTAGCTGTATTTAAAAGCAGAGTGTTGCTGCTACTTTCACCATCAGGGAAACATCACAAAGGCTGCTGATTGCTGTTGTTATTGTTATTCAGTGAATTGGTCTTCAGTACAGACCACAAAGATCGTGCTTCGGGATCGTCTGGTCTGCATGAAGTTCTCCTCATTCATTATAGCTGCAAAGCCCAGCGGTTGCATACGAAGTCGGGGAAGGTTTTGCCCTGAACACACAAGAGAATGATGGTTGCACATGTATAGGAACAACAACAACGTTATTATCCTCACTCCATGGATTTGTGGTTCAGCGCTTGACAAGTCCCACGCAGAAGCAGGGATGATCAGAGGACGACGGATTCAGATGTTGACTCCTCTTGGATTTTCACTAGAGCCCGACTAGTGGGGTAGCTTTAAGATTACCAGGTTGCCATTGCTCCTATCACAGTGAGGAAGGGTTGGACTTTAGGAGGGGGGGGGGGTTGCTGCTGGATAGGTTGACGATGGTGACGGCATAATGGACCAAAACCAAAGGTTAGGTCAAGTGTCTAGAATATAGGAATGTTGACCGGATGTGGAGAATGTGATATTATATTGTTCTAATCATATGGACATGGTTTTCTAAGCTAATAACTTCCTGTTAATTTGTCAGAGTAGTTTGAATATAACAAAGCCTTCTCTTTAGAAAATTAATGTATATCAGTTTAATTTAAGGTATTTTTAGCAGATGAGTATGCAAAGTGAGTTTATCCTACATTAATGAATGAATTAACGTCCAGTTTTGAGTAATTTATTAGCCCATCGCATCTGTACTCGTTTATAACTGATGACTTAATGTTGATCTTATATAGAATTTGGCCAGCTGCTGCTGCTGATGGTGCTTTGATATTTTTGATTGGCTGAGATGAAGTGTGCAACACTGCATGAGAAGGGATTGCACCAGGTTTATCATGGTTATTGCTTCCAGATAAATCATTGGAATGTCGACCAGATGTGAAAAAGTAGATGATATTAGATTGTTCTTGCCATATGGATGTGGTTTGTTAAGATAATTACTTCCAGTTAATTTGTCGGAGTATGCTGGATACGAAAAATGTAAAATATACCAAATTTTATTTTAAAATCCCAAGATAAAAAGACAACTTTTTTTTTCCATCATTTACATTTTATAAATGTATCATAGTTTTCAAAAGCCTATCTGATATTTAAAGAACGTTTCCTGGATTGCGTTATTCATGTCCTTTTCGGGTCAATCTCCTCAATCACTGTTGACAGGATTATTTCAATGACAGTCTTGATATAATCTCTGCATTGTCATATGCATGTTGGGACAAAATGCCAACAAGCAAAACAGAACACCACATCACGTTCTTAAGAATATTCCATCCATTCAAATTTGTTAAAGCAAGCCATCCCAAATGACCTTGTATGACCTTTCCGTAACAATGCTTAGGATATTCCCGTTGTTGAATGAGACTATCATCTGCAGAATGTCATTTTTCAGTTGGTGTCTTTTATTATTCCTTTTGTTTCTGAGAAGAATGTATACTTGCAGTTGAAGCATATCTTTATTTTAATTTATCATTTATTTTGGTTACCTTGTTTAAATGTATTTCTCCCATTTTATCAGAATAAAGTAATAAAATTTTTAAAAAATTTTTTGGATTACAACAAAAATTTTGATGTTTCTTAATGTATGTAAAACTTAATATTAAAATTTAGCAAAATTATTTAAAAGTGTTTCTGTCAATTTTTTAACTGTTTTTATTCTTTTAAAATAAATAATTTAGCAAGAAATGAATTCAAACTTTGGATCAAATTTATTTTGAATCTTATGATTAATTATTTAGCAAAATGATATGATCATATAATGATCGTTTGAGTTTATTTGATTTGAGTTTGACTTTTATTTCAGGCATAAATGCTGGTGCTGAGACAATGTTCTTTGAAGGAACTGAAATCAAGCTTGATCCAACTTGTTCTGTCTTTATCACCATGAATCCAGGGTATGCAGGTAGATCCGAATTACCTGATAACTTAAAGGTGAGGCTTTTTAAGACAGCAGTTTTATATAAAGTTTTAATGTCTAATGTTTTTGTTTGGATTTGCTAAATAATCTGAGGGTAAAACAAAACGAAAATTCCATTTCCTCCACAATTAGATTCACATCAGCAAAAATTTTAAGTATTCAGGAATGTTTCAGAAAAGATCATTTCAATTTATCATGTATATCAGTTTGCTAAAGATAATTAGTCTACATAAAATTTTAAGTATTCAGGAATTGTCTATTTTTGAGAAAAGATCATTTCAATTTATCATGTATTTCAATGTGTATATATATATATATATATATATACACACACACAGACATGAAATAAATAAATAGAGACCTCACAAAAATAATTCATACATGTTTGAAGTTTTTGCTTCCTTCGCTGACGGTCAGCACTCGGAGCCATACAAATCAGTAGTACACATTTGAAACATCGATATTTTATATTAATTTATATTTATTAGAGATTTAGATATTAATATATCTATCCTATATCACCATTTAAGTATGACAGGAGCCAAAGAAGCATTAGAATTCTCAGAGAAACCATGTTATAGGTTAATTTGAAGGTGGATTTAATCAGCGTCAAATCGCTGCACACCTCAGGATTCCACTTTCCACTGTTAACCAAGTGATTTTCCTAGTCAGCAATAAGGGAAAATAATCAATATTATCTTGTTTAGGCCAATCAGCAATCTTCATTATTAATGATAATAAGGGTTTCTATTTATTTATTTCATATCTGTGTATATAACACTAAAATCATCATCATCATCATCATCATCATCATCATCATCATCATCATCATCATCATCATCATCATCATCGGTTTAAGTTTACATACTGGCATGTCGTCCAGGCTTTAAGAAATTGACTTCCAAATAAATAAAAATATATTCATTTTAGTTAATAAAACAGGATTTGAACATTTATTTACATGACATTAAAAAGACTAAGAATCCTCATACGTATATAAAAATATCGTCTATCAAACTGGTGACAATTTATTTTATATTTTTTGTCAGGCTCTTTTCCGTACAGTTGCCATGATGGTCCCAGACTATGCAATGATTGCAGAGATTTCACTCTACTCTTGTGGATTTGTACGAGCTCGTCCCCTGTCTGTAAAAATTGTGGCTACTTACCGTTTATGTTCAGAGCAACTTTCTTCTCAGCACCATTACGATTATGGGATGCGAGCTGTTAAATCAGTATTAACTGCAGCAGCCAATCTGAAGGTAAATATCTTTTCTTCTTTTTGCAAAGACTGGGCTCTTTTGTTTCTAAGAATGGTAATGGGTCAAGCAAAAACTTATGTTAAAAATAATACGAAAGCATTGCTATGCACGAGAGGGTGAATCGTTTGTGTTTTTTTTTATTTGTATTTTTTTTTTTTTACTAATGAGTAACTACTTATCAAGGCCGAAAGACATTCGAGGATAAGGGTTAATGAGATGGCTAGATTATTAGTTGAACGTTGAAGAATATTATGAGAGGATTGAAATTGATCAACGGGATGAACAAAATTTGATTTCTTGTGAGGACGGTTTATGACAAGTATTTATTAACATTGGATTTGAAGACGACCATGATGTAATCTACAGGGAATCAGTGAATATATGAACGCACAATCCCTTCTCCAGCTATGGGTAACATAGAAAGTTATGTTTGATGAATCATATACAATGAAACGTTTACAACAGGTATTGTGTTTCAGCATTAAATAACCCTAAAACGATTAATATGCTGTAGAACCGAAAAAACAAATTTACAAGTTAATTCTTTCTCTGATTATCTGTGTGTGTGAGAATCTGAGAATGAAGCCCGTACAAGGAGTTTGACCACTCCAAATACATACCACTTATCAAATTATAAATGAAAAAGAGAAAAAAATCATTCACTCATTTGTTAAAAGTAATCAATATTATTGTTTTCTCAATCTTGAAATATTCCAAAAGAGAATCATTTCTATATCGATTTCATCTAAAATCTGAAAACACTTGCAGTAATTTTGTCGAGTATAAGCAAGAGCCATTTGTGCATACAGAAAGGTGTTGTTAGGGTTAGGGTTAATATGGACACTATAAGTGTGCTGCCTAAATTGATTAATTAAAAGTGTTCAAAAGAATGTTGTCATTCTTGATCATTAGATGTTTATCAGATCGTTTTACTACCTTGAAAAGACCTTTTAGGGCATGTAAACGGTGTTTGACATTGGTGTTGTGGAGGTGTATATGTTTATTGAGTCCTTCTGTGTCGTAATTCTTCGATGAATGGGGTTGTTGCAGTTGAACCAGAAGCGTACTAAAACGAGTTTGACTGGGGAAAATCCTAAACGATTTTTCTTAGTGAAAATAACAGGTTGTTGTTGACCTAGTTGGTTGTGTCATGTCCTGTCAGGGAAGTTTTAAGTAATCACTCAAATCTTTTCACTCAAATCTTTTGGCATAAGGTGAGTAGGCAGTAATTTTGATGTACTTTACTCCAAGCAGGTGATTAAATTCTTGAAAAAACAATGATCAGAACTAAACTAAAGTTAGTCATACCTACTTGGGGTACAACAATAAAACATCATCCAATACTTTAAGAGTACTTTGGCAATTTTGATTGCTGTGATATCTTTTATAAGCACTACTGTAGGCCAGCAGGAGAAATGATCCATGATTATAAAGAAGTACTGCTAATTCTGACACATATTAAGCTGACTAATAACCTGCCTGAGGTGAATGTGCAAGTAGTGAGCATTGGGTTTATTGAATATTCCGACGAGATTTTGTGTTCCTTGCATGCCTGGCACTCTAGACATGTCAAAACCCATTGTTGTATATCAGAGTTAATTCCAGGCAACACAAAATAGTATGTAATGAGCTTAGCAGTGGCTCGTTTACTCGGCAGTAACTGTAACCGTCTAAAAATCTGTATTCTTAGTGTAGGGTGAATAGAAAGTCTGGGATTTTTGTGTTATGTTGCAGTATAATGTCTTGTTGCCGAAGGGCATCAGAAATTCCTGAGGTTTTAAAAATGTGTCATTGAGGCATTGAGTTGGGTTTTTATTTATCTGATATTGAGTCCCAACTGTCTAAATCGTTCTTTTTCAAGATAAGGCATCTGCACCGGGGTTGTCCTTGTGCTTCACATATGAGATGTAGTGAAGGTGTCTGATCTCTTTCAGAGCTGATGTTCTTTGTGGAAAATCCTAAACGATTTTTCTTAGTGAAAATAACAGGTTGTTGTTGACCTAGTTGGTTGTGTCATGTCCTGTCAGGGAAGTTTTAAGTAATCACTCAAATCTTTTCACTCAAATCTTTTGGCATAAGGTGAGTAGGCAGTAATTTTGATGTACTTTACTCCAAGCAGGTGATTAAATTCTTGAAAAAACAATGATCAGAACTAAACTAAAGTTAGTCATACCTACTTGGGGTACAACAATAAAACATCATCCAATACTTTAAGAGTACTTTGGCAATTTTGATTGCTGTGATATCTTTTATAAGCACTACTGTAGGCCAGCAGGAGAAATGATCCATGATTATAAAGAAGTACTGCTAATTCTGACACATATTAAGCTGACTAATAACCTGCCTGAGGTGAATGTGCAAGTAGTGAGCATTGGGTTTATTGAATATTCCGACGAGATTTTGTGTTCCTTGCATGCCTGGCACTCTAGACATGTCAAAACCCATTGTTGTATATCAGAGTTAATTCCAGGCAACACAAAATAGTATGTAATGAGCTTAGCAGTGGCTCGTTTACTCGGCAGTAACTGTAACCGTCTAAAAATCTGTATTCTTAGTGTAGGGTGAATAGAAAGTCTGGGATTTTTGTGTTATGTTGCAGTATAATGTCTTGTTGCCGAAGGGCATCAGAAATTCCTGAGGTTTTAAAAATGTGTCATTGAGGCATTGAGTTGGGTTTTTATTTATCTGATATTGAGTCTCAACTGTCTAAATCGTTCTTTTTCAAGATAAGGCATCTGCACCGGGGTTGTCCTTGTGCTTCACATATGAGATGTAGTGAAGGTGTCTGATCTCTTTCAGAGCTGATGTTCTTTGTGGAAAATCCTAAACGATTTTTCTTAGTGAAAATAACAGGTTGTTGTTGACCTAGTTGGTTGTGTCATGTCCTGTCAGGGAAGTTTTAAGTAATCACTCAAATCTTTTCACTCAAATCTTTTGGCATAAGGTGAGTAGGCAGTAATTTTGATGTACTTTACTCCAAGCAGGTGATTAAATTCTTGAAAAAACAATGATCAGAACTAAACTAAAGTTAGTCATACCTACTTGGGGTACAACAATAAAACATCATCCAATACTTTAAGAGTACTTTGGCAATTTTGATTGCTGTGATATCTTTTATAAGCACTACTGTAGGCCAGCAGGAGAAATGATCCATGATTATAAAGAAGTACTGCTAATTCTGACACATATTAAGCTGACTAATAACCTGCCTGAGGTGAATGTGCAAGTAGTGAGCATTGGGTTTATTGAATATTCCGACGAGATTTTGTGTTCCTTGCATGCCTGGCACTCTAGACATGTCAAAACCCATTGTTGTATATCAGAGTTAATTCCAGGCAACACAAAATAGTATGTAATGAGCTTAGCAGTGGCTCGTTTACTCGGCAGTAACTGTAACCGTCTAAAAATCTGTATTCTTAGTGTAGGGTGAATAGAAAGTCTGGGATTTTTGTGTTATGTTGCAGTATAATGTCTTGTTGCCGAAGGGCATCAGAAATTCCTGAGGTTTTAAAAATGTGTCATTGAGGCATTGAGTTGGGTTTTTATTTATCTGATATTGAGTCCCAACTGTCTAAATCGTTCTTTTTCAAGATAAGGCATCTGCACCGGGGTTGTCCTTGTGCTTCACATATGAGATGTAGTGAAGGTGTCTGATCTCTTTCAGAGCTGATGTTCTTTGTGGTAGTCAGTAGTGTCTTGTCAGTGAAGATGGTAAAATATCAAGTAGATGACTGAAATGATTAAGTAAATCGCCAAATGTTCTCTGGAGAATGTACTGCATCTTGTGAGAATTTAGCAGAGAAGAATGCGATAGATCTGCAGTAAGAATTCACTTTCTGTTCCATCACTGCACCTGTAACTGATGTGTCCATTATCAATTCAGGTTTGTGGGTCGTTTTACACATATCCTTGTCAAATCTTGTCCATCGAATGTTTAATCCACATACCATAGAGGGCATCTATACGAACTCGTACAGGCAAAACAAGGTAGTAACGATTGTCATGGGGACGCCCTCGGGGCTCATAGAGATATGGTTTTAAGCCATAGTCAGGTCGTTTTGGACTATATTGTTTAATATGATCTAAGTATCCGAATTCGTGGATGTAGGAAATTAAGTACTGATCAGGAATTGTTGCAGAATTCAATTTTCGGTAATTCACACATATTTTATATTCTGTGCTTTCTGGTTCGAATACAAAATGCAGAGGTGAAGCATAAGGACTATCTGATGGGTGTACAGTTTCATATTTCAACATTTAAAAAAAAACTCCCTCTTGGTATAATCAAACTTGTGTAGTGGCAGTTGTTTTGTATGAGTGTATGTTGGTTTTCCACTGATTCTAATCTGATGTTGCATCTGGTGTTTTACTAGACCAGTACTTGTGAATGCCTGTGTTATGACCATGTACTGATTTGGGATATTGTTATATTCTTAGTAATAGCAAGTAGCTACACTGATCTCTATAGTAAGTAGAGGTTCCTGTAATATAGTAAGACTGTCTGACAGGATGCTCGTATTCATATTGGATGGCCAAGTTGAAATGCAGTAGGAAATCTGCTTTAAATATGGGTATCTGCACGATTACCTGCATAGAAACCCAAGTGTAGGGATTTTTTCCATTATATGTCAATGTAAGGGATTTTTTCCATGGGTGTTTATAGTGGAACCATTAACTACTAAACAAAGTGCCCCTTATATTTGTTTTCAGTTCGAAAAAGAATTTCAGGCTAGTTTTCCAGTCTAATAGGTAAAATGGCAGCATAGAGTATCTTTACTGGTAGGGTTTGTGTAGATAAAATAAAGAAATAGTATCGGAACAGTTAAACAGAGGTATCGCCAAGATCAAGTCCAAATAAATGTTAATATCTCTCTCCAGTGTAAATAAAAAACGTTGTTCAGTCCAACATAAAAAAAATGTTGTTCAGTCCAACATAAAAAAAATCCAGCACTATTCTCTCCACGTCTCTGTAACACAAGTGTTGCTGTTCGGGCTCATCGGGGGACACCATATCGATGCCCTTCAGTCTGACTGTGTGACAATGGATCATGTTAGCAGAAACTGTCAGGGGTGACACATCGTCCTTCGGGGTGGCATTCTACCAATAAACTACCTCCATCACTGAACACAGTTTTCTTGCTGCAATCCGCTTCACACTTCGATGACACCGCTCTGTGATACCATTACCTGATAGTCTATGTGCACAGCGAAATCGCAGTCGAACTCCCCACTCATTTATAAAGTCTCTAAAACTCTTACTGCAGAATAATGGGTCATTGTCCAGGAGTATCTCAGTTGGTGGCCTGCGCTTGCAAAATACATTTTCTAATTGGTCGATGATGCTTGCTACGTCTTGCCGTCTGAGAAAACGCCAAATAGAAAACCGTGTAGGCCCACAGTCAATGATCGACAGATAGTGCTTTTCCTGATAATGTGTTATATCTATCCCCACTCGATACTAAGTATCACTAACATCCAAGTTCCCCTTCGGCCAGCACACGGACGGTGGATCGATCGACTGACACTCTTTGCACTCTCTCACTACTGTCCTGACGGATGCCTTAGAAATCGTAGGGTCGACCCTGCTAACAAAGTACCACGTCTTTTTTATGCCAGGGTGACCACTTTTGCGATGGATAGCCCTGATTTGGTCGGATTCTGGACTGGGTGTTGATACAGCACACACCTGGCCCTGGAGTTCAGCTGCTTTTCTAATTAAGTTAAACCATCATTGCGGTACGCGTGTCAGATTATCAGCTCGGTTATATTCCGACTTTACTAAGGTAATGTCCACTGACAACTTGTACTCAAGCTTAAGAGCGCACCCAGTCGTCGTCTTATCAGCATTTCGCTTGCTGCTTTAGTATGCACTCTGGACTTTCCTGTAAGGGTATCCATTATCCATTTGTGCACACAGGCAGAGTCAGTAAAAAGATGCAATATGGAGGCTTCCCACATCAACGCCATATTAATGGCTTTTAGTACAGCATCAAGTTCTGCCAGATTTATGTGCTGTGTATCCTTTGCTTTGCATATCCAACTTGCATCTTCTATCACAGCTTCATCCTGCTCCAGCGAAACTCCGATCGCCGAAATAGCTTGTATATAAAATAAAGAAATAGTATCGGAACAGTTAAACAGAAGTGTCGCCAAGATCAAGTCCAAATAAAGTTTGCCACTTCTGTTCTTGGGGTTATTCATTTTTCAGGGAGTGGTGGTTGAAAGGCAATTTACAGTTCTTGGCTGCATTGCCAAAAATCTGGTGGAACCAGCATATTTCTGGGATGGTTTGCCGTCTCCAACTAGTGTTGTATCTCTAAATGATGCTGAACTTTCCGGTTGGTGATGGAAGTGTAGCTATAGGCCCTTCAACTGCTTCTGTCTATCAACCAATGCTTTTTCCAAGCTAGTATTTCTATTTGATGTGTCAACACGTTCCTAAATCAAGTAAACGTTCTGGTTGATTTTTGAAAAAAGTTTGGTTGGTGGAATTGGCCAGTCGGTTTAAAGGTGCATCTTCTAGCATTAGTGCAAACATTTGTGTAACTGTGGTGAGTAAGTGATCCATCCACTGGAGAATGGATTTGGTTGACCATGTGATACAATGAAGGCCGCGAGGATAGGAAGTGACTCATCAACAGAGACAAAAGAAAATATGGGAGTGGTCAGTAATGAAGGCCGCAAGGATAGGAAGTGACTCATCGACAGAGACAAAAGAAAATGTGGGAGTGGTCAGTTTCCATTGTTCAGGACACGTGACTCAAAAAAATACCGGACACGACATTTGGGGGTGACGGCGTTTTGCGACAGTGGGGTAGGTTAGTTTTACGACAGTTTGACGACAGTAAGGTTTATGACAAAAAGTTAACGAGTTTGGGTTTCGGAGAGAAGCCGAGCAGTTAGGACCGAACCTCCCAAGAGAGCGGATCGGACTAGGAAAACGATGAGATAAGCTGACGATTTGAGCAACGACAATGGGGGTCTCGACAGTCCGCGACGGTGTCACACACACTCATAGTTCAAACTAAATGATACACAACGTATATGTGTTTGTGGTCTTTCTCGAGAGTTGTGTTTCTTTTATTTAACTTGTGGACCAGTGCTGTGCCCTCGACGATTCGTCAGTGGATAGACGACTCGGTTAGACGATGAAGACAAAAAAGAAGGCCACAGAAATACAATGTTGGGGTCTACAACCATCATGTGTCTCCTGATGGAGTGTAATAGTTGGGAAGGAGTTTTGTCACTTTTGACATTTGTTATGCTGAATAATTTGCACAATAAATCTTTTTTAGAATTATTATTGCCTTCTTGAGGCAGATGTGCAGCTCAGATTTTGATATATTCTCCAGCATATCTACTGATACTTTAGGGTGATAGAACCTAAGCTACATTCACAAGCTTTAACTTTTGGGGAGTGATTCTTTGGACAGAGAAGATCGCCTTTAACTGCATAAACCAGTTCTTTATATTGTGCTCATTAAAGTCTGTAGGTGGGCTAGGGGAATTGCTGCGAGTATTGTATTTTGCTCTTGTTCAATGTTATTATTGCTTTGTGTTATTGATCACGTCGAGGTCACCAGTTATTGCAGAGATCATAATAATGTCGCTCCCCCTCCTGTTTTTTTTTGTGGGAAGAATTTTTGTGTAGCGATGTTCTGTTTTATCAGTTACCCTTATTTATTCTTTTCTCCAATGTTTTTACATTTTTGTAAATATTAAGATTCATTTCGTTTGTTTTTGCATAAAAATAAATAAAAGAATTCTTTCATGCACAAATATAATGTTAAAATACATTAAAACAAATACATTAAAAAGTAAGCTTAAAAACCTTTAAATGTAAACTCTTTAGAAAAACATGAAATAAATACAAATAATTTGTTTTCTCATAAAAACAAACGCATAAAATTATTAAAATGATAAACTTAAAAGAACTTTAAAAACTTAAAAAATATTGTATTGAAAATATTTTATATATATATATGCCAACTTAATTCACTTGTAAATAATTCTGATGGCTAAAATCAAAAAAACAACATTAAAACAGAAATACTATTTACTATGAATTTCGTCAAAAAAATTGATGCTTGATCTTCGTTATTGGAATAAATTAAAGTTTTCTATGTAATAAAATCCTTTATCTTTAGCCTTATAATCAATTTGGATAACTATTTAAAACAAAATCATATTTTCCAACACCTTTTTCTATCAGAAATTTTCCCATGGGGCAAATTGAATCATTCCATGGTCAAAACAAAGTCACAACCTCGATTACGTTATCACTTGCAAGTGAAAGTTCAACAGTGTGAGTCATGCAGAGTGCAGAATGTGGCTCAGAGCACAAACTTGTGCAAAGTAAACTTATTATTAATTAACATAACTTAAGTATTATTTACTTAACTTATATGTATTAAAATTTAATATCTTAAATAGTAAAATCATTTGAGTGATAATTTTATAAATAGCATAAATTGAAAATCAGAAATATGTGTAACTATATCTATGTACATATAACTCAATGTCTGTGTGTATGGGTAGAGAAAAAGTTAGAGAATCTAGATAAAATCTAAACATGTAAAATTAACCGAACAAGATAATGGAAGTATTCCCGAATCTCTAAATGCACCCGTAATTAAAAATTAATAGATACTAATTCTGGGGAAATCACAGTGTAGTATCTGTTCTAATTCTACATTCATACCGGTACAGTCCTTGCTTCTAGATTCTGTCGGTCTGAGTAGAGTTCTAGAAAGAAGGAGGTCAACTCTCCCATGCTTTATCATCTTACCCTTTAGTTTATTGCTACCCGCCACTGTTGCCACTGTCTGCCACTACCTGCCATTGCCTGTAATTATTGCCACTATGCCCGCCAGTACACGCCAGTACACGCCAGTACACGCCACTATCCACCATTACCTGACACTATATGCCACTACACGCCACTGCCTGTAAATATTGCCACTGCCCACCACTACCCACCAAAATGCGCCACTGCCGGCTACTACCCGCCACTACATGCCATAGCCTGTAACTATTGCCACTGTCTGCGACTACCTGCCACTGTCTGTCAGTACCCACCACTGTCTGCACTATCCCCCACTACCCGCCTCTGCCAGCCACTGCCTTTAACTATTGCCACTGTCAGCCACTGGTCAAACCTACCCGCCAGTGTCCACCACTACCTGCCATAACCTGTAACTATTGCCATTACCCGCCACTGTCGGCTACTATCTGCCACTGTCGGCTACTATCTGCCACTGCCGGCACCTACTTGCCACTATCCACCAATACTCGCCACTGTCCCCAGTATCTGCCACTGTCTGTAAATATTGCCACTGTCCGCCAATACTCGCCATTGTCCGCCACTTCTACTCGATGTTGTCCATGGTATAAAAATTTGTAAGATGACAGTATTGGTTTTGTTAACTGATACATATTAACTCTCTTCATACGAATATGTTTATCAACATTACACATTATCTTAATATGTTCAAATGGAGGAAGGACAAAAGAAATTAGGAATTTAGCGGGACCATTTGTTGTACTCAGCGTTGGCCAGGATAAAAAATTGTAAGATTACAGTATTACTTTTGTTAAGAGATATATAGTAAATCTCTTCGGGCTATTGACTTCATACAACATCACGTATCTTCTTAATATATTGAAATGGAGGATGGATGAAATAAATTAGGAATTTAGCAGGACCATTTGTTGTACTCAGCGTTGTCCGGGATACAAAATTGTAAGATTACAGTATTACTTTTGGTAAGGGATATATAGTAAATCTCTTTGCACTATTGACTTCATCAACATTATGTATGGTCTTAATATGTTGAAATGGAGGGGGGGGGAATTAGGAATTGACCAGGACCATTTATTCTACTTGGTTTTGTCCGAGATCAAAATTGTAAGATTACAGTATTACTTTTGATAACTGGTATATATTAAATTTCTTCGGATTATTGTCTTTATTTACATCATTTATCTTCATATTCTTGTGAAATGTGGGGGTTGACAATAAATTAAGTATTTGTTCTACTCTGTGCTGTCCAGGATCAATTATTTTGTTCTACTCGCAATTGTCCGGGAGCAAATAAATTGTCATTATCAACATCATTTCTCGTCATACTTTGATTTTAACCGTACTTTTGTTAGTGCTGTGGAGGTCTCTTTACTAACATTACAGTATTATATTTGGTAAGAGAGGCGGAAGGGGGGTGCTTAACCGAAACTTTTGTTCTACTTGGAATTGTCCGGGATCAATAAAATTGTCATTATTAACATTACTGTATTATATTTGGTAAGCGAGAGGGAGGAGGGTCTAACAGAATCTTTTGTTCTACTTGAAGTTGTCCGGGAGCAATAAATGTAAATTACAGTATTACATTTCTCTTCAAATGGAGGGGGGTAAGAAACTCGGTGAGACAAAGGTGGCACAATCCAGCCGCACATCTTCTGAACTCCATCTCTGGTGAGGCAAGAGTTGCTCAAAGCCCATCTGCACCTCTTCTGAACATGAGATTGTGGTTAGGCAAGGGTTACTCAATCTCCATCCGCACCTCTTCTGAACATGAGTCTGTAGTGAAGCAAGGGTTGATCAATCTTCAGCAGCACTTCTTCTGAACATGAGTCTGTAGTGAAGTAGTTAGAGTCAGAGGTTTGGGAAAGAGTCAGAGTCGAAGGTTTGGGAAGGAGTCAATTTTTTCATTCAATTTTTTTTTATTCAGTTTTTCATTGTTTTTAATTCTATTCATTTTACATTTATCTTTCATTCATTTTTTTCATACATTTTTTATTATATTTTTTCAATTTTTCATACGTTTTTCATTCATTTTTCATTTATTTTTTTTCATTCATTTTTTCATTCACTGATTTTCATTCATTTTTTCATTCATTTTTTAAATTCATTTTTCATTAATTCATTATTTTTCATTTATGTATTTTCATTTTTTTTCATTCATTATTTTTCATTAATTTTTTACCATTCAATTTTTATTCATTCAATTTTTTCATTTATTTTTTTTCATTAAACAATGTTCTTCATTCATTTTTTAAATTCATTTTTTCATTTATTTTTTATTCACTTTATTCTTTCATTTTTTCATTCATTTTTTATCATTCATTTTGTAATTCATATTTTCATTTATTTTTTTCATTTACTTATTTTCATTAGTTTTTCATTTACTTTTTTTAATTAATTATTTTTCATTCATTATTTTCATTAATTTTCTCATTCACTTTTTTGTATTTCATTCATTTTTATTTCATGTATTTTTATTTCATTCATTTTTTTATTCATTTTTATTTCATTCACTATTTTACATTGAATTTTCATAATTTTTCTTTATTCAATTTTCATTCATTTTTTTTTACCATTTTTTTAATTCATTTTTTCCTTAAATACTTGTCATTCATTTTTTTTCGTTTATTTTTTTTCATTCACATATTTTTATTTGTTTTTTATTCATTTTTTTATTCATTTATTCTTTTAATTCATTTCTTCATGTAATTTTGTTCGTTCACTTTTCATTCGTTTTTTGTTCATTTATTTATTCATATTTTCAGTCATTTTTTTCATTCAATTTTCAGTCATTTTTTATCATTCATTTTACCTTCACTTATTTATTCATATTTTCAGTCATTTTTTCATTCATTTTTTAAATTCAATTTTCATTCATTTTTTTTACTCATATTTTTTCATTCAATTTTCAGTCATTTTTTGTCATTCATTTTACGTTCATTTATTTTTCATTCAATTTATTTCAGTCATTTTTTTTATTTATATGAATATCCTGGATAGATCAGGTAGTAACCCAAAAGTGCTCATAACAGTGCTCAATATCCTAGATATACTAGGTGTATTTAAACACAGTGTTGCACAGGATAGATAACTTCTCTGTCTTTTTTTATACTGTTGAATACCCCGGGAGCCATAATTCAAAGTGCTCGATATCTTGGATAGAGCAGATAGTAACCCAAAAGTGCTCATAATAGTGCTCAATATTCTAGATAGAGCAGGTGTGTTTAAATGCAGTGTTGCCCGAGATAAAGAATTTCTGTCTTTTTTATAATGTTGCATGCACTGGGAGCCATAATCAAAAGTGCTTAATATACTTTATCTTCATATTATTGTGAAATAGGGAGCAAGGACAAGAAATTAGTAATTTACGGGGACCATAGGTTTTACTCAACATTGTTCGGGATACAAAATTGTTAGATTACAGCATTACTTTTGGTAAGGGATATATAGTAATTCTCTACGGACTATTGAATTCATCAACATTATGTATCTTCTTAATATGTTGAAATGGAGGGGGGGGGGAATTAGGAATTGACCGTGACCATTTGTTCTACTCAGCGTTGAATTACTTTCTTCTATTTTTTATGGCCCTGGGCAACGCCGGGTAGCCCTACTAATAAATTATTAAATGAGTTAATATCTTTTCCACAACTGACACTAAATTGAGGTTTATAAAGAAACAATCTTAATCATTTTGTAAATATTCTTGGCTCTGCAGAGAAAAAAATTATAATTCCATAAACTGAACTACTATTCATTTAACGTCACTTTTCTCTTGTTTAGAGGTCAGACGTTTTTTGATATTTCACAAGCTCACTCTCCACTTCTCATGGTTCAGCGAGTCAGCAGTCTCCAAATTCCACTACATGCGGTCTTCTTCAATCACTTGCTTCGAAGTTTTCCTTGGCCGGCCAACCTTCCTGCAATTTGGGACATTCCTCCTTCTGCATTGACACTTTTGTCAACGGTCCCACATCTTGTTGATTGCTTGCTGTCTATCATTTTTATATAGAGCATGTTTTTACGGTTGGATTCCCTTCCTATCACCAACCACAGTTGTAAGCAATGGGCCTAACCTTTGCCATTCCACAGACAAAACCTATAAGGCAGCAAGTACTTTCATGAGGTTTAGCCCGCCAGCCGAGACGGTTTACCAGGGTATGGCGCTTGAAGCCATACATGAAAGATTTAGGGTATGCGTGAGGACCAGACATGACCACCTATCCAGATACTCTCTGGATACAGCTGGTGAGTCTTGAAAGGTACTACGGCTACCCCCCCCCCTATACCTCGATGTATTGAACGCTTATAAAATTGAACACTTATAAAATTATGATTAATTGAAAAATAAAGGGGTGGCAGTTACCAAACATTTTGATTTTCATTGTTGAAAAATGTCTTATTGAAAAATGCAGGAAAATTGCCAGAGGTGTTTTTTATTTTTGAATTACTTTTTTCTTTTCTTGTGAGAATAAAAGCTAAATGATTATATTTCATTTTGTAAAAAGGAATATGACAGGGTGATGTTATAAATATCTATATAACAATACTGTTTTCTACCTACCCATGTATCTATTCTGTAAACTGATACTGAGCAATAAAAATGAGTACCTAATAAATGCTGCAGTATTAAACCCCACAATTTAGACACTAAAAATGAAAGATTAGATTATCTCAAGCAAACTTTGAAAAGTGAAAAAATATAAGTAAAAAAATCTATAAATATAAAATGCTAAAATGATTTATTTATAGTTTTGAAAGAATTTATGTATTTTTGTTAAATTTTCCATTGCCTATCAAAGATCTATTTGTTTTTTTTTTTATATATTTCAGCTTCGATACCCGAATGAAGATGAAGACATTCTGATGCTTCGATCAATAATTGATGTGAATTTACCCAAATTCTTGAATCATGATTTGCCCTTATTCCATGGAATTACATCAGATTTATTTCCAAATGTGATTCTTCCGAAACCAGATTATAAAATTTTAAACGAAGCAGTGAAAGAAAATTGTAGAAAACTTCAGTTACAATGCACACCTTATTTCTTACAGAAAATTCAACAGGTAAAAAAAGCGTTTTGAAACAATTATACTATTTATTGTAAAATTTCGCCCAATTATCTATATAGTTTTAAAAATATATGAGATTAAAGGTAAACATCTCAGCCTTTTAGCCGGGATCAAAGTGTAGTATCTATTCCGATGGATACTCCACCCCATAGACTGGTATTGTCTTGGCCTTCGGGGCTTGATTTACGCCGGTCTATGGGTTTGTCCTGTGCAGTTCTAAGATGTCCAGCCACACAGGCTTTGCCTTCTCACTCTTTGAGAAGGGGTTAGTTTATTGCTAATCGCCTGAGGCGCCCCTACCGGGGAATGCCGACAGGGCTGCCCAGGCAATTTTTAATGGCCAGAGTGCTCACCTTCTCGGGCGCTGGCTTTTCAAATCCCACTTTCCCGACCTTGTGTCACATCTTACCGCTGTGGGAGGTATATAAATAACATGACGGTGGTAAGAGAAAAGAACACAAAACAACATTTAAATTGAAACAGCTTTATATATAATATGCTGGAGAGAAAAGAAGGGAAAAGATATATATATATATATATATATATGTAGGGCTGCAAATAATTGGTATTGTTTGACTTATCTTGTATTTTCGTTCAAGTAATAGTTCTTGAGTTCTTTGTATAATTCTGTGAAGATATATATACTAAACGAAACAAAATGTCTGTGTCCTACTTCTTCGACTGAAAATTTTTTTAAAAAGTCTCATCAAGCAAAATCACTCAGCATTATTAAATAACGTTTGCATATATATATATATATATATATATATATATATATATATATATATATATATATATATATATAACTGTTGTGAAGTTGTTCCACAGTAAATAATAAATAAAGGAAGTCAAGTCGAGGGTTGGTTTAACAAGTGTATTAACAAAGTAAGAAAGTGACTAGCTCTTGGCTAGACAGTTACAAGACTGTGTTTTGTCTTCTGGTGACTCGCACTATTTATAGTGACAACCGGTGTAGTTTCTCCTGTGTAAGAACGGCCGGTGTAACAATAACAATATTAATTTTAAGTAAATAATATTAAATTATTTTTCATTTTATTATATTTTAAGTAAATAATTTTAAGTATGTATATATATATATATATATATATATATATGATTATTTTTATTTACACAGACATGTACAAAATCTGCGACACTGGCATGTCGATGTTATCGATCAACATCTATTATAAACTGAGATATCATCAGGCAGAGTTAGAATCCGATCTTAACTTTAAATCATATTTCTTTCCAAATATGATCTAAGATTAAGATTGGATTCTAACTCTGCCTGATGAGATCTCAGTTTATAATAGATGTTGATCGATAACATCGACATGCCAGTGTCGCAGATGTTGTACATGTCTGTGTAAATAAAAATAATCATATATAAAAGCTCTATTTGATATTGAGCACTTTTTATAAACCCGGTTGAAATTCTTTGGATTACTACCCTGTGGATGTTTTACCTGGATTATTATTATTATATATATATATATATATATTTCTATATATGGGGGTGTATAGTTTCCACTGATGTTGTTTGTTTTCTTTTCGTTGTAAGGTTTATGAAATGATGATAGTTCGTCATGGATTCATGATTGTTGGCGAACCCTTTGGAGGAAAAACAAGTTCTTACCGAGTTTTGTCTGTCGCTTTATCAGATATTCATGAAAAGGCAAGTATTTGAATATACATTCAGTTTCTATAATTATGATATATTCACTTGTTAGGCATGTAATAAATAAAACCGACACGCAGAGAAGACAAGTCTTGGTTCCATTTTACTTCACTCAATTCTTTCACTGGTGAATCTTATGAGACCTTTCAGTTAAACTGTGGCAAATCAGGCCATGAGGCCATGTTCACCATATGCGGGTAGATGTTTAGGCCAGTTGGTTATTATGTGTTCACTCTTTGTAATGGGTCTTCGCATTTGCATTGAACACTGTCCAAGAGATCACAATTCTATATTGCTGCACTCTTTCTCAGATGGTTAATGTTTATTCATGTTTTTGAGGGAAGTTTGTAGGCGTGAGTTGCAAAGGAGCTTCAACTGTGGTGTCTTGATGGCAACCTTATAGAGTATGTGGGATTCACACATATGTGCCTTACAAATGAGAACAATTGTGATCGTTTCTCATCAGAGTAATTTACTCCTCTCCAGGAGTTAGGCACAAGGCCAGTTTTTATCCTACTCCCACAAGTAAGATGTGACCCAAGCTCGGGTCGGAAAGTGGGGGTTGAAAAGCCAGCGCCCGAGGCTCATCAGAACTCTGTGAGGATAGGCAGTGACTAAAGAGAAATTAATATCAGTCCACCCAAGTCGAGGAGACAATTTCTCAGAACTTGTACCATCTTCATTGTATCATGACTGTCAGAATGAATACCTGATGCCTGTCATGCTCCCACTTGGGAAAGTTTTAAAGGAGCTAGAGTTATTTTTGCCTCTGCATGTAACATTGCAAAGGACCTTGCATTAAATTGCTCCTTATTTCCATTGAGAAGCAAGTAGACTGTACATTTATTTGGATGTATAAAGTTCATAGAATTACAATTCGTCTATTAAATGTAAAAAAATCCTAAATAAGAAATACAATAAAACCAGTACAGCATTAGAACACCATATTTCTCCAACCTAACAACTGATAACAGAACAACGAATGTGACAAATAATAAATAATTTGTGCCACTATGATTTAATAATGTGATTTAATTAAATTTAAAGACATCTGATTACTAACAGTATTATGGGGATTCTTGATGCCATGTAGTTTGGAGACAGTAATGCACAGTATAGCCTTTTAGGTATGTATGGATAAATGTGCATGGATAAATGTATCTACTGGTGTTGTTAACATTTATATGGAATATCCCCTAAGACCATTATTAGTATATGTATAATGAAAGTGAAATTAGTCGACTATTGGTATAAATAATAAATAATTGAGATTATGATATAATAATATCATTATATACTAAAGTAGCAGGACTCATGTCCCGGCGTTGCCCGTGAGGAATCTAAAAGAATGATTTAGTTTTTTTAAAATATCCCCCAAAAAAGGAATTTAAAAAGAAATTAAATATTTTAGCGTGGAACTAAATATTTTTTCAATATTTTAGGGAAATCAAGCTTTGTGCTAAATGGAGATATGTGTGTGTTAATTAAGCTTATATATTTTTAATTTTTTTTTTTTTTGGGGGGGGGGAGGGGGTTGTTCCCTACACTAAAATGAAGTGCGGAAACAATATTTAATGTTTTATGATACATTTTTCTCTGCCCCTCCCCATTTTTTTGTGTATGGATGGGAGTGGAGTGTTAATTTTTGTAGGGTGCTTTTTTGGAATAGGTATCCAGAAATTTGCAGTGGTGAAGTAAGCAGTTCTAACTTTCCAGAGAAAGCCGAATGAAGTTCCTATGGTTCTTCACAATATGAACCAAACTAAACCAACTTTGCAAATTAAAACTAAAACTTAGTTTAGGGTTAGGTTAGGGTTAGTTTAGTGTAAAAAAATATATATATTTAAAGTGTCGAATAATGAACAGTCGATAAATCGTAAACAGAAAACAACAACAACAGATACCTTATATCTAACGGAAAATGAAACGTAAATAAAATTAAAATAAAAGTAAAATAAAAAACTAATGATGTTTAGCAAGAAGTATGCATGTCTTTACCTACACGGTAGAAAGAAAACAACAACATATACCTTATACCTAACGGGAAAGGAACCGTTAATTCTATGTGAAATATTTCAAACATAAAGTATCTTTGCCTGGCTGTACCCTGAAGGGGGCCGAGGCAGCAGTCGGGAGGGGAAAGGTTGCTAAAAAGAAATGCTCTCTAGCGACCCACCCAACAGGGTCCGGTAATAATATGTTCTATGTCGTGAACGGACTTCACAGCTGGAGCACAAGTGCACATTCCGCCATTTACCAAGCTAAAGGACCTCCGCAAGAGAATGCAGAACCTAAATTTATAGGGTAGTAACAACCTGTGTCACCCTATTTCCGACTCGTCCACTTCGCCCCCGGTGGTAACATTCCACCTCCCACCCCCGAATCAACTCCCATCAGTAGGCACAACCATTCACTTTTTTTTCACATTGAAAAGTAAGAAAAAAGAAGTAAATTTGTATGTCCTTACTCTAGCAGTCGGCAGTATGTGACTTCCAATCCGTAAATAAAGTCAGTAAAATATATTTAAATAAAGATATGGTTTAAATTGTAATGTTGAAGAGAAGATGATTTTAATCTGATTTGACTGTTTTGTAGTAATAATATGTATTTAAAAAAGAATAAATGATTGTTCGAATGGACGAATAAGAAAAATACTTCTAGACTTTTAATTTTTGTCCCAATCTGGAATGCCCCTTTTTTGGGGACCCACATTAAGAATCGATATTTTGTCTAAATCTGCCCTTGCGGTGAGGCAAGTAAAAGGAATAATATATTTAAAGTGCAGAATAATTAACAGTCGATAAATCGTAAAGAGAAAAAGAACAACCACAAATGAAATGTTAATTCTATCTTGAAAAGTAAAAAGTAAATAAATAAATAAAAAAACGAATGATGTTTAGCAAGAAGTATGTATGTCTGTTACTACGCAGTAGAAAAAAACTACAACAGATAACTTATATCCAGCAGGAAAAGAAACAGTAATTCTATTTTGAAAAGTAAGAAAAAATAAAATATGTATGTTTTACCCTAGCAGTCGGCAGTATGTGACTTCTATTCCGTATTCCCTTATTCTTAGAATATATTCATAACGACATGAAGAACGAGTTGAGGGAGCGATCGTTCTGTATGTGAAGCTTTGAACATGTTTTATGTATATGAAGATTTAAAAGTAATTTATTTAAAAATTATTTTAGTTACTAAAAGCGTTGTATATAAATTTTCGAGCATTGCAATAAATTCTATTACTGAATGGAAAAGTAGGAGATACCATGTTTAAATCTAAGTTCGTGTTTGTTTAGTGTTCGAAAATCATATTTGATTATTCCTGAATAGGATTCTAGCCAATCAATCAAAGCGCCGTAAAAGTAGGAAGAATAAGCTCAAGGGAGTAATCCATATTTAGTTAGTGAGGATATAATGGGCAGAAGACAATATCATGTAATGAAAAAAATTAAACAATGACGGTCGGAGCCGGGTAATTTATTCTATGATAAATAATTCCTGGTGTATGATGTTGATGTATGTATGATCTATTTAAGAGAGTCAGGTATGCTGGAATTAATGTAGAAAATTATGAAATCGAATGAAACTGACTGAGAACAACCCATAGAGGTAATTATTGCACTTTATTTGAAATTGTTAAGTTTTTGCTATAGGTTGAGAGAGTATTTTGATTAAAACAATGTAATTTGGGTACCATTAGATTTAATTAAATTCCATTTGGTTAATATGATATTAAATTAAAGATACAAACTCAATGTGGAGACTATTTAGGTATATTTGTGTGTGGATGTGAGTATCCATTAGAATGTGTGTGTGTGTGTGTCTGAGAGGGTTGATTGGTACGGCTATCAGAGGACAGGCGTGAAATTGGCTTTACAATGATTGACTCTATAAAAATAACAGCTACTCTTCAACATCTGATAGCAGTGTGACCCACTCACACACACAAAACAATTACTTCAGCAAAAAAATGAAACCAAGATCCAGTCAGTGGAGATGCTCACCTGCATGAATACATGATTTTAAAATGTGAAACAGTCAGTCGTCTCATACATCCTATATAAGTAACTGGAACATATTGGCAAGTGGACGCTTTGTGTAGACAGTGAAAGACACTAACATTGCATGTTTGGCTAGACACTAGAAAGGGAAACTGGAAGACACTAATGTCGTTTGTTCATTTTTTTCATTTTTATTGTTTTTAGGTTAATAAAACTGTTAAATCGAACAGGCTCATATTTATTTGTATGCACCATTATAATAATCATTTTTGCGACATATGAGCATAATTCTAACTGTTAAAAATAATTTGAATATTATTTAAAATATTTGAAATTTAGTAAATCGATTAAAAGTTAACTTACTTTTTGTCAACAGAAATTTAATAAATGTTTTTCTTGACTTTCTGCTAAATCAATATAAACTTTTATTTTTGCACTAAGGGTTTGATGGAAGAAAACAAAGTTCAAATGATTGTAATCAATCCGAAGGCCGTAACAATGGGTCAACTTTATGGTCAGTTTGATCCTGTATCTCATGAATGGTCTGATGGTATTCTGGCTGTATCATACAGATCATTTGCTGTCTCACCTGTAAGTCCATAAATCATTTACTTTTCTATTACTAATACGTGTGACGGCTGATAATACCGGACACAAATTAATATTTATATTTTTGCCGGAATTCGTTTACAATAAGCAATTTAATGCTATAACACAACACAGGAGTTAAGAAAAATAAAAATGAAAGCATGGAAAAAAAGTGTTTTCCTTAGGTGGAGTGTGAACGCTGTACGTAACATTTAACACATATTTTATGTTGATCAAAAGTTCAAAGTTCGATATACACTTTTCTTTTTAAATATATGGTTCAACTCTACCACATTTTCTTTAAATAAACAATTCATCACAAGAAAATGTTGTGTATACTTCCAAGCATGTAAGCTTTTTTTTATATTTGCCAGATAGAATATCTTGTTCCTTACTCAGTCATGTTCTTCTAATCTCTCCACACCTCGCACTTAAACTATTATTGTATATTCATTCCCACATCAAGTATTTTCTTTTCTTTTCTTTTTCCACATGACTCTCTTGCCTCTCCTACTGTTTTGTTAAGCTAAGTTGGCAAGAAGAAGAGAAAGAAAAATAGAAGAAAGAAGACAATCACCTACGGTGAAGCATGTATGCCCTCTCTCTCTCTCTCTCTCTCTCTCTCTCTCTCTCTCTCTCTCTCTCTCTCTCTCTCACACACACACACACACACACACACTCCTGCCCCCCTATTCTGCTGTAAAGAGTAAGACAGAGAGAAAGAAGCAAAAAGGAGACTTTTGTCGTGATACCTTGTAATTGCTTTACCCTCACTCTCTCTCTACCTTTCTTTCTCTCTCTCTCTCTTTCTCTCTCTCCCTCTCTCTTTCTCTCTTTCCCTCTCTCTCTCTCTCTCTCTCTCTCTCTCTATATATATATATATATATATATATATATATATATATATATATATATATATATATATATCTTTCTCTCTCTCTCATGTCCGTCTAATATTATGCTCGCTCCACAGCAAATTATTGGCTTGTTTTAATTACTAGTCCTTTTTTTTATTATTTTGTTTCATATTTAATCTTTTAATATTATCCCTTTGAAGTTCTTTACTTATGTGTATGTTATGCCCACTCACTCCCGCCAGAGTACATGTACATGTACATGTACATGTACATGCTGAACATTCTAACTACTCCTATCTACTTCAAACATGACAACGCTATTATGTGACTATTAAAATTCTCCTGAATGGTTAATGTTTATGTATTATTAAGTCATCTGTATATTAGTACTGCAGATGCTAAGTGGTTGCCTATCTGTCTGAATTTGTAAAGAGACCAACAGCCATTTTTCACTTTAGTGAATACAAACGATATATTAGAGGCATGTGGGTTGAGAGAGAGAGAGAGAGAGAGTAGCTAAAATAGAAATTTTTCTAAAGACTGATGGAAAATAAAACATGCTTAACAATATTTATTTTGTGTGTGATATGAGAGAGATGTTGTACACATGTATAAATAATAGAAACAGAGAGTTTGTTACATGTATTCGGTTTGTTTGTGCTAATTATCAAGAAGTGAAAGAGAAGATGTATTTGAAGAGTTCGAACGCAAAACGCGATAAATCCAATTCGTTTAAATTGAGACCGTAAATAATAAAAACACGAATATATTAAATCTAGACTTCGAATGAAAGCTGATTTTAATTGAAATCAAAAAGAAATAATTTCTGTATCATATTATGTAACACATTGTCTTGGAGTTTTGTCCAGTGTTGAAATGCAACACTTTTTGTAGGGACAGTTTCGTAATTTTGAAAATGGCGTTTATCGCATTTTACATTCGAACTCTTCATTTATTCTAGTAAAGAATGAATACATAGGGGGCGTCGATAGGATTGGCAAAGTATCCATCTCTCAGGACGTGGGAATGTCACATCATGTCAGGTCCAAGGAACCTGTGAAAAGTGGAGGATATCCTGAGAAGGTCTTTTCGACCCAAAGGTTCGTGAGAAAGAGAGAAAAAGATAGAGTCATGTGACTAACATCACACCATTCAGAGCTAAGAGCGGGATATTTAAACCTGTGCATATTTTCGTATTTATCTGCTACAATATCTCTGTTACTACATACTACATATGTAAACTGGTACTAACTAATAAAAATGTTTAACTAATAAATGAGGCAATATCTTTTACTTCTTTCTAGATTACAACACACAATGTCGACACTAGAAGTGGAACTAATATCTTGATCATACTTTTAAAAGTGAAAATATCTAAGTCTTTTTAGCAATGGGTGTTGATATATCAAATAGATTATATTTAGAAGTAATAGTACCATTGCCACTACTCATCTTGATATCTACCTACATGACTCATTATATCAACTGTGCACAGATAGTCAATTTTATGTCCAGAGATCGCTTTGCTTTTCAGACTCCAGATCGAAAGTGGTTGGTGTTTGATGGTCCTGTCGATGCAATATGGATTGAGAATATGAACACTGTGTTGGATGACAACAAAAAACTTTGTCTAATGAGTGGAGAAATCATTCAATTGGCTCCGACTACAAACCTGATATTTGAACCTATGGATTTAGAAGCTGCATCGCCTGCAACAGTAAGTCTGTATCTGTGATCTCCTTCTCTTGTCTATATCTGCAACCTTCCTTTGCCTGTATCTGTGACCCCCCCTTTCTGTATCTGTGACTGCTTTCTCTTATCTGTATGTGCGACTGCCTTCCATTGTCTGTATCTGCGACCTCTATCCATTGTCTATATCTGCGACCTCCTTCCCTCGTCTGTATGTGCGACCTCCTTCCCTTGTCTATATCTGCGACTGTCTTCTCTTGTCTGTATAGGCGACCTCCTCTCCTTCTCTAATATGTATATGTGACCTCCTTCCCTTGTCTGTATATGTGACCCCCTTCCCTTGTCTGTATATGTGACCTCCTTCCCTTGTCTGTATATGTGACCTTATTCGCTTGTCTGTATATGTGACCTCCTTCTCTTGTTTTGAGTTTGAGATGATTGTGGTGAATGCAGCATCGAAGAGAACAAATTTAGACACAAGTTTCATTTTTTTTCTTTTGATATCAAGCTGCTTTTTCCCAGTTTTTGTGAACTACCACTAAATAAACCGAGATCACATTTTCTTTTCTTATGCAATTAACAAAAAGTAATTATGATTTTCTGGGGGCAAAACAGCTGTCTGGTGATGTGGAATAAAATGTTGTAAGCTAGAAATAAAAAAGAAAAAGGAAGTGAAAGAAAATTAGAATAACAATACAGAAAAGGAAAGAGAACGCACATATACAAAACATACTTGGACATTCTTTAATAAGAATTGACAAAATCGAAGGGAGATAATCAAAAATAAAAATTTAAGAGTTTCTTCTTCTTCTTCTTCTTCTTCTTCTTCTTCTTCTTCTATTCATTTAACGTTACTTTTCCCTTGTTCAGGGGTCAGACGTTTTCTCATACTATGCAAGCTTACTCTCCTCTTCTCACAGTTCAGTGGGTCAGCAGTCTCCAAATTCCACTCTGTGCAGTCTTGTCCAATCACTTGCTTCCAAGTTTTCTTTGGACAATCAACCTTCCTACGATTTAGAACATTCATGCTTCTGCAACGGTTTATCCAGGAGGATGAACATTCTACATGACAATACCAGCGTAATCGATTCATCCTTAGGATAATCTCCATGCTGGGTAAGTGTAGTGCTTTCAGCAAATCCTCTGACCAGATGTGTTGGGTTTGGTCAGATTTCACATTGCAGATCCATCTGATCAGGGATCTATCATTGCACTGCAGATGAGCGAGAGATGACTGGCCAAGGGCCAAACATTCACTGCCATGTATCATGACACTTCTGACACAGCTGCTATACAATTTACCCCGGATGTAGATGAGGATAGTACGTGATGTTATCAGAGGCAAATACTCACGAAATTTGGTCCAAGCTGCCTTCACCCTTGTGGCAGTACTGAGTTCACATCCACCACCTGCACTCAGCATATCTCCTAGATAGCAGAAAGAGTCTACTACCTCCAGGGTATTGGCATCTAGTGTCATCTCTTTGTGGGGATGACCGTCATTTTGAAAAAAATATTTGAAAGAAAGAAAATGATGATGTGAACACTCATAAAAACAATTTTTAAGATGCATGAATATTATTTTTTTTAATTGTTATGTTTTTTTTTTAATTCTTAATTAAGAATTTTTGAAATATGATCGGAATTGATCAGCAATGTTCAACTTAAGCAGAGGGTAATGTAGCAGTTACATGACTGAGATCTACTTTCTTTTGAATTTCTATGCAATCTCTTTTGTGTAGTGATTAGTTTGTGGTTCGGTTGGCTAAAATAGGCATGTTAAATCTCGTGGAAAAATACATTGGCTAATTCGAATCCTTCTGCGCATGCTCACCTTTTCCTTCAGTTTGGCGCTAAAATACAAGCAGTTTCTGACAGACACAGACACCATGGATACATAACACTAAAACCTCTTTTCATCCCTTGCCCAGTGCGTGGCAGGATGAGATGGAACTGGAACTCAATTATCTTTCTATAGCTAAAGCCCGCCTGTCAAACCAACTTGCCTTTCATTCTTGTGTTCCTGTGTTAATGAAACTGTTAAATGAAGTTGATTTTATTGTAGAGAAGATGTTGATATTTTGATATGGAATTCTGGTGACCCTTTTCTTCTTCATTTCAAGTCAGCTCAGTCAGATGAATACAGACACTACTACAGAATTTCTATCTCAAATCTCTGACAAGTATCTCATCACACCAACCACTTTACATTTTGGCGACCCCGACGTGATTAAAGACACGCAGACCTTCTGATCCAATACAAATTTTGAATTTCAACAAAAAGCTTCTATTTCTTAATCCTTCTCTCTCAACAGAGTGAGTTTCCTCTTCAGCAGTTTAAAAGAGCGGCACACACACATTTAAAAAAGGAAAAGAAAAACATATGAAAAATAATGTTATGGCACAACTAAATATATAAAAAAAAATATTATCATGGATTTACTGAGAAAAAAGTTCTGTCAGTAAACGCATTTTCTTGCTTTTTTTCTGACATGATTTTCGTTGTATAGCGTCTTTTTATCGGAGATTCTCATCCTTGTACATCTACTCTAAAAAAAGAGTGATTGGATATTAATAGAATACAAGTTAGCATGCTCTATGTTCAGTGTTAAATCTAAAATTACTTTAAAATATTTTTTTAAATGTCTGCAATTTTAATATTTTCCCCACGTAGTGTACCCTTTCCTTGTGCCGGTGAAAGAAATATGGCCACTTTGAAAGTTTAAGGCGCCCAAATACTATTGTGCCAGGATGAATATTTTTCTTCCTTTCATCTTAGTAAATCTTTTTTTAAACAAAAAACAAAAAAAAACAATTTATTTTAACATTGCTGCATAATATGTTAATTGAATAAATTTTCGGCTAAATATTTCATTATAATTTTTTTTGTCACAGGTCATACAAGTAGCTTTACACGCTGCTTCAGCTTCATTCTAAATTTTCTTGTCTTGCCAAGTGATAATTTGAATTTTTCTGACTTACAATTATGCAGAAATTTCCCATGGATCTTTATAGTCAGAGATGTCCCCAACCCTATCTTAGGTGCTGACTTTCTTCACCATTTCAACTTGCTGGTGGGCATGCATAGACGCAAACTGATAGATTCTAGTACTAAGCTAAAATTATATGGTAAGAAAACTTCTAACCCACTTACTAGTCCTGTATTCTTGATAGCTTCTGCTGAAGACCCTTATCATTTAGTATTAAATTCTTTTCCGGATTTAACCAATTTGAATTTTAAAGTAAACAAGCCTGCTCATTCTACTGTGCATTACGTTGAAGCTACGGCTGCCTCTGCTTTTTCACGCCCTTGTCATCTCTTTCCGAAGAAATTAAAAGCGTTGAAACATGACTTTAATCATATTCTCCAGCTAGGTATTATTCGTCCCTTATCTATCCCTTGGGTATCTCCTTTACATATGGCTCCAAAGGGTTCTGGGAATTGGCATCCTACCGGAGATTTCTGTCAGCTGAACTCAATTACTGTTCCCGATTGCTATCCTATCACTCATATTCAAGATTTTGCTTCATATTTCCACGGTTGTAAAATTTTTTCTAAGTTGGATCTGGTAACGGCTTACCACCAAATTCTGGGTAATACTGCTGATATTCCTAAGACTGCTGTCACTACTCCTTTCAGAGTGTTTGAATTTTTAACTATGCCATCCAGCTTACGTAATGCAGCTAGCACTTTTCAGCGTTTTATGAACAAAGTAGTTCGTTACTTAGACTTCGTATATATCTATATAGACGATATCTTGATAGCTAGCTCCTCACCAGCGGAACATTTAATGCATCTCTGTATTCTTATTGAACGTTTGCAGTGTTACCATGTCAGGATAAACCCTGTGAAATGTATCTTTGGTGTCACAAACCTTGTATTTTGGGGCCATGTCATAAGTTCGGAAAGTATTTCACCACTTCCTGAAAAGGTTAAAGCTCTACTGGATTTATGATTACCAACTTCTCTTTGCCAGCTACGACATTTTCTAGGAATATTACATTACTACAGACGGTTCATTCCGCACTGCATGGATATACTTGTTCTTTTAACCGACTTATTGAAAAATAGATAGAAAAAAGATGAACCTATTTCACTTGATGACTGCCAGAGCTAAAAGCCTTTCAAGAGGCGAATCAAAAAACTTTCTGACTCATCTTTGCTGTCATATCCCATAACTGCTGCTCAATTTTCTATTGTTGAGGATCCATCTGCTCTCAGTGCAGATTTAAAACATCACTAGCAACATATTCAACCTTTGTACTACTTTTCTTGTCGATTGACGCCTACAGAAACTCACTATAGTACTTTTAGATGTGAACCTTTGGCTATTTACTTAGTTATTAAACATTTTCACTACTCATTGGGAAGTCAGGAATTTGCTATTTACACGGATTATCGTCCCCTTACATTCATGCTACATGCTAATCCGGACAAATATTTCTCTCGTGAAGCTAGGAATTTGGACTTGATTTCCCAGTTCTCCAGTAACAGACAGCATATATCCGATGCACTATCTCGTCTTCCCATCAGTACTATTTCTTCACATGAGGACATTAACCTTTGTCAAATAGCTTTGGACCAGCCATCCATGGAAATTTTAAATCTGTCAGCTCCAGAATTTGCTACCTGCAAATTCCAGTACATTCCTATAATCCCTACAGTGGATGAACAAATTATGTGTGAGACCTCTTTGAATTCACCCCGCCCCTTTGTCCCTGAAGCTCATCGCAAAACTGTCTTTTCTTACTTGCACGAACTAGCTCACATCAAAATTTCTGTTACAGTGGATCTTATTTCAGCTAGATTCTTCTAGCCGAATATGAGATGTGAAATCACTGCGTGGACTTGTTCCTGTTTATTCTGACTGAAATCTAAAGTGTACAAACATATACGAACCCCACTTGAAACTTTCAGTACTCTTGATGCACGATTTAACAACATCCACATTAACTTAGTTGGGCCAAGGCTACTCCTACTTGCTGATCTGTATTGATCGTTTTTCACGATGGCCAGAAGCTATTCAATTGAGTGATATTTCTGCTGAAACTATAGTGCGTGCCCTAATGTTTGGCTGGATGTTGTGTTATGGTGTCACTGCAGCAGTTCGAATCCTGCCCATTCCAAGAACTGTCCAAAATCCTGGGTATTGAACGTACTAAGACCACTAGTTATCACCCAGCTTCCATTGGATGATCGAGTGCTTCTATCGGCAATTAAAAGTTGCTTTGTTTGCAGCTCCTGATACTCAAGATTGGATTGAGTATGTACTCATTATTCTCCTTGATAGCTGCGCTGCTATTTAAGAAGATTTGAGATATTCTCCAGCTGAGATTCTCCTGTGCTTGATACTGAAGACTATGTTAACAGTCTGTTGCCGGTAAACCCTCAGCATCAAAGCATCAAATCAGCTGTTCCTAAGGACATTGTATCATGGACCCATGTGTTTATAAGGAAAGAATCGGTGAAAGCTCCACTCGCACCAGCTTATTTCGGTCTTTATTGTGTGCTCACACAAAACAACAACTTTTTTATTCTGGACTTTGGGATACCAAAGAGACTGTGTCGGTTGATAGACTTTAATAGGCATTTTTTAACACCAACACCCAGGAATCCCAGGAATCCCAGGAATCCCATCCATACTCAATTTTCCTGACAAAACTGAGATAGAATCTCCAGAGACAGCCAAATCAGTTCTTCTAACGCAGTCACCTGTTGAAGTTATCAATGTCTTCAGACTGCTAACAGTTATCTCCCTTGGATCATATTTGTACAGGGGTCAAATATCCCTTGTTTTAGGACTTAGAGTTATCTGCTCCTAGTTCCCTTTTCGATGTTGTATATTTCTGTATTGATTTACTCCTCTCCAGGAGTTAGGCACACGGCCAGTTTTTATCTTACTCCCACAAGTAAGATGTGACCCAAGGTCGGGTCGGGAAAGTGGGGTTTAAAAATTGCCTGGGCAGCCCCGTCGGCGCCTCAGGCAGTAAGCAATAAACTTACTCCTCCCCAAAGAAGAGAGGCGAAGCCTGGGAGGGTGGACCTCCTAGAACTGCACAGGACAGACCCATAGACCGGCGTAAATCAAGCCCCGAAGGCCAAGACAATACCAGTCTATGGGGTGCAGTATCCATCAGAACAGATACTACACTTTGATCCTAGCCAAAAGGCCAAGAACAGTCTCTCTAATGTAGTTATATATGAATTCAAGTATCGATCAAATCAAAAAATACTTTGTTGTGTGTGGACTTGAAATTCAGGACTGGAGGGTAAATTCAATAACAGGATAGAGATATGTTTTAGTGTAACATACGCACAAGACAATCGTTTAATTTACATAAAAGAGACTGACTAAAAAGGTAACCCCCTATAGAAATCTACGACAACGAAAACGATAACTTTAATTCCCAAAGCAAGGGATATTTGATCCCTGTACAAATATGGACTATGGGAGATAACTGTAAGCTGTCTGAAGGAATTGATAACTTCAACATCACCACCACACCTTCTGGTAGGCATGTTCATTAGCGAAAAAAAAAATTATGCAAAACTATGTATATTTGAACAGTCACATTTTCCAAATACAATTGGCCCTTTTTGAAAATGTTATTTTTACTTGGTTAATTTTTGCCAGAACATTTTTCTCTTTTCAGCAAAAGAAAATTTTTCTCTTTTCAGCGAAAGAATATTTTTCTCTTTTCAACGAAAGAATATTTTTCTCTTTTCAACGAAAGAATATTTTTCACTTTTCAACAAAAAAACATTTTTCACTTTTCAAAACAAAAAACTATCATTTTTCACTTTGCAGCAAAATACAGCCATTTTTGATCAAACTGAACATTTATTTACCCTCTTGTTGCAATTTGCAAGTCATTGATTCATTCTCATGTGCTGCTAATACTAATAAAGAATATGTTGTTTTTATCGGCTAAAAGCCTAAGCAGGGGGTTAATGTAGCAGTTACATGACTGAGATCAACTTTCTTTTGTATTTATATGCAATGAGAGTGGAAAGTGGGCCTTGGGTTTACTTTCGGCAGCCTTGTAACTCTTGCTTCTCTTATTTTGTCCTTTAGTCCTCACATTCCATGAGCGATGTTTTTGACAAAGGGGAAAGAATTGCTGTTTTCTGGGTCAGAATCTATTCATCTAACACTTATCGTTGGCTGATTTTTGACCTTGAAGTAGTAGTATTTTTAGCTCCTTACATCAAGTGGCTTCATGCCTTATCTGGAGCGATTTCCATTAAAAAATATTACTTGCATGGTGATTAGTTTCTGGTTCGGTTGGCTAAAACAGGTATGTTAAAACTCATGTAGAAATACATCGGGCAATTAAAACACTTCTGTACATGCTCACCTTTTCCCTCATTTACGCCCAGCCTTAGTTTGGTGCTAAAATACAAACAGTTCCTGACTGACGCCATAGAAACCTGACATTAAAAATCTCCTCTCATCCCTTGCTAATTCTCTTTCTATAGTTAAAGCATTCCTGCCGAACCAACTAGCCTTACATGCTTGTATTCCTGTGTTAATGAAGCTCTTAAATAAAGTTGATTTAATTGTAGAAAAGATGTTGGTATTTTATATGGAATTCTGGTGATCTTTTTCTTCTTAATTTCAAGCCAGCTTAGTCAGATGAATCTTCGACAAGCATCTCATCACATCAATCACTCTACAGCATTATAAGAAAGGACAAATAAAATCAGTCATAAAGTTGTCAAGAAAAATCTTTTGTTGTAAAGAATAACAAACATAGATTGAGGAAAAGATGAATCGATTAGAATTTGTAAATAGAACATTCAAAGTTTAATATATATATTTGTAAATTAAAGCCAGTAGAAAATCCATTGTCCAAAAGAATGACAAATACAACTACAATTAAAGAATGTTTATGATATAAATTGGTAAATAGATAAAAGAATCAATATAGTTAAATAGGATTGAAAAAAAAAAAAAACAGAAACGGGGAGTAAGCAGTAAGGAACGAGAGAAGAAAGAAATGACATAAAACGAGTTATTAACAGAACTCGTTTTATGTCATTTCTTTCTTCTCCAATCCAAGTACTCACACATACATTTACTAGAGGCATAGATTCTAGCAGTAGTGCCTTCTGCTGGAATCTATGCCTCTAATAAATGCCAGACACCTACAAATTAATAATAGTGCTTTGTTTTTTGTTCTTTTTAATATTAATAGAAAATAAATTATAGTAATCAATTGTATACGTTTCTTTTGTGTCTTGTGTGCTACTAATAATGACAACAGCAACAACAATGCAAAGCAATCAGTTGCTTAAATCTGTGATTAATCGATAAGTTGTCAATCACCTTAGCAAAAATCGCCTACTCAGTGACAAAAAATATGGATTTCGTCCTGCGAGATCAACAGCTGATGTGCTGACTGTAATATCACACAGGATCAGAGAACCTATTGACGGGGAGAGGGGCTTCGTTTCTAATAGCTCTTGACATATTAAAGGCCTTTGATAGGGTTTGGCATAAAAGTCTACTTCACAAGATTTCTAGCTATGGAACATCTCTCAACCATCAAATCCTTTCTCTCTGATAGGTTTATAAACGTAGTCTTTGATGGGCTGAAGTCCGAAGCTCATAATATCAACGCTGGTGTGCCTCAAGGATCCATTCTGAGCCCAACCCTCTTCCTGATCTTCATCAATGACATTTATGCAAACGACACAACCATCTATGGCAACACTTTGAAGAGTATTAATGATCAAGATCTTTCTGATCCTTTCTCTTCCGACTTTGAGCATGTGGTGCAATGGCGAAAAACGTGGCTGGTTACTTTTAATACGTCCAAAACCAAGCTTCTTTCTTTTCACCACCAACGCTCTGATCTTCACTAATTGAAATGAATGGCGCTCGTCTTGAGGAAGCCCCCTGCTTTGATAAGCTTCTGGAACTGACTTTCACTCCAGACATGAAATGGAAGAATTACATCAAATCCGTTGCCAAAGTCGCTGGAAAAATGGTTGGATCATTCTACCGTTCCAGAAAGTATCTCACTCTTTACGCAATCCTCTACTTGTATAAGAGCTAAATAAATCCTAAGATAGAGTACTGTTGCCACATCTGAGGAGATGCTGCCCAGAGCACCCTTGACAGAGTACAAAACCGACTTCGAAATCTAGTGGGGAATGTCCTCTTCTCCTCCCTACAGCCTCTTTCTCACAGAAGAGACGTTACTAGTCTTTCTCTATTCTATCGTTATTTTCATGGTAGTTGTTCGACTAAGCTTCAATCTATGCCCCCACCCCCTGTAAAACATTCACAAAAAACTCGTCTAGCTACAACCGCTGTCAATAATTTCCCTTTCTCTCTCTGTGTACCTAAAAATAAACGAAAATTCCATGAACAAAGTTTCTTTTCCCGTCTCTGGAACATAGTTCCATGGAGCTGCTTCCTGGCTGACTACAACATTACCGTTTTCAAGTCCAATGTAAACAAATTCTTGTTGAGCCGTTCTCTCAAATATCAATTCTGACCAGGTTACAACCATCGTTACTAATCTCTTCGATGTTTCACCGTCCATATGTCAAACTTAATTAACTCTTATCCTCGAGTGGACTTTAGGCCTTTATAAGCGGTGACTGGTTTGTAAAAAGAAAAACTAATAAAAATCAAATAAAAGACAACACATGTCAGATCCGAGCAGTGTGTTACAAGATCTTGCTGGTAATGTTTCTTGTTCATTTCAAGCCAGCTCAGTCAGATTAATGCGAAATTGTGATAGTTAAATAGAATTGGGAAAAGAACATAAACGGGGAGTAAGCAGAAGGGAACATTATCATTGAACCTTGTGATATACCAGTGTTACCAGTATATATGACTAGCGGCTAAAGTATATTTTAGGGTAAAAAACTCAAAAATTAATATTTTTTTAAATTTTTTGAACCATAGTGAATTATATTCCATAAAAAAAAATTATTTTCAACAAAAATAATAATTTTGGAAAAAAAATGCATTTAATAACATATGACAGTTTTTACATTGGGAAAACGAAAGTTGGGACAGTACGGAACGAGTGAAGTCTTGTTCCACACCTATCTATATGAGCATGCCTGGCAATGGAGTATGTGTGGTACGGACGTATTTGCGGCATTGATAGTAACTATCTAGGGAGAATATCCAATATAAAAACTGTAATATGTTATTAAATGTATGTGTTACTTGTTCATATAAGTGCTAATCTTAGAAAAAATATTTTAAATTGTTCAAAACTTTTTTTCCCAAATTATTCTTTTTTTTGTTGAAAAAACCCAACTTTTTTCTTGAAAATTTTTTTTTATGGAATATGATTCACTATGATTCAAAATGTCCTCTCCTGCAAAAATCTTCCAAAACTATTAATTTCTGACAGTGCTATGAGTGTTTTACCCTAAAATATACTTTAGCCTTACTAGCTTTCAACCTTATCTCCACAGGACAAATCTTTTTCCATTGTGTAGCTGAAGCCTTAGCAGCAAAAGAGTCCATATCCTCATATATCGACAATAATCTATCTAAAGATAGAACTTTTGAAGAATACATAGCCTTTTTACAACAGCTCTTTACCACATTTGGGAAATTTGGGCAAAAGCTGAACCCCATGAAGTATTCCTTCCTTACAGCAAAGGTTAAATTTATTAGACGTACAGTTGGTAGCCATGGTTTCGGGTCTAACCCGGAAGAAATCCATTATATTTTCGAAATGAAAGCACAAACATCAAGAAAAGAACTGCAGTCTCATTAGCAGATTGGTTTGAATACACAAATTCCTGAAAACATGGTTATATGAGAAAATCGTTTTTGTGAATTATGGCACCATTTGACAAATTAAATAGAGACCACAGACTATTCTTTTGAACAGAACAGGCTGACAAGGCATTCGAAAAGATAAAAGAAACGACTATCATCTACTCCATTAATCTCATTTCCTGATTTTCTGAAGTTGTTCACTAAAACCACTAGCAATGTCGCATGTGGGGCAATTTTAATTTAGGAAACTGACAATAGAAAGAAAAAAAATAATGGCAGACACATTACACACACTTAGTCCCACAGAAGCGGAACTACAACTGAATACAAAACTTTCATGATAGTTCTACTATCTTTTGCAGATCATTGACATATCTAGATTAACGAGTTTTCAATAACGCAAACATCTGGTGGTGGCAGGAAGAAATATCCTGTTACAAATGTGTGCTATGATATTTGAAAGTTTGGTCAAATGTTAGAGCTGATATGTTAAGCAGGAACCAAGGTTTGTCGTACTCCGATGACAACTGGATGTTAACCTTTCGACAGCTTTGGTACTTGTGACAGGGATAGACACAATTCCGTCTCTCTGCGTGAATCGCCTTTTTCAAGGTACTTTGGGGTTCACCCCACCGTCACCTAATGGTGACATGTCAATCTGCCACAGTGACAACGACTACTAGTAGCAGTAACAGCAGCAATGACTTAGTGCTTGCGCCAAGGTTAAATGACCGTTGCTACATTCTAAACAATGCTAAACGGATCATTATCATCTGTTACAGTAGCTCTGTACCTATCTACACCTAGCAGTACCGATCCTGTTCGCTACGACCAGCATCATTTTCCATCTTGCCTGCAGCAGCATTATCATCATCGTCATCTACTATGGTGAATCCATTCATATTTGGTAATCCTGCCCTCTACGACTAGCAGGAGTTTCCAAACCTGCTATCATCACCATCATCTACTATAGTAGCCCTGTTCCTATCTACTACAACAAGCAGCAGTGATATTACCGGCAACAAGTAGCAACAACCTCAGACCCTACCATCATCATCATCATCATCATCATCATCATCATCATCATCATCATCATCATCATCATCATCTACTACTACTACTACTACTACTACTACTACTACTACTACTACTACTACTACTCCAGCAGTCCTTTCCTAGAGACATATTTATTTCTAATGAAATAAAAACACTCTTATTTTTATTGTATGTTGTATTTTTTTTCTTGTTGTCAACATTAATCACAACTTTTCATGTCATGGTACGCTAAATAATTGTTCATTGTCTATCGTTATCTATTCAACTCTCCTTATAGGTTGAACTAAATTCAAAGTGATCATGGATCTCACTCCCATCGGAAAATTCTCAGATTCGGATCTCTATGTTTATGTCCTGTCATTGTGTTCATGTGAAATTAGTGATTTACGACTGATTGTGACACTCACACCCAATGAATTCTAAGATCGATAAGTGCATTTCTTCTGCTTACTATGCTACATTGCCGATTCTGATCCAGAAGTTCAGCAATATTATAAATATGCTGTCCGACAAACACTAGCGAAGATAATCAGTAAATGGAAAGTACTCTGTGGATAACCTTAATTTGAACCCAGCAGATTATTGTTCAAAAAATGATTGAAATGTTTTTATTTGGAAACAGGTACATCATTCTTGAAGATACAACACTAGGGAACATGCGGCAAAATTAATTGTTAATTATATCTTACGTTTCAAATATCAAGAACATAATTATTGAAATCCTTTCGATATCACGTGCATATGCCAGTACTTATCTAGTGTTTGGTGGGTGAACAAAGACAATGATATTAGGGTGTATGTTGACTTGTGTAGTATGTGTGCTACATGGAAAAGTAATTATGGCAGACAACGTAATTATGGATCACAACATTTTGATACAATTTGCATTGACTTAGTTTCAATGACACTTTCTAAAGACAAACGCTTTATACTAACAGTTTTAACCGTCATTTGACTGCCATACCATTGATACTGCTCAAGGTTTTTACTCTTGGCGAATGGACTGATGTTCTCAAGACCTTCATTTCCTCGATAAATGCCATTATTAATTCTGCAACAGGATTTTCTCCACATTTTATTGTAATTATCAATACCCGAACACATGTCTAAGGTCGACATTTCAAGTGTACATTCACACCATATAGCTTGCAAATATCCACGTTACTACAACAGGTACATCAGTTCTATGTCGTAGTCAATAATTAAGTGGATTATAAGCTGAACAAACTTGATTCATCTCCATTATGAATACTCCATACAGACCGGAGAAAGAGTGTTGTTAAATCATCTCCAATCAACTATTGCCAATGTATCTCACTTGCTTTGAATCAGTAACTTTGAGGTCATTAAATGTCGGTCCATTGTGCACATGCCCATTCTCTTACTCCACGTCCAAGTTATTTGGCGTTGTTGACCCCAGTCTTTCCATTATACAATAATGGTAAATACGCGATTTTTCATCCCTTCCACCATTCAGTAGCCTACCAACATCTGAACATAATATTTTCCCTATCAGATCGATGATAGGGGTATTTATCATCACGTTTCAAACATGTTGTTTTATAATGAACTTCTGTCCTCCTGATACACGGAAATAACATCTGAACGGGTTATGTAACATTTAAAGATGTGATTTCAACAACAAAGCTGCCTCCTCTCAAAAAGGACAAGATTCATCTCATTTAAAAATAACAAAGGTGCCTTTCGAATAAACAACATTGCTATTTTACAGAGAAAAAAAATCACATTCTTTTTAGCTTGTAGTTTTTCATCTTCTAGGATAATTCCTATTAATTTAATAAAATCAGTTGAACTTTTACACTGGTCTCCGAATACGCCACCATACGTTTATCAAAATATTACACCGGGTGTAAATGAAGAACTCTTCACGAACGCATAAGCGAGTGTAGTGTGAAGCTTCAAAGAGAACATCTCTTAGCTCATTGCCTGAAACTGCTGCTCTGGAACCCATGAAATAAAGAACAATAAAACCTCAGCCCATCTTATGTTGTGTATTCCACACAGGAGAGAAATTATGTTTGGCCGTGACCACACAGGAGAGAAACCTGTGAATGGTGAAATGCACATATTCTCCATATCCCATCTTTTTAAAAGCTTCCTATAAGGGCTTCACTCCACAAAATGTAAACTTTTTAGCAGTCCTATAATGTTTAAATCCTATTTTTACACAATTTTTATAATTTTTTTTATTACATGTAAGTATTTAAGATGACTTTAAATGTAAAATAAATTTCCAATCCTTCTTTTAAAATCGCTTAAAGCATTATTTCGTCTTGGGTTTCTTGGTTTTGTAAAATCTGAAGCTTATTTTTTACTTTTCATATGAATTATAATAATAAATGTATGAAATCATGTAATGCAATAGTTTTTAAAAAGTCATTACTTTGATATCAGAGTTGGACACTAAAAAGTTAATATTATTAATTTATGACTAGGTCTCTCGATGTGGTATGATCTACATGGAGCCCCAGTCTTTAGGTTGGCGCCCTCTACTGGCATCCTGGCTAGAATTATTACCAACAACATTGACTGAAACTTATAAGAGCATCATAGCAGATCTTTTTGAGAGATTTATCGATTCATCTTTAGTACTCATTCGAAAAGGAGGAATCAAGGTTGGTTTCTATTCTCATTTTATTGTTTGACTTTTTTAAGGCTTCCATAATTTTCATCATTTTTATGTTATTATGTAATCAGCCTTGTATTAGTCACCTTTACTTACTGGACCTTTCTATGGAGAATGATTTTTTATCATCTATTTTCAGTTAAGATGTTTTATAAATTTACTCTTTTAGTAACAAAGGAACGCATTTTAAAAATGTTGATACTTCTTTTTTCTATAAATACTAAATCGGATAAAATTGTTTAAATAGAAAAAAATGAAGTTAACTTTCAGGACTTAAATGTTCATCTGTAAATAAAAATGATGAGAATTTACAAAAACTAAAAGCAAAGTTTGTTATATTTCATCTCATGAGAAAATGAAGATTTATCTTCAGACAAATTTTATTTCCACATTATTACTGAAATATACAACTAAAAGACTTGATTTTCATCATGCCAAGGCTTAAACCTATGCAATTTATATTTGTTTATCATGCCTAGCTTTATGTAATTGTTATTGAACTTACTGTTTATCTAAAATGACAAAACCATTCAGTTAAGTTGTACATTTGTTTACTTATTTTCAATATCTTCATTTTCATTCTTTTTTATATTAGTCTCTAAAGGTTTTAGATAAATCTTATTGGTGAAAATTTGTACACCTAGAAAAAGTGAAAACAAAAAACAAACAAACAGAAATGTATTTAAAATTAAAACAAGAAAAGAAAGGTTTACAATTGTGTATTTAATGAGAGGATCAGATAAAAAATACAGAATCTGTAACATTTTAATGTTTAACATCTGTGGCACCACTTAAGTCAGATAGATCTTTTAGCAGAAAGATATAAAAAATAAAATAAATAAAACCCTTTTATTGTTCTTGGATATTAAAAAAATTTTAATGCCTGAAATAAAGTGTCCAAAGCACATATTACTATAGTGTGCTTCTTAAATAAACTTAAGGATACATTTTGTAAATCAAACAATTATTTAAAAAAAGCAATAATGTGTGAATAACTCACGAAATGATAACAAAAAGTTTCATCTCAAAAAGTAAAAAAAAGTATTTATTGCTTGATCATAAATTCACAGGAATTATCTCCAACGACCGATAGTAATTTAGTGAAGTCTTTGATGAATCTGATGGATTGCATGATGGATGAATTTCATGACGAAGCACGAATTGCACAGATGGACCTGCATGAGATTTCAACATGGCTTGAGGTGAGTACTCGTCACTATTAAGTTTGTTTTCATCTCAAAACACAAACACTATATTTATCTTTCAATAAGAAACTCACTTCGTCATGAAGACGTTTATTTTATTTTTTTGCTATTGACATCTTTAAATGGAAGCTTTAACATTAAAGAGAACAACATATTCACCAAACCAGTTTCCGAAAAGAAATGGGTGGAGGGTTGTTGAGTTAAACTCAAATCAAAGGAGAAAGACTCAGTAAAATAAGAACTACTGTTAATTACTTCCCTTTACTTAAACTCTTCTTTTACTGCAAATAAACCTTTTTCTTTCTGTTTCCTGTCAGCCATTGTGCAATAAAAACCCAAGTGAACTTCAAAGTCATTTGAAATTCTATCTTTGTGGTTTCAGTTAAAGCTTTCATTTAAAGATATCATCATTTACTCTGAAGCCTAATTTGAGTTTATTCAGTTTCTAAGGACAATGATTAAACTTCCTGTACAACCCACACATCTCTCTACATAAGACAACACAACTAAAGAGAAAACGAATTTTTTCTCATAAACTTCTCTATATATGTGTACGTGTAGATTAAGATGATATTTGTCCTGCAATCAATGCTTAACAGCAACCATAAGAAATACAAACAAAATTTCTTTGTTTCATTGAAGGCATTTCAGATACCAAAACATATATTTCATAGTATATATTGTGTGTTTTCTTATTTTCCAAAGTCACATCGAAGTTGTGATACCTCAATCAATGGTACAATGTAGCCTCCTGTAGCTAAATTAGCTAATTGCTTCCATTTTATCTCCTGTAAAGTCGTTTCCACACCTTCAGCTTTAGGTAAACTATCTTGTCTAGAAACAACTAAACCCATGGAAGTTTATTTGTCAGTTGGAAGTTCCTAATTTCGATTTGATTTCTAAAAGAATAACAGTTTTTAAAATAGATAATCAAATTTCCCTTTCAAAATGACAGACACAAAGAGGATTTGTATTCTGTCTATATGACGGAAATATTCTTGAAAATTCTAATAAAGGTTTTAACTGTCAAAATTCTTATAACTGTTCAAATTTAATTCAGTGATTCTGATAAATAGTACGACGTAAAAAGAAAGACTAAAGTTTAATGAAAATTTGTCCAAATTGACTGGTCACACTTTTGTTGGAATAAAGTCTTCTCGCAGTCGAAATTATGTCATTCCCTCTTAGTAAAGTCAAGAGAAAAAAGAACGCCGTTCACATTCACCCTCCGTACACTTGCTTACTAACCCTAACCATCTGATGCAAATGAGTCCACTGCATAAAATATACATTTTCACACATGCGCGTTGGTGTCTCTGCAAATGGCAAACTTACAACTTCATTAAACAACAGTTTGCTTTTCGCGTTTGCTACTACTGCAGAATAAAAAAAACAAATGTTTTGAATTTAAACTGCCAATATATTAATCAATTATTTTATTTACAGAATAAAAACCCAAATTGGATTCAATTCATTTTATCGCTACATTGGATTTTGAGTTTTCTTCACTTTTAATATTAATTATTTTTACTATTTTTTCAGTCCATTTTCTTTTTTGCATTGACTTGGTCAATTGGTGCAAGTAGTGATAATAATGGACGAATCAAATTTGACAAGTTCATCCGGGAACTCATCGCTGTACGTACACACCTAAGCATGTTTTATTCTTTATACAAATGTTGTGTAAAAAAGAAAAGAAATCATTAAAAAAAAATTAACAATTGTTGATTAAGACGCATTCACTACATTCTCATTCAAATGAGAAATCTTGAATTGTTTACAAGCTTGTTCACATGAATTTTTTCATGTTTTGAAGAGATAAAACATATTTGCCATAAAATACGCAGATGTAACAGCTTCCATCCATTCACCAGAATCCCGCATCCCTGGCTCTGTCTAAATAGTTTTCATTTATTAAACTTTATCCTTAGCTAAAATTTTATCCCTAAGCTAAGAGATTTTAAGATGTTGTTAACATTGAGAGAAATTTGACTTAAGAGGTGAACACTCAATGGAATCGATGCGATTATAGATTTTGATTATTCCATTCATTATTTGTTCATTTTTATCTGAATAATAAATATGACTTGAGTCTGGATACTTTTGCAACACATCTTGTATATTTCATAATAATTAATCATAACAAAAAGATTTTTTTAATTTAATATCATTCAGTTTCCCTCAAATTTGAAAAGATTTCAAGGTTTCTCAGTTCTTATAATGTACACCATTATGTGGCAGTTACTTATTAAATTTGTTATTAATTCTGCATTATATTTGATTGCATTCAAATGAGAAAATATTTGCAAAAATGATCTTATGATAAGGCAAACTAGAGAAATCAAATTATTTTTCTAAGTTTATATTTAAAACTACAGTAAGTTAATCATACATTCAAATTCAATGTAAAAACTGTTAACTTTTCAAAGAATTCTTATCCAATTAAAGTTGACATTTTGTCATTAAAGAAAAGATATTACATGAAATATATGTATGAATTTCATACACTAATTGAAAGTGGAATAAAATGGTATTTGAGTGTTTCATTCTTTCTTAATATTGTCATGTCAGGGTGGAATGACAGAAGAAACCCGTTGTAAGCTTGGACTCATAGATTCTGTGGAAGCTCCTATGAAGCCATACCTGAATCCATTTCCTCCCAAAGGAAGCGTCTTTGATTACATGTTTGTCAAAGAAGTAAGTATATATATACATATATATTTAAAATATTATATACTCAAAATATGTTTTAAGTGATGTATAAGATTATTTCAAATAAGTATATTTTACATGAGATTTGCTGTTTAATAATTTTTTTCTTAAATTATAAAATCAGATTGAAGACTGATTTGTGTCATCGATTATATAAACTACATTTGCTTATATATTAACCAATAAAATTGTCAAAAAGTCAGTCTATTTTTAAACAATGCTTAAAATAAAAATGTGTGTATAAAATCCTTATATCAGATATTGCTGTGTTATCCCCACCTCCAATCAATTCAAATATCATCCAATAAAAAGTTTTTGTTTTTTATCCTCCCATCTCCTCATTTTCATAGGGATCTGGCAGGTGGGTTTCTTGGAATGAAGAAATTAAAGAGTCGCCACCAATTGCTAAAGATGCTCAGTTTAATGAAATTATAATTCCAACAATTGACACCGTCAGATACACAGTTCTTATGAACATGTTTATTGTTCACAATAAACCTCTTCTTTTTGTGGGACCAACAGGGACTGGAAAAAGTTGTTATATCACAGTAAGTACAAAAATAAACTGATATTATTATTATTATTATTATTATTATTATTATTATTATTATTATTATTAGCTCCTCTGGGTAAGGATATGTATCACTGTGATTATGACATGTTGGGCAAGGCAGATCCTCATGAAGTCTAGCAGAAATAACACTGAACGAGGTATTTAACCATTTTGTACATTAGGACCTCCAAGTTGGAAAAATATAAATTTGTCTCACAACACATAGGTTTTCTTGGCCACCATACAGACGCTAATAGAATCGCTCTACTGTCTGAGAAGATGAGGTAGTACGAGACTTCTTGATGTCTACATGGATCAAACAGCTGAGACACTTTCTGGGGATGGTCAACTTCTACCAAAAATATATCTCAGAGTGTTCGACCATCCTTAGCTCATTGACCAATCTCATACAGAAAAAGAATGTAAGCATCTCTCTGGTAGGTCACCAGGTGAAGATTTTCCAATCAGTTAACTTCACCAAGTTTGCTTACATTAACCATTAATCTAACAATAGATGCATGGTAGGTACAGTGACAGATTAAGAGTTATATGCTTAATCCATTGCAGCACAATCATGGTATAGCAGATTTTAGATTTTATATCCTTGGCCATCATTAGCATTTTCGGCACCTGTTAAAAAGTCAGAACTTCAGTTCTAATCAACCACAAACCTCTGACCAATTCCCTGTGCAACAACTTTGATCAAATACACCTCCTACATCTTAGTTCACGTTCAGCATCTGCTATGTCAAAAGAAATGAAAATGCTGTTGCCGATGCCCTACTTTGATAAGACATAAATTAGTCAGACAGTGGTGCACAATTCCAGTCATGACTCTTTTGAGGGTTTATCCAGCTGCTTGGTGTCAAACACAGTAAGACTACCGCTTACCATGCCTGTGCCAATGGTCTCATGGAGAGATTTCACCAATATCTAAAAGCCTTTCTAATGATGAAGCACGGCAGTAATAACTGAGCAAACGATTTACCTATAGTTATTCTGTTGATCCGTAATTAGCTCAATGAGGATCTAAAATGTACCTCAGCCAAGCTAGTTTTGGTATACTTCTCTCTTTACCCAGACAGTATTTAGATGACACCATATCTATTTACTCAATCTCAATGACATTTTTCACTCAGGAGTTATGCCATAAAATGGTGCAGTCATCTACGAATATACACATCTCTCATCAACTTAGAGACTGTGATTTCATTTTTGTCAGAAACAACATGGTAAACAGACCACTTATGTAAACATATCAAGTCCTGATTAAGATATTCAAACACTTGGACAAGCACCTCACTATCAGCTATTGATACGATCCTCATTGATTGAACCAAATCGGCCTTCTTATAAAAACCTCCTGTTGAGATACAACCTTAGTGAGATTAATATTAGAACATCAACATTGAAGATGTAACCTGACTAGACACTCCTCGTCAACCCTTTCTGTGACGTCAGCAGCTAACCAACCTTTTTTCATTACCATTATCTATATGGTCAAATAAACCGATTATTTGTCATCTTTCTTTGTGTCTCACCATTATTGACCCCTGTAACTGGTTATACATTTTCTATTTAGTTGCCCCAAAATTGCAAATATTCTATTCTCTTCACATGTAGAAACCATCTTCGTGTTGGAAAAGAAAGATAAAAGCAACAATCATCCTATCGTCTGCTGTTGTTGATTTGTGGTTATTTTACTGATAGTAAATGGAATGTGATTGTTTCCGTGCGTTTGTTGGAAGTTAATAGAAACTTGATTATTATACAAGTTAGAAAGATAAAACTTTGAAACATGATAATGTGCTTTATATAATTGTGTGCATTTTATCTTATTATGCCAATTATAAAGTGACTAAATTATGTGTTATTTGTTTTAGTTGGAATGTTATATTTCATTAAGGATATTTAAAAAAATTAGAGTTTTATTTGTTTAAAGCTGAAAATTTAGAAAATACATCTGTTATAATTTGAGTATATCAAATTGATTTGTATTAAAAAAACTTTAATTTATATATATTTTCAAAGTTTTTAAGTGTAATACTAAGAACAATAATGTTTCAATAAATATAATTTCTGCTTATCTTCAGATTCTAGTAAAGATGGGAATGTTAATCCTGCTTTAATTCTAAACATATCTGTTAGGATTAGTTGTTTGGTCAACGAAAATATTTCTTTTGTAATGATGAATATTTGATGGTTTATTTTCTATCCAAATCAGAACTTCTTACTCAAACATCTTGACAGCAAAAAGTTCAAACCAAACATCATCAATTTCTCAGCTCAAACTACGGCTAATCAAACTCAAAACATGATCATGTCTAAACTGGACAAAAGAAGAAAAGGTGTTTTTGGACCGTCGCTCGGAAAGAAATCAGTAAGTCACTGTTTAATCATCTTAGGAACCGGGTGATTTTTTTCTCTTCTTTCTTTTTTCATCTGTAACTTCTGCAATTATGGGAGTAAAGAATCTATGCAAAAATCTGATTAAAATTGAAATCTTATAACTCAGCACATCTAGTAAGGATCAAAGTGTCTGTACATGTTAAGATATAATATTGAAAAAATCACATTTTTTCCTAAGTTCCATTTACTTTTAAGGATTAAATTGTATTCAATGGCGAAAAGAAAAACTATTGACGATATTTCGAAGATGAGATTTTGTTCTTCACATTATTTACTTATTTCATATTTTTGATTGTTGCCATTTTCACAACATTCCGGTTGTTGTTTTCAGTAAGACACATGGCCAAATGGATAAAGTGTTAATTGCGAGATATTTTATGGTTAATTATATGTAGAGCTTGTGAGTTCAGTTCTTGAAGGAACTTAAAAATAATAATTATTGATAGTATAATACAGAATGATAGCAGTCTCCTTTAATCCTCAGGAGTGGATGAAATAAGGGTTCAGTTCGAAATTCCCCCAAAGGTTACCGACTATGACAAAAGGCATTTGAAGGAGACTGCAAAGTAAAGTGGCCGAAATCTTCTGAAAATCGCAACAACCAAGATGAGGAAAACAGTCTGAAACATTAAAAAAAAAACTTTATTCACATAAATCTTAGCATTGAAAACAAGTTTGCATTTATAATGCTGAATTAACTGCCATTAGATTCTTTCAGTTTTCTTTTATGGTGATAGATCAGACTGAAGACTTGAAAAATGGCTTACAGAATGATGAATAATTGATTCCATAGAAATAAATGATATATATATTGTAATAGATAAGTCATTAACTTTGGCTCTATCGCCTCTTCTTATGTACGTTTTGAATAACCTTGTAGCAGTTACATGAGTGAACTATTTTCTATCTGTCCACATGCCCGGCAGTGAGATGTGATTCTGTTTGTGGATTATGTAACCATCGCCTCTTCACTGCACGAGGTTCATATGCAATGAATCATTTTGGCGCGAACACAAGCCGATATGAACCTCCAGTTCCCGTCTTACTGTCAAAGAGACAAGACATATATTCCTGCACTCTCTACCAAGCCTGCGGTAGATGAATCGACGAACTCCAGGATAACATTACTTTGTATTGTCTACGTTAACCAACCCATTGTACAACCTTCATTCTGTTCCTGTGTTTCCAGTAAATAAATCTGCACACCTCTTTAGTTGTGAGGCCATTGTTTATTTCGTGAGGAATGGTGATGCCATTTTGCTTATTCTATTTCAGTCAGATTTATCCAGGCGAATTACTCTTCCAAATAATTCGTCATTCTGATTTTCTTCCCGATTTAAATCCCAAACTAACATAGGTTAAAGCTCTATAATGTTTCAACTTTATTTTGTTAGCTGAATAAAACGTTTTTGTTAAATATATATCGAATTTCTGAGGCATTTTTGTTTGGGTTTGTCACAACAAGCAGCATTGTTTATCATTCCTTCTGGTAGCATTGATCCTGGCTTAGATAGGATATAGACGACAGTTGTATCTTTATAAATGTACCAAGACCCACCCTGACAATTAAAAAAGTTATAAGTCGCAAATGATAAAAATAGATAAAAATGATTGTTTGAATTTAGAAGTGTGTTGTGAATAGAAAAAGAGAACAACATAGCTAATGAACAAAATTGAAAGAAATTGAAAGAAATTGTTCGTTTAGAAAAGTTAATGTTTTTGTGTTTGTAGAATGTTTACAGTGTGGAAGAAAACACAGGTGTTAGAAGTGTGTATGTCTATGTGTTTGTAAATTGTCAGTGTGAATATGTGTTTGCGTGTTCAGGAAATATTGTGTGTACGCTGCCTTTGTCAGTGTATGAATATGAGTGTGTGAGTAATAAGAAATATGGCATTGTTTGCTTGCCTTTGTTTTGCCAATGTAGGAATATGTGAGAACCTTATGAGTGAGTTGAGTAGTTATTTGCCTGGCCTCGAAAGGCAGAGGGAGGGTGAGCATAATTTTGTGGCCCTGGATGTCTCGTCTTTGACTAACTAAACTCTTTCTTTCTTGTTTTTTTTTGTTATCGTGTTGCTGTTTTAATAAGAAATTGGTATTTCACACAGGCACCATAAGTTTATCATTTTGAATGATATATTTGATAAAGCAAAAAAGCTTTTCATTTAAGATCTTGTTTTTGTTTTAGGCTTAGGTTCTCTAACTTTCTTTTACGATTGATTATGATAAATTCAAAGTAAAACTTAATTGAAACTGCAAATAATCACTTCAGATTGTCTTTGTGGATGACATGAATATGCCGCTACGAGAGCGTTATGGTGCCCAACCAGCCATTGAACTCTTACGTCAATGGCTTGATCATTGGCAATGGTACGACTTAAAGGATGTATCAGCAATAAAGTTAGTTGACATTCAAATTGTGGCAGCAATGGGGCCACCAGGTTAGTATAACTTTGGCACTTTTGCATTCTCTTTGCTTAATCTATATTTTGCTGTATTGTTAGCGATGCGACTGTTTCTGTGGATAGCCGATATAAATTGAGTTTGTTTGGCTTTAATTATATTATTAGTGTCCAATAAATATATATTGGGTGTTTATTTTTTTTTGCCCATGTGTAAATAACTAAAAGCTTTTTTTTCATATATATTTTTTTAATAGCTTTTTAGCTAATTCCCCCCAAAAATATCATAGCAAAGTCTTTTCACACACCACATAGGAATTTAGGCAAGCATGCAAAATGCGAAAAATGGTATGTAAAGGTGGTTTCCAGTGTTGTACAAGAATCTGCCGCCAATAGACTGGTGGTTTAGATTTTTGGTGTTGGATGAAAATTTTCTCCCTGCGGACTGGACTGGCGTTCTGAACTTTCCTCTTTTACTTGTAGTTCTCCATCAACCAGCGAGAGGGGGGAGGCGATACGACCGCTTTTGCTGCATTTACTTATTCTCTTCTTTGCTTTACTGCTCATATATTTCCTTTCTCTCTTTTATTATCATAGATGTTACACATTGTGTTTACCTGATATCCACCTTTTATATATGAATAAAATCTATGATAACATCTATCTATCTGTCATCATTTCTGAGCACCACAAAGGTAACAACTCATGTGACATGTAATAAACCCATTACCCTCCTTTCGGAGGTGGTAATGTCTGGGAGGATGGCATTACCTCCTGAAAACTGAACAGAACAGATTTTAAAATTGTTGTGGGGTACAAATCACCCCTATTGAAGAACTAATGGAAGCAACCATCTATAATAAATACCATGGTTGCAAAGACTCAAACAGAGGACATTCCTATCATGTGAGTGTCCACGTGTGGTATCTGTTCCGATGGATACTACACCCTATAGACCGGTGTTGTCTTGGCCTTCGGGGCATGATTCCGCCGGTCTATGGGTCTGTCCTGTGCAGTTCTAGGAGGTCCACCCTCCCAGGCTTTGCCTCTCCTCTTTGGAGAGGAGTAAGTTGATAGCTTACTGCCTGAGGCGCCCCTACCGGGGAATGCCGACGGGGCTGTCCAGGCAATTTTTAATGGCTAAAGCGCTCACGTTCTCGGGCGCTGGCTTTTCAAATCCCACTTTCCGACCTTGTGTCACATACTCCTATAGTGGGTAGGTGTTAAATATCGAGGACATTCCTATTCATGTTTTACCGCATGGTAGTAATCCGGTCATCTCCTACCACATTTAGTGGCGTTACTGTATTGCTATGAATAAATACATTGTATATTTTAACCTGTCACAATTTGTGGTTGTTATCTTTGTGACCTCTAGCACGGGTCTACAACAAAAATGTTATTGGCAAAAAAGTTAAACAACTTTTTACAAATTAGGCACAAGGCCATAAAAAGTGTGCGGATCGGAGGTTCTGTTGTCATCTTCTGCTCATCATACTCTTAACAAGATGCATTTTAACCCATTCGTGCCAGCATTGTTTATTTCGTTCTTTCGCTATTTGTTCATCACTTTCACATCAGCAATCACCACAATACCACATTTACTCTATGGACTTCCCTATTTAAAATATCCCCGATAGTTTTAAATTAATTTATAAATAAACAAGCAAAACAAAAGAACTAATTAAAATTAGGGACATGTTAGTAAGACCCACTCAACCCTTTCTAAGGGTAAGCTACCCACTCTTTTCCGATTTATTTAGGACCGAAAACAGGAAGGTCGATCTCTAAATGGGAGTTAGCCTTTATTGTGACAAATGAAAGGGAGGGATCATCTTGGAGGATCTCTATTGACAAAAAAATAAAAAAGGGACAGTATTCATTCACACAACTAGCTAACCTTAATTGGGCTGGGGTCCAAAAGGACCAAAAACCACATACACCATGTTCAGGCAGGAAACACATACCTATACCTGACTTCCCTCGCAACTTGTACCCACCGTTTGTTGAATTCTCTGGAACGGAGTCTTTTTCTATCACATCTAATTTAAACTATAAGCTGATGCTTGAAGAATGAAATCAGATTCTGATGAGAAAAAGATTCAACACCATACTCCCCTCAGATGAGTCGTCCACACCACCATTCTAGCTGCGATGAAGATGTTCCTAGCTCATGGCAGGTCGACATTGTCAATCATGTATGCAACATCCAGCAGTACCTACTGCTCGGGATTGATGCAAAACATCATCTTGTGAACTCCCAGAACAGCCGAAGTTCAGTACAGTTGAAGAAACAGGGCTTAGCCGTTTCTTTCTGAACATTATCGTAGTGTAGACAATCAGCGTGGACTGAAAAGTATGCCATTGAAAGGTAATGCATTTCAGACTAATCGCGAGAGAATACCCAGAGTTAGTGAAATCTCCTGAACCTGGCACCCAATTCCATTGAGAGCGGATCTCCTCCATTGACCATCATAGCCTCCTCTCAAGCGAATTCAAAGCTTTCTCTAGACCGTGAAAAGTCACTGGACGAGCAAACTTTTCTAATAATTTTGTGAACTGTTTTAATATTATGTATGTACTACTATTTGTTCAATAGTTTACCAGTCTTACGAGGACTTGTGGTGGTTTCCACATCTTTATCAATATTCCATTTCTGTATATCCTTGGTACATTATCTGAATTATCCCTCGATCTTGCTCGATTAACTAATTGCCCTACTTATCATCGGATTGCTATTCAGCAATAAGACTCATCTTTTGTAGAGAAGTATCCGAGATAGCCTGATCAGTAGCAACAACCCTTATTTTACCAATTTTGTTCAATTCACTTAACATTACTATTTCAGAATGCTTGTGATATTTATTATTAAATACTCTTAGAGTGATTGGTCCCCAAACTAGATTTGATCTAATATTAAGACGCTCACTGGTTTGTTGCCAACACCTCGTTTACTGGTAGTTGACCTGAGTCCTCCCAATAAGCAACTTTGTTGCCGGAAACTCTTGGATTTTGAATGGACGCTTTCCCCAGAGAATCTCTTACTAGGAGAATTTTTAATTCAGTTATAAATAGTTGCAAGGACGGTCTTAGGGTGCATGGGGTCTGATTCAAATTTTTAAAAGAATTTTACAAATGGGTACAAAAAGAAGTCATGTAAAAGACATTGGCAAAAAAGTCAAGAAAATATTGCGATTTGAAGCATTATTCAATATAAAAATATAAATATATATCTTTATAATAAAGTAAAGTAATTTTCCCTTATTTCATTGACGACTCTAGCTTTCTATCTGAAAGCTACATATGCAATCACCTTTAGCAACCATATAGTCCAACTCTTCAAATATTTGCTGTCACATTCTCAATTGATAGAATAAATGAATAGCAAATTGGAATTCAAAGAATTCGATATTTGAAGTCAATATAACAATCGTTCATTAACAGCCACTTACATTATTCATACTTTTCACTCTTTATTTTTTAAAATTTAATTTCCTTTAACATTTTTCGATCCGTATGATTCATGTGAAAAACATTTAATTTCCAAGTCACACTGGGTTCATTAAAATACTTACTTTACTTTTTATTTTTTCTGAGTTTTTTGGGTTCTTCGATTTTTCATGGCAACATCCATGCACGAGTCACACTAGTGTAATATGAATATTTCATAGACATTTTTTAAAACTGGCAGTTTTTTAAAAGTGCATTGTATTTTGTGAGGCCTAATTCACATGCTTCAATAACGTTACTCTAAGGTTGGTCCTGAATAGTTGTTACTATTACTACTGCCGCCCCAGTGGCTTATTTTGCACCCAGTCCTTAGACTGTCTGTTGTGTCCGTTCCGTGTGCAATGTTCCACTCTTGTCCTTTGACTTGTTTTACAAGTACTTCAACGGAATGTGCTTCAATGAAGTTATTACACTTGTACTCACTCAATAAAAATACCCCTGAGAACTCATTCGACTAGCGGAAAAATTCTACCCAGTCATTGTAGAGCTCCCTAGATGCCGGAAAGCTTTCTACTCTAATAGCTTCTTTCCTCGGACTGCTTGTCTTTGGAATTGCCTCTCTACTCCATGTTTCCCTGAGCATACCTAATAAGTCTGCACCATTCACTAAGTGTCAAGACTGAAGCAAGTGCCAATCTGTTAAAGTCTCTTCTTTTTATAATCAAAACAACAACAACAATTACAACAAAGGCGCCTTCTGGGCCAATCAAAAACTTCACCCAATGGCTGTAACTTGATACATTACATCCCTCCATTCTTAGATGGATCACTAAACATAGTCTCTTAACTTAAATGGAGCTCTCCTTACACGCTCAGATCTCCTAGGAATAGGCGATGCTTTCTGTTTGAAGTCTATAGGTTCCACCTCAGCCTCATCCTGTTTTACCAATTCAGGAACTCCTTCTTCCTCAGTAGACTCCCTTGTACTGGTTGTCACCGTGTCCTCTGCGGCATCATTCATATCAGCCACATTCTCCTCTGGGACCCGGATTGTCCTTTTAATGATCTGGTCTGAATGTCTCCGTGTAACTCCTCTCTCGGTCTCTACCTCAAAATTGACATAACCCAACTGCCTCGTAATGATGCCCTCCAGCCACCGTTGATTAGTGCCAAAATTCCTCACAAGGACTGGATCATTCACCCCATGATTTTGGCACGGTGTCATGATCTTAGTACCCTTCTCCATTTTGTAGTTGTACACCCTACTCTTAAACTTGTTTGGCTGTAACAGATGAAAGGCTGTTATTAATTGTCGCTTGAACAGCAATTCAGCTGGAGGAACCCAAGTAACTGTGTGTGGAGCTGTCCTGTAGTTAAAAAGGAATCTGTTGACTTTTGTTTCAAGAGATGTTTTTGTGTCTTTGTCCATCCTCTTCATTGTTTCCTTGAATGTACGCACACTGCGTTCAGCCTGGCCGTTGGAGGAGGGATGGTAAGGAGCCGTGAATATGTGTTTAACCCCATTTGCCTCTAAAAACCTCCTGAATTAATCACTGGAGAAACAAGGGCCGTTGTCACTCACAACCAGCAGAGGCAAACCATGAGTCGCAAAGATTCCCCTCAACTTCTCAATGGTAGCTGCAGCAGTGGATGTCTTCATTATGCAAACCTCCATCCATTTAGAGTAGGCATCAACCACTATTAAGAACATGTGTCCAAAAACTGGATCAGCATAGTCTATGTGAATTCTTTCCCAGGGCTGACTTGGATATTCCCAACAATGAATTGGAGTTCTGTTGAGCTGTTTCTGATTTAGCACACAACTTTCACACCCCTTGGTGGTCCACTCAATATCTTCATCCAGTTTTGGCCACCATACATAGCTTCTAGCTAATGCTTTCATCCTCACAATGCCTACATAAGTCTGGTGTAATTGCTGCAGAACTTTTCCTCTCAACTTAGGAGGAATAATAATCCTGCTTCCCCACAGTAACATGCTATCTTCACAGGTCAGTTCCTCCCGTTTATTAAAATAGGGCTTTAACTGTTCACTCCAACTGACCCCATTCCAGCCATTCATGGTGAATTTGTATACCCGACTCAAGATCGGATCTTTCCTAGTCTCTGCTCTCACAGCTTCAACCTTCACTGGAGCTTCCACAAGGTCCATCATAAATATTTCATTAGTGGATTTAGATATATCTTTTTCCTGAGCCTCCAGTGGAAGACGACTCAAACAGTCTGCATTACTATTGAGGGCTCCAGTTCGATGTTCTAGTTTGTAATTATAAGCAGCCAAGAATAGGGCCCAACGCTGAACCCGAGCAGCTGCCATAGCAGGAATTGGTTTGTTCTCTGCAAATAGACCCAACGACGGTTTGTGATCGGTGAACATCGTGAAGGGGTTTCCAAACAGATATTGATGTAACCTCTTCACTGCAAAAACCAGGGCAAGCCCTTCCTTTTCAATGTGTGCATGATTCTGTTCAGCATCTGAGAGCGTTCAGGAGATGTAACATACTGGCTTTTCACTGCCATCTTCCATCCTATGAGCCAACACAGCTCCCAAGCCATAAGGAGAAGCATCCACTTGTACAAGTGTGGGCTTAGATGGGTCAAAATGAGTCAGAAGGGGTGCTGTACACAGCATTTTCTTTGTCTCTTCAAAAGCTTTTTGTTGGCAGGCTTCCCACTTCCAAACTGTGCCTTTCCTCATTAGACTGTGCAGTGGCTCAAGTCGTGTGGACAAATTTGGTAAATGGCTGCGATAATAATTTATTGCCCCAAGATAGGCTTTCAACTCTGTAACATTCCTGGGTGTGGGGGCTCTTGCCATCACAGCCACTTTCTCTGGTAGAGGAGCTGTACCATCCTTGCTAACCTTGAACCCTAGATCGGTTATTTCCTCAAGCAGGAATTCGCACTTGCCTCTTTTTCAATTTGAGCCCAGCTATGCTCAGCGTATGTAATACTCTCTCTAGGTTCTTTAAGTGGCTGTCATCATCGGGACCTGAAATTAGTATATCGTCCACTCGTACCTTGCAGAAAGGAACATCTTTCAATCGTTTGTCCATCTCCTGTTGAAAAATGCCTGTAGCACTGTGCACCCCGAACTGTAACCTTGTGGGTTGGTACAAACCCCTATGTGTGTTTACAGTTAACAATTCCTGGGTACCTTCCTCTAATTTCAGCTGCTGATAGGCGTGACTTAAATCCAGTTTGCTGAATTTTTCACCCCCTCTCAGTGTGGCAAATATATCTTCGGTTCGCGGAATAGGGTAGCTGACACATGGAGCTGCTGCATTGATGGTTTGCTTATAGTCCCCACATATTCGGATCCACCCATCGTTACTTTTAACAACGAGCACTATGGGTGCAGACCATCTAGAATATTCTACTCTTTTGTAAATGCCTTGGTTTTCTAGGCGGTCTAACTCCTTCTCCACCCCTTCTCTTAAAGCATAAGGTACAGGCCTGGTTCGACAAAATTTGGGCTTGGCTTCTTTATCAATCGGTATATTCACCTGAAAGTCTTTCAGGCATCCCATTTCTCCATTAAATAAGGCATCATATTTTGTAAGTATTTTTTTAAGCCTCGATGGGTTCTCCCTTGTTAAACAAAACAGCCTTTCCCAGTCCAGCTTTAACTTCTTCATCCAATCTCTACCCAGTAGAGTTGGTACCTCTCCTTTCACAACCAGTTGTGGTAAACAGTTCACTTGTCCTTCATGTAATACCTCTACAAATGTTGTCCCCTGAGGTTTTACTATTTCACCAGTATACATCGTCAGTTTTACTGTGCTTTTTTTTTAATCCTGAATCCTGCCCAGTTCTTTAAATTTTTTAAAACTAATGACCGAACAAGATGCTCCTGTATCTACCTCCATGACCACGTTTTTTTTTGTTTAACAACAGCTCCACCTTTACCGGTGGTGTTTGCAAGTTAGAAACATTGTATAAATTCAATTCTTCTTGCCGAACCTCCCTCTCATCCAGATTTAACCTTTCCATAGTGAATCCTTTTTCAACTGTCTGGCCTTCATCCACCACATTCATTGGATCGCTCTTTTTAGTTATTTTAAAGAATTTACCTTGTTGCTGCCTGCACTTTCTGCGGGTGTGTCCTGTCTTATGACATCTGTAACATTCACTATTTTTAAATGTACATTTATCTGCCGTGTGTCTGGTACTACCACATCTGTAACACTCCCGTCTCAAGGGTAATTTGTGTATTGGGTTTTTATAACCGGGAAATGTTTCCTGCATTGATATAGAATATTTCCGAGCTGATTCGATTGACACTGCTATTTCAATAGCTTGATTCAACGTTAGATCCCTTTCGGTTAGTAGGCGTTCCTGGATTTTCACATCTTTAATTCCAGAGACTAAGCGGTCCCGTATGTATTCACCAACCCTCTCTTCAAAATTGCAGTGTTCGGAAATTTTCCTTAATGCGGTCACATAGTCACTTATAGACTCTTCCTCCCTTTTGTCCCTCGTGTTGAACAAGAATCTTTCATGAATCACATTAGGTGCTGGTTTAATATGTCTCTGCATCAGCCCAACTAGTTCATCAAACGTTTTCTTTTCCGGACGATTATCTGCTAAACCTCTTAACACAGCATATTGTTTTGCACCAATAACGGATAATAAAATCGCCTTTTTCTTCCCTTCACTCTCAATATCATTGAAAATCATAAAAAAAAAACTCCACACGTTCAATGTAGTTAATCCAGGACTCCTCAACATCGTTCCATTCCCGTAAAGTGCCCATCAACGCCATTTTGTTTTTTTTATGCTTCTGGGAACTCCGAACACATCCGATGAGTGTGTTTACTTTTTTTTTTCTTAAAAACTTCCAGCATATGTTTGTGTTAATCTTCCAAATCCCTTCCTCGCATATTCTTCTACTACCTCGTCGCCAATTAATAAGTCTGCACCATTCACTAAGTGTCAAGACTGAAGCAAGTGCCGATCTGTTAAAGTCTCTTCTTTTTATAATCAAAACAACAACAACAACAACAACAATTACAACAAAGGCGCCTTCTGGGCTAATCAAAAACATCACTCAATGGCTGTAACTTGATACATTACAATACCAACATGCATAAATTTAAATGTAATATTTCTAATGTTTATTGCACATCGTTTTTCTCTTCCTCCGTTTGTTTGTGCATGGGTCAATATACACAAACATATTTTAGTTATGCTATGTTTTTTACCCCAACTCATCCTCTTGAGTGAACTGATTTTCTTGACTTTCATAATTCGTGTTACTCAACACACTGGAAGTCTTGGTTTTGGGGTTATATAGATAACTGTCTTTAGTTTTGCTCTTTTTGTGGGTTACAGTGTACTTGTCTGCTAGTACAACCAATTCATAAACGGTTTTTACCCTTTTCTCATTTACATATGTTTTCATTTCTTCGGGTTGTTTTTAAAACCTTCGATTATTTTTGGCCAATTCAAATTTACTGCTACATTTTTCTTAAAACATTGATACGAATTTTATTTTCTTGGCTAGGTCAAACTTTTTCCCCCTTCTTCTCTCTATTTCCTTAATTTTCCTGTTCTATGCTGACCTTTTTAATCTATGCTTTGATAACTATCCTCCTCTTTTGTAATTTGACTTGTGTCTAGGGCGTTTCTTGTACATCCATTGGTAGATGACTTAATACTTCCTCTTCAAATACATCGTTTTCTACCCTAAGTAGGCTCAAATCTTTTATTGTTCTCTTGATATTCAGCTGTACATCTACATATTATCGTTTTTTAGTTTGGTTAGTTAGTCTAGAAATGGTTCCCTTGAAAAGTTTCAATTGCCTGTTATTTGTCCCTATCAGCTTTCATATAGTTTTTCTTCGCTGTGAAAGATCCTGGATGAGCCTTCAAGTTATGTTATGGCCATGGTAGTCATAACACAAATATTTTTTTAAAAATATATATAAAATAAAGTGAACCAATAACCAGGTATGGGTTCTACGATAGTATGATATTTCTCTGCAAAGAGTCAGATGTCACACAAATATAACAACTACTGCATACAGACAAAAAAACGCCCATTTACATTATGACAAACTTTAATAATGTCTGAATTGAAATGGTTGGTTTAAGCCAAAGAAATATTCCTGATTGAAGCTGACTAAAATAAAATAATTTCTTTTAAGATTTAAAAAAATTATTTTTTTCTTTTTTGTTTCACTTTCTTTTTATCTCCCTTTTATTTTTTGATTTTAATTATTTCTTATTCTCCTATTTTTCTCTCACATATTTTTCCACCTAAGCTTTCCTGTTTTATTTTTTCTTGTGATTCAGTTTACTTCCTTTTGTTTTTCTTAAAGTATTTTGTTCCCCTTTTTCTATTTCCTCAGCCTGTGAATCGGATTTAATTAACACGTTAAGTTAATCGTTTGAGAAATACCTCCATGAAATGTTTTATATTATATCATAGAGAAATTTATCATAATTAATCCAAAGTGAGAGCTTATTTAAAAGTGATCTGTAAAATATTCTAACGACGATGAAACAATTATAAAAATATTTTCTTTTTCACTAAATACTGAAAATTTCATCACAACCGGTATTTTCTTTACTTTTTGTAATGTTTTAAAATGTTGAGGGTTAACTTTTACAGTTTGGGGATCATGTCTAGTTGAGATTAATCACTAATAAGTTTTACACATTTGAAGAAAAAATAAGTAAGAAAAGAGTTTTATATGAATAAATATGAGAGGCTTCTGAAGGGTAAAATAATGTGGTTTTGGTAGTTATTTTAAAACAATAAAATGTAATGAAAAATATTTCGTTTAGATAGAAGTATGTGAGTGTGTGGGTAAGAGTCCAAATGAAAAAGTAGAATTTTTTGCTGTAAATTTTTGAGGAGATAATGTTAGTTCATCACATCTGACCTTGTGAATCTTTAGTTCTCTCTCTCTCTTGAATTGAAAACGCCGAATAAAAGTGGATCAGCACGAACTGACCTTTTATTTTAGGTGCGAACAATCCTGATTGATTATCACAAAATATTCTTATATTAATTCATTTTTATCGATCTTAAACTAATGTCTTCTGGACAAATGAAAAAAATAGCCCAAATGAAGTAAAATTTTGCAAATTACTGCAGATAATCTCAGTGCACAGTTTGAAAACAAAAAAACACAAAATTATAATTTGTTTTAGAGGACTTCTGCTGAGACTGGCTCAACGAACATAGGCTTAGAAACTACTGCTATAGAGGAAACATGACAATGAACAGATCAGAGGCATTTCAGAATGCCTCTTCTGGATTTATATGAGAAGATTGATTTATTTTATGAAAGTCAGAATTAAAGAAAAAATAACTCTGCTGGTTTTCACAGGTTTATAATCTGCTCGTTCCTCTACAAGATACAATATTGTTTTTGTAAAAATGAGTTGGCATTGTGTTGTATTAGATCTTAAACGTTTATTTAAAAACTTTAAAACCCACGTATCAAATTTAATAAAACTCTCTAAATGTACTTTTGCGTTTTCTCAATTAAATTTTCACAACATTCTTTATGAAAATAACAATAAAAACATTGAATTTTAAATAAAGAACATAAGCTTTTATTTCAATTAATTAAAAAAAATGAAATTAATATGTTGCTTTGTCACCCCAATCATTTTTTAAGTCTTTTACTTTGAATTATTTCAGGTGGTGGCCGCAACCCAATCACTCCAAGGTTTCTGCGTCATTTCAATACCATCACAATCAATGAATTTCATGATGATACAATGTGCACGATTTTCAAAAGAATCATAGATTGGCACTTCTCTGTGAAGTAAATCTTAATTTTTTTACCATTTATTTTTGTTTTTTCTTACTCTCAATGTATCTATGTTTCTACTGTTCTTATTAAGTTCTCTTCAGACCACTATTCATTTTGACAAATACAAAATAGTTCCTGCAACATTATATCTACCAACCTCTACTAACTCGAGAAAGCCAAGTAAATCCAAGTAAAGTTGTTTCTTCTCTGAATATTTGTAATTTTGAAATTTTGTAAAATTATCAAGTTCTTTTAAATTGTATGAATCTATAAAAACAGGAATATTTAGAGTCTATTTTTTTTCAAAGGAAGAAGAAATATCACAGCACTTTCTCTTCTTTAGGTAAATGTTTCCAATATTTTTTATAAGTAGCGATTATGTTAATAAATTATTGAGTATTTAAAACGACCAAAGCAAATTGGTGAAAGTAGGTCGTACTATAATCAAAGATAGAACTATAAAAACTGAAGCTAAGATACAACGCCGTTACTCTAACTATTTAAAAGTAAGTGGTTACGCAAGAAAATTTATGAGAGAATTTTCCCGGTAGGTTCCTAACTTCCAAGAATGTATGGGTGATGTAAGATCCATAAAGAGGACGTTCCCCTTCGACTTATTCTCTCTATAGTCGGCTCAGCATGAATTAGCGAAATGGCTGTCTGAGATTCTCAACACGTTACTCGATATATATTTGAAATACTGAATCCCTGAATTTTTTCGGTTTGCTTCATATATTCATAAACTTAAATGTTCCTCGAACAATGGTTATCTATGTTCTTATGAGATTTCTAGTCTGTTCACCTTCTGATATCCTTGATGAGACTACTGGCATCAGTGCTGATAGTCTCCACCATCACAGTCCATTAAAGAAACCCAGATTTCCAGAAAAGTTTAGTTTTTATCAAATTAATGGACCTGGCGACTACATCAGTCGAATTTATTTTAAATGGGTATTTCTTTTGTCAAGTGGATGGTGTCGCTATGGGAAGCCCTTTGGGTCTTGTTCTTGCTAATATCTTTGTAGGTTTTCAGGAACAGCTACTGTTTGAACTTTGCCCTGGATTTCTTGTTATTTTCGTCATATTGATGTACATTGAAATACACTATGGAAGAGGAGTCGAATAATTTGTTACCGTTTTTGGATGTTTTACTCCAGAGGTCAATGAATACTTTTTGCACAAGTATATACATAAAGCAACTGTTTCCGGTTTATATATCATCTGGGATTCGTTCTCCACTCGGATAAAAAGTCAATCATATCAAAACCTTGGTGCATCGTGCCATAGTAATCTGTTCCAAATCTAAGTTCGATGAGGAACTTCACAACATAGCGAGCATTCTTATTAGATATGGTTATCCTGAGAAGGTAGTTGATCGATGTATTCAACACAAGGTATCTACCTTCAATAATGATAAATTTTAAGGCCTCTCTAAGTGCCAGATTTATTTAAAGATACTATGGACAGACCTTAGAAGTAAGGGCGTTACTGACAAGATTAGAGGTGAAAATTTCTGAACACATTCCTAGCAATATTTGTAATTTAAAATTACATGGATCCAGGCACTCCCAGTCCAATGGCTCTGCCTTAGGGGAACATTTATTAGAGAACGAGTCCTGTACGAAAGCTTACAGTGACTAGGCCTTTTCTGTATTGCACATAGCATGGTTTAAGCATCACCTGACAATATTAGAAGGCGATAGTTATTAATATGCGGTGAGCATTTGTGTGTAGACAGAAAGAATATACCCATAATCTTGAGTTTAAGTATATATATATATATATATATATATATATATATATATATATATATATATATATGAATATTTGTTTTATCTACATATGTATACGTTTCATCCTTACGGGAATCGTCAGTGTAGACAAGAATTATTCACACTTGTCGTCAGACTTGTACCCCGGAACACGAGTTATATTTCAAACCCAAATTCTAACGTCATATATATATATATATATATATATATATATATATATATATATAAAAATTAATCAAGATCAAATATATTGACAAAATGAACATAAAACCAATATTTTTTCGAAAGTGCTCAATAACGAGTAGAACATTTATAGAATTTTATCCACAGTTATTGACAAGACGTAAGATCGTCGAAACACGGATTAATTTGCGTCGGACTGTACCAGTGTTTATTTCATTTTTATATATATATGATAGCATAATATTTTTATATATTTATTATGAATTATCTTGTTCGATGGAGAAACTGAATTACTGCTCTTTTTTATACAGTTTGTCTCATGACAATATGTCTGCTCTTTTCCTCTGGGCTTGAAATTCTCTCTAATTCTGAGAAGAATCGTTATTATTCAAAAAGTCTTTTTACACATTTCGTCTTAAATGGTTGAAACCATTCTTGCTTGATGCCATCTCCTTATATCTATTTAATTTTGCTGTAACTGGAAAGTAAAACTGAAGTAAATCCGTTGATTCGGTTGAAGAATTATGAAACCATCACAAAGTTAACAATAAGAAGATTATGTTTGGCAAAAATCATTTGAAGATTATTTTTGAATTCATATAATCATTTGATGTATGCAATTGATTTCTGCAGCAACTTCAGCAGTGATTTCAAGTATTGTATCGACCAGATTGTAATTGGAACATTGATGATCTACAAAGAGGCGATGATCAATCTGTTACCAACACCTGCCAAATCGCACTACCTTTTCAACCTGAGAGATTTTAGCCGTGTGATTGCGGGAGTCTTGCTTTCTCGACCAGAAACAACAGAAACACCAGATTCTTTAAAGAAACTTTGGGTTCATGAAGTAAGATTTTATTACAATGTGTGTGGTTATATATGTGTTAGTTTATGTATGTGTTAGTTTATATATGTGTTAGTTTATGTGTTAGTTTATGTATGTGTTAATTTATATATGTGTTAGTGTATATATGTGTTAGTTTATATATGTGTTAGTGTATATATGTGTTAGTTTATGTATGTGTTAATTTATATATGTGTTAGTGTATATATGTGTTAGTTTATATATCTGTTAGTGTATATATGTGTTAGTTTATATATGTGTTAGTTTATGTGTTAGTTTATGTATGTGCTAGTTTATATATGTGTTAGTTTATTTATGTGTTAGTTTATATATGTGTTAGTTTATGTGTTAGTTTATGTATGTGTCAGCTTATATATGTGTTAGTTTATTTATATGTTAGATTATATATGTGTTAGTTTATGTGTTAGTTTATGTATGTGTCAGCTTATATATGTGTTAGTTTATTTATATGTTAGATTATATATGTGTTAGTTTATGTGTTAGTTTATGTATGTGTTAGTTTATATATGTGTTAGTTTATGTGTTAGTTTATGTATGTGTTAGTTTATATATGTGTTAGTTTATTTATGTGTTAGTTTATGTATGTGTTAGTTTATGTATGTGTTAGTTTATATATGTGTGCACATTGTAACGCTCGGCCTTCGTTGGGAACTACGGCAGCATGCGTGTGACAATGATAATAATAATAAAAAGTTAGTATCAGCCATTTTCCGATATTACAAACAGAATATAGAGGGGAGGTGATTTTTCCAAGTCAAGACATAACATAGTAAACAAGGGAAAACAACGAGCAAGTAAGGGACGCAAACGCCATGTTAGGATGTTAACAATGTTTATTTACAAGATACCAAAAAGTGGCAAGTATATACATGAAACAAAATAACAAGAAAACAAAATTTTATTTTTAAGGGAGAGGGGTATTACTTATCGTAGCTATTAGCAAGCAAAGTCCGTAAACACACGGAAGGAAGGAAATGGGGGTTTACTCACTCATCTCTCCAACTGGGCTGAAAAGTTCGATAGTCACGTTTATCTGAAATCCATACTGATCATTTGCTCGGACATGGCGTTGGCAGTATTCGGGTGCAAGCGTTGAGGACCGCATATGCGTAAGAGGCTATGGAATCCTATCTCAATGCTACCCAATCTTCTCGTGGGAGGGGGTTGTAATTGTTTCTCCAAAATATTTATGGCGCGCCTGGCTTCTCATCTTCATCTCGGCATATCTGTGTAACTTAGAGAATCTCTCGGGATGGCCTGTTCCCGGTTCTCTATAGTAGGAGTCACTCGAGAGATACTTCCCTCTCGGCGGTTAGTCGCTGACTGTCTTGTCTCCAACTCTGTTACTGCGCCCCGAGCAGGGGTGTATGAGTATGTATGTGTGTGTGCACATCAGACCCTTCCGGGTTGATGACGATGAGTCAGGATCAAAAGCTATTTTTATCTTCTCAGGCCGTGATGCATGTCCCTTCTATGTGGGGTCATCTGCGTTCAGCCAGGTGTGGGGAGGAGCAGGATATTGCTGGTTTGACGCGGAAACCCCCTCTTTGGTGAGTGTATGAGTGAGGGGTCGGTAGGGGTGTTGGTTTTAACATCTGAAGTACACTTCCTTCTGTCGTATGGATTGGCCTCCATGGCTGCTCTCAAAATGTAACAAAATGGACTCTGCTCGCTTTAATAAAATGTTTAAAAATACATTATTCTACTTCTCTAATTCGGGCCGATCATCCTACATTTGTAACAACATGCATTTAACTAGAGTTATTTAATATTTTCATCTTGATATATATATATATATATATATATATATATATATATATATATATATATATATATATATATATAATATTTTTATCCACAGGTACATGTTTCATCCTCGCCATGACTCATTAGTGTGACTAGAATAAAAAATCAAACGTTTTGTAGGAAATTGGTGATGGTCTTGCTAATTTTTATGCATTCATCCCGTTCCCAAATCTAAAATAAAGTCTCAATTTTTCAAATGTTTTTAGGTTTTCCGTGTTTATCATGACCGTTTAGTCGATGCTGCTGACCAAAAATGGTTGTTTGATTGCATTCAGACAGTCTGCAAGGAAAAAATGGAAGTGTCATTTCACAAATTGTTCCATCACTTGGACTCTGACAATGATGGCGTTGTGACTGAAGATGACATGAGGAACCTAATCTATTGTGACTTTGCTGATCCTAAATCTGAAAGTAAGAATTATATTGAGGTTAGTGACCTTGAAGTTCTCAATACTGTCACCGAAGGTTATCTGGAAGAATACAACAATATGAGTAAGAAGCCTATGAACTTAGTTCTATTCAGGTAATTATGTTTGTAATATTTTGTTTGTACCAAAGAATATGTGAAGAAGATAATATTATCTATGTTAATTCATTCTGTGCTCTTATTGTGTGATAATATTTTTGTTTGATACAAAATTATCTGATGTATTTGTTTTGCTTTTTCTGGTTTACGGAATATCAAAAGTCAATTGATTTGGTTTGATATGGTTTGATATGGTTTGATAAGGTTTGATTTGATTTGTCTGTGTAATGTTAAATCAGCATAGTCTGGGTTATTTAATGTCACAGAACAATACCTAAATCGTTAACTTTTCATTGTATATGATTAAATGAACACAAGTTACTATTTTGCTTATGGAGGTAAATTTCAGATTCATTTCTATTTATTATTTAATGCTGAAACACTATTCCCATTTGAAACAATTCATTGAAGACAGACTGCTTGTTTTAGAGTGTGAATAATAAAGGAAAGTCGTTCAAACCTTCTGGACAGTTTTAATGTGTGTAAGTGAACACAATAGACCTGTCAGCTTACCTTTTCTATGGTAGAGAATTAGCTATCGCCATGGATCCTCTTTCTTGAACTTTATTTTCATTTTATAATCTATATTAATAAAATTATCAGACAAGTTAGCGTCCGTCTGTGTGTTTCTTTCACTTACGAATAACTTTAAAAATTAAGTTTTTTAAATTTAAAGCAATTTAATGACCAAATGATAACTTAATTAATCTAATAATCAAAAGATATTGTTGCAAGCTTTTTTAAATCAGTAGAAGACACGACAAACACAAAGAAAATAAAAAGGATAATGGTCATTATTAATGTAACGAATAATATTTATTTACGAGAAGAAAAGTGTTTTAATTTGTTGTGGTTTCAGGTACATGTTGTCCATTGAAAGTTTAATCAAATGGGGATAATTTAGTAATATGTTTGAGAAAATTATTATCCAGTTTGGTAGAAATTATGTTAGATATCTTTTTCACAAGAATGGCGGGTTATAGGAAAGTATAGCAGTCATGTTTAGGTGCTGGTGGCATGTTGCTGCTGTATTCTAGTTACTACTGCTGATGGTGATGATGATGATGATTGAGTTTGCATTCAGTGTGGCATAACATAGCCACAGCATTATTGATGCTGTTGTTACAGAAGGAAGAATAAAAGAAGTTGGTTGCTTTTGGTGTTTAAAGTTGATAGTGTATCCTTTGGTCGGATAGATGGAAAATTGGTTAAGACTTGGGCGTTTTTATTGGCACAAAGGTGTCATTCAAGGGTGTTGCAGTTTTGTGGAGCATTGGCTCCATGTGTTTCTTTCACTTTTCAAACCGGTGGTATTATAGACAATTTCGTAGAAAGTTCTAGATTTGATCATTTCTTTGTATGCATGCATTTAATTGGTCAATCTGTGCATAGGCGGTTAAGCCACCAATACGCACTTCATTCGAATTACAATCCTTTAGGTGGGAATATCTCAAAATATCTAGTTATATAATTTAGATAATAAGTGAATACCAACAATATCTTTAAAATATCCTATGAATTCATTTAATTCATTTTGAAATAGCTATCATTATCTATCTTGTCTTCATACCTACATTAATACACGTTACCAGACACGTTAACGTCTGTCTGCTTACATGTGACTTTTTAAATTCGATTTTAATTTTAAACAATTTTATTATTCAATTAATTTAATGACCCAACCTGAAATTAAAATGTTTTTTATTAATTTTTATTTAAGTGTTCTTAAAACATTTTTGTACATGTCCAATTGAACATCACAGAATTTCAAAGGTTCATTCAGTTTTTACCTTTTATTCTCTGATTCCTTTTTTGTTTGCTGTTGATCCTTAAAAAAACGTAACTTTAAAAATTAGGTTTTAATTTTTTTTAATTTCATTCAATTAATTTAATCACTAAACGATGGTTTGATTTAATTCATGTAACTTTCACAAAAAATCCTATCTAAATTTTTAAAGATTGATTAAACTTTCACTCTTGTGTAAATGGTAAAATAAATATTTTATTTATTGAAAAGAATGCATAAATAGAAATTTGCATATTTGTTAGAAATTTATTACCCGGAAATGTCAAGTGTGCTTAAAGATTGTAAATTTACCAAAAATTATTTCTACAAATGTTACTGTACTTACACTCATTCTCATCCAATCAATGCTGAGTACATCCCTGGACCTCACCTTCAAATTATATCTTATAAAATGTTAAAGTAAGAATAAAAACGGTAATCTCATATCATAGTCCGATACTCTTACCACTGGACCACAAAAACTCGCTAGAGGTAGAGGAAGATACATTGTACATAAATGTTATCATTATATATATATATATATATATATATATATATATATATATATATATATATATATAAAGTAAAGACGTTGGTCCCCTGTACCTTTAGCGAGTGTCAGAAAATAACCGCATGCATCATAGGCTACTAAACTCACCACTCTATACAGCTTATTCACTCAAGCGTGTTTGAAGAAATTTATGATAATTTTCTCCATCTAACAATAAATATTACTTTTAGACCGCCATCACAGACTTTCTCCAAAACATATTCCATACAGATGGTAGCAAAATCTTTTCCATCTAATATTTTCATACTAACACTCTCGCTTTCATCACCGGGAAGTAATATACAAAGGATACTTTAGAACAACTTAACCGTTTTGTTTTCTATTCCTCTTACATTAATTTAATACATAATACAATAGATTCCACACAAATTCAATAGATGCTCTTTCATATTCCACGGATTTTCGAGAATATCAGATGACATATTAGATACGAGGCCGATGTTAATTCTATTACGTATAGACTTCATCTCATTCCGGAATTTACAAAATACAATTAACGAACTTAATCACTTCTACTGTACTTTAATTCAAAATGGTCGCTACAATCTCTTAATCGAATCGAATTAAGACATTTCCCTTAGCAATCTTTGATTACTTCAAGTATAATTTCATTTTTTAACTTAAACACTTACACAATTTAATACATAACACCTTTAAGGCTTAAAATCATTTTCAAAATACTAATAGTGTAAAACGAACTGCAGTGTTCACTTCGCAAACATTCAATTGTTGATACAAATTTCATGGAAGAACATAATATCAGTTTATCTACAAAGCTTCTAATCTCGGGCAACGCCGGGACACGGGTCCTGCTATTATAATATATAATAATATATAATAATAATTATATATATATATATATATATAATTGAGATCTTTTATTCTTTTTATTAGTCTTCTAATTTTAATTATAACCCAATTCCTATGTCTGATGCCCAGAATTGGGTACAATTTTCTATATGAGATCTGATGAGAGTCTTTTATATTCTGACAATAACATTTGCATCTCTTGAAATAAAATATTAAATCATCCAACCAATCATTTTATTTTCTTTTGACATAATTGATTATGATTATAAAATTTTAATTTATCATTGAAATAGACTCCCAACTCAAATTCCCCAATTTCGGTTGTTTTATATGTTATATTTTGTTGCAATATGTAAAACATTACACCTTTCTATATGAAACTTCCATTTCCATTTATTTTCCCAATTTGATAAACTATCAAGATCTGTATGTACCAGATCTTGTGGTAATATTCCAAAAGCTAATTCAACATTATCAGCAATTAATGTCACTTTTGTATAAATCTTTTATATAAAAAAAATAAAATAAACGAGGTTCACAATTATAGAAATGTAACAGTTCTTTGAATTTTTTTCATTTGGAGGTTTGCCATTGAACATGTGTCAAAGATTTCCCGGATTTTGAAACAACCCAGAAGTCATGCTCTGCTCGTTGGTGTGGGTGGTTCAGGGCGACAATCTCTCACCAGACTAGCTGCTCACATGGCTGACTATGACATCTACCAGGTAAAAGAAACATCAGTTGTTCAATGGATTCATTTATCAAATTAATGGGTTGCATATTCCTTGGTGGTTGAATGTGGGCTACAATGGGTCATACAGTATGATAGATGGGGGAATGACTTTGTAATCGGCTAGAACTCCATAGGAAAAGTAGATAACTGACTGGTTAGCATGACATAGGAGAGATTTTAAGTTACTTAAGTTGGTGCCGAAATGTTAGCCTAGGTACACTTGATGTAAATTTATTGATAAATCGGAGCGCTAAGGAGATATAATCTAATATAAAATGATAAACCACCTTTATTGAATATTTTTTACAGAATACAAATAGAAAACCTTTAATACAACCAATTAAAGAAATTTAACCCCATTAAAGAATAATTAATAAAATATAGGTTGAAATCGTCACCTTCTTCTTCATGAATATACCAGTCTTTGCTAAGCTACTTTATTTATGAAGAAAGATATGGTGACAATATCTCCACTTCGGACCTTTGAGATAGACAATATAACATAAAACACATTACAGAGTATGTAACAAATGGATTACTTTTATGTAGGTAACAAAATTAATTAATAAATAAATATATATATATATATATATATATATATATATAATAAAAATAATGACATATCCGGTTAAGGTTGACTTAATGCAATATTCTGCATATTTTTTACCGCTTAGGAAGTGGAAAATACTAAAATACAACGTGTTCTATCGTCAGTAAAAGCAATAACAAAAAACTACATAACTTAATAGGCGATAAAAAATCGTACATATTTTTGGCAATGCGGCATGGCCTGATGATAAAACGTCAGACTATAGACATTAACATCGAGGGTTCGATCCTTGCCCAGGTTAGCCATGCTGATGACGGCTGATAGCCAGAAACGCATGTCCATGGATTACTTTTTAACAAATGAAGACATATTTTAATATATAAGACATAATTATTTTATGTTTGATGATGATATATTGCAACTGAATATGAGCAGTAAAAATTGTCTTCTCTATTGTTTCATCTTTAAAATAACATATGTTGCTGCTGCTGTTGGTAGTTTTGTTTTACGGCATATCAACCCTTTTTGGGTTATTTAATGCCGAATCTGGTCATTATAGTGAAAGTTTTTATGCTTCAAGTTCTTTATATCTTCAAATGTTTAATCAGGGTTTTTGGTTTGGTAGTTTTGTTTTACGGCATATCAACCCTTTTTGGGTTATTTAATGCCGAATCTGGTCTTGTTTTCTTCTCTTTTTTGTTTCTTTCCCCTTTTAATATCTGTTTCTATTTAACCCATAGTTGGGACCCTAACAGGTACTACCACTCCGGGTCAGGGTGGACCTGGGAGCAATGGTAATTAAGAGGAGGCTCCACATTCCCCAAAGTCCGTAAGCCGGATCTCACCATCGGATGTAGTTTAAGGTCATATCCAGGACCGGGAGTAGGGTAGGAAAAATTTTAAAAAATAAATAAATAAAAAAGGGGAGGGAGAAAGGGAGAGGGGCTGTTGTTTTTGTTTTTGGTTTTGTAGAACATAATTAAGTTTTACAAAAAAAAAAAAAAAAAAAAAACGTCAATGTAGGTGAATTTCGTCTCAGGGAGCCACAGGGCAGCCTGATCTGGTATCACCAGGCTGCTGCTGTTGGTTACAAGAACATGAAAACTGTAGTATGGCTCAACAGCGGCTTCAAATGCATCAGAATTTAAACATCTTGATTTATCCTACCGACTATACCCCACCCCCACCCCCGAATAATGTAAACCACCTCCTCTTTCGGTCACTATGCCACAGTATAATAGTGTTTTGGGAGTGGTTTGGGAGCTGCTGTACTTGAACGATTCCATTTCTGAAATTTATAAAAAATAGCATAACCAAATCTGTACTTTGCTTGGAGTGAACTGAACGTGGTGGTGGTGGTGTGGGGGGGGGGCAATACATGAGCTTCAATTAAGATAAAACGGACAGAACCTGAATTAAATGAGATTTAATAGTGATTCGGTCTATTTTACATGAGAATTTATCTAGAGATTTACTTCAAGAAAAACGAACAGAAGTATTTATTATAAAGATTCAAATGCTCGTTTTGAAAAAATGTATTCAACATTCGAGGATTTTAAAAGAATGTGATTACTTATAAAATGTGATTACTTTTAAAATGTGATTACACTCAATATAAATAAATGTATGTTAAATCTAACTGCTTTTGAAATGTAATTTACTTTTAGGGAATATTTTTTAGATTTTTAATTGCAGGTATTTAGGAAAATTGTTTGCAACGTTTTTTTTAACTAAAAAATATATTAAAACGTATATAAAAAAGTATTACAAATTGTTACTTGTTTCATAATAAATACTTATTTTTAAGGTGGAGATCAGTAAGAGTTATACCCAGAATGAATGGAGAGAAGATCTTAAGATGATTTTAAGAAAGTCTACTGAAACAGATAATCATGCAGTCTTCTTATTTTCGGACACTCAGGTAAGAAGATTAAGCTTTATTGCGATGAAGAATGACAGCTTGAATTATTTCAGTTATGAAATGTTTTCTTGCAAGCAAATTTCAAATTTTTAGGTAAATAATTCAATTATAAATAATTGATTTTAACTAATATAGAAAAACAATAAAAAGTTTGTTGATAAATGGCCAATAAAATAGATTGGACCATCGTTCAAGGAATTTAAATATAGAAAATATGTGGGATTAAATCTACCAGAAATGATCTTTATGATAAATCCAGTTCCAGAAAAAAAAAAGGTTAAAGTTAACAAAAGAAAGGGGATTTTTTAAAATTTATCTAAGCTAATACGAAAAAAGAAATTATCAGACTATACTCAGAGGGTATTTATTGAGAGATCAAATATAACTACAAACTTCCTAGTATAAACAAAAAGAATATATCTAAATAGAACGATAGAAAAGAATAAAGTGTTAGACAAGTATTGTCGAAGCTGAAAACTAATGAATCAGCAGTAGATTACAAATGAAGAATGAGGAAGTGTTGACTTTAGAAGATTTATTCCACTAATTACTTTACAATGGTGATTTATGTTGGTAGAAACAAGGAGAGGGGTAGCACATTTACATCTGTGAATCCTGTTAGTTAGTATCCAGCATAAGATCCTTCCCTCCATGTTCTAGAGATATGCTTGATTTGTTTTGCTTGTTAGAGTTAGTATACGTTCTTCTGCACCTACAGCCATGGCACTCATAGTCAAACGATAGGTGTCTGAATCAGAAGATGAACATGTGTGGTTATGACACATTGACTCGTTGTGTGTACCAGGCTGAGTTGAATAGAAGATGTAAGCTCACCCCGCCTAATAAACCGGTATCGTCCGGGCCTTTGGGTCTGGATTTATGCCAATCTATTGGGGGTTGTCCGTCCTGTGCAGTTCTGGGAGGTGCACCCTCCCAGGCTTTGCCTCCCCTCTTTGGGGAGGAGTAAGTTTATTGCTTACTGTCTGAGGCGCCCCTACCGGGAAATGTCGACGGGGCTACCCAGGCAATTTTTAAATGGCCAGAGTGCTCACCTCTCGAGCGCTGGCTTATCTAATCCCACTTTCCCGACCTTGTGTCACATCTTACCTTGTGGGAGGTAGATAAATAAAAAGTTATACTAGAAACAGGTATTTTGGCCTTTTGGCCAAGATAAAAGTGTAGTATCTGTTCCGATGGATACTGCATAGACTGGTATCGTCTTGGCCTTCGGGGCTTGATTTACGCCGGTCTATGGGACGGTTCTGTGCAGTTCTAGGAGGTCCACCCTCCCAGGCTTTGCCTCCCCTCTTTGGGAAGGAGTAAGTTTATTGCTTACTGCCTGAGGCGCCCCTACCGAGGAATGCCGACGGGGCTGCCCAGGCAATTTTTAATGGCCAGAGTGCTCACCTTCTCGGGTGCTGGCTTTTCAAGTCCCACTTTCCTGACCCGACCTTGGGTCACATCTTACCTTGTGGGAGTAAGATAAAACTAGCCTTGCGCCTAACCTCCTGGCGAGGAGGTACATAACTTATACTAGAAACAGGTACACTTCCAGTTGAGACCAAGTCAATGAAGGGTCATTAATTCTGTAAATAATTCCTGGAACAAGTTGCCAGAGCATGCCAATAATTTAACTAGAGTAGATATGTTTTTAAATAGTATTGATCGTTTTCATGATTGTGATCGTATAAAGAATGGATTTTGGATGAGATTTTCAAAAGAACTGAAGGTTGTAACGATGTGTTAAAGAAAAGGAAACTAGAAACATAAAATGAAATAATAATGGAACAATTTTAAAAAAAATTGTTATTAATATTGAAATGGGATCTTTTCTTTTGTTATAATGTTTTTAACGAAATGCAGAGAAAGGCAAATAAATGTATAAATAAATTTAAAAAATGTTTATTATGACAATATTTATTTTGTAGATCAAGAAAGAATCCTTTCTTGAAGATATCAATAATTTACTTAATGCTGGAGAAGTCCCCAACCTTTATCCGACAGATGAAAAAGCAGAGATTTGTGAAAAGATGCGTCAGTTCGATCGGTAAGTAATATTATTGATTATTTGTATAATCCTAATATGCATTTGGATTTAATATTTATTGAATAAAATAAAGAGAACGTAAATTTTATATTGGTGTATAAAGTATTTTTACAGATGAAGAATCCTTAATGCCTACAACATTTCTCTAAACTGTTTTTGATTGTAATGTTTCTTCCAATTTAGTCATTTATGGCATAAATCAAATTCTAATGACAATAAACTAAAAAGAAAATTTTTAGTCAGTTTATTTATTCTCTCCCCTCTCTCCCACCATTTTCCCCTTCTCCCCATATATGAAATAATTATTGTTATTTTTTCAATTATTAACTTATATTAGTTCATTATTTATGACACTCATCAAATCGGTCTGATTGGTTTCTTCTACATATCAATTTCTTTGACTTTCGAAATCTTTTTCTCATCTATATTTACTATAAGTCAATTATGCTCTACTCCAAGTTAACATTTTTTAAGACTTTTACATATCTGATAAAAATGTCATTAATTGAATAAAGCGTATTTCAGATGAAAAATGTTTTTCAATAATAATTATTGAGAAGCATATGAAATATCAATGAAATATTTGTCAAACACTGTCGCCTTGGCAGAACATTTCATGACAAGTTGAAACAAATCTGATGAGAAAACATTTTCAAAAGGTAATAACATGTGGTAAGTAAACATGTGGTAAGTGAACAAGATTGTCAAAATGAAGAAAAAGGAGTTTAATTGTATTTGTTAATTACCATTTTTTTTTTTGCGATTAAGAACTTGTGGATGAATTAAACTTAAATGCAATCAGAAACCAAAACAATAATTGGATTATTGATAAACTTAAAATCTAGGAATCCAAACAATGTATATATACTACATCTTCTACTATTTAGGACATAGTTAATAAAAGAAAAAGAAAAGCTAATATCAAACTTAGTTCAATCACTGGATATGTAATAAATGCAATAACATTTACATGATCAAGATGTAAGCTAGAATAATAAATATGCTCACCAAATATATTTCCATAGATTGAATCAGCCAATATTTCACACCTTAATACAATATACAGGGTGGGCCAAAATAAGGGTCCTATCTTTAAATTTGAATAACTTGAATTTGAATAACTTCCACAAAATAAAAGTTAAACTCACCAAACTTTATGTGTGTGTAGACTGACCCTTCCGAGATTTTTTGAAATAAACAAAACAAATTTTAGCTGAAAAACACTTCTTAAAACTTACAAAAACTAAAGTATTGTTTTTTACACTGTTTTGAGTTTTTTAAGCAAAAATAATGTTTTCTAAATGAGGGTACGTTCCTTAGGGCTAATACGGCTCATGCTTGCTTCGGAAGGGGTCCTTTACTTATTCTAAAAAAAAAAAAATCAATAAATAAAAAAGTTATGAATTTTTAAAAATAGGACCCTTATTTTGGCCCACCCTGTATAACATTTAATTCCACCACTTCTAACGATCATAAAACTTGATGAGAATAATATTAAAATAAAAAAATCAATAAGTTAGCTTAGGAGTTTCTTGGGTTCTCATGTATAATTAAATACATGAGAACCCAAGAAACTCCTTCTCCCACCTCCGAATCCTATATAAGTATTTTTAATCAAATGTTTAACAATCTATAAGTATTAATTAGTGTATTCTTTAATTATAAAATTTATAAATAATAATAATGAACATTTAAACATTTGTATTATTTCATAACTAAAAAGAGCATCCTCGCAGCAATGTACATACATAGAGGCAACGATTTCATCTTTATTTCGATTTTTGTGAGAGGGGTTTTAAATAATAGTATCTATACACAAACACTGGAAGAAAGGTACTATTTTATAAGATTACATGTATTTGTGAATAAAGTATTTTTTCTAAATAGTATTTTTAAGAATATCAGCATTTAATTAGAAGAGTAAGCGAATATTTTGTGCAAAACCGGCTCTGAATTTGAATAATAAATAAAATCTAAATTTAATTTAAATAAAAATAAAAATAAATAAAATTTAATGTATAAATAAAAATGAACATTTAAACGTTCGTATTATTTCATAGCTAAGAACGAACATTATCACATCAACGTGCATATGTATAGATGAGCTTTGTAAATGAAATATTCTTTTAAAATAGGATTTTTATTTCATAAAGTAATTCATTGAAAAGGCTGAATTATTTGATAAGAAACCGAAATGCATTAAAATAGATTTAGTGTGCTGAAACGTTATATAGTGGATCTAATGTAATCATTAAATTATTTTATGTAATCAAATAAGTGTTTCTAATGTTGAATAGAATGAAATAATTTATTAAAATGGCTGACTTGTTTACAAAAATGCATTCTAGCTGATGTAATTTAATAAGTAATATTTTTGGTAAATAATATATGTTATATAAATAAAATATTTTTTGTAAAAATGTTATTTACACCAAATATGATTTTCATTATAATAAACAAATAAGTGAAATGGCTGACTTGTTTTATAATAACGAAATGGACTATAGTGAAATAAATATCTTAATGAAATCACCTAAGTGTTCTGCTTGACTTCTCTGTGAATGGCTATAGTGAAATAACAATGAAATAGTCGCTATTTTTTTGTGTCAATGTGTAAGTTTATGAGTTTAGTGCAGAAGCACTGAAATGAACGATGAATAAGAAGCATAGCAGCAATAAATAGCGTAGTCATGTTGTCATAGCGACCATAGGAATCACAAGAACTGTTACTGTGTAGCACATCTAGGCGAGGGACGAACACCCGCATGCAACATTTGTTACTTCATTACAGTGCTAGGAATTACTGAAAAAGAAACATAGAAAACATTTCAACATATTATGTGCCTGGAAATTTATCTTGAAATAATCCTTATATTTTTTAACACAAATACTGAAAACTCTATCAAAATTCGATAATGATTTTTTTGTGAATCGTCTGAAAAAAAATGCACATTATTAAGACTAAACGATTTACATGTATTTTTTATGTCCATGAAATTAAAGATACAAACAAAAAAATATTAACAGACAAGATGTATATTATTGTAGTTAATGATTGTAGAAAGCAAGTAGATATTGATAAGGAATACAAAACGTGGATAATTCATGCCGGTCATGCAGATACACAATGTATATAATAATACTTGATTATTGACAATGTAATGTAGGTAGAAATGTAAATGTTGATAAATTGGTAGAATATTCAGGAGCGTCCAATCAGGCTTGCTTCCTCATGGTTGGGAGGTTTGGGATGGTATGCGCGGGCCTTGTATGTTTTTTATAGATGCCATATCTTTTTTTTTGTATTTCAGTTTAATTCTCCATAATTTTTTAATCACGAAGTGAGATAAAAAAAAAATAATAATTTTTTCGGTTACCAAATCTCAACACTCATAATATAACTATAAGGAAGTGCTCTTAATTTGTTGAGAAAAAATAAATATTACGTACGATATATAAAATTATCGAATATAAAAGTATCTCTCTTCTTGCCGTACCCTGAAGAGGGCCGAAGCAACAGTCGGAAGGAGAAAGGTTTTGTTAAAAGAATTGCTCTTTCAGCGACCCAACAGGGTCTAGTAAAAAAAAGAGTCTCTGGATGGAGCAAAGTCATACTCTGGACGCCGACTCGTAACAAATCTGTCTATGTCGTGCAAATGGCCACCCACCCACCAGAGAGTTTGTCGATATCGTTGAGTGGATGACGTGTGAATCCGAATCTGAATTTGAATGAACTCGTCAGTGTTGAAGTTCCCTCAGCGTTGTAAAAGAGTCTGTCCATTTCGTGCAAATAGCTACCCACTCGTAAGAGAGTCTGTCTGACTCGTAAGAGAGTCTGTCGATGTACTACTGTAAGTTGAAAAACTGTAGTTGAAATATCTCACTCGTAAGAGAGTCCGTCGATACACCACTGCTAGTGGAAACTGTATCTGAAAAAGTCTGACTAGTAAGAGAGTCTGTTGATGTTCACCGTACTGGCCACCGGGGAATGGCAGCCGCCACCGTTCACCACTGAACGGGAATTGACGACACCAATTTTCATCTTCTTTTTCTTAACACCAATTGAATGGGGAAAGGCAGAACCTAATATAGGTTTTTTAACTACCTCCCCCCCCCCCCCTCCAACCAAAAATGTGCCAGTCCGACCCGGCTCCGTTGGGTTTCATATCCCTCCTCCTGAAGGTCTCACCCACTGAATAGGCCTCGTGCCCTAGTTGACATCTGCCAGTTCTTGTAGTCATAAAATAAACAATCTCACCAGAAAAAGGCGAACAAATGGAACAGCAAAAACTTTGTCAACTGCTTTAGTTATTTTTCTCTATCAGTCACTGTTAGAATCAACACTGATGAATGTAATAATTGAATTTATTCTTTCCGTTTTTTTGTTTGTTCTTTCTTTATATATTTGCAGCCAACGAGACAAGACGAAACAAACAGACGGTTCTCCAGTGGCTCTATTCAACATGTTCATTGAAAGAGTTCGAGACCAATTGCATATTGTGCTTGCCATGAGCCCGATTGGTGATGCTTTTCGAAATCGACTTCGTAAATTCCCATCCTTTGTCAATTGCTGTACCATTGATTGGTTCCAGGTTAGTATAGTTCCTTTCAGGGAAACAATCTTAGTTTTAAATATGTCACACATTTCACACATCTAGAAAATAAACATTCTAACACAGATTGAGGAATTTTGATATTCTGCAATTTTTTATAAGAAATATATATTGACTAATATAAGAAGCTGTACTCTTCGGGTTTTTTTTAGTTTAACTATTGCAAATTAGCTGTTGTATGATTGAACACAATAAAAATATGTAACGAATTTCATTTAAAATTGAGCGAAAATGTGGAAATGCTGTCAGCAAGCAAAATAATCGGTTGGTTCCTACTTTTTCAATTAATTTCTTATATGCATAAAACTATTATTTAAATGATATAATAAGATTAAAAATAAATGATTCTTTGACAGTTATTTAGTAACACAGATTTTTTAAAGTGAGACTTGTTATGAATACTCTTGTTATTTTAAAACATATTGCAGTGAAGTATTGCAACGATTTAAAAAAAATGGAAATCGCTCCAAACAAGGCATGAAGCCACTTTGATGTAAGGAGCTAAAGAAAATACTACTTCAAGGTCAAAAACTAGCCCACGATAAGTGTTAGATGGATAGATTCCGATTCAGAAAACAACAATCCTTCCCCTTTTGTCAGAAACGTCTCTCATGGAATGTGAAGACGAAACGACGAAATAACGGTAAGCGAGAGTTACGAGGCTGCCAAAAGTAAATCCAAGGTCCAATTTCTACTATCCTTAAAAAGATTTTGTTTTATTTCACTATCCTATAGACAAGCACATACGGTTTCATTTTCGGCATTACTTGTATATAAAAACTATTAAATTATGATTGCTTTTATTTCTTTTGAATTCACTTAAATAATAACAAAATTGAGATTATATAAAAATGAACGTGAAAATAGTAAGAGTTTGGTGTCGGAACAGAATAGTCAAGAAAGATACACCCCCCCCCCCACTGCCAAGAATGGGTTTCTAATGTTATTTAGAAATTCATTCCTAATGGGAGGGCGGACAGGCTTTAACTATTCTGTACCTTCATCAAGAGTTTTTCCTCTGATTCTGAATTAGAATCAGAGGAAATCAGAAAAGAAAACATTTTAAGCAAATAATTCCAAAAAAAAAAAAGCAAGCAAAAATCTGGAATTCAAAGAATCGATTTATAACATGATGTTAGCATTGTTGGGGAAATATGCAAATATATTCAGATTTTTTGGTATAATTAAAAATATTTAAGAACTTTTATTTTATTCATCTTTTTTTCAATTAGTTATTTATATATGCAAAGCCACTGACTGTGTTAAGAAAAATGACAGATTAAAATTTAAAAAATATATGACAGAACAGTTATTTATTTATAAAAAAAACAGTTAATAATATCTATTGCAAAGTATGATTGTTATCTCCATTTCTGAATTTTAATGCAGCAATCACTGTTTCCTCTAAATTATAACTTAGCTTCGGAATAAGCCTTGACAATCCGTCTGCATGTTCCATTTTCTTTGATGGATGGAATTTCATTGTAAATGTATAGTTTAAAAGAATTGTTCAACATCTTTGCAGGTGATTCAGAGTGTGAGCCGGTATACCTTCCTTAGATCTAAATATTGATAATAATGGAGAATGATCCGTTTGCAAAATAAATCTTCCATGTAAAATATATGAATTTGTCTACTGCAAATATTATACCTAATGTCTCTTTTTCCATTTCGCTGTAATGTTTTTCTGCTGACAATAACGTTCTTGGCTACTGCTTTCAGCTGTCCGTTATATTTCTTGTGTAGTTTGAGTGGGAGTAGCTGAGGGTCCTCATCTACTTTTAAATGTAGAGATTATTTTCTTTTTAATTTGACTTCCAGATACATTGATAAAGCCAATTTTACTTGGCGAAATATTTGTAATTACTATAAACTAAAAAATGAAAGTTTATAAAAAAAAAAGAATCTGCTACGATTTTTCTTTTAAAATTAATATCGCATCTTTAACATGCTTCGAAGGTATTTTACCTCATTCCTTATTCTTAAATTTCAAATGATGCTTACAAAAAAAAAATATGAACTTTATTTTAATACTTCTTAATGTTTTCTCCTTATGTATTGTATCCAAGATTTTAATAAGCTAATTGTGAGATTTTCTGTGCTATTTTTACATGTGTATTTTTACCTGTGCCATTTTTACTATGCATTTTTCCGGTAAAAAGTAGAAATGAAAGGTTCTCCCCTTTAGGAAGCCTCCTGCTTTGATATGTTCCGCTTGACTGATTTTTACTCCAGATCTAAAATGAAAGACTTACATCCAATCTGTTGCTAAGGGCGCTTGAAAAATGGCTGGATTATTCTACCGTTCCAGAAAGTACCTGACTCCTGATGCAATGCTCTATCTATATAAGAATCAGATACGTCCTAAGATGGAATACTGTTGCCACATCTAGAGAGGTGCTGCTCAGAGCACTCTTAGTTGCCTAGACAGACTTCAAAATTGACTCCATAATTTAGTGGAGGATGATCTCTTCTCTTCCTTACAACCCCTTTCACACAGAAGAGACGTTGTTAGTCTCTTTACTTTATTGGCATTTCCATGGAAGATGCTAAACTGAGCTCCAATATCTGGTTCTTCCTTCACAGTAACAACTCAATTTGCTACCACAACAAAAAAAAACTTTCCTTTCTTCCCCCACTTGCCTAACATCAGGCAGAACTTCCACAAACAGGGCTTCTTCGCAAGGGTTTCTCATCTGTGGAACATGTTACCACAGGAATGCTTTGCAGCAGATTACATGGTCGTCTTCAAATCCAATATCAACAGATTCCTGTTATGAACATCCTCACTAGTAATTCACGCTTAGTTCCTTCCATTAATCTTTCCCAATCCTCTCATAAGTTTCTTAATCTCTCACCTGATAATCATTCTATCCCATTAACCCTTATCCTTGTGTGGCCTTTGACCTTGGTAAGTTGTGATCCTTTTAGTAAAATATTTAAAAAACTTTTTTTAAAAACGTCTGCAGTGATGGTTCTTCTATGTGCCAGTAGGTCATAATGGAACCTGAAATCCTGGTTTTGATGTTAGCACAGGCTTCTCATTTTGTAATGACTTCTCATCTTGTTTTGTAATTATTTATCGTTTTTTTTTTTACATTTTCAGTTCACATTCAGAAACCATTTCTTTATGAAAGCAATGTAAAAATACTGTGGTTCTGTTGTGGTGCTGTAAATTGTGAAACATAAGAACACAAATTCCCTTTAGTGTATAGATTTATATCAAGTCTTTTTACTGGTTGTATATTAAGTGTGGGTTATCTCTAGAGCTAGCATTGTTGGATATGGCACAATTGTGATGTGTAAACCTTTTAAGCTATAGTCGCATCACTGCATCTGTATATAAGTCACAAATGTAATGTGACCGAGGATCTTTTAGAAGAAAGATGTTGCACACATTTTTTAACTCTTCTGTTTTCTTATCTTAGTTAAACTATAAACGATATAAAAAGAAAATGATTTAAGAGATGTTTCTATAAAAACCTTGTACATAAGAATTAAGAAATAGCGGATTCAAAATATTAATGAATTTTTTGGGGATGGAAATAATTCAATTCTTGTATTCATTTGATAATTTGTAGCCTTGGCCAGAAGACGCATTGGAAGCTGTGGCAAAACAATATCTGCAAGATATTCAAATGTCAGACCAAGAAAGATATGGATGCATTGAAATGTGCAAAATGTTTCACACAACAACATTGGAACTCTCCAACAGATTCTTTATGGAACTTGAAAGACACAATTACGTTACTCCGACTTCTTACTTGGAGCTAATTAGCATATTCAAGGCACTTCTCAACCAAAAGAGAGGGTAAGGAAAGCATTAATGTACAGAATTTATTTCATTCACTTTATATAAAAATTGTCTACGAAAAAGATGAAATCACTCAGGCTTTTTTTCTTACCAAGGGAAATATTTATGGATAAAAATTGGTGTTTTTCTTTTTTAATATTTTGTCAGAGAGGTGTCAAAACAGAGACAACGGTATGTGGTTGGCCTTGAGAAGCTGCAATCTGCAGCATCACAAGTGACAATTATGCAAAAAGAGCTGACAGAACTCCAACCGCAATTGGTAGTGGCAAGTAACGAGGTAGATGAGATAATGGTTGCTGTGGAAAAGGAATCGATTGAAGTCGCCAAAAGTGAAAAAGTAAGTAATCAAAATGGAAGTTAATTATTTTTGAACATGTCACTTAGCAGAAATATACCAATAATGTGGTCAACCATTGATTGATTCAGCCATATAAAAGATATGACTCAGAAGTTTATTTTCTCTTTCCCCTATATTTGGCTTGACAACTGAAGGGACTACAATGTTTGTCCATGCTCCCATACTCCCAGATCAGTTCTATGACATGTAGACATTCTCCCCACAGACCATTTCTGTCGACATGCCTCTAGACATATTTGTTCAGCCCGTCTTTCATTATATCCACATATTAAGAAGTTTGGCTTGTGTGCATATATTTTGATGTATTACTTTTGAGTGCAATTAAATCCTTTTATATTTTTGAAAGTAAGTCTATTCATTTTCTTCTGTTTATATGAAAGAACAAGTAAGAAACTGATAAATGCTTGTATAACTAAATACATGGAAAGTTTATTTTATTCGCCTTTACGCTGCATGTCAGTAAAATGCACCATAAAGGTTGATTCTATATTGTGTCCTCAGTAGTGCATGCAACCAGGTGAATAGTGGTAGCCATGAGAGACAAAATTTAAGTCGAATTCACTTCCCTGGTAAACCAGATATCAAAAGCAAACTGGGTTTAGTCCTTCGTTTGTGTCACAAAGATAAATCGGTTTGTTAGAGTACAATCTGTCTGAAGTGATTATACAAATCACATAAACTTTAATGACTGTTCACTAGTTCACTAAAAAGTAGTTCACTAAAAACTAGTTCACGAAAATTGTAGCCGCCTTTAACAGCAATTATTTGAGATATCTTCAATTTAAAAAAATGATCAATTGTGAAGATGACATTATATGAAAGTAACAAACAATATGACAGCAAAGCAGACCCAACTAATTAAAAGAAACATAAGAAAATCAAGGGATAATAGATTGCTGACTATAATTGAAAAGAAAAATATCTATACTACCATGTAAATATTTCAAAGACTTATACGTGTTAGTTATTTGTTCTATCATAGATGGTGATATATTGTTGATGATTTTATTACCTTGCTCTTAAAGTAAAAAGTTATTTTCTGGGTTTGCATAATAATCTGACTCTTTGTTATGGTGTGATGGTGATCTATCCTATTTCGTGACTATATGGATTCTTCTAGATATTATGTATAGACGTTCGACCACGAAAAATATGATAAAGGACGAGCAGTCTTTCTGTAACATATTATTCTGTACTTTTGTAAATACAGGCTCTTGTAAATATACCATCGCATGGTCTTATTTATTATCGGCCCTTCAATGTTACAACACTGGCGACGAGAACTCGGACTTATTCGGACACAACATAACCCAAACTTATGTCGCACACAACACCGGCGACGAAAACTCGAACTTATCTCAGATACAATATAACGATTACTTCAACCGGCGATGTTGAATTTTTGAAAAAGACTTAGGTGGTGTGCTCGAAAAATTGTTCATTACAATAGTAACAGCAAAAAGTTAAAAACCATATTGGATTTTTAACACATAAGATGTGCCAAATCTGCAAAAAGAAAAGTCTCCAACGTCAGAAAATAGGAATTAAAAAAATGTTTTCGTTCTTGAGGGGGGTGAAAAAGATTTCAAGTCATTTCCCAACACAAGGTTTTATAATATAAATCGTTCGACCACGAAAAATACAAAACTACAAGAGGTCTGTTGGTCTGTCGATTTTCCTTTGTGTTTTTATTGTTTAATCAGGAACACGTAAATAAGTTTGAACAAGCTTCCTTATTTTTTTTTGTTCTCCTGAAGTGAAAGATTTATCTTCAAGTAGGAAAAGTTACAACCCTGTTAAAAAAAACACGAAGAAGTCGTTAGCCTATTTTAAGTGACGAAAATGGAGGAATTTAAATGTGCCATGTTGGACACCAAAAGACAAATTAATCTGGTAAATCCAGCAACCGTTAACATTCACCGAAATAAAAGAAGAGATCCGAAAGATCGTCATACTTAGATTTTTCGATTCGGACGCACCCATCATAATGCTGAGTGATGGATCTAGATCTAGATAGTGCAACCCTAATACATAACGACTTTTCAGTTGTCTTTTCAAGAAAAATACTTGCAAAACCGGGGAACCGATACTCCAACATTGAAAAATAAATGGTTGTTTTAATCATGCAAAATTTCACTGTGATCTGCATGCATTCAGACGAGTTGGCTTTTCAATAGTTTTGTACTGTGTTAAAAAAGGACTTTGGAATTGATGCAACTTATAGCCTTGAGCAATTGGTCAGTTTTAAACCCCAAATCAAGAAAAGCTTGCCTTTTACAAGTATTAATTATAGTTGTGTAATAAATATAAATATGCAAAAAAGTGTTGTTTCTCTTGCTTAGGGAGAAAATATAAGTTGAGGAATCTGGTGCTCGTTCTGGTTTTGGGAACTTTGAATTTTTTGCAGTTTTTCCCAGGGAGGATGTTCATTTAAAGAAACTGTTTTCTTCGTCTTTAATTTCTTGTCTTCGATCAGTCGCCGATTTCTTCCTCTCTCTCTCTCTCTCTCTCTCTCTCTCTCTCTATATATATATATATATATATATATTTATATATACCCCTCTCTCTCTCTCTCTCTCTTATTCTCTATCTATTTATCTATCTATCTATCTATCGCTCTCTCTTTCTCGCTCTCTCTTTATCTATATACCTATCTCTCTCTTTCTCTATCTATCTATCTATCTATCTATCTATCTATCTATCTATCACTCTCTCTCTCGCTCTCTATCTCTCTTTCTCTCTCTCTCTCTTTCGAGATGGCATTGAATTTTTCTTGAACTATGAGCACTATGTTTTAGTCTTAAATACTTCATTAAATTCCACATGTCTTCTACTTATCCAAAAACATTTTTACGTCACATGATTAGTCCAACCTAAAAAGTTTCACCCACTTTTCTTTAACTGGTTAACCAATCAGTAATAATCTGTCCCCCATTTTAGCTGACACATTTTCACATTTCTGTTACTCCGAAACACCTAACAACCTACAGGTATCTCTAAACTGAAGGTTGCCCCTTAAAATTTCATAAATAAAAAGACTTTTCAATATTATTTTGTTTTAATAATTCAACTTAAGTTATCCAGAATTCTACAGATCTCTTCTCTGCCATTTACTTCCATAATCAAACGGCAACCGCAAATGTAGTATAATATTTTTCTACACATCTCAGTGAAATGTGTGGTGATCCCTCTTTTCTTTACTACATTACTTCCATAATTAATTAAAAATAATTTTAATTAATCAAACTAATATCGCTAGTCAACGTTAGACATCAATAATGGTGTCATGTTACAACTATATATGAGATCACTGAGTGAGCATCCAGATTGACCATAAACCATTAGAAGCAATTGCACTTAAGAACCTCGTACAACCCTAACCTTCAAAACTGGCTAGAATGCTGTTCAATATCCAGAAGTATAATTTCATAAAAAGTACAGCCCCTGAAAAACAGTCCAGATAGCTGATTGTTTGTCAAGATTGTCGCCACAACTAGTGGAGAAATCGAAGGCATTGACCTGAATACATACCTCAATGTCTCACTAACACATCTGCAGAAGATCAAGGGAAGATAATATTCTAAAAGAACTTTCAAATGTGGTGCTGAACAGATGACCACTTTTCTGCATAGGCTGCTAAAAGTGTCTACTTCCATATTTCATGGATGAAATTGGCATCAAATGCAGCAGAATTATTGTGTCTACTTAACTCCTCGATTCCTATATCTCACAACAGTTGTATGTATTACACCACTGAATAAAAACTAACACGTCTACTGATCTACTAACTAGGTCGGCTGTGTTCTGGACAGGCATTAGGACAGATATAGAGGATTTGGTTGCCAAATGTGCCACATGACAAACATTCCAGACAAGATCCAACTCTAACATAAAACACCCGCATCCCTATGGCAATATGTCAGCACAGAACTTTTCACAATGGAAAGCAATGACGATCTCATAATAGTAGATCATTATAGTCGTAGTCTGTTTGTATGATACTTCCATTATACCACTGTCATAAAACAGATGAAGTCATATGTAAAGAATGAGGGATACTTGAAGAAGTCTACGTTAAGAATGGATCTCAATATGCTAGTAAAGAATTCAGAAAGTTTGTTGAAAAATAAAACTTTTAGCACATAAATCATTTCCACACCACCTGTCAAATAGTTTTGTTGAAAGAATGATAGGATATGCAAAAAGAAAGACTCACAAAATGGCCACTGACTGCCAATTGGTTATGATGCTATAACCATGCCCTAATCAAACAACCTCAAGTTTCCAGCTGAAATGCTCAATGTTCGATCTCTCCAAACACCACAGGTTACTAAACAACAGCTTGGAGAAGAGTAGAGGTGAGAAACACACATATACAAAATATCATAACCATCATATTCGATTCAATGTCCATTTTACATGCTGGCATGTGTTGGACGGCTTTTAGAAATTGACTTCCAAACTTATCTCTGGTCAGGTTTCTTTGGAAGTCATTTCCTTAATTGAGGCAAGATTTTTATAGGGCGAATGCCCTTCCTGACTCTAACGTAGTGAGGTGATGGAGACCAGTGTTTTTATCGAGTCACCATCTCTAGGTGATTGCCCACCAAGGCTAAAGAGAGCTTCACCTATACAAGACAAAAGGAAAATATTATCTGCAACATAAGTGTCACCACAAACTTTTGTATGAAGGTAAAAAATGACATATCCAGGATTAAATAACCAGGTCATGGAAACCGGAACCAATGAAAATAACCACAACAGGACCAAGATCTTACCTAACAGCTCTCAATGACTCACCAGATCTGACATTCTAAAGCCCAAATCCGATAGCAGACAAAGATGTTCTGCAAACCGAGGCATACTCGTACTTCTGCCAAATCTCTGTGTTGCTCCTCCATACATGATAAGCCAATCAATAATAAATACTTTCTTTCCTCTGTCATCAGCAACGAGGGTTCCTTTTCCATTTTATCTACACACTTACTTTCTGAAATAATTGTTGCATGTAGATCCGGTATCATCTAATGCACAGAAAAATATAACGGATTTAAGACATTTGATTCTGATCAAATATTGAGTGTGCACCATAAATGTCTACAAAAGCTGATTTTGTCTATTATCAGAAGATAATTCCTATACAGTACTTTTTTAGTCCACCGATTTATAAAATCGGGGGACTTATGTTTTGAGGCATGTCCGTCCGTCCGTCCGTCCGGATTTTTCTCCGCAACCATCTATTGAATTTCTCTGACATTTTGCATGAAGTTGTTACTTTGGTCAGGTTAGAAAGTGACATTCTCCGATTTTTGAAAAAAAATCTGGTTAGCCCCCCAGGAGGTCAAAAGGCCCCGAAATGGCAAAAATGACATTTTTTGCCCCATAACTTTTCATCCATCCATTCAATTTCTCTGAAACTTGGCCAAAATGTGGAGGCAATTGTTCCTAATAGAAAATAAGTATCGCTGACCTTGGAAAAAATCTGGTTCGCGGCCCCAGAGGGTCAAACGCACCCAAAATGGCAAAAATGATCCTTTTCTTCCATAACGTTTGATCCATCCATTCAATTTTTCTGAAACTTGGCCAAAATGTAGAAGCAATTGTTCTGGATATAAAATGAGCATCCTTGACCTCAGAAAAATTCTGGTTCGCGCCCCGAGGGGGTCAAAGGGGGATCCAAAATGCCCCAAATTGCCCAAATTTATTGCATTTTACACTTGCCACATCGAGTCACATACAGAAGGGGACCCTGCACGCGTGGCTTGTATTTATTACTTCATACTTTTAAGTATGAAGTAATAAATAAAAAGTACTGTATAGGAATTATCTTCTGATAATAGACTGTGTGACAGGATATTGGGAGCATACTATAAAAATCTCTACCAAGTCGGTTCTGTAATTATTACTTTCCACAAAAACGATAATTATGAGAAATATAAACATCCTACTTCGATATAAATAAGTATTTTAAGTAACATTTTAAGTGATTCATAACATTTAATCGAGTAAAAGTTTGTGTATTACTGTGTACAATTTTCTGCTCTGAATGATTACAGGTTGTCAAGGCTGATGAGGCTGTGGCCAATGAGCAAGCTAAAGCAGCCAAAGCCATCAAAGATGAGTGTGATAACGATTTAGCTGAAGCAATTCCAGCCTTGAAGGCTGCAATGGCAGCTCTTGACACTCTTACACAACAGGTACTGTTTTTTGTTATCTCATGACTATTATTTTAGAATTTTTAATTATTAAAAAAAATGATAGTGATACTAATTCGTAAAATACATCGATGAAATGCAGTCGTCAGGGATGTTGTATCCTGACTTCCTTCAGGATTTCATGTATCTTAACATCAGATGCAACCCAGCTGATATTGATCAGATACCAATGACACTGGATAATGGCTAAAAGAGGTTTTATAAAGACATAGCTAGCAGACAAATCAATCAGATACAGATGTACCCCGAATATGAAATGATGTACACATTCCATTAAGAGACTATAACTTAATGGGTGGGTTTCAGGAGGAAACTTCATCCTCTCAACAGCATATGATCAATCATTGATAGAAATATTTAACATGTTTCTAAGTTTATTCTATCTTTACCTTGAGCTGATCGGTTAGATTATTATGAGGTAAGCAAATTCTTTACCGTGAGCTGATTGGTTAGATTATTATGAGGAAAGCAAATTCTTTACCTTGAGCTGATTGGTTAGATTATTATGAGGAAAGCAAATGCTTTCCATTGAGCTGATTGGTTAGATTATTATGAGGAAAGCAAATTCTTCATGCGGATAAGGAAATTTGAAACCGCCAGGGAATTATATCTAGAAACACACACACTATGTGATGAAATATTTATTTGACTTCACTTCCCATCATATGTGTTTCCATATATACTTCTGTGGCTGCTTCAAAATTATTTTTGATGACAGAAATTTTGCACTTTCTTTTCTTTTGTCAATTATTTGAAATTCAATCTTTTTAAATTAAAAAAGCAAATATTTTTGTCTCTTTTAAGGATATTACTGTTGTAAAAACAATGAACAATCCACCAATTTTAGTCCGTTTAGTGATGGAAGCTCTTTGTGTGATGAAAGGAATTAAACCTGAAAGGGTACCAGATCCATCAGGATCAGGGAAGAAAGTTGAAGATTTTTGGCCACCATCTAAACGTCTTCTTGGAGATATGAAATTCCTTGAAAGTTTACATCAGTTCAACAAGGTAAGAATCATTAAAAAGACATTACTACTAATGGGCTATCACAAGTAATAATAATAATAATAATAATAATAATAATAATAATAATAATAATAATAATAATAATAATAATAATAAGTCTTAACAGATATGACTTGATACTTGCAAATACTGGTGGATAAAATAAAACATAAAAGCTTAGGTTGATTTCAACTACTTTTTGAAAAATGCCATAAATTAAGTAAAATTTTAGATTTTCTATTTTCAGAACCTAATAGTTATTATTATTTAAATTTTCACTCTTCTTCTTTGCCTCATGCGTTAATCCCGAGCTACAGCAGGGTCTGCAATGATGAATTTTTGTCTCCACTCTACCCAATCACAGGCTTGGTCCGTGGTTAAGGCCAGTTTTGTAGAGATCTTTGTGCAGAGCATCTGCCCATCTCATCATCGGCCTACCCCTCGGTCACTTTCCGGCACCTTCTAGTGCAAAGGCGAGTTTCACGATGTCCAAACTATCTGAGCAGCTATTCCCTCAACTTACCCTCAATTAGTGCAATACCATAGCGCTTTCAGATATCCTCGTTGCAGACGTGATCTAGCAGTGTAATTTCAGACATCCAGCAGAGCATTTTGGTTTCCATAGCGGTGGATCTTCGCTCCACCTTCCTCGTTGTCAGTAAGTACTCAGAGCTGTATAAAGTGACGGGTTTTACAACAGTCCAGTAGATCTTCAACTTTAGATGGTCGCTGATCTTGCGGTTATAGATGGTGGTGCGCCACTTGAGCCACACTACATTGATGCGCACAGAGATATCTGAAGGTGTGCGTTTGTGGAAGATACTGTCTGTCAACTTGAATTGCGCCATGTTCGTTTTTATGGGTGGTTAGATATTTCGCATTTCTGATCTTTATTGTTTAAATTGTAACTGAAGAAAAAATTTTATGAATTTAATGGAAAAAATAAAAACAGAATTATAGAAATTTTTTGATATTTTAAATAGTGAAAACGTACAGACATCTGTATGCATCGTAAAAGAATTGACCTATAATTCGGAAAATAAAAACGATTCAACTACAAAAAATAGGTTCTAGTATTTCAGAAGATATCAGGAAAAAGATGACAATGAATAAAAGGTGTTGCTCTCAGAGACAGAAAAGAAGCCATTACAAACTTGGCTAAATTAGTCACGAGAAAACTCTCGAAGAACTAGTACAAAAAAATATGTTCTTCATTATCAAAATTTTATGGTAAGAACACATTGTATTTTGCAAGCAAAATATTGGCATTTTGATAAAAAGTGGTCTCAGTACATACTATGCTCAAAGTTGCCTTTACAGTTCGACCATAGAATATTGTCTTACTGGTACAGCAACGTCACCCACCATCAGTCATCTGAAATGCTCCAAAGTGTGTCCCACATTGACGCTGATGGCCCAAATCCACATGGTAGGCCACATAAGACATGGAAGGAAACAGTTGATGACGACCTGACCCTGGCGAGTGGCACAAATGCAACAGATAGGAAAAGTTGAAAGTCATTTACGAAATGTCTAACAAGAAGATGAAAAATAAAAATTATAATAATCATTGTGTTTATGTTGGGCTAGAAGAGTGCCTGCCTTGCTTTATCATATGTTTTCTCAGTGCCTACATCGGTCTGATGTAAGATATTGCATATTTCAGGGTGGAATGTTACATTATGACCCACAGCTAAGTACAGGTAAAATATATCTATCTCACCAAAGCAGTCTTTAAATTCCAAGACATCTGACTCTTTGTCTGTGACTGTGAAGACTCTCTGGATAAGATTTAAACTTGAACTTATTTTTTACCGAGCATAGGGCAGACGTTAGTGTCAGTTACTATGAATTTAACATACTGTATTTATATTTGTAATTTAGACTGTATACTGTCCAATTATATGCAATAAGTTTTGCGCTTGTTGGTTTTAATTTAGGAGTCTAAAAGAATTGCTTTGCTCAAAGAATTAAATGTCTATATTAAAAAAGAACTTAATATGTCTGCATATTAAATAACTTATAAAAAAAATTTCTTACTCAATTTTTCTTCTTTAATAAAGAAAATGCATTTATTTTTTGTCTTCCTATGTATGTAATTCTGAAATTCTGTCTACATATATTTCCATATTTGTAACTGTAAGCATTTGTTCTTATTAAAGATGTAAAATCAGTATATTTATTCTTTTATATTTCTCATATTTATTCAGGATAATATCAGCCCTTCAATTATGAAACAGATACGGTCAAAGTACATATCAAACCCAGATTTTGACCCAGAAAAGATCAAGGTAGCTTCTACAGCTTGTGAAGGTCTCTGCAAATGGGTACGCGCCATGGACACTTATGACAAGTAAGTCTGCTGACTGAGAGAGAGAAAGGGTAAGGTAGAGAGCTATGAAATCTAATGACAGAGAGAAAAGACTAATGTAGAGAGAGAGAGAGAGAGAGAGAGAGAGAGAGGGGAAAAAGATAGAGGTAACATCTACAGGGTGTGAAGGCCTCTACAAATAGGTATGAGCTATGTACACTTATTAGAGAGAGAGAGAGAGAGAGAGAGAGAGAGAGAGAGAGAGAGAGAGAGAGAGAGAGAGAGAGAGAGAGAGAGAGAGAAAGAGCACACACATTTTTAAGCCAATACATAAATGTGTAAGTGTCAGGGGCTACACCTTTTTGAACCAAGAGTAAATTCGACATCCCCACTTTTCAGGAAATGGGTTTATCGCAACACAGTATCTAACATCATCTGAAACTGCCATATCTTTATCAAAGTAAATAACCTTATCTTTTCATATAGAATTGATCTCAAAAGAACATTTTCCATTAAAAAATTCCCAAATAACTTAAATTGGTTTCTCACAAAAAATATCTGTTTATATGTGTATAAATTGACAATTGTTAGGAGGGAAAAACAATGTACTTACCTTGCATTGTGTTCTTTTTCATTCTTACTAACTAAAAGCAATTGAAGAGTACTAAACCTTTATAACTACAAGGTACCACATAATCTCTGTCAGCTATTATTACAAGAGGGAAATGTAAATCAACTAAGCATCTTTTTCAGAGAGATCCATTTAATAGATCTGTTAACAGGCATAAAAACGTTGCGGAAGAAATAGTCATTTCGCATCTAATCAAGGTAAGTGTAATTGCTTTCTTCTCGACCTGACCTGTATATATTGTTGGCTACTGGAAGACATTTCTCGATATATTACGCAATAAGCCCTCAGACAGAGATAATGTGGATACTAGCAAGGAAGAATTAATCAGAAGTATTTCTCTCCTGCATTCTAAAATCAGAATAACCCTGAAGAAAGCCGTGAAGTCGTTTTCTGATTTGCATACTCGAATACCTGACTTAGATTGATTGTGTCAATAATTACAGCTTCAGACTTCTACGAAGGACTGGAGGGAAAAATGGAATTGTTGGACTCTGCTTGTTCACGAACTGTTGCTGGAGAACTTTGGTTTAACATATTCTTTGATACATTAAATGACCGAGATAAGCAGCTAGTGGAAACTGTTAGGTCTAACAGAATATTTTGTTTTGGAGATGAAGTGGAGGTAAAAGCTATTAAAACAATTACATTTCCTGCAACAATAGGGGGTATAAAAAGTGTCAAAGGTTATATGACATCGTAAAAAATGATTTACCCCTGTTATCTATATATTAATACTATAGTGTGTGTGTTCGTGTGTCATGCTTACATCAAAAGCTCTGCGCATGCGTGCCGCACCTAGATTGGGAAAAGCATTCAAGTCACCTAATTTTAGTTTCGTAATATTTTCGAGTATTTCCCTTTGGCGCAACGGTTAGCGACATAGGTGTTTGACGTTGGCCCGACTGGTTTATAGTTCGATCCCAACCAACCTCTAAGATTTATTTTTTCTACATCGAAATGGGGGGGGGGGTAGGGAGGGAGGGGACGACTGGGAAGACATATATTAATACGATAGTGTGTGTGTTATTTTGTGTGTCACGCTTACATCAAAAGCAACGACCTTCCGAATCTTTGTATGCTACTCATGAATTGAAGCCAAATTTAATTTAATCTAAAGCATTTACAAAGTAAGGTTTAGTCGTTGAAATCGGAATTTTGTAAATTGTTTCATGTATTGTTCATTTTTAAAAATAAATATACAAGTCAAATCTGATCAAATTTTATGCAAACATGTATAGGTTAGGAACAAGATAATTAGTGTTGAAAACATCATTTCGTGTAATTTACACGGATCCTGCTAGTTATTATTATTATTATTATTATTATTATTATTATTATTATTATTATTATTATTATTATTATCTATATAATAATACGCTACGACAATCTCAAGTTCCTACGTACATTTTGTGTAATTTACACGGGTCCTGCTAGTTAAGTCATAAATCAATGAAGACTTTTACTAAATTTAAAAAACGACACCTGCCACCTTTTTGGCAAATATATTAAATTGCAAATCACGACTTTTGGACATTATAGTCTGCCACTAACTAAAATGGTTTTGGAGATTAAAAATGCACCAAGTATAGTGTTACATTCTGAGTCTTTAAAAGGATGTTCTCGAGGTGAAAAAAAGAAGGCTGAGAAATTACATAAACAGTTTGCTCATGCATCTAAAGAGAAATTAATAGCTTTGGTTAGAGGCAGTAAGGCATTTCATGATAAGAAATTTCTGAATCAGATCAAAGATGTATGTGATTCTTGTTCAGTTTGCCAGAGGTTTAGAAGACCCCCCCCCTCTCAACCAGTTGGAGGATTGGCACTTGGTAACAGGTTTAATGACACTGTATGTTTGGATTTAAAGGAACATCGACTTAACCAATGCTGGATTCTGCACCTAATTGATACATCCACTAGATACTCTGCTGCCAGATTGATTAAAACCAAAAAGAGTAAAGAGATTATTTGCAACATTTTTCTAATGTGGATATCTTATTTTGGAGCTCCCAAACAGCTTTTCAGTGACAATAGAGGAGAGCTTTATAATGAGGGCTTCCGACAGATGAACGAAAAGCTGAATATTGAAAAACGCATGACAGCGGCAAAAAGTTCATTCAACAATGATACTGTTGAACGTCACAATCTAATAATTGCTGAAGCAATGGAAAAAATTAAATGATGAAAAATGTGAGTCAGAAATAGCTTTGACTTCGGCTGCTAGTGCCAAAAATGCGCTTCAGAATCATTCTGGATATAGTCTAAATGAGCTTGTATTTGGGTCAAAATATTAACATTACCTCAGTTTTGAATGATCGGTTACCTGCATTGGAAACTGTGGCAACCAGCGATATGGTTAGAATACATTTAAATGCTCTAAATGCAGCAAGAAAAAGCTTCATGCGAGCCGAATCAAGTAAAAGAATTCGGTTAGCCTTGAGATATAATGTAAGGACTTATGCAAATGAAGGATTTGTGACAGGTGACCGTGTCTACTATAGAAGACAAACTACAAAGAATGGCATGGCCCTGCTAAAATTTGGGGGAAAGAAGGTCAATGTGTGTTGATCAGACATGGAGGAGCATTTTTCAGGATGCATCCAGTCACTTGAAGAAGGTAGACAAGGAATTCAAATGAGATGAATGAAGGGTTGAAGGAAGAAGATGAAGAACAATATAATAACAATTCTATTAACAATAGAAAGGAAGTAAAAGATAAAACCAAGTAGAAATGAATCCTAGATTCGACCCAGCTCTTTGAAACTTTTCCGACTGATGACCGAACACGATGCTCCTGTATCTACCTCCATGAAAACCTTTTATTGTTTATCAACAGCTCCACCATTACAGGTAGTGTTTGTTTGTTGGAAATTTGGTATTTTCATCGGTCTGGTTTCAATGCATTGCTCCTTTTTGTTATTTTTGAGAATGTACTCTGTTGCTGCCTTTACTTCTGTGGGTGTGCCCGGTTTTATGCCATCTGTAGCATTCACTATTTATCAATGTACATTTATCTGCTATGTGTAAGGTACTATCCGATCTGTAACACTCCTGTTTCAGGGGTAATTTGTGTATGAGGTTTTCATAATTGATAATTGCGTCCTGTATTAATTTGGAGTATTTCCATGCCGATTCAATTGATACTACTATTTCAATAGCTTGCTCCAAATTTAGATCCCTTTCCCTTGGTAGGCGTTCCTGGATTTTTACGTTCTTAATTCCAGAGCCTAAGTGGTCCCGTATGTAGTCACCAACCCTCCGTTCAATTTGCAGCCACATAGTCACTTATAGATTCTTCCTCTCTTTTGTCCATCGTGTTGAACAAAAATCTTTCATGAATTACATTCGGTGCCGGTTTAACATGTCTCTGCATCAGCTCAACTAACTCATCAAACGTTTTCCCTTCCGGCTAAACTTCTTTACACAGCAAAGTGTTTTGCCCCGATGACCGATAAGAAAATAGCCTTTTTCTTACCTTCATTCACAATATCGTTGGCGATGAAAAAAAATTTACGCGTTCAACGTAGTTATTCCAAGACTCTTCTACATCGTTTCTTTCCCGTAAAGTGGCCATTAATGCCATTTCTGCTGTTTTTCTCTTTTATTTATTTATTTTTAAACGCTTTTATGCTGAGCCTCCAAACACATCCATTCAGTGTATTTTTTGATAACCTTTGGCTCATTGTTGGTGTTATACTTCCACATCCTTTCCTCGCATCATCTTCTACTACCTCATCGTCATTTAGTATGTCTCGATTAGAGTGGAAACACAAACTAAACGCTGTTAGCACTTTATTTATAACAACAACAAAAACAAGAGCGACTCCTGGGCAAGATAAAAATATGGTATACAACGGCCGTAATTTCGGTTTAAGCTTTCTGCTTTAAGGATGACAACTCACGCCCTTTATATATCACAACAAGTTCTACAATCAGTGGTTTAGAGTTAAATGTGTTTTGAGAAATTTCTGTCTCGTTTTGAAAACTGTGTTGCCGGAATAGCCAATGATGTTAAAGAGGCTCAACTTTCTAAAATGTTCTCTCTCAGAGAGATAATTGGCACTCATTAACCATTTAGCAACAGGAATTATACAACCGCTTAACTATCCTGAACAAAAAATATGAATACTTCGATAATGAAAATTATCGGTGGTGTATTTCATAACATACTAGACTTCTTGATTAAATGTGTGAAGTCATATTCTACTTTGACTGAGTTAATTCCTAGAACTGCTTCACATCTAACCTGTTGGATTTGCTGTTATTCTTCCTAGCAAAGAACCATGTTTTGTTAAAGTGTATCAAGAATGCTTTCTTAATGATCCTTCTGCAAGTGAAAGCTGACAAGAATAGATTCAGCTTGAAAGACAGAGGTCGTCTGTGTAGTTTTACAATCATTTTAAGGTTTACCTCAAGTCTCTTTATATTGAATTGTATCCTTCAATTCCATGCTGCTCGGTATCCGCAGGATCCTTGTTGGTACATGATGGAGAATCGGTTCTATGTGGATAAATCTTGTCATCCATATAAGCTGTGCAACTTGTATGTCCTCTCCAAAAGAGACTCCTCAAGACCATGCAGATGCAGAGCCAATATCTGAATAAATCTAAGGCATTATGATATGATTAAAATCTGTTAAGTCAACGGAAAGGGCCCAATGGCTGCCGTTTGTGGATTCCATTTCAGAAGAGGCTGAAAGTTGGGGGCATGCCCATAGTCAAAAGCTCTGTTAAAGCCAGATCCTTTTGGTGCTTAGGATTGTCACTAAGTTGTTGGTTATTCCGAGAAATTTCTTAACATATATTTATTTCCTACTAAAAATGAATACACAATTTTAAAAAGTTCATTTTATTAAAAACATGTGTAAAAACACAAAATTTATTAAAAAATGAAAATGTAGAGAAATGTCTCAGAATAAAACTGCAAAAAAAAAAAATTCTTTTCACGTAAATTGTTGATAAATTAATTTGCATATTTACATTCATCATTTTTGTACTTCTAATTTTTTGTAAGAATAAATATTGTAATTTTTGGTAAGTAAAAGTTGTTTCAGTTTTAATGGAAAAAATGTTGTTCTGAAACAAACTTAACACATGTTTATGTTTTGTTTATGTTTGTGAAGGTGTGACACGTTTGACATCAGATACGGTGCCATGCTAAATCTGTTCCTTTCACCTGCCCTGATAAGTGGAGTACTTAATTTACACTTGGCCCATACCTTCTTCAAACAATTCATGGCATTCATTTACTCTTCATTTCAGTTGTTTTTTTTCTTCTTTTATTTGCTATTCATATTTCTTCAATTGTTCAAGTATCTCATTATATCATTAAATCTCATTTCTAAAGTAGGAAGTAATACAAAAATCATAACCATTAATGGGGACTCTTTCAAAATCACTATATTTTATATAATATGGTCAGCAGTATTTGCCAACTCTTGCTATTTTAAACAAAACAGAAATATGCAAATATATCAAGAAACTAAATTAACCTAAACTCCCAAATCAGTAGATTTTCAATCAAAATAATTAATAATATAATAGTGTGGAATATACTACAAAATAAATTTTATAAAATTTTAATAAATTAAAAATTAAATGACAAGAACATTGTTAGGACATTCAGATTAATGATACAAACCCTAACCCTAACCCTAACCATAACCATAACCCACCACAATCATAAATCATTGTAATTCTATAGATCATGCATTAATATTTGTTTTAATGCTGTTTTGATAAAGAAATAAATTATTATAATAAAGTTGAATTAAAAGTGCCTCAGTTGAAGAATTTCCAAGAATCAGTCAATGCTTTGGCTCTTACAATATTCATCTCCAAGATATCTACTTGTATATCATAGAATACAAATGCTCAACTGAATTGATTGACTTTTGATTAATTTTTCTGAGGTTAGTTATTACTACTTACATTTTTCAAACGATTTTCTTCATCTTGGCTGTCATATTTGCCACGTTTCGGCAGCTGCACACTTTGTCTTTCTTAATGCGCCATTTGTCAAAGTCAGAATTTTTGACTCAACACTCCTGTAAAATGAATGAAGGCTTCAGTTCAAAATTCCAACTGCAACAAATGGGAGCTAAAGAAGGCTGTAAAATACAGTGGTCTGAATATAGTGAATGTGACAACGAAGATGTGGACAAAAGTACCAAATTTTTAAATAGTGTAAAAGAATTATTGTCCATTGGAGTTGTATTTGAATAGTATCTCTCTCTCCCCCTTTCCTTCTCTCTTTCTCTCTCTCTCTCTCTCTCTCTCTCTCTCTCTTGTATGGTAATCGTTCCACGTCTTTGGTTCAAGTAATAATTCTTCAAAACTTTGTAACGTTCCATAATTTTTCCATAATATTTTTAATAATGTAAGTTTTGTTATAATTCTTTACAAACTTTGCTACTTTTCTCATGACATTTGTATAGAACAAAATTCACAACAATATATGCTTTCCATTTCTCATTATTTTACTATCATATATATAAATTTGAATTAACAAATGATACGATGACATTCTATTTTAACGTTTGTTTTTAGGGTGGCCAAAATTGTTGCACCGAAAAAAGAGACTTTAAAGAAGGCTGAAGAGGAACTGGAGATAGCGAAAACATCATTAGATAAGAAACGAGCTTCTTTAAAAGAAGTGCAAAACAAATTGGATCGACTTAACCAAAAGATGGAAAGTAATAAACAGAAAAAAGCAGATCTGGAAAATCAAGTTGACTTGTGTACAAAGAAATTGGAACGGGCTGAACAGCTCATTGGTGGACTCGGTGGCGAGAAAGAACGGTCAGTAAAACATACTTGAAACAAAATCAATTTCTGCTTCACATTATGATCACTTAAAATATGTATAAAACACTTACAACATCAACAAATATTGAAATATACGACACAAATATACCAAAAGATAACAGGGCATTGACTAATCAATAGAAATAAGAATTCAAAATAAGCCCGACACAATACGAAAATAATACTATGCAATACAGTAATATAATAATAATAATAATAATAATAATAATAATAATAATAGGTATATCAGTAGAATAAATAATAATGATAACATTAGTAGTAGTAGTAGTAGTAGTAGTAGTAGTAGTAGTAGATTGCAAGAAGAAGAAGAAGAAGAAGAAGAAGAAGAAAATTTGAGGTTGATATTACTTCCCATTTCCTTCAATTTAGAAAGTTATGTCTATGTGTTCAAAGCAGATAGCATAAAATGTACTTGCATTTGGTAATTAAAGGATATTTACACAATGTGAGAATATGAAGGAACAATCCCTTCTCAAAAACATCCTAATCTGTGCACCTTCAAACAGACAAATATTTCCAAATTTCTTCTAATCAAATAAATATTTCTTTATTTGTTCTTTCTGGAATGAATATTCTCTCTATTAATGCTAATGAAATATTTATTCACATGAAGGGAATGTTCTCTTCTTTTACTTCTCAGAAAATGAATTTCTTTTTGCTTATTCCGTTTTTTTCTTATGAAATAAATATTTTTTAAATAGAAGAGTTAGTACATCTTAAAAAACATTTGTAAGGTTATTTGAAGAGTTTAGAATACCAAGTAATTTCATAAAATTGTTTTTGTTTTAATATTTATTAAATGAATACAATCATTTATTCAAATACATATCTGAAACTTTAGGTGTTAAACACCTTTTTCGAAAAAGAACTTTTTTTTCATTTTGTTTGTATTAACCCACTCGTGGGTATCGCAAAATGAACTTCAAATAACCTTACAAATTTTTTCTAAGATGCGCTAACCTTTCTATTAAAAAAAACGCCAACCACACATCGTCACATTGAATTTTCACTTTCCCAAAATCGCTAATAAGATTGTACGTGGAAGGCATGTCACTGAGTATTCAATGCCGGCAACAGTCACAAAATTATTTGAGGAAGAAGTACAGCAATAGATAAAGAAAGGCTGGCTTGATTCCTATGACGAACAAAAGCTGAGTCCTCCGAGAGGGCTGCTCCCATAGATGACTATCGTCCAGTAGAATAAATCTAAAGTGTGCCCTGAAATTGACTAGCGGGAACAAAACCTCTATGTGGATGCATATACTGCAGATGCTGATGTTTGTATCAGCAAACTGAGAGAATGGAGACGGCAAGGATCAAATGTAGCGTTGCTGGATTTCTGATCTGCTTATCTTCAAGTGTGCATTGGTGAATCACTTTGGCCCTACCAAACCGTTATTTTTACTGTTTAACGAGGTTGGGATTTGGTTTGAATGTGGCTCTGCAAATAATGTCCATTGTGAATGCAGTCTTATTGCAAGACAACAACATCAAGAAGGCGACCTCGATTTGCATCGATGATGTGTATGTGGATGTAAGTGTTGCATCTGCAACCAGTGTTGCTGAACATTTGTAGCACTTTGGACTGGTCAGCAAAACTTCAGAGCGACCAGAGGATGGAGCTTATGTGCTTGGCTTAACTGTCTGGGGACTAGACGATGTCCTGTTTTGGAAACATGAGACACTATTACCAGAAGAAAGGTGTTCTCTCTCTGTGGAAAGCTTGTTAGGCATATCCCAGTGTGTGGCTGGCTGCGAGTAGCAACCAGTGTCAACATACTAAGGGCAAGCGTGGAGACAGAAGGATGGGACGATCAAATCATTAAGACGTATACAAACTGAGACTGTTAATAGATTGAGTCAGGCCGACCCATGCAAAGGTAAATGGTGTGTCAATGACAAGGAGCTTGATGTGTGGGTTGACGCAAGTTCTTTGGCCACAGGCATCCTGCTTGAATCACATGGGATCGTGATTGAAGATGCGTGTTGGATGCAACCAGAATTGGACGCACGACACGTAAACCTCGCGGATTTGGATGCAATTCTAAAAAGAGTAAATCTGGCTATACACTGTGAGGCCAAATCGTTACACCTGAAGACTGACTCCTTATGTGTTTACCGATGGCTTACTAACACGTTGACTAACAAATCCAGAGTGAGCATGAAGGCTGCTAGAGAAATGCTTATCAGAAGAGGGTTGCAAACCTTTTTAAAACTGGTCAAAGAGTATGCGCTGGTGGTAGACGTTGTGGTCGTCAGGTCAAGTCAAAATAAAGCCGATAAGATCACTAGAGTCCTGCAGAGGTGGCTGGAGGCAATAAGGGAGGAAACAGAGTCTGTGTCGCAGATATGTGCCGCCGTCGATAACAGCATGGAGACGAGCCAAATACGACTGATCCATTGTAACAACGATCATCCTGAAGTGAAATTAACAACCTACTTCGGTACGACAAAGAGGGCTGTGAAATCTGCAATTGCATCCTGTTGCGAATGTCTGTCTATTGATCCTGCACTGATACAAGGGCAACCTGGGAAGCTTGAATCAGCAAGCATATGGCAACGGTTGGGTATGGATGTTACTTACTATGGCGGTGTTCACTACCTTAACCCTCATCGATTGCGGATCTACCTGATTTGATTTGTGGTGAGAGGATTCTGCTGCTTTCATACAGTGTCATCTCTATTTTCTTTGAGAGGGGTCCACTTGAAGAAATTTTAACCGACAACAGTACCAACAACAGTACAGCTTTTAGTAGCAATATGTTCAGAATATTTGCTGAAAGCTGAGGTGTCTGATTGCGTTTTTGGTGTACATATGCACCGTCAGGAAATGTTATTGTCATGAGGTCTGATAGATCTATAAAATGGATTGCTACTAGGAAGAAATGCACTGCTGAAAAGGCAGTTTATTGGTACACTATCATGCCAAAAGACGATGTCCATAGTGCATCGGCTCTGGCGAATGCATTGTACAAGTATGAATTCCGGGTGAAAGCCATCGATGAAGCCCTTCTGTTGCTACCAGAACATGAAATTTATGAACAGGGGGACATTGTGCTGGTGGGAGCCCGACCAAACAGGTGCATGAGTGAATGGAGGACAGGAATTGTGGCAAAGTTGGTGAGTTCCCAAATAGTGTGTGTGGACAGAATTCCTCGCCATGTAAGGGGTCTTCACCCATATCCTCGGATAGTGAGCAATTCCGAAGACAGTGGAAGTGCAGTGTCAAGCGACAGCAAATTGTGTGTGCCAGCGATGAATGACGAGGCTGATAGCTCGGTCGAGGATGGCTTTAATCGATTGAGCGACAGTGACGACAGCAACAGTACGATGACAATTGTGAAGATCAACATGTCTCGGTAGAACCACCTTAAGAAGGGACTGAATTAGCTGTTCTACGTCTCAGAAGGAGCCACAAAAGAAGGAGCTGCTGTGTGTGTGATATGAGAACAGAGGGGAGTTTAATGGACTGAGCCAATCCTCCCCGACATAAATGACAAAAAATAGCCTGTGCCATGCACGAAATTTGCATAGCGTCCAGGTAAATTGATAAAAAAGAAAGGATTTGAAAATGAAATCAGAATGAACCAGAAAGCGGCAGGGACAACGATTAATTGTGAGACGATTGACCCGTATTTTTCGTTTAATTTCTCAATTGACATACAATATTTCGTTCCAGGTGGAGTCTTGCTGCACAGACGCTTGGTGTTCAGTACACAAACTTGATTGGGGATGTGTTGGTTTCTTCCGGAGTTGTAGCATATTTAGGGGCATTTACTTCTGCTTTCCGAGTGGTAAAGTATTTATTGCATCTTTCTTTTCCTTTCTTTATTTAACATTTCTTTTTATCATTTATGATTGTTTGCTATTCTGTATGAATTCGTTTTTGCAATGATTTTCATTGTTGTATCTTCAAAAACCTCCATACAAACTTAAACAATTCTTTCTACAATTTCATACTTGTTCATATATAATGACTCATAACTGGTACACAAATAAAATACAAGAATACAAAGAAAAGGAAATATAACTTAGATTTTATCTTGAATTGTCTCTCCAACAACTTTAAGATGAAGGTGTCATTGGCCCATGAAATCGGCTTTGCCAAATTCAAATCTAATTGGATCGATTGTAGCAATTTACACGTAATAATGTAATGGTATGAACCTGCAGTTTATCACCAGTTATAGGTAAAAATAGCAACTTGTGTTCAATTAAGTATATGTAATGAATCATTTACAATAGTCATTACAATAAGTTGATACAATATCAGAATCAAGTATGTTTGTCCTTTCAGGATCAAATTAACACCTGGGTTCAGAGAATAAAAGACTTTGGAGTTCCATGTTCAGATGACTTTTCATTGGTGAATACCTTAGGGGAACCAGTTAAAATCAGAGCTTGGAATATTGCAGGATTGCCAACAGATAACTTTTCTGTGGAAAATGGAATCATAATTCGGTAATATTATGCTTACTATTTACCGCAAATCTTTGTTCTTATACAATGTATTGGTGTATTGGAGAATGTTCTGAAGAGTCTGTAGATATGTATTTCTAGCAGAAGCAGGCAATTGATTGACAGACACTCACACTTTCATTCACTTAGTAACTGTGGCACCTACTGGTGAGTATAAAAACTAAGGGCAGATAATTCCAACATATACTCTTTCAATCTTCCTATCTGTTTCTCTGTTCGACCATCAATCTTTAAAGTGTTTAAGTGATTAGGCCTTCCTTCAAAGAAGTAGAAGTGGTGCAACATGTTCCAACATGAACTGTGAACTTAGGTTGCCGAGGCTGTTAGATCATGTTCTTCATACCTTTGGGAAAGGTATGAACTCATCTCTAATCCCTTCTCCCTAAGTATGGGTGAAATGGTAGGGTAGACAAGACTCTTAACCATTTCACAAGGCAACTAGAAAAAAGAAAGCACCGAAATAACAGCAATATTTCTATGCTTACCCCAGTATTACTTTTGGTCATCTTTAATTTCTCTCTACTTAAGCAATTTATGAAATGCAATGTGGATTGCGCAACCTTAGCCTCATAAATTTCCCATCTTACAGACAGTTTTACAGCAAGTATCTATAGTCTCTAGAGATAGAAGGAGGTCAATATGTGATGAAGTTTTTCAAGAAATACTAAGTACATATGGGTGAACAAGAATAATCTACCCTCACAGATTGAATAAAGGGTTCTGTTTGAAAATGACTAACAGCATATCTAGTAAGACAGAAATTTGATGAAGAACAAACGCATGTTGACTGAATTGTTATAGTGACCAGGCAATAAAGATCAAAATAATGGTCAAAGTATACATAATGCAAATTACAATTACTAATCTACGGCAAATCAAATGAACCTCAATAACTCAAAAAAGTTTTGAAACAATATTTGCCAAATTTAAACTAGTCACATTTCCACCCTTAGTAAAATATTTAATTGGGATATTGTAAATTTCCGATAATGGATTGATAAAGTTTATATGCAGATTAAACCAATATTAGCTTATTATCTCTGAAATCTAATGAAACTATTAATTCTTTTTGCCCATGAAACATGAGTAAAGTAAAGGATCCAATAACTGCTGAAAAACAGAAAATAACCATTTGTTTGAGTGAGGAAATGTCCACATTGGAGATATCAAAGAAGTTTTGCAGAGATCAAACAATAAAGAAGGCTGTTGAAAATATATCTAAGTTAAGAACTCATAGCAAAGGAAAAGGCCTTAAAAACTTGCTTTCTCAAGATACCAATAATTATATCAAAACAACAACTTTTGACTAGTGCTCAGATCTTTGAAAAGGTCGGAATTGGAGATGTCAAGAAATCAAGGTGTAGAATTGATGGATAAATCTCAAGTGACGTTTGAAGACTTGATGCTTAGGGTGGATTTTTATCCAATAGAGATGTGTCTGTGACTAAAAGAAGGCAAAAAGGAAGTGGTAGTGTGTGATGGTATTGATGGAATTATCGACCAAACCATTATTGAACCATTCAAAGTCAGTAACTATTGCTATTTTATAGACAAGATGTTCTTTGCATAGTACAAATCCCAGTCTGGCAGTTTCAAAATGAACTGTGGATTTATATATGACAATGCTCCTTTTACATGTATTTGAGCTGATCCTTAAATACTTTGAGCATAGAAGATTGATGGTGACTATTTCATTATCTTCTCTCTCATAGTAAAGATGATAATGAAATAATCACCATCAAGTCCAATTTAAAATCTATGATCAATTGTGAAGATGAAATCATATGAAGGTGGTAAACAATAGAACAGCAAAGCAGATCACATATGAGAAGCAGTTCAAACTACCATGTCAGAAATTGAACATGCTAAAGTAAAAAGAATTAACAAAGGATAATAGATTATGAACAGTTATTGAGAAGAATGGTTATTATATTAAGATGTAAAGGTTTCAAAGGTTTATCATATCTGTGTATTATGTGTTCTATTATGTGTTGTTCTATAAAAGATGTTAATAGTTTTATTACCTTTTATTTCAGTAAATTACACAGATTTTTAGAATACATAAAAACATTTCTAGAATTCCAAATAAAACATATTGATACAAACTAAATTGATTGTTTAAAATTTGATAATTTTTTCAAACTAAATTTTAATTATTGAAGTTATTGTTTTGCTGAATAACTTGAGACACGATGTAAATGGATCCCACAAAGATTTTTAATAATTCTCCATCATGCTATCTCTCCCCCCCTCTCTCTCTCTCTCTATCACATGTTCCTTTGTGATGTGATCATGACTCTTGTACCTATAAACTGCACGTTAATAATTGTTCTTAAGGAATGAACCATTTTTACAGCGTCTTCAGTAAACTTGCCCCAAACACATCCATTCTGTTGAATTCAGGTTTTTCTCTTTTATTAATCGAAAAGGCAAAAAAATGTTCTGTCTGTTCTTTTATCCGTTCATACCAAAATAATTTTGAACCAAATTCCTTTTAAATGCAAAATAATGTAAGAAGTAATTTTAAGAAAATCATTCAATATGATATAATTTATTATTATTATTATACTAAATGTGAATTAATCAACGTTTGTTTCCTTCAGACCTTTTTCCTTTATACTTCAATCACACCGAATACTTTGGTTCTAAAATATACATTGGTTCTGGAATTCAGATATGTTTGAAGAAAAATTGTTTAAATTGTTCTAATTAGCCGTAATTTATAATTAACTGAACAACTTATGCATCTCTCTCTCTTAGCTATCTATATATTTTTCTCATCTCCCCTCACTCTATGTTTATTCAACCACTCTCTAATATTTCTTAATATCTTTATTAGCATTTAGAGAAAAAGTGACTCTTGTTTTCAGCGTTGTCATCTAATTTACATACATGTGTATATACACACCATAAATCCGTATGCAAATTAGATGACAAAATAATAAGTCTCTTTACTTATATATAATAATAATAATAATAATAATAATAATAATAATAATAATAATAATAATAATAATAATAATAAAATTACTACTACTACTATTATTTTTTATCAGAGTTAAAAGGGAATGCATTGTATAATGCTGTCGTTCAACAAAACAAATACGATTTAATAAAAAAAAAAGAAAGAGAAGATTTGAAAGAAAGATAGCGTAAAAGTAGAAAGAAACATTGATGGGATGAATGACACATTGCTTAAGTGAATATTGTCACTGTAAATTAAAAGGTTTATTTGTAGTTTTTAAACATTTGACTTCAACGTTTTGCAAACCATAAGTTGTTGATAAATAAAGACATTTCTTTACAAACTATTCCTTTCTAACATTATTCACAATATTAGAAATACCTTTTATTTGAGCTGAAAAAAGGATTAAAACAGCTAAGAGTCAATCCAACAAAATATATCAGATCTCGACGGTGTAATCGCATCAACTGATGTAGGTGGGAAACGAAATCGTGTGGGTAATGTAAGAAGTAGTCCGATGATTTGAATTCTTACACCAAACCTTCTGATTGGACGGGGAGCTAATTACTACAGTGGTACACCTGTCTATTCACACCGAAAGAAAGTAGTACATAAAAGAATTAGAATATGTGACTGCTACAACAGCACACTCTTTTAATACTCTGTACACTCCAGATTTCCAGGTGACGTTTTTACTCCAAAAACAAAGAACTTTTTTCATCTCTAATTTTCTCAGAATTAAAGAACGATTTCTGTATGAAACGTAGGTGATCATACAGAGCATTGCAGATAAAATATCCTATGGGTCATCATTATTCCAAATAACCGAAAATTGAAGAACATGTGTCATGCAATCAAACAGCAATAAAAGTAGTTGAGTTATGAATGTCCATGTTTATATAGTACATAAATCGTTCGTCAACTGATTTTACTTTTTAATTGAGCGTATTTAAAATGTTTATTCTGTCGTAAGCACCCACTATGTGTTTATAAATAACATGATTATATTTTGATTGAATCCAGTTTATTTTATCTTTTCTTAGTATTCAAGTATCCAATTCATCTTTTGTTTGCAATTGTTATTAAACTATTTTTGTTCTTTAAATACTTTAATTTTGTCACTGTAAAAACATCCTTCTGTAATTCTCAAAGTTTATTTGTATTCATTTGATTTTTCTCAAGTAAATCTAATTGCTATTTACTCTTGCTTTTGTTTTCCAGCAATGCCCATCGCTGGCCACTAATGATTGATCCACAAGGACAGGCTAATAAATGGATCAAAAACATGGAAAAAGCCAATAATCTACATGTTATAAAAATCACTGATTCAGACTTTGTCCGTACTCTAGAAAACTGTATTCAATTTGGAACCCCAGTAAATACATTTTTTGCTTTAATTCTTAAAGATGTGATGAAGGATAGAGCGATATGGCATGAGAGAGTCAAGTAGATCCGTGACACTAACATGACTGGGTGATGATGAATTAAAAAAATGGTGTTTGTAAATGGTATTATTTTGACCGAAGACTGGTAAAAATCAAGTAAAGAGGGACATTTCCCATTAAACTTATATACAAAGACTAAACACTCTTGCTAAAAGTTGAACAATTATTTATTTCAAGTTTTTTATAATCTGTAAATGTGGTGCTTAATCGATAATAATCAGATTTTCAAAAAATATTGAATGACAAAAATGGGAGGAAGAGTGTGTGTCATGTATGCCTGTCCATTTTTTTAAAGACTTTTTTCTTTTTAATGTACTTACAAATAATTAAACTTTTTTTTTATTTCGTGAAACATATTAAGAGATGTATTTTTTTCTAGTTCTAAATGCATATTTGGATGAAATCATATTCTAGGTTTCATTTATTTGCAATTAAACTATGAAAAAGATTGCTTATTTCGTGTTCATGAAAAATGATGATTAAGTATTGTGAAAGTTTTTTTTAATGAATATGTTTGAATAATGTACAGTTTTTTCCATTAGAATAGTGAGTAGTATACTTTATTATATATATTGACATTAGCAGATTTATTGCTTTCTTCTTAAATTAATTGTTGCCATATGAGTGTACATATGTGTCAATGTGCATTTTTTATACACAAACTTACTATATAAGGAATGTATGTACATAAATGTATGTTTTGGTTATGCATGGAAATACACAAGGTAATATAATTTAGATTCTGTTTAGATTTTTCAAAAACATGACTACGTTAAATCCTTTTCTCAATTAAAAGTTGTGTTTTTTGTAAGTGTATAAAATTCATATATATTTATATTTATTACATAACTCTACTCATTAAAACATATTTTATAACCTCTTTTTTATGCTCATTTTAAGTAAAAAATATTTGTTTATTTTTAAAACTTTTTTTCATTTGTTTAGGTTCTAGTTGAAAATATTGGTGAAGAATTGGATCCTTTACTGGAGCCTTTACTGCTTAAGCAGACCTTCAAACAAGGTGGCACCTTGTGTATTCGTCTTGGGGATGCCACCATAGAATATTGCAATGATTTCAAGTTTTATATGACAACTAAACTACGAAATCCTCATTATTTGCCAGAGACAGCAGTAAAGGTAAGAATATTAGTACACACATTATCTATATAATAAAATAAAGTTGTTTTCCCTTATGATTTCGGCAATTATAGACTTCATACCAAAAATCTTAATATGCTAAACATTTCTGCTAACCACCTACAGCACTTCCTAATGCATGTTTCACGAATATATGCTTAGATTTCTTCTCCTTACAAATAATATTACAATCATTCCGACCTATTTGCTTCTCCCAAATACATCTTCCACAAAGAATGTAGCAAACTCTTTCACCCACTAATTATTTTCTTCTCCCACGTAACTCTTTAACACCGGGCCCCTTTTTTAATATAAGGGAAATATTTTTAAAACACCCAAATTATGTAATTTCAACCTCCTTACTATCTTCTACATAATATACAGGCTTCCAAAATTAAATAATAATTGCCCCCTTCCTAAGGATACAGCGAAATTCAGAGTTTGAGCGTTAGGAATTATTTTTTCTTATAGTTTTTATACCTTTTCCGGTTTTCGGTTTGCTTAATGAAGAACACGTGATCACTTTCAAATGACAACATCTAAGTTATTCTTTCACATGTAAGTAAGTTCGAACAGAAAAAAAACCCCCAAAACAAATACTTAACTTATGTAAACATTATCTTTTATTTTCCATTATCACCATTTAAAATTCGAGCGATTTCTATTCATAATTTATTAAAATAAAAAGATTCAACAAATTTCATTCATAACTAAACGATACCCATTCGCATTCCGGGCAACTAATAAATGTTTTTTGGTAAACTTTTCCCTTTATTTCTTGATTACATTTACTTACTAAATTTATTTTAACTTCTGGTATATTGACATTAGCAGATTTATTCATTTCATAAGTGTTTTTCTTTCAAATTTCATGCATAATACTCAATTTAATTTAACCGGCATCACTTTCTATGCTCGTCATTGCCCACCTTTAACACTACCCTTGATTTTAATTTTAACTTTTTACTGTATTTTTTCCCCATTACGGATTATTTTTAGTTTTTTTTATCATCTTTTCTGTTCTCAGTCATTGAAGTAGAAATAATTTTACACTGAGAAAACATGTTTACATAACAATATTCATGTCTTCTTTGATCTTTTTTTGCTATTTTATCACCTTTCTTAAAAACAACCTCTTTGCTAATTGTCTCAATCTAAAAGAATTTCTCCTTTCCTGACAGAGCACAGAACAGATGACATGCAGTATCGCAACAGAGCGCAAATAGGTCACAGTTTAGTTGGTTTAGTTTATTTGTTTACTAGCAGGGCCTGTGTCCCGGCGTTGCCCGTAGAAAATAGAAAGGTATAATTTAACTTAGAAAAAATTACTGTTGTGATACACTCCTGAAAATAAAATCAGAAAAAGAATTAAATTGAAGTAAAGAAATTTAGTCACCCCTGGAAATAAGACCCATAAATTCTATTAAATATTACCAATTCAAATGTATATGTAAAGAAAAAACAATGTTTTTGATGCATATCCCAAGTTTAATTGCTTTAAAACAATTTTTGTCTGTAACACAGATACTTTATATGACACATAAATTGTCTATTGATATTTAAGCCTTATTTCTCGTGAGGAGGGGCTAATTTTTTTGACAATAATTTAATTCTAATTTTAATAATAATCTCTCTCTCTCTCTCTCTCTCTCTCTCTCTCTCTCTCTCTCTCTATATATATATATATATATATATATATATATATATATATATATATATATATATATATATATATATATTAGATTTCTTGAATGTGAGATGATATATATAATTATTTCCACAATCAGACAACGCCGCAGCCCACAACCTATGAAAAGAAACAAACCGGAAGTCCTAGACTCGAGTCTAGGACTTCCGGTTTGTTTCTTTTCATAGGTTGTGGGCTGCGGCGTTGTCTGATTGTGGAAATAATTATATATATATATATATATATATATATAAATTTTAAATTCCCGAAACAGTTTTTCATGGTAAACAACTGATGATCCCTTAAATAATGTTAGAAGCAAACTAATATAATAACTGTAAAAACTAAATTGACTTACATGAGTGATTTTCCACTGAACGACTTGGGACTTAAAGGTTTTTTTTTAATGGTTGAGAAACTTCCGAGACTATATATATATATATATATATATATATATATATATATATATATATATATATATATATATATATATATATATATATATATATATATATATATATATATAGTGGGTTCTATTCTGATTTTTCTTTCAAAAGGTATAATCTAATATTTCTTTTTTTTAATAGTTAAATCATTATTTTATACACCCGGGCAACGCCAGGACACGGGTCTAGCTACTGTAATATAAAATGATCATCAAATTACTTTCTCTTTCTCCCTCTCTTCCTCCCCCCCTCTCTCTCACACACACTCTCTCACGCACTTTTGTTGCTTTTACTGCTTTTCAACACTGTATTTTTAATTTAAATTTATAAACCACATGTTATAAACCACATGTGGGCAGTTAGGAGAGTTATCAAAGATAATAAATTGTTGGATGAACAACATCAACAAAAAAAAACTAACAACACTAATCTCGAAGTCTGGGTAGCAATTAAATTAATTTGTTTGTATTTCTTTCTATGACTATAAGATAATCCCGGGCAAAAATAAAACCATATAAATAGAATTATACAATTATTTGATAAAAATAAAACCATATAAATTAAATTATACAATTATTTGATGAAAATAAAACCATATAAATAGAATTATACAATTATTTGATGAAAATAAAACCATATAAATTAAATTATACAATTATTTGATAAAAATCAAAACCATATAAATAGAATTATACAATTATTTGATGAAAATAAAACCATATAAATAGAATTATACAATTATTTGATGAAAATAAAACCATATAAATAGAATTATACAATTATTTGATGAAAATAAAACCATATAAATTAAATTATACAATTATTTGATAAAAATAAAACCATATAAATAGAATTATACAATTATTTGATGAAAATAAAACCATATAAATTAAATTATACAATTATTTGATAAAAATAAAACTATATAAATAGAATTATACAATTATTTGATGAAAATAAAACCATATAAATAGAATTATACAATTATTTGATGAAGATAAAACCATATAAATAGAATTATACAATTATTTGATGAAAATAAAACCATATAAATAGAATTATACAATTATTAGATGAAAATAAAACCATATAAATTAAATTATACAATTACTTGATGAAAATAAAACCATATAAATAGAATTATACAATTATTTGATGAAAATAAAACCATATAAATTAAATTATACAATTACTTTATGAAAATAAAACCATATAAATAGAATTATACAATTATTTGATGAAAATAAAACCATATAAATAGAATTATACAATTATTTGATAAAAATAAAACCATATAGATAGAATTATACAATTATTTGATGAAAATAAAACCATATAAATAGAATTATACAATTATTTGATGAAAATAAAACCATATAAATTAAATTATACAATTATTTGATGAAAATAAAACCATATAAATAGAATTATACAATTATTTGATGAAAATAAAACCATATAAATAGAATTATACAATTATTTGATGAAAATAAAACCATATAAATAGAATTATACAATTATTTGATGAAAATAAAACCATATAAATTAAATTATACAATTACTTGATGAAAATAAAACCATATAAATAGAATTATACAATTATTTGATGAAAATAAAACCATATAAATAGAATTATACAATTATTTGATAAAAATAAAACCATATAAATAGAATTATACAATTATTTGATGAAAATAAAACCATATAAATAGAATTATACAATTATTTGATGAAAATAAAACCATATAAATAGAATTATACAATTATTTGATGAAAATAAAACCATATAAATAGAATTATACAATTATTTGATGAAAATAAAACCATATAAATAGAATTATACAATTATTTGATAAAAATAAAATAATCTAAATAGAATTATACAATTATTTGATGAAAATAAAATTATCTAAATAGAATAGGTTGAGATGATTAAGATGATCATCAGAAAATGCAGTAAAACGTTTTTCTTCTGATGACTTAGATATTTCGGATTTATTTTTTTGATTCTAGGTAACTCTTCTAAACTTTATGATCACAGAAGAGGGTCTCCAAGACCAGCTTCAAGGTATTGTTGTTGCTAAAGAACGCCCTGAACTGGAGGAAGACAAAAATGCTCTCATATTTCAAAGTGCCGAAAATAAAAGGTGAGATCAAAGCATGAAAACAAAATATATTTATGACAAATGCTAGGCGAAAAGTAAAAATATAAATCTATAATATTAAAATGGTTATTTTTTTTTCTATTCAATTTTTATCAACGTAGTGAATACATAGTAAAAACATAAACTTTGTGAGAAAGCAAAGAATGACAATAACAAATTGAAGCAAAGGTAAAAGAGAATAGATTTAGTTTCAAAATTTTTGGATTGGATTGAAACAAATACAACATTGAACTTTTTTTTTGTATAATTTTTAAACAAATTTCAAAGTCTGAATTACTTACGGTTGATTGGGTTAGAAGTTTAAATAATGGTAATTCATAATTCAGTTTTTTGCAGTATTTGATCGTAAATTATTATTTTCTTTAAATTTATATTGAATAAAGATCAGTTTCAGGATAAATCGAATCGTGTTCCTTTCTTTTCTTTTTTACATGCAATTTTTAAAGTTTTCTAATGCTTTGTTTTAAATATTTACAATATCGTATGGTCAACATGTTTTGATATTTTGGATAACTTTAGTAAATGTGTTTTTTATTTACAAGAAATAATACATTTGCACCAAGCTTTATAATAAAGTAATGGATTTATTATATTCCGTGATCATTAATTAATAAATACTGAAAATTTCATTAAAATTGGTTGATTTCCTGAATTTTGATGGATTATTTAGTGAATGGAGAAGTCGAAATGTCTTCTTATTGTTATTACGACGGCCATTGTTTTGACACGCAATGCAGTGACGTCATTTTCTAGCCAACCGGCCTGTAGTAACTCTCGGTGGCCATGGCTGACCCCCTCATAGAAAGGCACTTTTTTCATTTTCCACTTTGTCCTTGGTGTATTTACATCAGAAAAAGAAAAAATCTCATTTGGTTTTCCAGGCGGCTGTTGTTGAATTTAGTATTACTTTAAATATTTAAATTGTGCTATTCATTCGGTCCTTTTGAGCAGGCAGGGCATGCTAAGGGATATTTTGTCAATTCATTCTTGTTTTTTTGCTTTTTTTGTGGTTTCCATTGCTTGACACTGGGGGTTACAGGACTACCAGGCAATGGACAACAGAATCAAAATTGTCTGTGGAATGTATAAAGAGTTAAAATTGAAATTCAGGAAATATTGGTGAAACAGGAGAGTACAGTGACCAATTATTGCTATAATAAATACAAAGATTTGTTCAAATCAATCAGTGTATAAAAATGGTAATTCAAGTCTGAACAATTCAAACAAAAATCTTAAGTAGTTAAATAACAATAATGAAATGATATTTAATGATATCTATAAGATGTTATCATTGGCCTTATTTACATGTTTCGGAATGGTCTCCTCATCTTGGTTGTTATTTGTTTACTGTTTCGGCCATTGCATTCTCCGATATTCTTCGGGTGCCTTTTGTTGTAGGAATTTATTTCAACCACTGCTCTATTTGGGCATTCTATTCCGTCTAGATAAGCGATAGATATAACTTACAAAAACATCAGCTGATGCTAGATATCTAAAAGGCATGGAATGTAGACTGAAAGCAATCTACTGTGACAAATAAAGAGCTATGTTCGAAATTCACAGAAGCTTGTGACAATAAAGAGGAACACTCACCACCAGGAAAAAAGAATGAGGTGCTTCGCATGTCGTGTATGCAGATTTAAAAAGGGCTTCTCTTCATAGGTGCAGGTATTTATGGTGGTCTGATTTGCATATGTGGATATCAGGTGATATAAATGAAGAGGACAGCTGGGAAGGAAGAGAAGCGATTTGGATTGGAGAGAGAAAGGCAGAGAGAAAGTGGGTTGCACGAAATTCGATTGGAAATTGAATTACAGTCAAAACTTCTTTTTTAATTCTTTTATTTTTCTGGCACAGTTAGTTAACACAACTATGACAAAATTCATCTGAAGATAAGGACAGCAATCCAAAACATATAGATAATGTGAATGAAATTTTTTGTCATTTACTTTTTTTGTAGGCAACTGAAAGAAATTGAGGACAAGATTCTTGAAGTGTTATCTTCATCAGAAGGAAACATCCTTGAGGATGAAACTGCTATAAAAGTTCTTTCATCTTCTAAAGTTTTAGCTGATGAAATCTCAGAAAAGCAGGTGAGCTTTTTATTCATGTATTTTTTACCTAAATACGTTTTGTTATTGCTTTTGAATTTACTAAAAGTATTTTTTCAGACAATAGAAACTTATTTTACTCAGAAAAGGGTAGTACGTCTAATAGTAAAAAGAAGACAATATGTACTTTACGACTCCATATTCATATCACCTATCTTCAGACCATAAGACATAGCACAATGTTAACACAATTTTTGAAAGTAAAATTGTATAATCCCCCAAAAATGGTAAGTATTTTAAAGATACAATGTTCTTTGTTCATCTTTAATTTGACTTTATAGTAAAACTAAAATTGCTTACCTTCCTTATTTTGTGTTACATTAATCTTTTATCTTGCATTAATAACTCCCATTTAAAATAGAAGTAGACATTTTAAAATTGTAATCTTTGTATTGGAGAATAGAAAGCTTTACGATATCATTCTTGCAATAAGTGCATTTGGTATCATTATCGAGATATGAACAAAATATCATTCTTGCAATAAGTGCATGTTCTCATTTGAGATCATTATTGAGATATAAGCAAAATATAATTCTTGCAATAAGTGCATGTTCTCATTTGAGATCATTATTGAGATATGAACAAAATATAATTCTTGCAATAAGTGCATGTTCTCATTTGAGATCATTATTGAGATATGAACAAAATATAATTTTTGCAATAAGTGCATGTTCTCATTTGTGATCATTATTGAGATATGAACAAAATATAATTCTTGCAATAAGTGCATGTTCTCATTTGAGATCATTATTGAGATATGAACAAAATATAATTCTTGCAATAAGTGCATGTTCTCATTTGAGATCATTATTGAGATATGAACAAAATATGTGCATGTTCTCATTTGAGATCATTATTGAGATATGAACAAAATATAATTCTTGCAATAAGTGCATGTTCTCATTTGAGATCATTATTGAGATATAAACAAAATATTGCAAAGAAGAAAAAATGAGTTTAAATGAATATGGATTAAATAATTGAAAATGGTTTTAAAAATGTTTAAAAATAAAACTAATAGTTAATTAGCGTCACGTGATATATCATGTGACATTGCCGAAAAGTTTCAAATTTTTGTACACAAAATTAATTTGTTAATTCTGAACAATCACTGCTTACTTGTGAAAATAAAAAGATTTACACCACGAATTTCTATAAACTGAAATATGACAGCAAAATAAGATGAATGGTCAATTTATTTTATTCAGTCATTTCATAAATTTAGTTAAATATTGAATAAATTTTTGAAAATTTTATAAGAATTTTTAAATCTTTATTAAAAAAACATCAATTTTACGAATTTTACCCAATGTAAATTAGTAATAATGATGAGGCAAAGCTTATTAAAAAACAGTTTTTAAAATAAATATATTCAAATACATCATCATAAAAATTAATTTTAAAAATAGGCTTCTAATTTACAAACTGTTTTTCTAAATTTTATAAAACTAGAATTATGGGTGCTACAGGCTCAAATTATAGTATATATTAAATATTAAATTGTTTTAACAAAAATACGTAGTTAAAGCAAAATAAATTGTTTTAGACTATTAAAATAATTTCCAAGATTATTGATAATGTTTACGCATTCATTTATTTATTTTTATTATCACTTATGTTTGAATTCATGTTTTGAAACATGACGTTAATCGTAAATCTATGACGTCATGCCAAAGCTATAATTATTTTCTTACGGTAATGTTTTGAGTTCTTTTTATAAGAAATTCCGAATAGTTTAGTTGGTAGAATCCTAGACTGAAGGTCTTAAGGTTTCGATTTCGGTTTTGATTTCAGATCATGGCATGCGCTTTATTTGTTAGGAATTTATCATGCAATATTTTCCATTTCTAAAAGTATTTAAGATCTCTGCTATTTCGAAATAAGACAAATTCCGGAATGTATTTATTATGTATGAAAATATTGTGACTGACAGCCAGATGGACAAAGTCTCTATTTATATAAGATGATTTTTTTAAAACAAAATAGTTCAAATTTCAACTTAACTATAATTTTCTTTTTAATTTTTGATATTCTATATGAAACTTTAGTTAAGATATTTTCAAATAAAAACACAAAATATTATTTTCAATAAGCTTCTTCCTTTTATTAAATGAAAAAAGAACATATAATATAATAAAAAAAAAAAACTTATTGCTCTACCAAGCAACATACAAAGCGTGAAATTGCACAGCAATATGATTTTTATTCATCTTTTTTTTAGGCGATTGCAGAGGAAACAGAAAAGAAGATTGATGTTGCTCGTAGCAGTTACCAGCCAATTGCTGTCCATTCCACCGTCTTGTTTTTCTCCATTGCTGATTTGGCTAATATTGAACCAATGTATCAATATTCATTAGCATGGTTTATAAACCTCTTTCTTTTGTCCATAGAAAATGCAGAAGAGTCGGATATTTTGCAAAATCGTTTGGAAAACCTGCATGCACATTTCACTTACTCTTTATATGTCAATATTTGTCGCTCTCTCTTTGAGAAAGATAAGGTAAGACGATTTCACCATGTTTTTATATTCAATGTGATCTCCTGAACAATTGTAAATAATGTGAATTACAATTGATCATATAAAATAAAATAAAAATATTTATAATATCAAATATTAGATTTTTTTTAAATAATGGACACTGTGAGCGGCTTTTAGTCAAGCTCTTTTGTGTATGGTTTTGATGTAAATACCTTTGCCCTTCCATAAAGTTATTTAAAAAAATATATAAAAATTATCACTCTTCCTTACATTAACAAGTCACTTAAAGAAAATGACTAAAGGAGTCCCATTTAAATTGACGATCATCACTCCCATCTAAACATTAAACCGGTATATTTTTGCTTTTACAGTATAATCTCAATTTTTTAATGTATAATGTAAAAATTAAACTAAAAGATTGACAAAAATAATATTTTTTCCGACTTTATCTTTTATGAAATATTTCATAAAGAAACCAAAGAATTGATGTAAATGTGTAAAAGAAATGGGAGTAAAATGAAGAATTGCTTCAAAAAGATTTGTTAATTAAATAAAAACAATTTTTTTATGGAATGCTTTAATTATGTAACATTTTTTGTAAAAATGATAATTTTCTCGTTATATTCTTCTAATGAGATTCAAAAATGTTTTGCCATTTTAAGATTTGCTTATCGTTGTCTGATTCCTTTTGATTTCAGCTTCTTTTCTCCTTCATTTTGTGCACCAACATTCTGAAACATAGCCGTTATGTAAATGAGGATGAGTATCGGTTTTTATTAACTGGAGGAATTGGTTTGGATAATCCTCACGCCAACCCCACCACATGGCTCCCTTCCAAATCATGGGATGAGTTCTGTCGCCTGGAACACTTGACTCATTTTAAATGCATTCGTACAAAATTCAAAATGGAAAGTGGATCCTGGAAAAAGATTTATGATAGTCTTGTAGGTATTTCACATCAACATTCTCTTCAGAAAAAAAGATTATTTGAGAAATAATTTTTATTAAATATGTAACATCATAGAGATTTTTATTTTAAGTATGAATGTAGAATAGGACTACCCCACCCCTTTCTTTATACTTTTTATAACCTCGTAATTTAGGTTAATTATAAATAATAACTTCTAAATAAATGGATGAACTATCAAGAGAAACGTTTAACAGATTTATTAAAACTGAACACAGAATGAATTAATGAGTTAATTGGTCGCTGGACGCGATTGATATATTCACAGTCTGACGCCGTGGTCTTTGTTTTCTTTCTCTCCGGGCAGACGACCCTTTTCCAAAGGCAATATCTCTTAACTCCCGAAATGGTTCAAGGGAGGTAATTCCGTTTTCGTTAGGTGTCCTAACAATGCTATAAATATTTTTGTAATAATATATAAAAAGAAGATAAGAAATAATTTACAAAAAACGTTATGTATTATAATTTCGAACCATGTTTTTAAAATTGCTTCTTTTTGACAAAATCAAAATATAAAGCATTTTGATTTTTGTAATTACTAAAAAAATATTTTCGGGAATTTAAATAATTTCTCTATAAATGCTATACTAATTTATTGATTTATATCAATTTGATATTAAATATAATATCAAAAGTTTATTTATATTAATGTTCTTTTTTTATAGCAACCCCATTTGGAAGCTTTACCAGGTCAATGGGAAAGTCAACTTGGAGAATTTCAAAAAATGTTGATATTAAGATGCCTGAGACCAGACAAGGTAAAAAATTAAAGCAGCAATGTTTTTCATAATTCCTTTAATAAAGAAAGGACATGCACCACAATCGATATAAAAAATTAACTTCTGATTTACAAAACAAAATTTTATTAATTAAAATAATTATCGTCTGAGAATTTTTTGAATTTTTTATTGTGAACAATGTTCAGAGCCGGAATTTTATATTTATTTTTATTTTGTTTTTTTAACAAATTTGACCTAGAGTGATCACTTCATATGTCGCATGTAGATATTTAGACCTCCTTCATACAAAGTATTATGTCAAGACACTCTGTCATTTTAACAATTATTGTTAACAAAACATTCACAGATCTCTTCTTTATTAATATTTGCTTCTAAAATTGTGTGGACTGATCCGGATCACCCATAGTGACAGGATGGATTCGTCAGGTCACTATGAAGTCGACACCTGGTAAGAACCAAGGAGAACCGCTTAGCAAACCGCTTAGCACATCTGTTTAGAGCCGGTAATGGCGACCAACTTATTGTAATTAAGTATTCTTAATACAATTCCTATTCCTTTTAATTGCTATCTTGGGTTTATTATTTACTTATTTTTATTCTTACGATATAACAAAAATATTTTTAAAAATATTGTTAAAGTATTTTTAGTTGCTTACATATTTATTTTTCTCTGAAGATTATACAAATATCTGTTTAGCATATAAGATTTAAGGCACAGATGTTGCATAATTTGATGCTTGTTTAAAAATAATAAACATTTGTTTTGTTTTTTCCAGATTATTCCAGCTATACAAAACTTTGTGACTTTAAAACTTGGCAAGAAATTCATTGAACCTCCACCCTTTGACCTCCCAAATTCATTCAATGATAGCAACTGCTGTTCTCCATTATTGTTTATTTTGTCCCCCGGAGCAGACCCCATGTCAGCATTGCTAAAATTTGCTGATGATCAGGTAAAGAAGAAGAAAGCATATTTTTACTGAGATACTTTAGATAATATAGATAACTAACCATAATCCATGCTAATTTGCACTCTTGGGTGTTTATAAAACGGCTCCACTCCAGTTGTGCTGAATACAATAGATTTTAAATTAAACTTATTCCCCAAACTGCATTGTTACTAACTCCCAGTTTGAACTTTTAGGCCACCCACATATCCATAAGTGTCTGTGTGTTATTTGCTAGAATAAGCATTCTGATCTACTGAAGTAAAATGTCAATGATAGTAGGAAGGAAGTAAAAATTATTCGGAATCATAAAATAAGAATTGGTCAGAAATATAAAATGAATTCAGGGAAAATACAAAAAATAATTGTTGAAAAGCCTAAAACCATTGTAATTGTTGGGTTGTCTGCCCTTTGGATGGAGTGCAGAGGTTTTGCACTAATAAGTGACTCAAACAGGAATCCATTATCAAAGTATTGTGTCAACAGGTAATGACAAAACAAAAACAAGTTAGATGAAGAGAATATGAAAAACTTGGAAGACGAAAATGTTCACTAAAATATTTATAATTTGTCAAAATTTATTCTAAAACTAACATCCAGTCATTTGAATTAAAACTAAATTAAATTAAAATTAAACAGTCATTTGAATTAAAACAAAAATTTGTTGTAAAGTTCTGTCTCATCAAAAAATAAGTGAAAAAAGTTGTAACAATTAGATACTAGATTGACATGAAATCTTGAATAAGCCAAGAAAATGTGTGTATGAAATATTTTTTATAAAAATAAAATGTTACGAATGTTTATATCAAATTTAAGATACAGAAAGTATTTCAAAATTTAGATAATTTTTTAAAAAATTAAAATATCTCAACTGTTATTATTATATTTAAGAACATGACAGGTTTTAATTTTTTTATATGTTTAGGGGTTTGGTGGTTCCAAATTTGAGTCTTTATCTCTTGGTCAAGGCCAAGGTCCAATTGCAATGGCAATGATAGAGAAAGCCTCCAAAGAAGGTACCTGGGTTTTGCTCCAGAACTGCCATCTTGCTGCCTCATGGATGCCTACATTGGAAAAAATCTGTGAGGTTAGTCCATTTTTAATTTTTATCTTTAAAATATAAATGTAGATTCTCCATTTTATATTGAAAAATAGAAAAGTTTACTTGTGAAAAGATAGTTCACTCGTCCATTAGGTATAATACGATTAGGTGTATTACTAGTTTTATTACTTACTTTTTTTTATGGAAATCGCTCCAGGCAAGGCATGAAGCCACTTGATGTAAGGAGCTAACAAGAACAAATATGATTATCATAAAGACAAGAGATGCCTATTAACCGTAGTCTTGAAAAGACCAAGATTATAGGTAGGAGGAAAACAGTCATCAGGAAGAGTGTTCCCTAGACACATTCATTACTAGACACATTCATTGACTAACAATACGATTCAGCAGAATCAATTGCCTACATTTCTAATCACCATAATAGCGTATTTATTCTTAAAATATCTCAAAGGAGGTGAGTTTGTATTTATAATTTTTATTTAAATTTTGATTAAAATTTGAAAAAGAATGAAAGTTTAGTAACATGCACTTTTTAAGATTCTTTTATCAGTTATGTGCTCATAAATAAATTTTTTAATTTCTTTATTAAATTTTAAGAAAAATATAATTCAAAACAATCGCATGAATAGGTAGTACTTCGATCTTTTGAAATTTTCTCAGTGTTCCAAATTTTGCCATGGTGTCGAGAGAGCACTTGTAGATTTCAGCTGGTAATCCATCTTTGCCAACAGCTTTGTTAGAAACATGTTGTTAGGAGCATGTAGTTTTTTTTTATGGGCTATGTCTTGGACAGCAACTTTAAAGATGCGCCTTCAAAACGATTTTTTAAATTTTGAATTGGAAACATATGACGACAGTTTCACATTGAAGTGACATATAAATATTTAATCTTATCGATGATTGAGACTTGAGCAATGCTTTTAGTTGACTATTGACCATAGTGGGGTGACCGATAATTCCATCTGTCACAGCATCACCATTATTCTGAGTGTCAACACCATGACGGATGAAATTATCGGTCACCCCCACTATGGGCGAGATGATATGATATGGAAGAGTCTGGAATTGGAATAACTGTGTGGCCTGAATTAGGGAGTCTTACTTCAGAGAGGCACTCAATTTTGGCACCATACTTGTGAAGAGCATGAATTGTAAGAGCATTATTAGGCGCTCCTACCGGGGAATGCCTACGGGGCTGCCCAGGCAATTTTTAAACCCCACTTTCCCAACCCGACCTTGGGTCACATCTTACTTGTGGGAGTAAGATAAAAACTGGCCTTGTGCCTAACTCCTGGAGAGGAGTAAATCACATTCACAAGCTTGAGGTGTTCAATCACACATCTTTGGGCTTCGTATCACTGACCATATCCGCATGAGATGCCGGATCTCCAGACTTGAAAATACCTTTTTAACAAGCAGGTCCTGGTGGTTTAGCCATGTCCTTTGTTATTCTCCATCCGATTTGATTCACAAGGCAATAGTGGGATGGCATAAGAAGAGGAAAGGTCAACAGTACTTGTCTCATGGTGGTCAAAGCTGATTTGGAAGTTGTAGCCGGCCAGCACATCTTTGGCATTCAACGGTGGAACTGTGACTGGCTTCAGTATGCTGAACAGTCAGCTATGGACAGATGTGAACAGGCTGCCTTGGCTTGTGATGTTGTAAATACACTTGCAAAACAATCTGCCAAGTGAGAAAGAGTGAGAGTAAATACATAACAAAACGAAGACTTGGTAAATCTTCAAGTTCCAATTCGATTTAAACCTGAATAAATTGTAGCTGTTGTAGTAGTTATGAGAAAAACTGCATTTAGTTATTTATAAAAGAACAATTATACTGTTGAGAAGTATCTCGTATCTTATGGAATTCGGTTATGGTGTATCTCTGGGCTGGCTGCTTCTGATCACATTCAGATCTTTGTGAAAAGCGTCTTAATTGAGATTGCTTCTTGGAAAGTTACATTGACTGTTACACTCAGTTTATCTACCTGTGGGTAAAGTATTTCACTGATGTCAGACCAGTCAGGTATGTTTTCTTGAGTCGAATTGGTGTTGCTTATATACAGATTGACAGACTCTGAAAAGTCTTTTGTCAAAAAACTCTTGGTAATTTTCTAATTAGTTAAGATATCTTATCTGACCATTTATTTCATTTTTAGTTAGTCCCAGAAGTGAATACGGACAGTCGGCCATATGAACACTTCTGCTTTGGTTTAAAAAGGTCCAACAAATACAAACTTTTAAATTCTGCATCAAATTTTAAATAGCTTACATGGCTCCATTTTAAATTAAATTCAGAAACTTAAGTTTGATTGTTTTCAATTAATTATGCTACCGTATTCTTTTCTCAAGTATAATTTTTCAAATAGTATTACACTAACACTCATTTTTTCTTATTATTCCATTTCCAGGAATTAAACCCAGAACAGTGTCATCCAGACTTCCGACTTTGGTTGACCAGTTATCCATCAACTGCTTTCCCAGTATCCATTTTACAAAATGGAGTTAAATTGACTAATGAACCACCAAAAGGCTTAAGATTCAATATCATTCGGTCATACCTTAGTGACCCCATTTCAGATCCAGATTTTTTTGGAAATCAGCAGAATAATGTAAGTTATACCATAAGTTGCTGTAATTCATTACTCTTTTCGTTCCTTTATTTTTTTTTAAATTCCAGCATTTTCATCTTTAGTTTTTTCTTTTCTGTATTTATTAATGTTTATTCTATTTCTACCATTTAAATGAAGATTTCATTTAATTTTTTTCTTGAATTTTTTCCCTGTCTTTATGTTTCATTCATTTAAGATAGTTCTTTTTGGGTAATTTAATGCAAAAACCACAACGATTAATTGTGTAACATGGTTAGGATCGAATTTAATCGCCTGTCTTATGACTCTGATGTTGTTGGTGCAAGCGATGTAATCCAATTTACCCTTTAGTTTCTTGTCGGGAAAGAGTTATTCCCCTCGGATGTAATAACACAGATAACAATTGGTTTTTATCAAAATTATAATTTCATTTTTCGTTTGATTCTTTCTCAGATGAACAAACAGTCCTCAAACCTTCGCATAAACTTTGACCTCTATGTCCTGTCTGTCTCTCTGTAAGACCCCCTCACCCCCTCCGTCCTGTCTGTCTCTTTTATATAATACTTTGTTTGACAAAGGAATGTTCTGATTTCCAATCTCTCTCCTAAATAATTCTTTTGTTTTTTATTTTAATTTTTATTTTAATTGTTATTTTTCCATACACAGTTTCGAGACGAGATGCCTTCATCTGGCTTTCAAATCTGTGTCGCTGTCATATTATTACAATTGTATACTATTTGGGGGATGCATAATTGTATTAGTGCATAATTAAACACATTTGAAGTTACATGATTTATATTGGTATAACCGATTACATAGGCCACAACGGTATCCATTAAGCCAATTATGCACCCTCTTTCATCAATTTTAGTTTTTAATCCTTCCCCATTCTTTTTTTTCTCTATCATTCTGTTTTTAATCTCTTCATTTTGTTAAATCTTTAAAAATCATTTCCATTACTTTAATTATTAAAATCTCTCCCTTTTCATGTTTTTTAAAAAAATTATTATAATTACCAATACCGCTGCTGCTATTATTTGACAGTCACCTTGACCGTCACACTCAGTTGATCTACCTACTGGTCGAGCCGAGTCAGGTATTTTGAGTCAAATGATATTAGTCGGAAAAAGACTGTTTGTCTTCTGATTTTTTCATTAGTCTCTCACAGATTTTTTAAAGTTAAGATTAATGATTATTTACATAACTCAAATACTGGTGAGCCCAGTAACACACCACAAGACAACTGAAAATGTCCTTCAAATTGGCAAAAATTGAACTTTTCACAAATGAAATGAGTATTACAATGATTACCCCCACCCCCACCCCCACCTCAAATCCTTCAAAAGTTCTGATTAATGATTGTTTTCATGTAACCTAAAATAATAAATTGGAATCATTATATTTTCACAAAATCCACCAAAATTTGTGGTCAATGTACTAGTGACTTTAGGGTTTGTCCCCTCTCCCGGGGGTGGGGTAAATGCCTCTCAAATGAGAAAAAATTCCAATTTGTTTCAAATATCTAAAAATGAATTGATTAGTGTTTTTCTAAAATGCACCAAAAGTTGTGATCACTGATTGCTTAGATGAATCAAGTATTGCTGACCCCAGGGAAACTCTGGGAAGGGTAGGAGTGGGGATGTTGGCTCTCTCAAATCCAACAGAAGTTGTGATCAATAGTTCCTTATACGATTCAAGTATTGATGATCAGAGAAAAACTCTGGTCTGCCTCAAAATAGTAAAATAATGTCATTTTTTGCCAATAAAAATCTATTCATTGGTTTTACTTAAAATCAAAAGTTATGATCGCAAGAGACCACACGCATTTTACTTATTATTATTTCTGACTCCCTAAGAGTTCTCACACGAATCATTAACAATGATCACTCACTATTAAATACAGGTGGCGTTCCCTGGAGTCTGAGTGACAACAAGTCTCCACAGATTTCCAATAATATCAGTTTCTTTCGATCATTTTGACAAATCATTTTCCATTCTTGCAACAACCGTTTACCATTGAATCCTCTCTGATAACAGCTGATGAGTTTTTTCTGGAATTTGAATGACAATAAGCCAAATCAATGTTTTCAGTACTATCCAGACCCTTCCAGTGAAGGTCTTTTAAATGGTGCTCTCCCTCCTCGGTCTTTCCATCCTTCTAGATCCTTCACAACCATTTTGTGTAACCAACTGATGTTGTGCCACCATATTTTTTGTAAGGCGGGAGGGGTGTTAAGTTATGGGATTTGTTCTTACCTATCTACCCTGGCAGTTTCCATTCCCTTAAATTCCTATAATGTTTTTCTATATTTCTAGTTGTGTTTTCATAGCATTATTCTATTTCAATTTATTTGTGATTGGTCGGTGTCACCTGGCTTCTGCACTCAAAGATTTCTCTTAATATTTCAGTTGTTTTCATTGGTGCCGTGTCAATCTTCTCTATGATTCTAATTTCTCCTGGAAAAAGACACTTTTTCCAGGATTTTCAGAACTATTCTTAGTGCTCCTACAATTGTTGGTATTACAGTAGTTTTCTCCATGTCCCATATTTCTTTCAGCTCCATCTATTTGCTTAGTTTCTTTGTCTCCTTGATCTTCACCCTGTGATCTGCTGGGATAAAAATCTACGATTTGTCAGTTTTTTACTTTCTTGTTGACTATTATCGTGTCCGGTCTTTTTGCCTTGAGTAGTTTGTTTGTATATCCATGTTCCAGAGGATTTTATGATTTTCATTCTCCACTATGGCTCAGGTTTGTGTCTGTACTATTTTTCTGAATGTTTAAAATCCAAACGTTTACATAGTTCCCAGTAGACTGCTTTCCCCACACAATCGTGTCTGTTTTTGTATTCCTTTGGCCTAGTTTGCTGCATTCACTGATTATGTAATTTATCGTTTCATCTCTTTGTCCATGGCGTCTACATCTGCCGTTTTTCTGGGTTTTGTCTATTTTGACTTTTATGTTTTTGTGAAGTGATAAAACGCCTTTATGTTGTTGTGGTGTGATAACACGCCTTATTGATATTGATAATGTTGTGGAGTAATAAAACACCTTATTATTGCCAGAATGAACAAGTCTGAAAAGGACTAGAATAGAGTGTATTTGTTATTTGTAAAATAAGAAATAAAAAATATAGTTGATTTTCAATATTGTATTTGAGTGTATTTATTTGAATTAACTGTCAGACTATGATACAACAGATTAGTATTGAAGGAATTTTGTATTGCATTATGAAGTATTAACAACATTATGAACAAAGATACAAAGAAAGTTCATTAAGTTTTAAAAAATAGATGACTTTAAAAGTTTTGTGTTAGAATTTTTAAACCAACAAGAAACAGCATAGTCAAGATATGGAAAGACTTGAAAGACAACATCGAGAATAATTCCAACAAAATGAGAAATCTTTTTAAAAACTATTAGAAAATTTCTCAAGCGAAAGAGACCAAGATAACTGTAACTCTTGGATTCTGTAATCAACTCAATTCGAGAATTTTGGTACATGGCAGAAGAAGAGGTCACATTTACAGACTACCAAATAATCCAGGAGATATTTCGTTTCAGGAAAAACGTTGTTAACAAAAGAATTTTGCAAAAGGAGATCACTTTGTAACACGTTTGTCATGACGTTGAAATAATAGATGAGAGTTGATGTAATGTTATGTTTTTCTTACTCTCTCCAAATCGAAATCACATATATGTTACATTGTCCCTTTTTTCTTCCACGTCGCTGTGTTGTCATGTGTTACCTCATCTTTGTGTCATCTATTTCTTCATCACTACTACATATCTTCATATCTTGTCAGTTTCTTTACCGTGTTATCGCTGTGGCTAGAACCTGCGTTTGTATAACTTCTTTGAGTTATAGAAGAAGAATTAAGATAAGACAGAATCTGGAAATGGAGGTTTGTTAAGAAAAAATAATAAGTAATTACAAGTACAATTTACACTTAATTATGAAGGAGAGAGACACTAATATTAACCTAAGTAACTATTAGCTAGCTAGATAGACAGACAGTTAGTGCCCATCGCTGCATGCGACCCTTACAGTTTTGTTGCTGTTAAGACATGTTGTTTGCGACCGTTCACTTCAAACTCCCAAGCCAGTCTCCAAAAATCTAACCGCTTCTTCTCAATTTCGTCCCACATGACGTCACATCTGGAGGCCCTTATCCGCCAATCGTTCTCAGCCTTGCCCTCTTCTGACCCTATCTGTAAAATCTCCCATTGGTGACAGGTTATTCTCAATACACTCATTGAACTTCCTTTGTTCCACACACGGCAAAGTCACTTGGCCATGCACTCATTCACCTGTGCAAAAATCTATACTACACACATTATTCAACAGTAGAACAGTTAAGGTAGCAGGTCCAGTTCACAGGGAAAGGCCAATAAAAACATGGGAGGAAGTGATATAAATGGATGTGAGAGAAGGAGTGATAAATAAAGACATGGCCAGAGATAGGTCAGTTTGGAAGTCAATTTCTTAAATCAGCTTTCGGATGTAATGCATTGTTCATGGTCATTAGTTTCCTAGTTCTCTGGTTTAGGTACTTAAGTTCTTCTTTTGTTCAGCCTATGAAGGGTTCAGAGTATCATACTGACTAGGTATTCCTTTTATCAGGTTTCTACTATATATTTTTTTATAACAGTTTTCTTGCTCTTCTTGGGTATTCTTTTACAATCTTCTGTTTCCTTTCTGTTGATCTGATAGTACATACTTTCAGAATTCCCAGATATTTATAAGTATCCTGTTCGCCAATAACTCTCATTACCTCTGAGTCGGACAGGTATGTGCCCTCTGCTCTTTCGAGTTTTCCCCTTTTCATATCTAGCAGTGCACATTTTTCTATTTCGAATTCAATTTGAAAGTCATGGCTGAAGATTTTAGTTTTATTTATCAGCTTTTCTAGTTCCTTTCTGTTTTTTACAAATTGTTTCAGGCCATTCATATAAATGAGGTGGTTTATTCTTTCTTTTGTGTCTATGAATTATTATTATTACAAAAAATATATTTTAAAAGAAATGAATAAAAATTAACAGTATTTAAATAAAATCAAATAATATAAAAATCTATTTAGATCAATTTGACAACAAAAGAAAGTTGGTATCGTTTCAGTTGCAAGCAATTTTCTCAAAATCATCAAATTTAATTTCTACTTTCAGAAATGAAATAATTTTGTCAATTTATTGGATTTGTGGCAGTTTCAGTACCCTTGGGATCGTGTGATGTTCTTTCTATATTTTTTATTCTGTTTCAGTTAAGTCATTATTATATTAAACTGCAAATTCACAGGTGTTTAACTTGAATGGCATGTCACCATACAAAACTAAAGTTACAATTCACCATTCTGCAGATTTCACCATTTCAAGTTTTACTTGAAGTTGCCATTCACTATTTTTCACAGTTCACCATTTCAAGTTTCATTTACCATTTTTGTTTAGAGTGAAAACTGTGCACACTGCAATGAATTGTGTGATTAAATGTTATTTGTTGGTAGAAGAAACAGAATTCACTCAGCTTGAATACAAAGTGATATCATAAAATGTTATTTCATATTAACTTATATTTTATAAAAAGTGACATCATAAAATGTTATTTGTTGGTAGAAGGAGCAGAATTCACTCAGCTTGAATACAAAGTGATATCATAAAATGTTATTTCATATTAACTTATATTGTATAAAAAGTGACATCATAAAATGTTATTTGTTATTAGAAGAAGCAGAATTCACTCAGCTTGAATACAAAGTGATATCATAAAATGTTATTTCATATTAACTTATATTTTATAAAAAGTGACATCATAAAATGTTATTTGTTGGTAGAAGGAGCAGAATTCACTCAGCTTGAATACAAAGTGATATCATAAAATGTTATTTCATATTAACTTATATTGTATAAAAAGTGACATCATAAAATGTTATTTGTTATTAGAAGAAGCAGAATTCACTCAGCTTGAATACAAAGTGATATCATAAAATGTTATTTCATATTAACTTATATTTTATTAAAAAGTGACATCATAAAATGTTATTTGTTGGTAGAAGGAGCAGAATTCACTCAGCTTGAATACAAAGTGATATCATAAAATGTTATTTCATATTAACTTATATTGTATAAAAAGTGACATCATAAAATGTTATTTGTTATTAGAAGAAGCAGAATTCACTCAGCTTGAATACAAAGTGATATCATAAAATGTTATTTCATATTAACTTATATTTTATAAAAAGTGACATCATAAAATGTTATTTGTTGGTAGAAGGAGCAGAATTCACTCAGCTTGAATACAAAGTGATATCATAAAATGTTATTTCATATTAACTTATATTGTATAAAAAGTGACATCATAAAATGTTATTTGTTATTAGAAGAAGCAGAATTCACTCAGCTTGAATACAAAGTGATATCATAAAATGTTATTTCATATTAACTTATATTTTATTAAAAAGTGACATCATAAAATGTTATTTGTTGGTAGAAGGAGCAGAATTCACTCAGCTTGAATACAAAGTGATATCATAAAATGTTATTTCATATTAACTTATATTGTATAAAAAGTGACATCATAAAATGTTATTTGTTATTAGAAGAAGCAGAATTCACTCAGCTTGAATACAAAGTGATATCATAAAATGTTATTTCATATTAACTTATATTTTATAAAAAGTGACATCATAAAATGTTATTTGTTGGTAGAAGGAGCAGAATTCACTCAGCTTGAATACAAAGTGATATCATAAAATGTTATTTCATATTAACTTATATTGTATAAAAAGTGACATCATAAAATGTTATTTGTTATTAGAAGAAGCAGAATTCACTCTGCTTGAATACAAAGTGATATCATAAAATGTTATTTCATATTAACTTATATTGTATAAAAAGTGACATCATAAAATGTTATTTGTTGGTAGAAGAAGCAGAATTCACTCAGCTTGAATACAAAGTGATATCATAAAATGTTATTTCATATTAACTTACATTGTATAAAAAGTGACATCATAAAATGTTATTTGTTATTAGAAGAAGCAGAATTCACTCAGCTTGAATACAAAGTGATATCATAAAATGTTATTTCATATTAACTTATATTGTATAAAAAGTGACATCATAAAATGTTATTTGTTATTAGAAGGAGCAGAATTCACTCAGCTTGAATACAAAGTGATATCATAAAATGTTATTTCATATTAACTTATATTGTATAAAAAGTGACATCATAAAATGTTATTTGTTATTAGAAGAAGCAGAATTCACTCAGCTTGAATACAAAGTGATATCATAAAATGTTATTTCATATTAACTTATATTGTATAAAAAGTGACATCATAAAATGTTATTTGTTGGTAGAAGGAGCAGAATTCACTCAGCTTGAATACAAAGTGATATCATAAAATGTTATTTCATATTAACTTATATTTTATAAAAAGTGACATCATAAAATGTTATTTGTTGGTAGAAGGAGCAGAATTCACTCAGCTTGAATACAAAGTGATATCATAAAATGTTATTTCATATTAACTTATATTGTATAAAAAGTGACATCATAAAATGTTATTTGTTATTAGAAGAATAACAGTTCAATCAGTTCTATTAGGAAGTGGTATCTTATGATGTTATTCGTTGGCAGAAGAATAAAAATGTTTGAGAAACAAAATGGTATTATATAATGAAATTTGTTGTTTCGAGAATAACGGTTCACTTTGTACACAAAGTATAATATCATAAGAATCACAGTTTACTCAATAAAAATACAAAGTGATATCATAAATACAAAGTGATATCATAAATACAAAGTGATATCATAAAGTCTCTTTTGAGTATAATAATCACAGTGCATTCTGTTAAATACAAAAAGCAATAATAAAATACTGAAGTGATTCTGGAAGAGGACGATTAAATTGTCGCCTGCCGAAGTTGGTAAGATGCTAACACAAAGCATACAGAAGAAAGCACATAAGACTGAGATAAAAGGATAATATATGTATTAAACAAATACAGCTAATGTCTTGCAAAACTAATTGTGTTTTGTAACTTGAAAAATCCAACTATGAAAATAAGAGAAATAGAAAGCTCCCTGAATTGCTTAGATTCAAGTAACTGCATTCAAATTAAGGAAAAATTTCCTTACGTGTTGACTGAACTGCAATCAGATTCAAAAGAGGATGAACAAAGGATTTTTGCATCCAAGCCGACAAAATTAGGTGTCTGTTAATTGGTCAAGGAGAATTGCCCTGGTCAATCAAATTGGAATATTTGAGAAATAACCTTTATTTCTTAAATATTCAAATTAATTCATCGTCATGATGACAAAGAGAGCTAATTGTTTAGAAGAAAATGGGAAATAATCTTTATATTATAATACTTTGATTTAGCCTGACAAAAAAATAACACTCATCATTTGACTAGGCTGATGGTCCACATAGATTAGTTTGAAATTTCTCCCTTTTTCTATTTTCTAGGTCACTGTTGCTTTCAGTTCGCATCACCACCAGAGCTTCTCACACTCAATGGCTGTGAAATATGCATATCTTAATTTTTAACCTGAAGAAATCTAACAAAAATCCATCAAAACTTTATAATGATCTTGGTAGCAGATTTCCTAAGATTTACACCCAACAAAAATGGATGCAGAACATTTCTCAAATTTATCAAGCTCTTGTTACAGCCTTAAAATAATTTGCATCCTAATTAAAAGTATATACATATAGTATAAAGCTTATTTGCAGACTGACTTAATAGACAAATGAAGTTGTTCCAAAAGCTTGGGATCTTAGTATAATTGTGAACTACTACAAGGGTAAAGGAGGAGCTCTCGGTAAAGGTCATTACAGAGGTTGATGGATCTGGTCCCGAAAGTGGCTGAAAGAATAAGTGAGCAGCAAATAAGGAGTCAGATAAGCTTGGTTTTATATCTGGGCAAAGTACCACGGGTCCTAATGTTATATTTATCCTGAGACAAATGCAAGAGAAGTACATTAATAATAAGAAGAATCTGTATTTTGCTTTTGTGGATTTGGAGAAAGCTTTTGACAGAGTGCCAAGAGATGCTGTCTGATGGTTGATGAAGGTTGTTCAAGTAATGTACAGAAATGCCCAAAGTTGTGTTAGAATTAACAGCACACTTAGTGACAGCTTTAATGTCAAAGTAGGAGTACATCAGGGTTCTGTACTGTGTCTGTTGCTTTTCATTTGTGCCTTAAAAGCATGGTCCATAGATTTTCCTAGGAGTTGTCAAGAAGAGATGATGTATGTTGATGATTTAGTACCTGCCTGTGGAACAATAAATGACCTACTTGGAAGAATGCTATGGAAAGTAAAAGTCTGAAAGTGAATGTTACCAAGACCAAAGTAATGATCAGTGGTTTTAGTGTTGGAAAGCCCGCAGAAAGAGGAAAATTCCCTCTGTTCAGTTTGTGGAAAGAGATTTGGGAGAAACTCAATTTTTTGTGGTACTTGTAAGCATTGGGTACACAAGAAGTGCAGTAGAATTACAGGCGATAACCAGTTTGTGTGCAGGAAGTGTAAGACAATGGAGAACTCTGATGTGGAGAAAGTATATTTGAATGGCAAGGTTATTGATATTATTCAGAGGTTTTGTTACCTTCATGATACCATTGGTGCTCAGGGAGGAGCTGGTATTTGCAAGAGTTAAGATTGGATGGAGTAAGTTCTACGAAACTTTTGCCATTACTAACGAGCAGAGAGTTACCACTGCCCACCAAGGGAAGAGTCTATCAAGCATGTATACACAGTGTGATCATGTATGGAAGTGAAACCGGGTCAATGAGGGTTGAGGGCATGCGTTGCATGGAGATAAATGATATGAGAACGATACAATGGATGTGCAATGTGAGTTTTAAAGACAGGTTTTAAATCTGATGGCTTCAGAGGAAGATTAAGTGTACATTGTAGGAAGATGTCTGCAAAACAGGAGATTTCGTTGATTTGGTCACATTGAAGTTCTTGCGTTTTAGATGTAGAACACTTGTGGTAGTAGGGTCACAGAGAAAGGCTATGGAAAATGTTGGAGGAAGTGATAAGGATAGATTTGAGAGAAAGAGGGGCAAATAAAGACCTGACCAGAGATAGGTTAGTTTGGAAGTCGATTTCTAAAAGCCATCCAACACTTGCTAGCATGTAAAAGTACGTTAAACTGATGATTATGACTACTACTACTACTACTACTACTACTACTACTACTACTACTACTACTTAATAAACCAATAGCTGTGAGGTAATTAATGACAAGAAATAAAATTTGAGAACTTTCTGGTACCACTTTGTAAAAATACAGTTCACACATTTCGAATTATTGCATTTTGTGCTCATCCCCTTTTTAAGTGATTTTATTTAAATAATTCATTTGAAATATTTTAATCAATTATATTTCATTGTATCAATTTTTATATTTTTTTCTCTTTTTTCATATTTAGCAAGCATTTAAAAAAATGCTGTATGGCCTTTGTTTTTTCCATGCCATTGTGCAGGAAAGACGTACATTTGGTCCACTTGGATGGAACATTCCTTATGAATTCAATGAAACAGACCTGAGAATTAGTGTCCGCCAACTTGCTATGTTTCTTAATCAGTATCAGGTTGGAAGATTTTCACATTTCACATATTAACAACTTTTTATTTCCCGTATGCATGTGTATACACATTATCAGATAGCTAGTAGATAACTTCACAAGCAATTTTCTTTTTTATAAAATGCCATGAAAAAAAAGTATTGCAGAGGCCCACCAAAAGAAGATTAAGAAACTAGTTTTCATTGTTGATCGTTTAAAAACAAAAGTAAATTATGTTTAACCAAGAGTTTCATAAAAATTAGAAATTTCATAAAAGAAATAATAGTTCTTTCATAATTACTTTTATGTAACTTTGGATGATTAAATATTTCAATTTTTATATACTATCAAAAGAAGTTCATTTTCATTTCTTGAAAGTATTATATTTTTAGACATTTGAACATAAAAGATAATATATACAATTACTTGCCATAATGAAAGATAGATAATTTCAGTGTTTTGTAAGGGAGGTCCTTTGTTTGTAAAATGCAACAAAAAACAAAACATTCTTGTAAAATATCCCGAAATTCAAAACACATATTTCTTTAAATGTCTTGTTTATTTATTTAATAATACTTATTTTTGATACAATAAAGACCTGAAATTGTTTAAAATCTCACTATGTATTTACAATTTAATTTATTCAACCATAAATGATATTCTTTTTAAAATAATGTTACTTAAACTCTCTACAAAATGTAATTTTTTAATTTGTCAGCTTTTTTATTATAACTGTTTTTCTAATGTGTAATATTTTTCGGAAGTTTGGCTTCCCTGAAATCTTGATATAAAACAAATAATTTTGTAAGTATTCTTGAGTGTCTATGTTGGATTGGCATGAAATAAATTCACAAGTATAAACTTGGACACTAATAAAATTGGCCATTACTAAACATCCATATTTAGTTTTCTTTTTCATTTGTGAAAATATATCCAATAAGACTTTAAAGTAATTCTTAGGTTAAAAGGTGCAGGTTAATTGGAATTCCAATTTTCAATTCTATGTTTTCAAAAAAACTAAATGTCCGTTTATAAAAGTAAAAGATACAATAAGACTTGAAAGTAATTTTGATGATTTCAGGAAGTGCAGTTTTCAGCCTTGCAATACCTGACAGGCGAATGCAACTATGGAGGCAGAGTTACAGATGAATGGGATCGTAGGACACTGATGACTTTACTGAACAAATTTTATTGCCCAGATATTATCGAACGAGAAGATTATTACTTTGGTGAAACAGATGTTTACAAGGCACCAGAAGATGGCGAGGTAAATAGATCTACATATATACTTCCGAGAATCATCAAAATAAAAGCATGTTGAATAATGATGTCAAAAATGAATGTTAGTTGCAGTGGGCTGCCAAGAAATAATTTCATTTACCTTATTATAGAGTTGAAGTCTAGCAAAATGGTGTCTTATACGAAAATGAAGATAATATGTATCATTGGATTTCTTCTTATGTTACATATCCGAGTCGGTGTACGGAAAAGTTGTTGATAAAACAGATGCACCTGGCGATTGTCAAAAGATGAGATAATTATTGGATGACCAAAAAGTTATTTGAAAATAAAATAAAACTCACAACCAGACAAACACCTGCACAGGAAGAGGTAACATATGATCGATTGTCAAAAGATAAGAAAACTATTGGATGACATGAAGGTCAGTTTTGATAAGAAACACTGTACCAAAACATCAAACACTTGTAATGGAAGAAGCGACATAGACTGATCAATTGTCATAATGTAAAATCATGTTGACAAAAAGATATGCACCTGCAGTTGAATCACTTAAAAGGTAAGAACCCAATGTCAAAAGAAAGAGATATGTCGGAATGGCTAAAGGCCATTTTACCAGGTGCAATTTTATCATGCCAAGAAAAGATAGACAGATTTATTGAATTGTCAAATGATTTAAAGCCGTCACCGAGTGCAACCTCAATGAGGTCATCGAGGTGGACACGAAATTGTTATATAATAACAACCGAAAATTGAAAGAAGTTAGTTGACGATCGAGCCTCGGAGAAGAATCAACTGTCTGATTCCATGTGCACAAATCCTTTTCAACCACCACCCTCATCGTCATCAACAAATAAAGATATATCTTATATTTTCATAAGATACATGTGTTGTCATTTTTATTAAGCCCTGCATAATACTACACTTATAGGAAAAAGAATCAACCATTGATAGTTATTCTTTTTTTCTGATAATTTACAGTGACTAATCAATGATTGACTAGATTAGGTACTGGAATCTGTTTCAATAAATACCACTGTTTATATAAAATAAAATGCTCCTTGATAAGCCCATCCATATGAATCAGTCAGTTAATTACATATGGAGCTAAACGTTGTTAACCTGTGTTGTGTTATAATATCACAAAGTGTGTATCAGAGCAGCGTCACAGATGCTTTGAGAAGCAAATGAAAGTGTACCAGAAATCACAAAAAAAGTGACAATTTTTGGATTACTGTTATGAGCCAGATTAGTGGCAATGTTTGAACTTCTTTGATGTAGATTTTGTTATAAGTACATCGTGTTGATACTCATTTTAATCGTCGTTTAGTCAATGGAGTTGATTAAGTGGGATTTTGTTAGGTCAACCTAACAAATCAAAATCGAGTTATTTCCCTTGAAGCAAAGTAAGAGTGATCACCCTTGCATTAAAGAAGGTCGTCTGCCGGACAGTGAAAAGTAAACAGAACGGTCTCACAATCAAACAAGCATCTCGCGTTCAGCGGTGTTTCTACATTTAATTTAATCAGTGTGTTTTGTTAAATAAATCTGTTAAAGGTTCTACTTCGTACTTCCTTCATTTTTCTGAGTAGTAATTGAACCGAAACGTATAAACATCAAGACGTAACAGATTTATAGCTGAAAATGTGTGTAGTTTTGGTGGGAGAAAACAAGCAGCAGAATTTGTGGATTGTCTCTCATAGAAACAATGGAAATGGATTGGATTAGTTCTTATTTCAATCAGCGAATCTGTCAACAATTGATTGAAATTTTAAAACCTAAGAAAAAATAATACAACATGCTACATTACTAGTATAGAATTGAAATATAAATAAGTTTTATTTCTAGTTTTCTTACGAAAAGTTTAGGTGGAAAAGCATTAAAAAATCATGGAAGCAATTAATAAAAAATTAAGAAATAATTTAATTTTGTTTATGTTAATAAATAAAATAATTAAACATATTTGTGCCTAAGTTTTTTTTCCCTATGAAAAATAATATTTGCAAACCGAAAACTCGTAAAAATATTTCTGGGGTATTAATGTTAACTTTGGATATGAAAAATAAGCTATTCAATTGCAAACTGATAATTGTCTGTTATATTTCAGTATGAGAGCTACATTGAGTATACAAAGAGTTTACCTTTAAACCCTGCTCCAGAAATATTTGGAATGAATCCGAACGCTGATATCACTAAAGACCAAAATGAGACCATGCAACTCTTTGAGAACATCTTATTAACACAGGTGTGTTCCAAACATTCCTTTCTTTTTTGTTATCTATATATTAATACGATAGCGTGTGTGTTTGTGTGTCACGCTTACATCAAAATCTCTGCGCATGCGTGCCGCACCTAGATTTGGAAAAGCATTCAAGTTACCTAATTTTCACGAGATTTTACAAGTATTTCCCCTTGGCGCAACGGTTAGCGACGTAAGATTTTGACGTCGGTTTTTGACGTCGGCCCGACTGGTTTAAAGTTCGATCCCAACCAAACTCTAAGAATTTTTTTCTACATCAAAGAGGGTGGTAGGGAGGGGACGACCGGGAAGACACATATTAATACGATAGTTCATTAATATATAAAGAAGTTTTATAAATTGTTTCATGTATTTATTATTTTTTTAAATAAATATGGAAGTCAAATCTTATCATATTTTATTCAAACATGTATAGGTTAGGAACAAGATAATTAGTATTGAAAACATCATTTCGTGTAATTTACACGGGTCCCGCTAGTTATTTTATTATTACTCTATCGTGTAAATGTTCACTTTTAGCTTTGGATTAGTTTATCTGCTTTATGGCATTTAGGGGGTGTATTTAATCGCAAAACATAATACCTATTGCAAACAATGCACTGAACACAAGATTCTTTTTTTACCAATAGCTGGGGTGAGTGTTAAAGCCTTTCCCAATATTATTGCAATCGATCTAATATCGATTCGATTTAGAATACTACATAGTCTACTGCGGTTTCTATTACATCACTTCATTTTTAGAAGAACCAATCATCGGTTACATTTATTACTATAATTTATTCATATGCATTATAAATTCCTTTGTTTGCCATGACAAACTGTATGTGTGTAAAATACAATGTTAAATGAAATTAACTCATTATGTCGATTGTTATTGAAGATTAGTACTTTTTGTAATGATTTGAAAATACTTAATAAAACTAAAATACAATGGAATCAAAGAAAATAAAAAATATTTCATTTTAAAATATGTTGTCTTATATAAATGACTAGTTTCAAATTTATTTGATCTATTTTTAGTGATCTTTATTTGATATATTAATTTCATTTAGTCTGCTAAAATCGACAAATTAAAATTATTGATTTGATATAGTTATGAACATTTAACAGTTGAAGTTTTATGATACTAAAACTGTCAATGAACAAAAACGAAAATGTATCATTGTAAGATATAACCCATGGAACTGTCATGAGTGGATTTGATTGTTGTTGCTACCAACAGCCAAAATTCAAAAGGAATATTGTTAAAGTTAATTTCTTTTATATATTTTTCACAATCTCTAGATATTTTAGTTGCAATTCGATTTCTGAAAGAAAAAAGGTCCAGTTTTGCATAGATTTAATTTAGTAATAGTATTAGTATTGTTTGCATATTTACATAAATCATTTGTTTTTAGGCAATAATAAATAATTCTGCAAGTGTGTGTTTGTATAAATATTAACGGTTGTCTCCCAATCACGAGAATGGCAGTCAGAACTATCAAACATGAATTTCTTTTAAGTGGATTGTGTGTGCATATAAAGTTAGGTATATGTATATGTTTATATATTTGTATGTACAGGATTCACTCCTAAACTAATTAACCGATCATTGTGAATTTTGGAACTCGGCTGCTAGGCATAAGTGGTCGCAACATGGAATATATTTAGTTTAATTTAGTTTTATGCAAATGGAGTAAAAAGGGGATGGAAGCCCTTCATGAAAATTTTGTGAAATTATAATAGTAGGATTTCAATTAATAAATATTCCCCAAATTTCAGTTTCAGTCGAATATTATCGACCACATTACCAATGACAGTATTCGTCGGCGACAAGCTCCATGAATCTTGACTGAGATAGTACAGTCATATCTTGCAAGCCAACAACAGCCTTGCCAAGATGGCATACGAGTTGACAGTTGAGGGCTGGCGGCCAAGAGGACGGGCGAAACAGTGTTGGCTCGACACGCTTCACCAGGACTTGAAAATCGCTGGTGTGCACCCCGATCTAGCACACGAGTAAAGGAAATGGAGGAACAAAATAACATTTGCAGACCCTGCAATATGATGCGGGACTATGCAAGAAAGAAGAAGCATTGCCATTAGACACAAATTAAGCAAGATTCTCTGAATTTTAATTTCTTTTTAAGACCTCTTAAGATATTTACTAAAATCAAAAAGGGTTCTGGACATAAGGTTTAGTATCATTATATCTTGATTTTAATTCGTAAGGAGACACAAAAGTGGTGCAAAACTGTACTATATATATATATATATATATATATATATGTGTGTGTGTGTGTGTGTGTGCGCGCGTGTGTGTGTGTGTGTGTGTATAAATATATTTATACATATATATATGTATTTCGTAGAGTTTCGACAATGGAGGCTGCTTCTTTTTCAACAACATAATGCTTAATTTCACTAGGACTCAGTGTTCTAGAATAGAAAGCAACAGAATGGATTTGTTGGTTAAGGGTAGCCACTATACAATTATTGTTACTGGCATCTGTTTCTACTACAAATTCTTTTTCTGGGTCAACAGTTTCAAATCGTTGTACCAGGCTATATCTTCAACCATTTTAGATATATTGGGCATAAGGTAAGCATCTAGGTTTGTGAATCTGTTGATAGTGTCTCTGTAATCGATTACCATTCTTTTTTAGGGGGAGGAGGTGTTATTTGATGTTACTAGGTGAAATTGAAGGTTCTATTATATTTTTCTCCAACAATTTTGTAGTCTCTATTCTTATGAATTTACTATCAGCAATTGTGTGATGGCACAACTTGGTGCTGATGGGCGTTGTGTCTGTAGAGAGATGAGAAAATAGTGTGTGTGTGTGGGGGGGCGTTTATGGATGGAAAACGATTATTTTTGGTGATTGCTCTGATAATAAGTTCGTCTTTCGGTCCATTAAATTTGAAGGTTATTTTGCTGTATTTGCATAGAACGTCTTTCTCTATAATAATGTCAACAAATAAATTCTTGATTTATCATGACCGGGCGTGTGTGATTACGGCAAATCGACTTTAGTTTCTCCAACAATTTCCACACATATGTTAGGGTCGGCCAATGAAATTGTTTTTGATTTGGAATAATTTTAAGGTTCATTTTTTTTGCCGTATTGTTATTAATAAACGTCCCTACGCTACCAGAATCTACCATGGCATTGACAGTGTGCTCATTTATTTTACACTGAGTCAATGTAATGTCTTTTTCTCTTCCTAGTCACACAAAGCTAGGGAACTCAGAGTCTTCATTTAACACTGCAGATACGGAAGATCTGGAGACTTTGGCTCAATGTCTCTTTTTTAAACACTTTTTGCAGTTTGAGTCACGGGCCCGACAGAAGCAACGCGGATGACGTGAATTCCCGCAAAAGAAACAAATTTCCTTCAGCCTCGTATATTTTTGTGTAGCAATCAGACTTGTATTTTCTTCTGAAGAAATTATTGGGGTGAAATTATATTCTCCTTGTTGTAGCACTCAGATTGATTTTTGGCTTGTTCAAGAGATTTTACCATCTCGTATGCTTCTTGAAATGTTAGTGAGGATTTCTTGAGAAGTCATTGTCGAATTGAGAGGGAGGAGATCCCAATGATAAAAGCCTCCTACATACATTGGGTTTTATTCAACAGAATAAAATAAAACATAATAACCCTACATTACCTCATAAAGAAATCCCTATATAAATACTAAAAAAGCAGCATCCCAAATATGAATTAAATCCATAAAGACCCATTTCTCATTATTTAAACCATTTAAGCTGGTCAATCCTTCCAGACGGCCCTTAACTTTTTTTTCACTGGGGATAAACTTTGCATTCACATTTCAACCTAAAAACTTCAGAATATATATTATGTATATTATTTTTTTACTACAAAAATCAGAAAACAAATTACTATTCGCTACTCTATTTAATTTTAATTATTTATATTTATTTATAAACTTAATGAAATAAACTTAATAATAATAATAATAATAATAATAATAATAATAATAATAATAATAATAACGACGACGACAACAACAACAACAACACGAAACACTTTGTTTCAATTAATTTGTTTTAAAAGTTATTAAAACAAAATGTTTTGAGTTAATTAATTAAGAATACAGAAAACAAATTACTAAAAGATTTCAGATTTACAAATTTACACCAGCGGCAAAGTGTAGACGACACACTGACGTCACATTTTGCCGCTTTCTCGACCTTGAATATCGAAGAGACCATATAAAATAACGTTTTTGCTGTTTTTCCTAATTACAAAAAATTGATTATATTCATACACAGTAATTTTCCTCAACATTAGAATATATCAAATAACATCATGACAATCATCTTTTTGTTGTTTTCTCCAAATTACCAAAATGTATAAAGAAAATTATTTCTTTGCTTTTCTGTATAGAAGACTACAGCTTCATTAATTACTTCCCGGAGGGTGGGTTGTTTTTGCTAGTATATATATAGAGAGAGAGATATATACAAATAAAATATACATACACATATACAATTGCACATATACATATACGATTACATGTATGGGTATTCTTCTAGTAAAATTATAAAGCAACGTAATAAATTATGTATATATATTTTCAGTATTTACTTCATCAGTGCTCAGTACTCTAATTTTGATCAAAATTAATCAGATGATTTTGATTCTAAAAATGCTTCAAATTTAAAGCTTTAAACTTAAGAGGTCCTTAAAAAGGAATTTAAATTCAGAAACTCTTCTTAATTAGTGTCTATGGATTAAAGTTGATGCAAATCTGAAATATTTAAATTTTCAAATGGGAAGTTGTGCCCATATTATGTCCCCTAAAAAACATTTAAAATACTCCAAAGAAACTAAAATTTGGGGAATATTCATTAATTGATGTCTAATACTTATTGTTAAAATTTCACAAAAATCAGAGGTATCTGAATTTCTATGAAGGGCTTTCGCCCCTTTCTTACTCCATTTGCGTAAAACTAAATTAAACTAAATATAGCCCACATTTGAACAACTTATGTATACAGTTGTGTTCCAAAATTCATAATGATCGGTTAATTAGTTTTGGAATGAATCCTGTACATACAAACATACAAACATATAAACATACTTAACTTTATAAAGATAGAGATATATGATAAATTTAAACTTATTACAAAATAATAAATTTTGTATATATCCGTTCCAATAGTTCTCGATGCTAAAGGAGTTATTAGTATATATAAAGAATAACACGGCATCCTTGGTAAAAATAAACAAACTGTTATCATATGCTTTCTTTACGTTTTTTCTTTTAAATTAAAATCAGTGATTTACATTGTTAACCAGTTCCATTCTATATTCCAAGTGAATTCTTTTAATGAATATAAAAAAATTGAATTTCATTCTTTTATTGATAAACTGATCTGTTTTTCTTATGATTTCACTCTTCTTCAATTGGCACACACCATTTCAACAGAAACGGGTAAGATTATGATTTAGTGCGAACTTTTAAAAAGACTTATATTCTACTAATCCAAACCTTTTTGGTGTGTGGTATCTTTGTCTGACTCTATTATATTTGCTTTCTACAAAACTCATCACTCATTGTTTTATTACTAATGTAACTACTATAACTCCCTACTAATACTAATACTTTATAAGTTGGGGCTGTTATCATTATCATTATTGTTATTGCCCACCGAAGCTGCAGTGCCTAATAGAATCCTTCCACACCAACATGAGGGAGACAGTTCAGTTCTACGGGATCTCTTTCAACCCATTCATTATCTGCAGTGGAGTCAAGCAAGGCTGTGTTCTTGCTTCAACACTCTTCAACTCGGGGAATCTATTTGTATGCTAGATCAGACGGCGGGCTGTTCAACCTGGCTCGCCTAAGAGCAAGGATAAAGGTATGTGAAGTTCCCATCAGAGACATGCTGTTTGCTGACGACGCAGCAGTTGCGACGCACATTCAGCAGGAACTGCAGGCACTGATGAACCGCTTCTCACAGGCCTGCAAAGATTTACTATTAGCCTGAATTAGACAAACGTCTTGGAACAAAACACAGTGGTACCACTTGCCATCACTATTGATGACTATGAACTCGATGACGTTCACTAGTTCACGTACCTTGGTTCTATCATAACCGACAACCTCTCCCTTGATATTGAAATCGACAACAGGATCAGGAAAGCAGCTATGACCCTTGGTCACCTCACATCCAGAGTGTGGAGGAACCCCAAGCTGACGGTGAAGACTAAGATGGCAGTGTACAGTGCCTACGTCATCAGCACACTGCTGTACAACAGCAAGACATGGATCACTTATACCAGACAGGAGTGGTGACTCAACACCTTCTACTTACGAAGCCTCCGTCGCATCCTCTGCATATCTTGACAGGATAGGGTGTCCAGCACAGAGGTTCGGTCCTGCGCAATCCTTCCCAGCATGTTACCCTCCTCAGGCAATGCAGACTACGCTGGTTGGGTCATGTGCACCGCATGGAGGATGGGCGCATTCCAAGGGACATCCTGTATGAAGAGTTGGCATATGGGAAGAGGTCCATTGGCCACCCACAACTTCGATACAAGGATGTTATGAGGTGCAACATGAAAGCAATTGACATCGACATTGGGTCCTGGGAATGTGTTGCAGATGACCGCCCAAGATGGAGAGGAACCCTGACCAACATCTGAACGCAGGGGAGGAGAAGCTGATGAATGTTGCTGTGGAAGAGGTGTGAACACAGAAAGGAGAGCATCAATGTCAACAGTCCAAGGACCACACATGTTTGTGACCTTTGCGACAAAGACTGCCACTCATGCATTGGTCTCCTTCAGCCACAAGTGACGCTGCTCTAGCCGAGCAGACAGCCAGGACAACTAGACTAAGAATGCATCACCCATGGTCGACCCTGATTGACGGAGGACTTTTCTTAAGATTTTGTCTGTTTTAATCATTGCAGTGCATTGTATGCTCCCAGTCTTCCCTTTGATTCCAATTTCTTCCAGTCTTTTTTCCAGATTTTTTGGGACTGTTCTTAGTACTCCTTTTATTATTGGTATTAAGTGATTTTCTTCGTATTCCAGATTCCATTTTGTTCTCTAGTGAGTTCCGTGTATTTGTTTCATTTTTCTGTCTCCTTAATCTTCACCCTATGGTCTGCTGGGACGGAAAAATCTACGATTTGGCAGATTTTTTCTTTCTTATTGACTATTATCACGTCTGATCTCCTTGCTCGGATGAGTTTGTCTGTTTGTACCTCCATGTTCCATAGGATTTTGTGCATTTCTTTCTCTAGTGCTGTCTCTAGCTTGTGTCTGTACCATTTGTACCATTTGTCTGCATGTTCAAAGTTTAGATGTTTGCATAGTTTCCAGTGGACTGCCTTTCTCATACAGTCGTGTCCGTTTTTGCATTCTTTTTGGACTAATTTGCTGCATTCACTTATTGTGTGATTCACTGTTTTGTGGACAAAGCACAGAGTCTACATTTACGGTCCTAATGTATCCGTGTGTCTCTTCTCTGGTCAGTCTTATAAATCGTCCATATAGCTGCTTCTCTTCCCATTTTTCTATTCTTGTTTTTTTGTTTTTAGTTTTGCTGTTTCCTGTATTGTTCTTTTTTATGGTGTTTTTCGCAACAGTGATCAGCTTTTCAGTGTTTTCGGTTATATATTTTTCTAGTTCTTGTTTTGTGTCATCCACACAGTCTTCTATACTTACCAGTCCTCTTCCCCCTTCTCTACTTCATGTAGAGTCAGTCAGAATCAACCTTCGGGTATAGTGCATTGTGCATGGTCTTTAGTTTTCTAGTCTTCTGATCCAGTAGTTCTACTTTTGTCCAGCCTATGAAGGGTACAGAATATCTTACTTGGGATACTGCCCGGGTATTTAAAAACCAAATTATATGATAGGTTTCTACTATATAATTTGGTTTTTAAGAGTTTTCTTGTTCTCAGATATTCTTTTCCAATCTTTTCTTTCATTTCTGTTAATTTGTTATTATACTACTACTACAACCACTACTACTACTACTACTACTACTACTACTACTACTACTACTACTACTACCACTACTACCACTACTACTACTACTACTACTACTACTACTACTACTACTACTAAATCTGAGTTAATCTGTTTGTTTCCCTGAGGCTTTTTTCCTATATGTTTAAATAATAAAAATGCACGGTAAAATATTTTGGGGTTTTGGGATTTAATTATGTTTTTGACTCCCCCCCCCACTTTACGGTCATCAATAATGAAGTTATATATGCATGTGTTTAACTGGGCCCCCTCACTTTTTAGGAGGACTTTGATAACTGTCCCGCTGGTCCTGTCGTATATTCAACAATACTTGCCTGCAAGAGAAGATGCTTCCTATATATATATATATATATATATATATATATATATATATTCATATGAATATTGATATTGAAAAAAATAGAGAGAGAGAGAGAACTCTGTGGTCTTTAATGACGCTGGCATAAAAAATTACTTGCTGCCGAGCTATATATATGTATATATATATATATATAATGTTTGTTTTATTTACTTTGATATTCATTCATGTGTATTTAAAAAAATGTTGTTCACAGGCCAAAGCCTCGTCGAGTGGTGGGAAATCAAGTGATGATATCGTCGATGAAGTAGCAGCAGACATTCTTTCTAAAATTCCATCCAATTTTGACACGGATGCAGCACTAAATAAATATCCAACACGATATAAACAAAGCATGAACACTGTCTTGGTACAAGAAATGGTGAGATTCAACAAACTTCTGACAGTAATCAGAGCAAGTCTCATGAATGTTCGAAAGGCTCTCAAGGTAACCAAAATTATTCTTTTAGTTTCATTAAAAACATCAATGTTTATGCATAATAAAATGAATTTCGCCAATAAAAAAATATTTATGAATGAATAAAGACAGCTGACCAGTCATCCTCGTTTATAAGAGCACAAATTGACAAATTTGTTGCATGGTGATGTTTGTGATCTTTTTAGGCACAAGACAAAAATACGGCAATGGCAGAGAAAAAATGACAAACACAACTCTTATTTTCATGTTGTGTTTGTGTTTGTGTTTGTGTTTGTGTTTGTCATTCTTTCTCTGCCATTGCCGTATTTTTGTCGTGTGTCTAAACAATAGTGTAAGACCGATCACCATAAAGTAGAAAAATCTCAAGAACCAAGAGGTCTGTTTTGGCTGCCAGCGTCACAGTAAAGGTAACAAGGAGTTGTCTAGAAAAGTTTTAGGTCGTTCTCCAACGTCTCTGGAGAGGAAGGTTTGCTTGGTAGACCTAATTGACGTGGGGACCTCTCTGCTGAGAGCCTGGCCTTCGAGTACGTCAGCAAGGGCTGGATTGGCAGGAGGACATCACCAAAGGCTGGAACGACAGTCAGGCAGGTATGGCCAGGAAGACGTCAGCAGAGACTGGATCGACAGCTGAACAGGTCTGGCCAAGAAAACATTGACAGAAGTTGGATCAGCAGCTGGGAAAGTCTGGTCAGAGACTAGCTTGGCAAGAGGATGTCACATGAAAGGTCCTAGGAAGGCAAGAATGCAAGTAGTAGCAATTGGTGAAAAGTTGCCCTGAAAAGGGCAGTTGGTACACATTAAGTAGTTTGTATTTGTAGTGCCCTAAATAGGTGCTACTACTGCTGAGCTTGAAAACTGGACATAAAACGGTTCTCAGTCAGATCCGAGGAAATTTCCTGATCCCCTGGAGAAAGCTGTCTTTTCGGGAAAAAATGCCTGCTGATATTTGCAATATCGCTAGATATCAATGATTAATTCTTAATTTAAAATAATAGGATCTAACTTAAATAGTATGTTAGCTGGTGGTATAATTTATCAAGTGAACTAGTCATCAAAGCATTGCATGTTGATTTAGTGGAAACAAAGGTTACTGAAAGTGTCGCATGTGGATTTTGCTGTAGAAAAAATACAAGTCATTTTTCACTAAGAGAAAGAATAAACATAGTAGCAGGCGAAGCTCAAGCAACGTGTTGAAAGCTGTAAAAATGGAGGCTGACAAGACCCTCTCCCTGAATAATTGATCGTATCAATTAAAAAGTGACCTTTCTTCTCGATCAGGGCTTCTTGAATGGAGTTGTTGGTGTTACTGGCAGTGACTCCGTTGTTGATGAGATAGATTGTGCTTTGGGTGATGTTTTTTTTGTCTCCGATGGTGTTTTCTCCAGAAAAAACGACTTGGCTCAATCGATAAAGATGTTATCCATTCGGTTACTTCTTTGCCACATCATTTTAGACAAAAACGAACTTGCAGTCTTGAAGTTGGTGCGGGACATGTATACGTGTTGGTGACTGCCTAGATGGTGTATATTAAAGCTGCACTGTTTTAGGTAGGGGTGATTCATTAGCATCTGTGTGTTGTCTGAGAAAATCTGTGTTGTGTGCCGAATTCAAATTTGTTTACATTCACTTGGAGAACATAGTGAACTAAATGGTTGAATACCTCTTTTAGATGCTGCTTGCGAGTAGCAGTATTTCTACTGGCCACCAGGATGTGATCGATGTAGATGTATATATATGGTAGACCACACAATACCTCGTCCATCAACCTCTGGAAAGGATGTGCTATATTGCATAGTCCAAGGGACATTTTAAGGAATTTGAAGAACCCAACCTGCCGCCTTTCAGATGTCTGCCAGAGCAACTGAAACCTGGTAGCATGCCTTGGTCAGGTCGATCTTTGAAAAGATGGATACCCCTTGAAGACCTGAGGCAAAATCATGAATGTGCAGGACAGCGTACCAGTCAGGCATCCAACATGACCCGCTTTCTATCCAGTCATCGATAAAGCTTCCCTTTTTAGGGCACTACAATTACAAATTATTTAATGTGTACAAACCGCCCTTTTCAGAGCAACCTTTCATCAGCTACAACTACCCACATTCCGGCCTTCCTAGGATCTCTTACTGCTTCAATTTTCTGGTGACGTTCTCCTTCCATTCCAGTCTCTGGCAACGATCTCCTGTCCAGCTGCTGATCCAGCCTCTGCTGACGTTCACTTGACCCAACTTGATTAGCTGCCATTGCAGATTTACCTGTGGTCGCTCCTACATTAAGCGGACCTACCTAAGGAACCTCTCTAACCTCAGGGACATCCATATTGATCAGCCCAGCACAAAGCGTCCCTTCAACCTCAGAGACGATATCGGTAATCAGACCTACTTGAATCATCTCTCCGACCTCTGAGATGTTCTCACTGACCAGGCTCTTCTGGGTCGCTGCTACAAGCAGACATGCTCCATGCTGACCAGACCTACAAAGCAAAACTTCATCCTCAAAGACGTTGCAGAACTACCCATTCCAGACAACTCACTTTTCTTGCTATGCTGGCAGCGGAAACACAGACCTCCAACTTCCTAATATTTTTTACCTTCTGGTGCAATAAACATTGCCCATTTCTTTTACACCATTCTCTTGTGTTTGTCATTCTCTCTTTTTTTATTATTTTGTGTCTTAGTTGTAAGACTGATCATCAGTATTGATCCTCACAACAAATCGTCTATATAAATTTAAGACGATTTTTCCCCTGTAACTTTGTCAAGAATAGGAAAATAACCACATGCATCACAGGCTACTAAACTCACCACTATATTATGCTTATTTATTCGAGCGTGTTTTAGTAAATTTGTAATTATTTTTACTAGCTAACACTAAATATTACTTTTGACCCACTATCTTAGACTCTCTCCAAAACATACTCCACATAAGTGGTAGCAAAAACTTTTCGCCCTAACACTTTAGTACTAACACTCTCCCCATTGACACCGGGAACTAATAAGCAACGTCTACTTTTCAAAAACGTGCCCGTTAATATTTACTATTTGCCTACTACATAATACAAAACATTACACACACATTCGATGGACACTCCCTTTAATTCCGCCAATTTTCGAAAATATCGGATTGCGTTATTTCTACCTATTACGTATACAGTTATACTCATTCCGGTTTTTAGAGAATGCAATTAACGAATATAGTTCCTTACAGTTTTTCATTATTCAACATGGCGGCTACAATTTCTTCAGTAACTCGACTTCCGATACTCGACACTACCATAAAGTTGACATTTTCTGAATCCTACACCTTTCACACGCATAATATCGAAAAGTTGAAAAAAAAACATTGATTTCATCATATAGAAATGACCCAAAACGTATGACGGGTGGACCCTAAATTTAAACACCTTCTAGCGTATCCTAAAATAAAACGCATGCCAGCTACAGGCTTCGTTTAAGTTACCTATTTATCATGATATTTTCAACTCGCTTTCGTGGCCAAGTGGTTATCAACATAGATCCAAGACAGAAAGGTTTAGCGTTCGATCCCAGTCGACTCACACAATTTATTTATTTATATTTTTACATTATTAAACTTTTGCCTACGAGCGGGGAGGGGGACTATGGACCGGATTTTTTAAATTCAACGTTATTATGTAGTGATTTGAAAAGAAATCAATGTAATATGTAGTACTTTAAGTATTGTGAATATCATATTTCTCTTCGAACACACATGGTTTATTAGTGCTCTGCATCCCTCCTTAATTATATTTGTGTGTTTCAGTAGTGCTCAGGACGCATACTTATTTTTCTTTTCCTTTCCTCACGAGAAAAACGAAATTTCAATACAAAGATAACGGGAGGAGGAATTGGTTTTAATAGGGCTCTGTAGGCCTCTTTAATTTTAAAAGTGCTGTCATAGATAGAGCGGGTGTTTAATCAAAAAGAAAACTTCTGGGGAAATACTGGTACCATGGGATGGGCAAGAAAACTCCTACAACCGCGTCTCCTTCCTTGCTTCATTCCTTTCTTGCTCCTTCCACCCTTCAACAATTCCAAACCGACAATTATTCTAAACATTAAAATTGTCTGGTGTGACCTATTTTCGTTCTGTCGGATGTTGACAAATTTTAATTCATTCTTTTATATTTCTCCCGGGCAACGCTGGGGCACGGGTCCAGCTAGTTGATAATAAAAAATACAGAAATTGGAGGAGAAAGTCCCAAAATTAATATACAAGAAATAAACTGGATGTATTTTAATAGTGTAAATAAAAAACAGCACTAAAAAGATAGAAATATCTAAAAGATTTTAGAAGGAATACTATGTAATAGTGAAGTCCCAAAAACTACCCACCCTGCTTACAAAGAGAGGTGTAGCAATCCCTAATATAAATGACCCAATTATCTTATTATGGTATAACGAGTAGGGTTTACATAAGATGGAAAATGAAGCTGCACTGTCAGCCAAGGCACAATGGCAAGTTTTAATAAGATATTCCACAATTGCAACATTTTTAATTCAGTTAATTTTATATTTCTTATTTAAAAATATGAGACTAGTGAATAAAATAAATCTCTTAGTTTTAATTTTAATTCAGTTATTCACAAATTGTATTGATTCAAGTCTTTCTTAAAGAAAAATACTATAGATAAATCATCATCATCATGATCATGATCATGATCATGATCATCATCATCATCTTTTTCTTCTTCGGTTTAACGTCTGTTTTACATGCTGGCATGTGTTGATACACAAATAAAAAATACCTTTCTAGTTTTATTCATAAACATGGTAATTATTTTGTTTATTCCCTTCTCTCTGTGCACACATATTATTGTTTCGTTTGATAAAGTAAAACAAAACACTGAAACGCATTCAAATTCTTCTCATCAACAATAAACTGTAAATAAGATGTCTGACATCAAAAAACATTATTATCTAGCCTAATAGGTTTAGTAAATAACTAAAGTCTTATTGTTCTTTTGTCAAAGGGTTTGGTGGTGATGTCCAGTGATTTAGAAGCTGTTGTTCTAAGTATGATGAAAGGCAAAATCCCTGCAATGTGGATGAACAAATCCTATCCGTCCCTGAAACCTTTGGGAAGTTACATTACAGATTTTCTCACAAGGCTTCAATTTTTGCAAGTAAGTCAATTTTTGTTTTTAAATACCAAAGAAACAATTTTACATTACAGTATGCATTATGTATTTTTTTTAAATATTTCATATTCAAGAAGAAATAGAATTTTAAAATAGAAAATCTTTGTGAAATAAAAAAATTCTTTCATTTTATTGCTCCCATGAAAGAATGTATTCTGTTCAAATGTAAATTCTGTGCACTGGATTTGTGATTTGTTTAATGATTAAACCATATTTTTTTGACCAAAAAGCAATTATTTATCATGATTATTTATTTTATTTATTATTTTAATAATACAGAATTGCACAGCTGTAATCCAATTTCAGATTTACTTTTCAGCTACAAATTAAGGGCTTATTCCACACCTGAAATCAGGGTAATACAGTTCTAGTCATCTGTTGTCAACAACAGCTTTACATCAAAAGATATTCGACAGTGTGTTTAGTTTAGCCATCAAAAATATTTCTTTAAGAGATTTTAACGAAACTAGCCAGTCACTACCTTCTCATTTAAACATATGGCATGAAATAATGGAGAGATCAAAGTAGTGGTTTTGTCACTCATTTAGAAAAAAATGGAGTTTCTTCTACTTGGCCTTTTGGCTAAGATCAAAGTGTAGTATCTGTTCCGATGGATACTGCACCCCATAGACTGGTATTGTCTTGGCCTTCAGGACTTGATTTACGCCAGTCTATGGGTCTGTCCTGTGCAGTTCTAGGAGGTCCACCCTCCCAGGCTTCGCCTCCCCTCTTTGGGGAGGAGTAAGTTTATTGCTTACTGCCTGAGGCCCCCCTACCGAGGAATGCCGACGGGGCTGCCCAGGCATTTTTTGTAGGCCAGAGTGCTCACCTCTCGGGTGCTGGCTTTTCAAACCCCACTTTCCCGACCCGACCTTGGGTCACATCTTACTTGTGGGAGTAAGATAAAACTGGCCTTGTGCCTAACTCCTGGAGAGGAGTAAATAAATACTCCAACTAGATAATAAAGGAACTGCACTCTCCATCTGTGCTCGTTTATGTCTGATGTGTACAGCTAAAGGTTTTGTAACCAAACTAATAAGTGTGTTGTCATGGAGAAACTAGATGCCAACGAGAAAGGATGCGCATGTGTGTATTTTAGAGGGTGTCCATACTTTCTCGAAACAGAAGTAGTCCACTCATCATATAGACTAGTCTGCTTTATAATCTTACACTTTCAGCTCCAATCTCGTCTAACTACAACCACTGTCAATAATGCCCCTTTCTCCCTCTGTGTACCTAAAATTAAACCTAGCTTCCATGAGCAGAGTTTCTTTCCTAGAACTACCCATCTGTGGAACACAATACTGCATGGCTGTTTCCTAGCTGACTACAACATAGTTGTTTTCAAGTTCAATGTAAACAAATTCTTGTTGAGCCGTCCTCTTAAATAATCAAATTCTGTCCAATTCCAACCATCGTTACCAATCATCACGGTTGTTGTCTTACCGTCCACCTGACAAATTCATTAACCCTTATCCTCGAGTGGGCTTTGGGTCTTGATAAGAGGTGACTCCTTAGTAAAAAAAAATGTTTAAAATAAACAGAAATTAAAAAAAAATAATAGAAATAAAATTTTAAGTACTGCAAAATTAATAATAATGTTTAATATCTACAGTTGACCTGAAACAGTCATTTTTAATTAAGCAATTGAACTAATGTCTTAAATTAACATCTCGACAATCGAAAATCTTTTCTTTCTCATCTTGATTCATTTAGAAATTATATATAATATTTTATATGTATCGTATATTTTGCCAAGGATTGGTATGATGACGGGCCCCCACCAGTTTTCTGGTTGTCTGGCTTCTTCTTTACACAAGCCTTCTTAACTGGTGCACAGCAGAACTTTGCTCGAAAATACACGATTCCAGTTGACTTGCTTGGCTTTGATTATCAAGTCTTGGATGATAAGGAATATACAGATGCACCAGAAGATGGTGAGTAAGATTCCATTTCTCATAATAAAATGTAATAAAAGTGGTTATTATATATAAAGTTTTGGTATTTTCAATGAATGTCTTTCTTTCAATGTGTAACAATATTCCTGTGCACCCCTATACTCTTTTATTGCAACCTCCATACTCTTTTATTGCAACCGTTGCATAGTCAGACAGTGGTGTGCAGAGGGTTGGGGGGGGGCATCCAAATTGGAGGGGAATCCAATCATATTCAAACAATCTTCCTTTCTCATAATATTTCTTAGTACTAAGACTAATACTTCAGTCTTTGGGGCATATAACCAAGGAGTTGGCCATACCCCTACACACCACTGTTGTAGCATCAGACACACATCTCTTGTCACAGAATGAGATGTGAATATACGGGATTTAATTCTTCAAACTTCATCAAAGTGATCTTTGTTACTGTAGTGTCGTGCCTTTGTGCATTTGGAAACGGCAACAATGTTTACACCCGAGATACAAGTGTATCCTAATTACCTCCCTTACATTCTGTAGTTATCTCCCTTGTATATTTCTCATGCTATATAAATAAATGCTTACGTGTCAATCGATCTCTTACGAAGGAAGCAATCGGAGCGCACGCATCAACTGTTTGTCTCTCTTATTTATTTCTGTGTACCTACTTGAATTGTTATGTATGTGAAACCGTTACCCCGCGAGCCGGACACTAATGGAAACACAATAACAACCGACAAAGCAGCAACGCTACAGTTATCATGGCAACAAAAGAACAACACAACAACTGGCCATAATCGTCTAATGACAAACATATCTGCCATTGTTTCTGAAGTGTATGATCTGAGCTTGTTTATCATAAGATCAGTAGTTTTCTAATCTCTCAATATCAGGCAGAAGATCTTAATAGCGTTTTTGTCAAAATCCACTTGGACTTCAGCTCCATGGAAATGGTATACTTCCTAAAATTTATTGGAGACAAAAAGGTTGTTCTCATAAAAATCGAAAATTTTAATGTTCAGTCGAAACATCTACTTATTTTTATTTTTTTATTGTTAAAAGCGTCTAGCTGTGAAAGCGACCGTAACAAATTAGAGTGCATGAAACGTATTTTCGTTTATTACAGGTGTTTATGTTTTGATCACACTCACTCTTAAAGATTCTGAGTGCCTTGTTGGATCAATAAAAAAAGGCTCTATTTACAGGTAAACAAAGGTAACTTAGGCTAGTTTGAAGCAAATCGAATTAGAGATTAGTTTTGTGTTTACACTTATAAGTTTCTGCATCTTTCAGTTCAGTTTAAAATAATGTTTCAAAATGATAAAATCTCAATTTTTGTGTTTACGTGCTGCCTGAAATAAAAACGTACAAGAGAATATTGTCACCATGCAAGCAAAATGGCATTAGGAAATTCTTCTTCGGGTTAGCAACCCTGAATAAAAATCATTGCTATCTCTTGAAATATGTGAAAACACATTCAGTTCATATTGTTAATATTAGTAATGTAGCAGTCTGAAATAGGACATATTTCTTATGCGTCCACTGTGGGCAAGTTGGTTTTAAACTAACCAATCGGCTCACAGGACGTATTGATTTCAGCTAGTCCCTTGCGGACTATTTGCACCCCTGTTGAATGGTAGAACGGATCGTCAGAGAGACCCTGAAGGAACTCTTCTTCACCTCTCTCCTGCCCCCTGATCCACTGGATTTCCGAGCACTGCTCCCCGGGCAGTAAAAGAACTTTGTTTCCGTCCACCGGACATCAGTCCTACCTTATTCTAAGCTATACCCCAACGGTATAGGATACCCAATAAAGATTTGTTTAATGTTAAAAGAAGCGTTGAGTTTTCCCTCGTATGACTACCATCTACTATGCTTATACTTATAGTGAAGCTATGACTTAGCTATAGTAATGACGCCATAGTAAATGAAATATCCTTTCGAGTAAAGATTTGGGAAAAAATATTTTATATAGCAAAAAGTTTATGTTTACAAAATATGTTTCATTATTTGTATTCATTAAAAAATGGTCACTTTAACTTAAAAAAAGATACAAATAAATCGAAAACCAATAAAAATGTGCCAATTTTTGAATATCGAACACAAGAAAAGGAAAAGATGAAATATATGTGAATTCTTTTTTTTTATTTTCAACAAAACAAATGAAAATTAAATTTTAAACAATCTGATTGATTTTTTTAACAGGTGTTTTTGTGCGTGGATTATTTATTGACGGTGCCCGTTGGGACAGAGAGCGTAAAGTTCTCTCAGAATCTTATACCAAGTTGTTATTTGACACACTGCCAACTGTAAGTATTTCAATTTGAGATTTACCTCAATTTTAGTTTTAATTTCTGATAATCAGTCATGTTTTTATTACTGAATTTAGAAAACATTTTGTTAAAACAGATTAAAAGTATTAATCGGCGCTGAAGTTAATAATCTTATAATCGTTCCTTTCAAATACTTTGTATTAGTTTAGTTTGCAAGGTGGCATGACCAGGCATGCAGATTCAGTTTCATTCAGGTGTCGTATTTGTGATAATGCTTGTAAAATGGCAGACAGTAAATGGTTTTACTACGTTTTATGAAGAGATGGTATTCTTTTAGCAAAAAAAAGCAGTTTATATATATATATATATATATATATATATATATATATATATATATATATATATATATATATATATATATATATATATATAATAAAGATAAATGAAAGAAGAGAGATAAATATGTACGAATGACAAATCTATTTCAACTTCGATTGTTCAATGCAAAGTGTACTCGGTAAAAACATATTCATTATATATATATATATATATATATATATATATATATATATATATATATATATATATATATATATATTCATTATATATATATATATTCATTATATATATATATATACATATTCATTATATATATTCATTATATATATATATATTTATATATATACATATTCATTATATATATATACATATTCATTATATATATATATTTATATATATACATATTCATTATATATATACATATTCATTATATATATATATATATATATATATATATATATATATATATATATATATATATATATATATATGAAGGAGAATGGAAAAGAATTAGAGAAAGCAAAAGCCAAATCAAAATTCAATTCAAAAGTTCAAAGCAAGGTATAATCCGCAAAAAGGCAATTTATTCAAGTTAAATTTTCCTTAAGCCAGGCTTTTCAAAGATCAAAATCTTATCATCAGAGGAAGTCGCTGGGATAGATAAGTTGGCAATGGCCAAGATTTAAAATTTGAAAAAATGAAATAAAAGTTGTAGGGAAAGAAACGCAGGGCAAAACTGTGCCAGGGTGCAAGCAAATGTCCGATTGCCAAAAAGTTCGGTGTCGAAGAGTCCAGCGGAGAGAATAAGATGTAGATAGGTAGGTCGTTAGAGGCACGAGAAGTAATGAGAGAGGTTTCAAAGTTAAATTCCAAGAAGCCACAACTTCAGGTACGGCGAAAATAGAAAATCCAAAAAGGGTAAAAAGTCCAATAAGAGGTACATTCGATGATGCAGGCAGGCGTCAGAGGAGATTAAGATGGAAAATATTCGCCATTAAAGATACTTCCCGGGCAGAGATGACAAAGGAAAGTGTTTTAAAGTGGGAAAAAGGGGCAGCGAGAATATTTAAAGCCTGCCCAGTTGAGAAAGCCGGCTATAAATGAAGAAAAGCAAAGACAGTGAAAACAAGAATATAATATGCGACCAGTAGGCAAGGGAGGAAACGGGTAAGGGGTGTGTGGGAGGAGAAAGGGGCGGGTACGAGGAAAGAGAGGGGGAGGAGAAAGGGAGCGATGCGGTGAAGGAATGCGGATAAAACTAAGAGTGTGAAAGTGGGGGGTGAAACATAAAGTTGAAATTGGAAGTTAGCGCGAATTAGGATTCAACTAGAAAAGGGGAAGAAAGGAGTGGGGGTAAGTTAACGAATGTTAGCATAAGGGGTTAAAATATCAGAATATGTATAAGAACAGAGTTCGGGGTTTAGATGTTTAATCAAATGACCTTAGATATAAACAATGAGGCAAAATATATATGAAGGGTAGGACTAGAAAAATGAGTTAAAAATTAAAAGAGTAAAGATAAAAAATAAAGATAAAAATAGTATAAAAAGTAGAAATAAGAAAATAAAAGAATAAAGAATGAAAAATAGATAATAAGATTAGTCTTAAGCTCGCAGGGAAAATTAAGGATTGACCGAAAAAAAAAAAAATTTAAAAAAAAAAATAAATAAATAAATAAATAAATAAATAAATAAAAAAATAAAAAAATAAAAAAATAAGATACTAATAATAGAATGAGGGAAAAGTCGATAAGATTGGAGCTCAAGAATGAAAATTAGAATAAGGAAAAAGAAAAAGGAAAACAAGACCTCGAGAGGATATCCGGAATGGGAATCTCCAAGGTGGAAAAAATTATGGGTTGAAGTAAATAAGCAGTTACGGGATGCTAGTTCAAATAGATATGGGAAAATATAAACTTTGAAATTTTATTCAAAAAAGTTATATGGAGGTTAATTAAGAAAATTGTTAAATAGGTTAGTGAAGGCCGGAAGAAGTAAGAGAATTACAAGGTTAAAGAAGTGACAAAGGATTAAGCCAGAGGGAGAGTGGAGATCGCAGTTAAAAGTAAATACTATGGGGGTTAAAAGATGTAGAGCGAGGGCGGGTTGGGGGTTGAGTAGTTTGAGAGAGATGTGCGAAGGGCGAGGTAAAACAAGGGGGGAATAATCGAGGCTATTAAAAGAGTGAGAAGAATTATTTAGAAGTAAAAACAGGAGGGGAAGAATAATTAGAGTGCACAGTGGAAACAGTAAGGAGTTCGATATCGAGGTGTGCAAAGGGGATATGGAGTAGATAAGGCTAATCAACAAGTAAATAAAAGGGCTAGGATATAATATGAATAGAGTGGGTTAGTTATCACGTTGAAAGGGAAAAGAATGAAGAATGGAAGTGTTGAAGGGAAGCGGACGAATGCATTAAAAGAAGTTAAACGGGAAAGAAAATGGAAAGTCAAATAAAGTTATACAGTTAAGGAGGTTAAGTGGAAAGATTTAGGGGGTAATGGAAGAAAGGTGTTAAAACTAAAGGAAATGTGAAGCTAACGGAGTTTATGGGTAATTTTATTAAGTTAAGAGAAGGTTAAAGGTTTGGTTTGGTAGTTTTGTTTTACGGCATATCAACCCTTTTTGGGTTATTTAATGCCGAATCTGGTCATTATAGTGAAAGTTTTTATGCTTCAAGTTCTTTATATCTTCAAATGTTTAATCATCGTTTTTGGTTTGGTAGTTTTGTTTTACGGCATATCAACCCTTTTTGGGTTATTTAATGCCGAATCTGGTCATTATAGTAAAAGTTTTTATGCTTCAAGTTCTTTATATCTTCAAATGTTTAATCATCGTTTTTGGTTTGGTAGTTTTGTTTTACGGCATATCAACCCTTTTTGGGTTATTTAATGCCGAATCTGGTCATTATAGTAAAAGTTTTTATGCTTCAAGTTCTTTATATCTTCAAATGTTTAATCATCGTTTTTGGTTTGGTAGTTTTGTTTTACGGCATATCAACCCTTTTTGGGTTATTTAATGCCGAATCTGGTCATTATAGTAAAAGATTTATGCTTCAAGTTCTAAAAATAAAAATAAAAAAGGGGAGGGAGAAAGGGAGAGGGGCTGTTGTTTTTGTTTTTGGTTTTGTAGAACATAATTAAGTTTTACAAAAAAAAAAAAAGAAGAAAAACAAAAAACGTCAATGTAGGTGAATTTCGTCTCAGGGAGCCACAGGGCAGCCTGATCTGGTATCACCAGGAAGGTTAAAGGGATGAGGGAGATATAAGTAGAGATTATAGAACAACAGGAATTAGAACTATCAGAAAGGGGATTCGAGATGTAAGGAGGGAAAATCCGAGATGAAGGGAGGGTGTTTAATCAAATGGGGGAGGGGTGTCTGGGGGATTATTATGGTTGCTATACCTGAATTTACGTTTATGCCTGCAACTGGAGATAAGTTCATTCTTAGAATTAATAATATTTTTAGATTTAGTAGCAGTAGCTATCATAAAGCTTTCCAGAGTACAAAGTTGGCAATGGGATGCTCCAGGGGTATATGATTTGGACTTTTTAAGTATTGACCAGTGAAGTGAATAGGGAGTATTTTTAAGATTGAGGTTTCTAATTAGATTGGAAAGTGAAGTGCCTGTGCTGTTATCGCTGCTATTTTTATAAAGGAATATATATGGTTAGAGATCCGGGTCTTAATGGGGAAAGAGGACGCCCCAATATATGTGTGTATCTTGAAGGGTGGTGCTATAGTTGCATTGAGATTGCTAATGGTATTAGAAGAGATTTGGGTTTGGAGATCCAAGTTATGCGAGGAAAGTTGTTTGGAGAAGTGGGGTGGAGCGGATATGGGGGAAATGTGAGTTGGCCCATGAACACTATCTATTATTGGGGGTGCTTGGTTAGAGGTATGGCTGTATAAGCGGGAGTTTAGAGTAGAAGCGGAATGGGGTTGCGGGGAGATCCGGAGTTCGGGTGGAGTATGGGAACTGTGATTACTCACAACATTGGTGGAGCGGGGGAATTGTTTAACAGTACAAGCGTATATTACGTCCTTCTGTACACAGTTGTTGTTAAGGGGACAATCTCTAGGTTTACGGCAGTTACAAGTGGTGAGGGATGTGGTGGGTGGTTGCTGTTGGATATGTTTGATTTTCCTATTGTTAGAGGTTATGATAGTTTGTTCAATATTGGGCATAGTAGAGTATGATATTTTAATAGAATTTCTGTTAAGGATAGTGCTATATCTGTGGGGATGCTTAAAAGATCTGTCTAAGATTTGGAAAAATTCTTTAGGTATATTGGTTTTAACATTACTGCTGAAAGGCGGATAAAACCAAATGTTATTCTTTCTTCTAAGTTTTTTTCTTTGTTTGTGCGAATGTGGGTCTACCCGATTATCAATATCTTTAGTTCCTATGGGCTTATTAGAGTGTGTTTTGATTTACCTGGTTCCTTTATATATATATATATATATATATATATATATATATATATATATATATATATATATATATATATTCATTATATATATATATATATATGCGATGTTAATTTAAAAGAAAAATCGTAACAGATTTTTTTCTTTCATTTTAGTTCATAATAATTACAAATATTTCGCCAAGTAAAATTGGCCTTATCAGTGTATCTTATTGGATTACTCTGTCTTTGTTGGTGTAATATGGACGTGCGGTGTCGGTTGTTTTTTCTTCCACTTTTAAATATGAGGACGCGTATGTGCGCGGGATAGGTATCAAATATAGAGTTGATATTCTTTTTGTAAGCATCTATTAGAAATTTAAGAATAAAGAAAAAAATCTGTTACGATTTTTCTTTTAAATCAATATCGCATCTTAAATATGCTTTTGAAGGTATTTTGCCTCTTTTCTTATTCTTATATATATATATATATATATATATATATATATATATATATATATATATATATATATATATGAAGAAGAATGGAAAGGAATTAGAGAAGCAAAAGCCAAATCAAAATTCAATTCAATTGCTCAGAACAAGGTATATTCTGCAAAAAGGCAATTTATTCAAGTTAAATTTTCCTTAAGCCAGGCTTTTCAAAGATCAAAATCTTATCATCAGAGGAGGTCGCTGGGATAGATAAGTTGGCAAAGGCCAAGATTTAAAATTTGAAAAAATAAAATAAAAGTTGTAGGGAAAGAAACACAGGGCAAAACTCTGCCCGAATGCAAGCAAATGTCCGATTGCTAAAAAGTCCGGTGTCGAAAAGTCCAGCGGAGAGAATGAGATGTAGATAGGTAGGTCGTTAAAAGGCACGAGAGGTTGTGAGAGAGGATTCAAAGTTAAATTCCAAGAAGCCACAACTTCAGGTGCGGCGAAAAAAGAAAATCCAAAGGGTAAAAAGTCCAATAAGATGTACGTTCGTGGATGCAGGCAAGGCTCAGTAAAGAGTGAGGTGGAAAATATTCGCCATTAAAAATACTTTCCATTCTTCTTCATATCTACCTGCTCTATCCTGGATATTGAGCTGTATACTCTTCACAATAGGTTTTACCTTTCCTAAAAGTTCGCTTTTAGTACACCACTTTATATATATATATATATATATATATATATATATATATATATATATATATATATATATATATATATATATATATATATATTATATATGTTTTTACCGAGTACACTTTGCATTGAACAATCGAAGTTGAAATAGATTTGTCATTCGTGCATATTAATCTCTCTTCTTTCATTTGTCTTTATAATTGCTCTATTTCGTATATTAAACTTAAACTATTTCACTATAGGTTATATCCTCTAAAAGTATACTTTTAGTTTCATATTTTATTTTATATATATATATATATATATATATATATATATATGAAAAGGACAACAGACCTGGGTGGAATCGTTGTTGTTGGATTTTTATACAGATTCTTCTAGATTTACCAATATTTCTGAGCCCCACGCTTTTTGGATTTCGTTATTGGTGACTTTCATGCCCGTTTGAACTTTAAATTTTTTTTAAAAAACTCTTTCAAATTTAGAACTTTGACAGTTCTCTTCTTATCAATCATAATTCTCCTCTGATGATAAGATGTTAATCTTTGAAAAGCCTGGTTTAAGGAATGAAAGAGAAGAAAAATAAATGTTTTTATTAACTAAACTGCTCCTTGTTTTGAACAACTGAAGATACTGATTTGCTTCCATTTGCAGGTCTAATCAATTTTCATTGACTTACCATATATATATATATATATATATATACATATATATATATATATATATATACTTTAGAGTTGCATTCCAATGACTATAGGAAAAATCAATCTAAAACCATAATTTTCATTTATTCTTACGATTTTTTTATTTTCATATTTCAGTGAATCCATGCATTTCTTCTTTGTCTCACAAACAACATTTTTTTAAATTTATTTTTTCCAAATGTAATACCTTTGTATATATATTGTTATGCTCGCGTCCCGTTGGGAACGATAAGACGGTCATGCAGCAGAAGAAAAAAAAAAGTAAAAATTTAAGTCCTCAGGTTTAAATATGTATACACACCGAACAAGAGGGAAATAAGACTCTTTCTCACGACACCTGTAAAAATGAAGAGACAGACAACAAATACTTTGTGAAAGAACAGAAGATCAACACAAGTTAAGAAATTAAAATGACAATGTTTATTTATAAAAGGGCATAAGAAGGGATGAGATACAAAACAAAATAATACGGGATGGGGTCTTAATGGATATGTAACTAGGCCGAGCGAAAATATATGTATAATACAAAATGTATTAGTTTGAGAGAAAGAAAGGGGTCTGACTCACAGTTTTCAAATTTGTAGGACACACTCAAATTCTTGAGCAGTTGTGGGTAGTTGTCGTCGAGGTGTCATTATTGGTTGCGGGGGGGGGGGGGGGGATGGGCCTAAAAAAGTTCTTATTGACTTAGCACGCTTTGATTATCTTGTTATGCCTTTGGCATTTAACAGGATACATCCTGGGCATTCTCTTTGTGTTGGTGTCCAGACAGTTATGCAGTTTCCAATATGCAGTGATTTGCATGGCTACCATGTTGAGCGTTTTCTTCTGTCGTGATTTTCCGGAGCGACCAATGTCATGTCACGTCCGTTCGTTCCCAAACCTTGAGTAGATTTGTGTTTAGCAGTTCTTTCCTTTTTCCTTCTTCCTTTTTTTTCTTTCTTATTCGTTCAGCAGTTGGTATTGGACTAGATGTCGGGTTGAGGTAGAGGAGACGGGTCACGGAATACACCGCCACAGAAGTAGCAAGATGACCAATCCCTGATTCTTAAGACTCAAAAGTGGGAAGGGGGCAGTCAGGCCTATGGAAACATACACTCTCGCTCCGCCCCCATTCTATATTTGTCTTTTCATCTCTCAAGCCGGCGAACAAAGAAAGAAGAAAGTCTTAAAAGGAAAAAAATATATATATACCTGCTCAGCAATATCCCTTTTTTTCTACTATCTCTGGGAGACAAAATAATATTTTAAAAGAAAAAGAATATATCTTTGCTCAATAATATCTTACATTGTTTAATGCTATATATGTAAATTAAAATCTAATTTTGGGATTACATCTATTATATGTATATATATACTAAAAGAATACCTGTACCAGGACGGGCAAAATAAATTCCCTTAACAGAACAGTTTTGCATCACTTTTATGTCGCCTTATGAAGATTAAAATTGAAAAATTGAATGTCATATATTCCAATTAAATATACTTATTTTCCTTTTTTGTTCCAGATGTGGTTAATACCTAAGAAAAGGGAAGAAATTAACTATGAATCAACGTACACTTGTCCTGTCTATAAAACAAGTGAGCGGCGTGGAACTTTATCAACAACTGGACACTCGACCAATTTTGTGATTGCAATGAACTTATCTTCAGATAAACCAGAAAAACATTGGGTGTGTCGAGGAGTTGCTATGCTGTGCCAATTAGATGACTAGCATAAACATAACATTTTTAATTATATAATCGTTTTTTTTTTCTTTTATACAAACTTTGTAAAATTTATGAACATTTAAATTTTAAAGTGAAGAGTCGGAATGTTTATTTTCTATCTTTCTATCTATAAAAGACCGCAATCGTCTGTCTGTCTATTTTTCACATTTTCCCCATTCAATGCAAACCAATTATAAATTGCTTTGCTCTGAGGATTGTTTAGAGAGAAAAAACATTGGGACTAACATGTTTCCTGTTGTGACATTGATTGATTTTTCAATCTAAATATTGGACCCTGATGTTAGGACTAATCAAAATTGTCTCTTTTAAACTCTACACAATAAATAAATTTTCTTTTCTGTTTTATTTACCAAATATTTGATTTTTCATATTGAATTTTTGTAAATTGACAATACAATTTCACAGACAAAAAAGAAAAAGAAAAACTAAACTTTCTTAGTGTAAGTAAAATAAATCATTTTTGGGGTCTTAAAAACTTTAATTATTGATAAATGTTATTTTTAGTGGTAAGAAATAATATATAGCTGTTTTTTTATTCTAATAAAACGTTTACTTATTAAAAATAATAATGTTTAAATGATTTTATTATAACGTACTGAACATTTTTTTTCAGCAATTTTGATCAGCAATTTAGAGCATATGCACCAGCTAGTTCTAAATGTATTATCAATCCGACAGAATGTTTCACCATTTCTGCAGATTTGTCTAAATATGTAATCGATTGATTCTAAAAAACACTATTGGAAATTCCTTGAAATTTTTTTTGAGATATTGTATCAACAAACAAGGATGAATACGTAATCTATTCTGATCTGTTAGCGTTTAATAATTACAAAAATAACAGGAGTAAAGCTTTTTATAATATAAAAGAACATATGATTTGGCGACAAATATATCTTATTATAATGGAGATTGTGTCTATCTGTAACTGAAACTACATCACAATTATGTAAGTTTTTTTTTACCTCTAATTTCTAGATCATTTTAACATTTTAATCATGAATAAATAATGTATTATATACACCTTATCTATCTACTTTAATCCTTAATTCAATTAATCATTAATACCCGTAACATATTTAATAAATATGTTACGAGTATTAATGATTAATAATTCTTTGTTTTTATTTCAATACATATTATAAATAATTTTGTAGTTAAATCTTCAGGTAAAGGAGTGAAACCAAACCACTACAGTTTATAGTCTTATAGTTTTCTATAATTTTTATTTGTAGATATATTTTCTTTAGCTGAAAGTTAAATGAAATTAAAATTACAATGAAAAAGGAGTGGATGAAAGAATCGGCATCTATTATTTGCATTAGTTGACCTGTTCACTTTCGAATAAAGGATTAATGACCATTAACAATTGCATTATTGGAAGCTGAAATCGGCAGAGTTTTACTATTTCAAACACTATTTTGATAAATATATTACGAGTATTAATGATTACTAGCGGGACCCGTATAAAATACACAAAATGTTGTTTTCAATACTAATTATCTTATTCTTAACCTATACATGTTTGAATAAAATATGATAAGATTTGACTTGTATATTTATTTTTAAAAATGAACAATACATGAAAAAATTTACAAAACTTCTTTATATACAATATTTCTCGATTTGATCGATCGACTAATTCCGATTTCGACGACTAAACCTTACTTTCTAAATGCTTTAGATTAAATTAAATTTGGCTCCAATTCATGAGTAGCATACAAAGATTCGGAAGATCGATGCTTTTGATGTAAGCGTGACACACAAAATAACACACACGCTATCGTATTAATATGTGTCGTCCTGGTCGTCACCCCCCCCTCTCCCTCTTCGATGTAGAAAAAAATCTTAGAGGTTGGTTGGGATCGAATTATAAATCAAAAATCGACGTCAAAATCTTACGTTGCTAACCGTTGCGTTAAAGGAAAATACATGAAATATTACGAAAATTAGGTGACTTGAATGCTTTTCCAAATCTAGGTGTGGCACACATGCGCAGAGTTTTTTTTATGTAAGCGTGACACACGAACACACACGCTATCGTATTAATATATAGATTAACTGTTTGTTTTTATTTTAATAGATATTATAAATAATTTTGCGGTCAAATCTTAAGGTAAAGCGATAAAACCAAACCACTACCACTACAGTTTATAGTCTTATAGTTTTCTATAATTTTTTAAAAGATTTTTTATGTAAATTTTGTTATTCAATTTAATTCAATCATTCATTTATATTTAATAGGGATGCTTGGAAATGTCACTATAGGAAATTGTTTAATATTGAGTTTTCATGGAACTGTGAAAGTCTAGAAGTTGTTGAAGTAGTATCTGGTCCAGCTATAAGAATTGGGGGAAAAAATGGTATGTGAAGCTGTGAGTAAGATAAAGAAGGGTAAGGCTGGTGGACTCTCAGGCATTGTTGCAGAAATATGAAGAAAGTATATCTAGATGGCGAAGCTATTGAGATTGTCAGGGTTTTGTTACCCTGGTGATCCTATTGGAGCACAGGGTGGAACAGGTGCTAGTGTGATTGCAAGAGTGATGCCTGGCCAGTGAGGGTTGAGGACATATGATGCATACTTGTACTTGTATTTGAAACAGCATTTACTCAGAGTGGGTTGAGCCAGCACTATCCATACTTGCCACTGCATCCCTCACGTAGGCTGACCAAGTCTGATGATTTGAAGTTGATGATTGGGTGATCTCTAGCCATTCACTGTTCCAACGGTAGTCTCTGTAGATTCGAGGGCCCCAGGTTGGGTTTTACATTAGCTTTAACCGTCATCAGCCAGTTTTTTTTTGTCCACTACACCGCTTTTTTCAAACCCTGTAGAGGAGCTAGGGCAATTGCTTCATAGATGAATTCTCCTGGTTGACGACGAAGGGCATGACCAAGCCAGTGTAGACGTTTTATAGGGATGACTAGTTGGAGGGAGTTAATTTTGCAGGAGAAACATACTTTGTTGTTTTAGAGGAAATGCTGCCATCGGACACGGAGAATGCAATGCAGGTAGTGGTGATCGAAAGTTTCCAATCGCCTAACGTCTTCCACTCTCATTGGCTAGTACTCACTGCCATAAAGGAGGATCATTCATACCAGCACTTGGTAGATCTTTATTTTGGTGCTACGCCTTATCTCGGGTCTTAACCAGAGCCAGGAATTGAGTTGTCAGAAGGCATGCAGTGCGAGGTCAATTCACGCTTTGATATCAGCTTCACCTTGATCCATGGTTGTAATGGTGGCGCCAAGATATTTGAAACTCTCAATCTCTTCAAGAACATCGTCATTGAGGATAACAGGTGTTTTTTTCTGTTGGGGCAAAGCCGGCAGCGAGTATTTGTGTCTTCGAGGCATTTCTTTTCATTCCAATCTGCAATGCAACATGCTTAAGCTCATTAATAGCTGCCTAGACATCAGCAAATGTTTCACTGAGTAGTGTTATATCATCTGCATAATCTAATTCATTGACGGCAAAGTTACATCCAACATTGACACCGGGAAACTCTTTTAAGGCATTCACAGTGACCCAGTCAATGACGTAATTGAAGTGTTGACGAAAGAACACATTCTTGCAAAACGCTAGACCGTATTTCGAAGAGTTCCGAAACCTCACTGTACATGCGTATGCGGGATCGTGTCGAGCAGTAGTATGCTGAGAAGTTTAGGCAGAATGCCATCTGCTTGCATAACCTTCCAGAGGTTGGCATAGCTAACAGAGTTGAATGCAGCAAAATCAATGAAACAGATGACTGTCCTTTGCTGCAAGCACCAATGTTCAAGGATTTGTCTTAGGGTAAAGATTTGATCGGTGCGTCCACAGCTCGGATGAAAACCACATTGGTTTGGCCTTGTTCAACAGCCTCCATCAACTGTTCCTATGAATAATGCCGATCCAACTCCTTATGACTGCCAAACAACTTCCCCACGCTTGAAGAGGTTGTTGCTGTTATCAAAAGTCTAAAAAATAACAAAGCTGTGGGTGAAGATAGAAGATAACATCCCTACTGAGATCTTCAAACACAGTGATATGATGCAATGATATGTGAATGATACGATGGATGTGCCGCAAAGAAGATTGGCTCCCTCTACCGTGCTAGTAAACTCCTCACACCTGACATTATCCTGTATCTCTACAAAGCCACCATCCGCCCATGCATGGAGTATTGTTGTCACATCTGGGCTGGTGCCTCATCTACTAGTCTCTCCCTCCTTGACAAGGTCCAAAAAAGAATCGCCAACCTAATAGGACCCTCACTGTCAACTAACCTTCAGCCTCTGTCCCATCGCCGCAATGTGGCATCCTTGTGCTGTTTTACAAATACTTCAATGGATTATGCTCCGATGAATTGGCTACTCTGGTGCCCCCTCGGTGTAAATTCACTAGACTAAGTCGACAATCAACTAAATCTCATTCATTCACTGTGGAGGTCATCAGATGTCGGAGAGCCTTCTTCTCAAATAGCTTCTTTCCTCGTACTGTTGGCCTCTGGAACTCTCTCCCTGCCCCCTGTTTCCCCGACAGAACAAACATGCAGAAATTTAAAACTAATGTAAACAGACATCTCGCTGCGCAAATCCCAAGTTAGGTTGACCCCCCCTTCCTTCTTCCCTTTTCTTTTCTCAGTAGCCCCTTACGTCTACAGTGGTGGCCTGCCTTGTTTGGGGTGAACTATGTTAAAAAAAAAAAGTGAGTTTTAAAGACAGACTTAGTTTTGATGACCTCAGAGGGAGATTAAATCTCGACAGTATAAGGAGATGCTTGCAGAAGAGCAGACTTCGATGGTATAGCCACATTGAAAGAATGGATGAGATCAGTCGATGTAGCACAGTTGAGGTAGCAGGTTCAGTTCGCAGGGAAAGGCCAAGGAAAACATGGGAGGAAGTGATAAAAATTAACCTGAGAGAAAGAGGGATAAATAAAGACCTGCTAGAGATAGATTACTTTGGAAGTCAATTTTTGTTGTCCAACATTTAAAATGGACGTTAAACCGAATATGATGATGATTAAAATAAAGTAAGCATTACTGGTGCTCTTCACCTGCTACCTCGCTGCAGCACTCTCATCCGTCCGAGAAAGCTCTAACAGGCCCAACCCACCAGTCCCCAGCTTGGGTCTGCCATTAGAAATGGAATATGCAGACGACGTTGATTTCCTGGACGTAGAAAAGACGCCTCTGGATCAGCTCCAGCCAATAGCGGCAGAGAAACTGAAAACAGACAATCTCTTCATGAACGAGATGAAAACAGAGTTTAGCCATGTATACCTTGCAGAAGCCACAGAGTTGGACCAACAAGGCAAGACCCTCCGCAGCAATGATAGCTGGCGCAAGAGCAAGAGCCTGGGCTCCCTGCTGTGCAGCACTACAGACGTCACAGCCCGCTGTATACATGGCAATGTAGCGTTTCATTCATAACATAAACTCTGGAGCCGATGAACCAAGACCCCGTTGAAGACTAGACTCAGTCTCTATAACGCGTACTGCGTGTCCATCATGCTCTACGATAGCAACAGCTGGGCAATAACAAAAGCCATGCTTGACAAGCTGGATGCGTGCCACCGCAGACACCTCCGTTCCATCACAGGTCACTGCTGGCCGAAAAAACTTATCAGCAACAAGGCACTATACGAGCTGTGCAACAAAAAAACCCTCTCCACAAAGGTCGCTGAGCAAAGATGGTCTATGTTAGGCCATGTCCTATGAATGGACCCTGACACTCCCGCACAGAGGGCACTAGACTTTGCCGTTACTGGTTCGCAAGCCTACCAACCGCGACTAGGACGGCACTGCACAAATCTGCTGGGCACACTATGTGCTGACCTCAAGCAGGCGGGACTAGGACCACTATGTACAGCAACTTCATTGCCTACAACAATTGCGCATGACAAGACCAGATGACCTGGGACTAGCATGGAGGACTGATTGCAGCTACGGGATGTCATTTGACTACCGTAGCCGCAGAACACAGTTTTAATAAGCATTATATTTATTTAATATTAAAAATAATATCTTTGTAGAGTATTTTTCAGCCTTTACATTTTTACGAGAGAATTTTAATTTAGTGTAAATAAAAAATATATTATTTTTCTAAAACAAACCAAGGCAGACATGTACAGTGCTTTTCTTTCCTTCTAAATTTGTTTTTATTATTTTTAATTCTTCATAATACAATTGATTAAAGCACCAAAGGTGAACCGATCCCTTTCTCATCTATTATTTCAAATATTTCTGAAGCTTTGTTTTAATTAATATTATAAAAAAGTTCAATTTGCTATGTAAGTTTAACGTAAAATGACTGGGTTAATAGTTTTTCAGGATTCTTTACCACCGTCGAATATTTTAGATTTTCAGGTTTTATTTTAGGATCAAATACTAAGATTATTAAAAAATAAAAACGACCCCCCCCCCCCTCCGGCTCGATATTCGGAAAGGCATTTGTAAAATTGTGTTGAAAACTCAAGTGAAGGTTCACTTTACATTACATTTATATAGTAAACAGAACCCTTTTCTGAACATGTCAATTTTTTTATCTGAAAGGTTGACAGTATTCTGAAGAAAAATCAGCATAAAAATTGTTAGAGGTCGATGTTGTATACATCCGCCAGGCAAAATTTCCAGATTGTACGAAATAAAAGTTGAAAAACTTAATATTTTTACCGTGGTGTTCAGTTGCTCAATCGATATCGGAGTGACAAACTTTTGAGAAAGGTGAAGAAATCCTCGATAGGTGATCATTCAACTTCCATAGAAATTCAGTCATTTATTTTAGTTAGGTTTAAAGTAAAGTTAACATTATCTAATACAAATTATTTCATTTTAAAAATGAAGACCCCGAAACCAAAACATGGATTTGTTTTCAAAAATACTTTTTCCAATATTCTGCTGTAGTATTTTAAGACGAACAGCATGTGTGTGTGAACAATTGTTTTTTTGTTCAAGTATCGTGTTTTAAATTTACAATTCTCTGACAATCTCAAG